>LR738710.1:794100718-794224065 GCA_902687465.1 Secale cereale | reverse complement strand
GACTGACGCTGTTTTCAGCAGAGCTGCATGTATTGTTTATTTGTGTGCAGGAAAACGGATTTTTAAGTATCTCAGAAAAATCCACGAAAAATCACAGAAAATCCACGCACCCGAAGGAACCAGGTGCCAGAGGGGGGCCAGGGGGTGCCCAGGCGCCCTGTGGGCGCGCCCCCTGGGCCGCGCCGGGGGGGAGGGGGGGGGGGGCGCCTGGGTGGGGCCCACACCCCCTGGTGCCCTACTTTACCCCGTATTTTTACTCCCGACGCAGAAACCCCAGATCGGAAGTTCTTTCGTAGTTTTTCGTCGCGGAGCCGCCGCCACCCTCTGTTCTTCCTCGGGAGGGCTAATCTGGAGGCTGATTTGGCCTCTGAAGAGGGGAGATCGTCGCCATCGTCATCATCATCACCACTCCATCATCCCTCCATGACTTCCCCCTTCATGTGTGAGTAATTCCCCTGCTGTAGGTGAAGGGGATGGTAGGGATTGGATGAGTTAGATCATGTAATAGTTCGTCAGATTGTTGGGGGCATGTTGCCTATCATCTACTATGGTGTTTATCATCTTTGCTTCAACTTGTTATTCTTAATGCTTGACACTTAGGGCCCGAGTGCCATGATTTCAGATCTGAACCATATGTGTTTGTATGAATATATTTGTGTTCGTGATCCTATCTATGAGTTGTTTGCACCTGTTACGGTTCGGAACCGGCGATCCCAAAAGTGACAGCTTGGGACACCAAAGGGGATGGTCCGTAGTTTGAGGATTACATGTATCCATTGAGTTCATTGCTTTGTTCCGGTGCTCTTTGACATGAGCACCTTACTATCCATAAGTTCCTTTTGGCCCCGTTCGTAGCGGGATGGTAGGACAAAAGATGTTGTGCAAGTTCTTATTGCAAGCACGCACAACTACCTATGGGATACATGCCTAGTGTTTGATATTTGCCTAGATGATCATTACTTTTCCGTGTGCCGTGCCCCAAGTTAGAATCTATCTCATCCATGTAGCGCCCAACCATCCATCTCCCTAGCCTACAGTATTTTTAAACCTTGCTTGTCACTAGTTGCTACTTTTGCCATTTACTACTGCTATTTACTTTTGCTGTTTACTTTTACTATTACTATCATCACTATCATATCACTGTTACCACTTATCTTTTGTTGCAAGTAAGTATATTTCAGGTGCGGTTGAATTGACAACTCAACTGTCAAAGCTTATAAATACTCTTTGGCTCCCTGTGTGTCGAATCAATAAATTGGGTTATTCTTACCCGCGAAGACTATCTCGATCCCTTACGGTTGAGGGTTATCAAGTACCGTTTTCTGGCGCCGTTGCCGGGGAGCATAGCAATATTTACAAGTCTACTTGAGGTATCCTACCCGCTGCACTTTATCCACTATGGGTAAGAAAGGAGACCCCAAGATTCCGATCTTACTATCCACTACAAGAAGAGGTACTGCTCTGAGCACTAGTGCTACACTTGATTCACCTTCCGTTATGAGTAAGTTTGCCTCACCACCACCACATGATGCTCCTACTGAATCTGTTACTATGTCTGATACTCTTGATGATGCTTCTACTACTTTTGATGATATTAGTTCGCTTGGTTATGCTCTTGAGAAACAAATTGCTGCTGCTGCAAAAAAAATCTGGAATTGAACTCCCTGTTACTCGCTACCCTATTGGTGAAACTTATGATTATCCTGATTTGAGTAAACTCAAGGAGAGTCTCCTTGATGATGATTACTATATACTTGATGAAGATTTATGCAGGGAATTGACAGAGTTTTCCGGCTCTGACCCTGAAGCTATTAAGAAACTGTTTGAAAAACACTCTCTGAAGAACAAAACCGTTCCTAATCCTGAATTTGCTACATCTCCTATATGCATTGATGATCCTGATTATGATTTCTCTGTTGATCTTTCACTTATACCTATGGTTGAAGCTGACCCCTTTTATGGCAGAGAAAATGATGATGTTATTGCACACCTGACTAAACTCGGTGAGTTGGGTAGCCTGTTTACCACAGATGAGAAGATACGATACTTTTATGTGACCAAGCTTCTTCCTTTCTCCTTGAAGGAGGGTGCTAAAGCATGGTATGATTCACTCCCATGCGGTTCCATTAAGAGTCTTCAAGACTTAGCTCACTCTTTTGTTGATAAGTACTTTCCTGCTCACATGCAACATGCTGCTTTACAAAGAATTTATAACTTTAAACAGTTGCAGGATGAGTCCCTCCCTAAAGCTTGGGGGAGGTACTGCGGTCTGATTCGGGCTAGACCAGGACATGAAATCCCTAAGAATGAATTAATTGATATATTCTATGCTGGTCTAACTAATGAATCCAGGTCCTATTTGGACAGTTGTGCTGGTTGTGTTTTCAGGAAAAGAACACCGGATGATGCGGAAGATTTAATGGGCAGGATTGCCAAAAACCATGAAGATTGGTCCGTCCCTGAACCACCTCCACCAACAAAGAAGAGGGGCATGTTTGTTCTAAGCCCCGAGGATATGCGAGAAGCAAAGAAGTCTATTAAAGAGAAAGGTATTAAAGCTGAAGACGTGAAGAATCTACCCCCTATTGAGAAGCTGTGTGAGCCTACCACTCACCCTCCTATGGTAGAGGTACACTCTCTTTTAGATTTCAACGCAAGTGACATCCCTCATGGTAAGCCTCCTGATCAATGTTTAGATGAGTTTGATAATTTTATTATGAAACAGAATCATTTTAATGAGAGGATAGAAAGTCAGTTGCATGATAATTCCCTTGCTATCAAAAGACTGCTTGATGTTTTAGATAGAATAGTTAATGATGTTCAATGTCTAGTGAAGCATTTTCATATGGTTCAAACTCAGCTTGATCAAATTTCTAATGTGCAAAGAGATTTGCTTGCTAACAATGCCAAACAAGATAATTTGCAGGCTTTTGGGATTAAGACCCGAGGAGGAACTAGTACTCAAGATCCTCTCTATCCAGAGGGACATCCGAAGAGAATCAAGCAGGATTCTCAAATGCAGGAAGAAGAAATTGTTGTCTCTCCAAAGAAGAAGAAGAAAAATAAAGAGACTGACAATTCTAATGATCCTATTGCAGATGAAGAGCCAGCTATTGATCCCAACAATGTATCTATTTCCGATGCTGAGACTGAAAACGGTGCTGAACCTGAAGGTAATAATAATGAGAAGAATGATCCGCCTGAAGTTCGAGAAGATGAAGCACCTGACAAACGTAAGAGGTACACTAAAGAAGACTTCATCACAAGAAAACATGGGAAGGAAAAAGAACCATGGGTACAGAAACCCATGCCCTTTCCAGGTAAGTCCATCAAATCTAAAGAAGAAGAGCATTATAATAAGTTTTGTGAATGGATTAAACCTCTTTTTCTTCAAATCCCTTTGACTGATGCTATTAAGTTACTTCCTTATTCAAAATATATGAAAGATATTGTCACTAATAAAAGAAAAGTTCCTAATGATGCAATATCTACTATACTGGCTAACTATTATTTCAGTGGAAAGATTCCTGAGAAGCTCGGTGATCTAGGTATACCCACCATTCCTTGCTCCATAAAGAATAATTATGTCAAAACTGCTTTATGTGATCTTGGAGCAGGAGTGAGTGTTATGCCTCTCTCTCTTTACGAGAGGCTTTGTTTAGAGAAACTAATTCCTACAGATATCTCCCTTCAGATGGCTGACAAGTCAACCGCTGTTCCGATAGGTATTTGTGAGGATGTTCCCGTAGAAGTTGCTAATTGTTTAATTCTTACTGATTTTGTTGTGCTTGACATGCCCGAGGATGGGAGCATGTCCATTATTCTTGGTAGACCTTTTCTTAACACCGCAGGTGCTATTATTGATTGCAATAAAGGGAAGGTAACCTTCCATGTGAATGATAAAGAACACACGGTATATTTTCCGAAGAAGACCGACAGGAGGCATGCCCTCAACTCTATAGAGAATATCGAGACCATGAAAATTGGGGAATGGGACTGTCCACTACATGTGCCTCACAAATACAAAACTATCATGGTGGGGACAATGTCCATCAAAGTAAAGGTTCAGTGATTACTTCGTAAGAGGTGAGACTTTTTGCTCTATATATCGCTTGTTTGTTGGTAAGACTTGATCAACCTTACTAGTGAACATGTCTTATATGGATAAAAAGTTGAGTTTGTTATGTTTTCATTTGTTTTTAGTGTTGTCCTACTTGCTATACCAAATATTTATGCTTTTGAAGCTTCACAATACTACTAACTGCTTCAAGTTTTCAGAGAGTTTCGCAGCTTTTTGAACTTCGAAAAAATTTCAACAGTGAAGTTTTCAGAAAAATTCCAGAAAAATTATAATAAAAATTTCCACAACGGGAGAGACCCAGAAAGTCCTGGGGCCAGCCAGGAGGGGCCACCAGTGGCCCAGGCGGCCAGCTGGCGCGGCCCAGCCCCTGGCCGCGCCCACAGGGCGCCTGGGGCCCACAGGGCCCCCCTCCAGGTATGTCTTCTTCCTCCCTCTCTCTTTTTCTCCAGAAACCCGAGTTCTGGTCTTGTTCTTGTGTTCTTGCTGTTCTTGGAGGCGATTCTTCGATCTCTCTCTACAGCCCATCATTTGAGCTGAAATTTTAAACAAATACTCCCTGGTATGTGACTCCTCCACCCCTCCAATTAGATTTTTGATTGGTGGTTTCATTTGTGAGTATTTAGTAGTTCTTGGTGCTGTAGAGATGAGCTTGCATGCATGTGTAGAAAGTTATTTTCCAAGTTTTGATGCAAGTCTATGCCTTGGGCAAGTGAGTTGAGTAGTTTGCCTTAGCTCACTTTGTTTTAATCCTCATTTTTGTAAATTGTAAATTTTTTTCAGAAATGAGTTTGTTAGGAAGGGCAAAAGGATGGCTTGAGAAGAGGAGGCCCGCACACTCCGATCGAGTCACTAGAGCCGCAGCTTCACCATCGACTGCTAGGGTGAGCTATAATGAAGATCATGTGCCCCTGGAGTTGTTGGAAGACACAAGTCCAGCACGTGCGATGACATTTCCATGCGATGAATTCATGGAAGCTGCGGGAATCAAGGATGAGTTTTATAATCTTTGTGCTAATGCAGGTTTGACACGACTCGTCACGAGCCGTGTTACTCAGTATCAAAAACTCATTAACAGTTTTAGATATAATCCTGATTCAGGTGCTATTGAGTTTAAAATTTATAATGATCTTATCACCATGACTTTGGGAAATTTTTGTGAAATAATAGGTGTGCCGAACGTTGGGAGGACGACAAGGATGGCCACTCAGCCCTCCGAGCTGAAAACCGTCATCAACTCTCTCTACAGCATGGGTACGAGGGATATTCATCGGTCGAAGATCTCTAGCATTTTATTTCCTCACCTCAGGTATTTTGCATATTATATTGCTAGAGGGGTGAGCAGCATTTCTCCTTCGGATATTGCTATCCTGGCAGCAGCCCTCTCAGGGAGGTCTGATTATAATCTGGGTACCTTAATTGCTCGACGCCTTGCTATGAACGGTAACAAGGGGTACTTATATGGTGGCGTTTATGCCACACTTATCTTAGAGCATCTTGGAGGCACCCCACACCCTGATGATACTCCTTTTACTTATTTAAGCTTTGATCTTGCTGCTATGAAAAGGCATAAGTTTGTTACCATGGGTTCTGAGCTTGATAATCTTGTTTATATCTTGCGTTTTGGAACTACCGCGGAACGCGAGATCCGTCTACCTGCACCTCTTTTGTTTGATTTTCCTCGCAGGAACGGATGGTCCTTTGATGTTGTCCAGTTCGATGAGTTCATGGTCCAGCATCAGTTTCATAACCCCATGGAGGGGGTTGTGCCCGACGAGGAGAGGCACGGTGAGATACCACATTTTCAGGAAGAGACCGCCACCGAGTTTGGTGAAGGGTCTTCCTCTGTTTGGCGTTCGGAACCTTCCTCGTGGGAGACTCCGAGGAGTTCGGTGTACGCGCCAGCATCCTTCTACGACCCGTGGACTCACCACCATACCCCTGGAGCAGGAGGCTCCTGGGGGCAGTAGCTTCTACCAACTTAGGCCAAAAGCCTAAGCTTGGGGGAGTACGTGCCCTTCTCACTTTTCCATTGTATTATCCGTTTTATTCGCTTTGATCTTTTCGAAGTTTTTTCCCGTTCTTCTTTATTTCTCTCTTTGCAAAAACAACAAAAAGATTTTCTCTTTCTTTTGCTTTTATTCAACCTTTGAAAAAACCAAAGAGATTTCCTTTCTCTCTTTAGTTTGCTTTGTTTTCAGAGATCAGCTCGAGTCCGTGATGGCATTTGATTATATTTCCTACGTTCGATCGTGCAAGTGACAAGCAGTGATGACGAAGATCGACTGAAAGGAAGCAACAAGGAAGACTGGTATGAACTCTTATTCTTTCTACTTTTGTACATATGCCTGTACTTATGATCTAGAGACCAGCTTGTAGCGACATAGTGCTATGTTTACAATGCTCTTCCAGTGGTTCATGCTTTCCTTGTGGCTAGTCCCGAATAACTAGAGTATATAAGGTGTTATTAAAATGATCTACATGCATTGCACTATTCATAGTCTGGTATATTAAGGTGGTATTTCCCTTTAGAGAATTTTTGGATTGACTTGGCACATGCCTACACATGTTTAAGACTAAAAAGTCTACTCTGCCTTGATGATCTTTGAGTTTTAGAATAGTTATATCACTTTCATGCCCGATTCAATGTTGCTTTGTCGCTTTGCATGATTATGACCGTTATTGCTCTCTAGTTGGTCGCTTCCCAGTCTTTTGCTAAACCTCCACCTGTACTAAGCGGACGGACTGCTTGTGCATCCAAAATCCTTAAAACCTGTTATGCCATATGACTATATGAGTCCACTATACCTTCCTATACATGGTATTTACCTGCCATTCCTAACGAAGACTTTCGTGTACCATCTCGAAATTAATCAAAAGCATTCCCCTTTTTGTGCCTATGTTTTAGCTCATGAGGAAGTAGTAGTTAATTCATAATCTTTTTAAGTTGGACAAGTTTCACCCCTGGATTGCATGTATAATGTGCAAACCCCTAATACGAAAAGGAACTGGCATTGAGTGCGCCCGGCTCAAAAAGATAATATAACAAACAAACCCTCCTTCACGCTTTGTTCATGAGAAATCAGAAAACTTTGGCAGTGATAAACAAAGGAGATTAAGAGGATGTGATCGTCCTCATGCGGGAGCCGTTCCTCGAGACTTGTCTAGCTTAAAAAGTGATTGAGTTATCTGCTAGCATTCGTTGACGAAATATGCACCTCTCAAAAACATATTTACTTCTGTTTTTAAAACCAAGAGCTCTGGTACATGTTTAGTTTTTGTTTCCGATCACGGGTTTTCAACTTTGCCAATAAAAGCCACGGTTCGAGAGTCTCATCTTCTTTCTTCAAAGCACCGACTAGGAGAGCATAATTGTCATTCTGAGTGTAATGTGCATTGTCCCAAAGTGTTACATTGTCTTCTGCATACTTGTGATATGATTTATTCTGAAATTCTTAGTTCTAGTCTCCTTTAAAACTCTGGAGGAGTCTCTGCATTTATGTTTTGCTTCACTCATGGAGGCTAGCGAGATACCACCCTAATATGCTCAAGCTATGTGCAATGTAATCTTGTCTTGATTTTCAGTAATAGATTATTTACTTTTAAGTATTTGTGACTGGTCACTTGAAAGAAGGATTGCTCCTTGCATTGTCCTCATAAGTACTGTTTCAATACTTGCTAAACTCTTTTCGTAGTACATGCTTATATACATCTAATGAAGCAAAAGAGTTTGTCAAAGTTTTCTTTGTCGCGTCCAGTTCGTTGAACTGAATTGCTTGAGGACAAGCAATATGCTAAGCTTGGGGGAGTTGATATGACTCAAACGTATCTACTTTTCCAAACACTTTTGATATTGTTTTGACCTCATTCTTGCATGATTTGGACTAAACTAACCCGGACTGACGATGTTTTCAGCATAGCTGCCTGTATGGTTTATTTGTGTGCAGGAAAACGGATTTTTAAGTATCTCAGAAAAATCCACGAAAAATCACAGAAAATCCACGCACCCGAAGGAACCAGGTGCCAGAAGTGGGGCCAGAGGGGGGCCAGGGGTGCCCAGGCGCCCTGTGGGCGCGCCCCCCCTGGGCCGCGCCGGGGGGCGCCTGGGTGGGGCCCACACCCCCTGGTGCCCTACTTTACCCCGTATTTTTACTCCCGACTCAGAAACCCCAGATCGGAAGTTCTTTCGCAGTTTTTCGTCGCGGAGCCGCCGCCACCCTTTGTTCTTCCTCGGGAGGGCTAATCTGGAGGCTGATTTGGCCTCCGGAGAGGGGAGATCGTCGCCATCGTCATCATCATCACCACTCCATCATCCCTCCATGACTTCCCCCTTCATGCGTGAGTAATTCCCCTGCTGTAGGCGAAGGGGATGGTAGGGATTGGATGAGTTAGATCATGTAATAGTTCGTCAGATTGTTGGGGGCATGTTGCCTATCATCTACTATGGTGTTTATCATCTTTGCTTCAACTTGTTATTCTTAATGCTTGACACTTAGGGCCCGAGTGCCATGATTTCAGATCTGAACCATATGTGTTTGTATGAATATATTTGTGTTCGTGATCCTATCTATGAGTTGTTTGCACCTGTTACGGTTCGGAACCGGCGATCCCAAAAGTGACAGCTTGGGACACCAAAGGGGATGGTCCGTAGTTTGAGGATTACATGTATCCATTGAGTTCATTGCTTTGTTCCGGTGCTCTTTGACAGCAGCACCTTAATATCCATAAGTTCCTTTTGGCCCCGTTCGTAGCGGGATGGTAGGACAAAAGATGTTGTGCAAATTCTTATTGCAAGCACGCACAACTACCTACGGGATACATGCCTAGTGTTTGATATTTGCCTAGATGATAATTACTTTTCCCTGTGCCGTGCCCCAAGTTAGAATCTATCTCATCCATGCAGCGCCCAACCATCCATCTCCCTAGCCTATAGTATTTTTAAACCTTGCTTGTCACTAGTTGCTACTTTTGCCATTTACTACTGCTATTTACTTTTGCTGTTTACTTTTACTATTACTATCATCACTATCATATCACTGTTACCACTTATCTTTTGTTGCAAGTAAGTATATTTCAGGTGCGGTTGAATTGACAACTCAATTGTCAAAGCTTATAAATACTCTTTGGCTCCCCGTGTGTCGAATCAATAAATTGGGTTATTCTTACCTGCGAAGACTATCTCGATCCCTTACGGTTGAGGGTTATCAGACGCGCACCCATGTTGAAGAAGAAATCTATATTTTGGGACCTACCCTACTGGAAAGACCTAGAGGTCCGCTCTTCAATCGACGTGATGCACGTGACGAAGAAATTTTGCGTGAACCTGCTAGGCTTCTTGGGCGTGTATGGGAAGACAAAAGATACACCGGAGGCACGAGAGGACCTGCAACGTTTGCACGAAAAATACGACCTGCCTCCAAAGCAGTATGAAGGTCCTACTAGCTACACTCTTACTAAAGAAGAGAAGGAAATCTTCTTTGCATGCCTGCTCAGTATGAAGGTCCCGTCTGGCTTCTCGTCTAATATAAAGAGAATAATAAATATGGCAGAGAAAAAGTTCCAGAACCTAAAGTCTCATGACTGCAACGTGATTATGACGCAACTGCTTCCGGTTGCACTGAGGGGGCTTCTACCGGAAAACGTCCGATTAGCCATTGTGAAGCTATGTGCATTCCTCAATGCAATCTCTCAGAAGGTGATCGATCGAGAAATCAAACCAAGGCTAAGGAGTGATGTGGCGCAATGTCATGTCAGTTTCGAGCTGGTGTTCCCACCATCCTTCTTCAATATGATGACGCACGTCCTAGTTCATCTAGTAAACAAGATTG
This sequence comes from Secale cereale, assembly GCA_902687465.1. Lineage (NCBI taxonomy): Eukaryota > Viridiplantae > Streptophyta > Magnoliopsida > Poales > Poaceae > Secale > Secale cereale. The sequence goes on along the minus strand of LR738710.1, from coordinate 794,214,159 downwards.
TCATTCTGGGCCCCGTATTTCTACACAATATGTTCCCTTTTGAGAGGTTCATGGGATTCCTAAAGAAATATGTCTGTAACCGCGCTAGGCCAGAAGGAAACATCTCCATGGGCCATCGAACAGAGGATGTTATTGGGTTTTGTGTTGACTTCATTCCTGGCCTTAAGAAGATTGGTCTCCCTAAATCGCGGTATGAGGGGAGACTGACTGGAAAAGGCACGCTTGGAGGGGAGTCAATAATATGCAGGGACGAGCATTCTTGGTCTGAAGCACACTACATAGTTCTACAGAGCTCTACCCTGGTGACCCCGTATGTCGATGAACACAAGAACAGTCTGCGCTCCAAACACCCGGAGCAGTGTGACGACTGGATTACATGTGAACACATCAAGACTTTCGGCAGTTGGTTGGAAACACATCTCAGAGGTGACAACACTGTTTGTGATGAGCTGTACTCGTTGTCCAGGGGACCATCTTCGACTGTATTGACTTACAAAGGATACGAGATAAATGGGAATGCATTTTACACGACCGCCAAAGATCAGAAGAGCACCAACCAAAACAGCGGTGTCCGCTTTGATGCAGCAACCAAGAAGGGAAAGGACACATATTATGGTTACATAGTGGACATACGGGAACTTGACTACATACATGATTTTAAGGTCCATTTGTTTAAGTGCAAATGGGTCAATCTGTCAGGAGGCGGGGTACATGTAGACCCAGATTACGGAATGGCAATAGTGGATCTGAACAATCTTGGGTACACAAACGAACCGTTCGTCCTAGCCAATGATGTGGCGCGGGTTTTCTATGTGAAGGACATGTCTACAAAAACCAGAAAAAGAAAAGATATGGAAGCGAACACATCATACGATGAGGCAAAGCGCCACATAGTTGTTTCAGGAAAAAGAGACATCGTGGGAGTGTAGCGCAAGACAGACATTTCCGAAGATTATGAAAAGTTTCATGAAATACCCACCTTCAAAGGCAAGGCTGACCCAAGCACACTGACGATGAAGATTATCCATGGTTACGGCGCAATAAGCAAAGGACACAAGCGAAGAAAAAGTGAAGACTTTCTCTCCACAACTATTATGATGATGCCTTTGATCTAGAATATCACTACAGTTACATGTGAAGAAATGAAATCCCTTTGTAACAGACGAGTTTCCGTATGAAATCCTGATACCTCGAAAGAGATTGTCCGTTTTGTACATGAAGTGCATCCAGTTTTTGCCGTAACCCACTCCACTTTTGTGCACATGCTATGTGGATGAAATGATGATACCATGCCAACTTTCAACCTTTTTAGAGTTCATTATTTGAAATGCTTTTCAACTTTCAACTGTCGTCCGATTCCAGAAGAATATGCTAGGGTGATGGTGGATGAAATAACAGAGGGGTTTGAGGATCTCGAGCTTGACCACCCTACCGGTGAAGGGGCGACTCGGCTGGGTTCTTCTCTGAAGACTCCATGCCTATGGCGGAAGGACCTCATCAACCTTCCGAACTGGACGCCTTCGCCTCCTCCGGCGAGTCAGTGCACTCCGCCTCCTCCTCCGGCAAGGGATCAGTGCACTCCGCCTCCTTCTCCGGGTGCTAAGGCGCGTAGCGGCACTCCGCCTCTCCTTCTCCGCCTGCGCCGACGCGTCCGAGCAGCCTGTCTGCTCCTACGCCTCATCAGCCAGGCGGGAAGAGAGCCGCCGCCACTCCGGCTGCTTCGACGCGTGGTAGCACTCCGCCTCCTTCTCCGCCTAGTAAGCAACAAAAGAAGGAAGCCATAGCCGCTCGGACTGCTCCGGCGTCTAGCAGTACAACCAGAGGCAGGAGGCAATACAAATACGGTCCATCTCTGAGGCCTTTAGAGAAGTTAGCATACAAGAGGACCGATGAGGAGAACACGGAGATCTGTAAAGCCGAAGTGAAGGACTTTTTTTGCAAAGAAACCTCCACCTCCAAAGCAGAAGATAGATCTGGTCTGAGCGAAGCGTACTATTGATGCCCTGAAGAAACCACCACCGTCTCCGCCGAAAACGAATTATGAGCGCATTATTGAAAAGTCATTTATCGAAGCGGAGTGTTCGGGAAGTACTTGTAGTGATTGAAGGTTAGCACAACGAAAAAGTGGGAAAAAAATTCCCCAGCTCAGCGAACAAGAGAACCAATCGTGCCCCCCGCTCAAGGTGCCTAGCGACATCGTCCCTAATCATCCGGGGATGGCACGCAGTACCAATCTTGCAGATTACCTGGCCGATGATGTAGTTATTGATATGTTAGAGGTGGATGATCACAAATACCGATACGGGAAGCCTCTCGTCAAAGATGTCAATACTCTAACAACGATGATGCGAAGATTGCATGACCGGTACATGGATACCTGCAGAGACTCTGGTGGCCAGGATACTTTGATGCTGAAAGTTAAAGAGGACCACGACTCGTTGGAATTGAAATGTTGTCTCTTACATTTGCGGAGTTCTTCCAGTTTTTCAATCAAAAGGCCCTCGATAAACCAATGATCACTTGCTACTGTCTATAAGTACTACTTCTGTCATTAAGTCTCTATATATAGCTCAACTCTTTCATTGCAAGTATATATAATTATCCTCACTATATTATGGAGATTGAAGATCGTCGAATGTAGAAAAGCTGATATCTATGATATTGGGTTCATTAACTCAAATCTCATAGATAAATATCAGGTTCAACTTCATGCCAAAGAAGCCGAGGCCAACTTGCTACAATCGTTGGTAATAAATCAAAACAAAGATAAAATACTCTTTCCTTACAACTTCAAGTGAGTGTTACTGTCTTGTGCATATTCAGTTTTCCTTAATTATATATTACTCGAGGTTATAGTAATTGATTTAATTGATGAGTTATATGCATGCGTGCGCAGGTTCCACTATATTCTCCTAGAGATTAAGCTTGAGCAGGGACTAGTAACCGTCTTAGACTCGAGATGAAAAGATCCCGAGACCTATGCGGACATGTCTAAACTGCTCAACAAGTAAGTTCATTCGATCTTTATCGCACCATATCGGCAACTTTGTTCATTTCCAGATATAAAGTAATTATTTTCTTTGTCTCGCAGGGTTTGGAAAGAATTCACCCAAAAAGTTCCGGCACTGCCGCGGGAACTGCGATGGATTTACCCGAAAGTAAGTACTACTAGCTAGCTAGTTCCGCGCATCCCCCGTTGAATCTAGCTATACTTTTATCAATGCCATTTATAATGCTTCATTATCAGTTTGATTGACCTCTATTTCTCGTAAAGTTCTTGTGGCAGGAAGCCGGGAATAATTACTGTGGATACTACATTTGCGAGTTCATCTACAACGCGAGGCCAAGAATAGACGGGGCTACTCTAAAAGACAATTTGATGTGCGTAAGCAAAAATATTCACAATTTTATTTTATTACCATCATTTCTGTTGAGTTTCATTCATATATATGTATTGATCCCCTTCTTGAAATTAGATGTGGAAGATGCGGGATGAACTCCTACCACAAGATCGCATACGGGCAATTCAAGAGGAATTGACGGGATTCTTTCTTGACCACCTCATAAATAAAGCCGGAGAATACCATCTGGAATTTGACATTAGATGTTAGGGAATTGTAAAAGATCTTATATTGTATATATGTAGCCGGTGGCGTCGGATAGATATACGAAAACTTGTTGTTCGACCAATCTCCCGAAGAAAGAGAGAGGTCGATCTTCTGTACTTAATGGTTTCCTTCATCTGCTTACTAGCTAGCATGTCGAGTCCTCCGATCTATAGGTATAGTACGTAGTGTCGACCAAGCACGGAGATAAGAGAGGATACTTCTCTCTATTATCTAGCTAACACAATATATGAAACCCCTAAATTAACCCTACAGAACCACCCAAACCCTCTCCCCCCTTCAGAAAAAAATCCTAGCCCCTGAACTGCTCACGCGTGGAACCTTATTTGTCCCGGTTGGTGCTACCAACCGGGACAAAAGGCCCCCCTGTCTGGACAAGCCACAGTGGTCACGTGAAGGCCCATCTGTCCCGGTTGGTATAAGAACCAGGACTAAAGGTCTAGGGCATTTGTATCGACCGCTTAGTCCCGATTCTCCAACCGGGACAAATGGCCCTTATAAACCGGGACAAATGGCACTAGTGGACATGTTTACTCGATTGTTCCTTGGAGCTTGTCGGCATGCAAGTTCGGCAGTATTCGTCAGCATGCTATATATATGGCGTTCAGTTTGGCAGTATTAGTCAGCATCGTCACGTTTCATTGAACATGCACGTACTACAAAAGTAGTGAGTGGTGACCCATATTTCTGCACCTGCTTGTGGCCTTACTAGTTAGCTGCCGGCCCATTAGCCGAGGACAGATTTCCAAACAGGAATAGCTATACCCTACCTCATCGTAACATTAACAATAAAAGTCAGAGGTACATTCAGCATGAAATTGGCAAACACACGTTTCAAGTGTCTGAAGAATTGGACCGGATGATCTAATAACAGCTTATGTTGTGCGCAGGAGCAAGTGACCTAATTCTCTAGCTTATCGTTGTAGACTCATTTGGTATGATGTACACTCAGCAAGCACGATGGACCGATTAATGTAGGTGCGTGCTCGTGGTGGCCACGGGCGCGCAATACCCATGGAAAAAGAAGATGGAGCTGCATGTACGCACTAGCCATGGCAGCATGAAAGTTGGAAATCCCAACACCGGAGGAGAAAAAGAAGAAGTCCGGCATGCCCACACACAACCCTCGTGCCTCCCTGAAGTTCACTATAAAAACACGGCAGGGCAGCGTGTGTCCTCCACACTACTGCTGCCTGCCACTGCATAATACCACTAGTGCCGTCTCCATCCGTCTCACTAGCTGCCAGTCGCCATGGCCTTGAACGACACCAAGCTGGCCGCCGTGGCTGACGCCGAGAACCCGGCCGTGGTGTGCGGCGACGTGGACGACTCCGAGTCGTCCATCGACTTCGCCGGGCGCGCAAACTGGCTGCGCGCGGCGGTGCTGGGCGCCAACGACGGGCTGGTCTCCACGGCCTCCCTCATGCTCGGCGTCAGCGCCGTCAAGCCCGACGCGCGCGCCATGGTCGTGTCCGGGTTCGCCGGCCTCCTGGCGGGGGCGTGCAGCATGGCCATCGGGGAGTACGTGTCCGTCTGCTCCCAGCGCGACGTGGAGATCGCGCAGCTGGACCAGGCCGGCAAGCGTGGCGGCGACGAGGAGAAGGAACTGCCCAGCCCGGCCCAGGCCGCCGCGGCCTCCGCGCTGGCTTTCTCCGTCGGGGCGCTCCTACCGCTGCTGGCCGCCGGGTTCATCGTGGGCTACAACCTACGGGTCGCCGTGGTGGTCCTCGTGGCGACGTTGGCGCTGGCCGCGTTCGGATGCGTGGGCGCCGTGCTCGGGCGGGCCCCCGTTGCGAGGTCGTGCGCGCGGGTGGTGGTGGGCGGGCTGGCCGCCATGGCCGTCACCTTTGGGTTCATGAGGCTCTTCCGAGCCAGCGGCGTATGAGAGACTGACAAGGCCTTCGTCGCCGTCCTTGCGGACGTACGTCATGTACGGGCATCGTCCATAGTCCTCTCGGAATAAAATACACAGTACTAGCCACCGTACCTGTACCTGAGCTGACTTATTTTCTTCTTGTAATGGCATTCAAACGGGCAAATGGAAACGTTTAAACTCGTACTATAGTGCCAAGTGATTTTAATTCCTCTCCGTACATGCCCTGTTGTTTGAAACGACGTGACACAACATTTCTGTGAGAAAGACCAAGGGCGTCCATGCATGGCGGAGGCATTTGCCGGTCCCGATGGCTCGGAAGAACCTCGGCTCGCTTGTCCCACACCGACCATGCATCGGCGAGAGGGGCGGTCGCGTGGTCCCAAATCTGCCGCTCCCTTTCTGCATCCCCCTACGCCCCTCCTTCACCACTACATTGTACAACTCCCAAAAGGGCACTAACGTGTCCGGCTGCTTCTCCTCCTCATCCCCGGAACTGAAGATGACGGGGAGCTGCTTACACTGCCATGGACAATGAAGTGGTGGATTCAAGGCGGGCGGGACAGAATTGGGAGACACTCGAGGGAGGAACATATAAAGGAGAGAGGGGAAGCACCGGTATAGGACATTATCGGTGTCAAAACCGGCCGATCTCGGGTAGGGGGTCCCGAGCTGTGTACCTGAGGATCAATGGTAATAGGGGGGAAACAAGGACACGATGTTTACCCAGGTTCAGGCACTCTTAATGGAGGTAATACCCTTCTTCCTGCTTGATTGAATATGTGAATATAGGGGTTACAAAAGTTGATCTACCTCGAGATCGTGTTGGCTAAACCCTAGATGTCTAGCATGAGATTTTTTGATTGCCTCTACAGACTAAACCTTCCGATTTATATATACACCGGAGGGACCTAGGGTTGTACAGAGTCAACTTGCAGAGTAAGGAAACATTACACCCAGAAACAAAACCTGCCATTATACGTATGTAGGAGTCCTAACCGGACACGAGGGATAATCTCCTGCTTTATCTTCACGACCCATCAGTCCGACCCAAATCGAGTAATCCGGACACCCGAGGACCCCCTAATCTAGGACTCCCTCAGTAGCCCCTGAACCAGTCTTCGATGACGAGGTGTTCGGCACACATATTATCTTCGGCATTGCAAGGTGGGTTCCTCCTTCCAAACATATGAAGTTTATTTCCTGCATAAAGGAACTATGTCCGGCTCTGCATGATTAGTACAACCCTTAACCACGAAGGCATAAACATCCAAACAGGTACAATGTGTTTACTGACAACTTTTTTTTCGGCGAAACGTCACATTTGACCCTTTAACATTTCGAACTGTTTTCTTGGCCCTTGTTTCGCGTTTCGAGGCATAGCCTCCATTGGTACGTCTTGTCGAAACAAAGATCGTGCCCGCCCATTACGGGATCCTCATCAATATGATTTGGGTAACCCAACCACGCCTTACGCACAAATTCGTTGGGAACAAGCGAGTTTTATGGCCTGAGTGGGGGGCATTTGATATTCAACCGTCTATAGAAGGATAAAGACCCCTCCTTTTTCCTCACGCTTTCCTCTAGCCTATGTTTCCCAATCTCCTAGCTCCAGCGCCAGCAGCTCCAATCTTCTCCACCACCGCCTCCTTATCCAGCAATGGCCGGATCCGGTTCCAAGGGCAAGTCGGAGGCCTACACCGTCACTGAGAAGGACGTGAAGGATCTCCGGAGCGCAGGCTATCTCTCTGAGAGCATAGCACACCAAATTCCTGACAAGAATCAGGTGATCCCTACTCCAGGGCCCGGTGAGAGCGTCGTGTTCATCCTCATTTTCTTAGGGATCTTGGATTTCCCGTTCACCCCTTTGTTCGGGGCCTTCTGGTCTTCCACGGGCCAGATTTCCATGATCTAGCCCCAAATTCTATCCTACACATATCGGCTTTTATAGTCGTGTGTGAGGCTTTCCTCTGCGCCCCCCACACTTCGGCCTATGGCTCAAGATCTTCATTCTGAAGCCGAAGGTGGTCGAGGGACAGCACATGGACTTCGGTAGAGCCATGGTGAGTAAGCTCCCCTATGCCACCTGCCCCAAAGGGGCCTTTGCAGATTGACTGTCAAGATATGGCAGCAGGAGTGGTTCTACATCACCGAACCCCGCGAAGCCAATTGGGCGGCCACGCCCGATTTCAGATCCGGACCCTCGAAGAGACTCACCTCATGGACCACCAAGGGCCTCTAGTGGGGGTCAAAGTTTGAGGTGAAGATGCTTCAAAACCGCATCTCCGATATACTGGCGGAGGACACTAATCTCACTAATGTGATTCAAGTGATGCTCTTCCGCCGCATCCTTCCCTGCCAACTCCGGGCAACCCACCTACAGAGGAGCCACGGACCTTGAAGCGCTTCTTCGGCACCATGCACGACGAAATCTGGAAGCAACTCTTCAAGGCCCAAAAGAAGTGGCCGAAGAAGAATGAGGACATCGGATTCGACAGCGAGACTCCGGCTGCAGCGGTAAGCACGATTTTGCCGAAGCTCTGTCCAGTATATATTTCAAGTATAACAAGAATTAGAATATTTGCGTTCCATACAGGCCTGGACGGCAAAGGCAGAGCGGATGAACTGTCTGGCTCCGCTGCCCGAGGACACGGCCACACCCCAGCTGACGAAGATGCTGGTGCCGGCGCCGTACCAAGCGCTGGAGAAGAATGGCAAGAAGAAGAAGGGCAAGGAGGTCAAGAGCGGCCCCCACCCTACGTGTCCTTTGGAAACCATATCCGGAGAGACCGGCGCCCCCTCTTCAAATGATGAGGAGGAAGAGGAGGAGGAGGTGGAAAGCAACTCCCCCGTCAAAGGGAGGAGGAAGAAGAAGAGGGCGGCCCTCGAAGACATAGAGGAAGGGGCGCCCAGGAGGTGGAATCTGAACCTCCCAGATAGTTCGGATTCAGGATCCGAAGCTGCCCCCCGAAGATAGCTCAGGGTTAAGCCCCCGGCCGCATCATAAGTATTCGAAAACTTATTGTCGTCTTCTTTGGTCTACTGGTTGTCATTGTATAAATTCTCTTGTTCGTTGGTTTCAGCCCTCCCCGCACACTTCTGATGTCGCTTAAAGCTACGTCGGTATTTCCACAAAGAGGAAGGGATTATGTAGCATAGCGGCGGTAGATATTTCCTTCAGATGTGAAACCAAGGTTATCGAACCAGTAGGAGAACCAAGCAACGCAACGTAAACAACACCTGCACACAAATAACAACACCTCGCAAACCGATGTATTAAAGGGGTTGTCAATCCCTTTCGGGTAACGAACGTGAGAGAGATATAAATATTGGTAGATTGATTGATGAATAAGATAAATTGCAGCAAGGTATTTTTGGGTTTTTGGTTTAGCTGATCTGAAAATAAAAGCAAAGGCAAATAGATCACAAAGGCAAATATATGAGAAAGAAGACCCGGGGGCCGTAGGTTTCACTAGTGGCTTCTCTCGAGAAAAATATCAAATGATGGGTAAACAAATTACTGTTGGGCAATTGATAGAATTTCAAATAATTATGACGATATCTAGGAAATTATCATTACATAGGCATCACGTCCAAGATTAGTAGACCGACTCATGCCTGCATCTACTACTATTACTCCACACATCGACCGCTATCCAGCATGCATCTAGTGTATTAAGTTCATGGAAAAACGGAGTAATGCATTAAGAACGATGGCATGCTATAGACAAGATCCGTTTATCTATGGCGTTAGATATGCATCTCATCGTTTTATCCTTAGTGGCAACGATACATACGTGTCGGTTCCCCTTCTGTCACTGGGATCAATCACCGCAAGATCGAACCCACTACCGGGCACCTCTTTCTATTGCAAGATAAAGATATCAAGTTCGCCAAACAAAACCCAATATCGGAGAAGAAATACGAGGCTATAAGAAATCATGCATATAAGAGACCAAAGAAACTCAAATAACTTTCATGGATATAAAAAGATAGATCTGATCATAAACTCAAAGTTCATCGGATGCCAGCAAACACACCGCAAAAAGAGTTACATCATATGGATCTCCAAGAGACCATTGTATTGAGGATCAAAAGAGAGAGAGGAAGCCATCTAGATACTAACTACGGACCCGAAGGTCTACAAAGAACTACTCACACATCATCGGAGAGGCACCAATGGAGGTGGTGAACCCCTCAGTGACGGTGTCTAGATTGGATCTGGTGTTTCTGGACTCTGCGGCGGCTGGATGAATATTTTGTCCCCCTAGGGTTTCTGGAATATTGTGGTATTTATGGAGCAAAGAGGCGGTGCGGGAGGCCACCGAGGTGGGCACAACCCACCTGGGCTCGCCAGGGAGGCCTGGCGCGCCCTGGTGGGTTTGCCCCCCTCGGAGCACCCCCCAGGTGTTGCCTTGGCCCATCAGGTGTCTTCTGGCCCATAAAAATTCTCCAAAAAGTTTCGCGGTGTTTGGGCTCCGTTTGATATTGATTTCCTGCGATGTAAAAAACATGCAAAAAACATCAAGTGGCACTTGGCACTATGTCAATAGGTTAGTACCAAAAAATGATATAAAATGACTATAAAATGATTGTAAAACATCCAAGAATGATAATATAACAACATGGAATAATAAAAAATTATAGATACACTGGAGACGTATCAACATCCCCAAGCTTAACTCCTGCTCATCCTCGAGTAGGCAAGTGATAAAAACAGAATTTTTGATGTGAAATGTTGCCTATCATGTCATATCATATTCTTTTGTTTATAGCATGGACATTTGGACTTTTTATATGGTTCAAAGCAATAGTCTAGTTTTGACATAATAATTTAGATACTCAAGCACATCAACAAGCAACCATATCTTTCAAAATATCAATGCTAAAATATGTTATCCCTAGCCCATTATGCTCAACCATTGATCCATTCATGAAACAGATTCGGATAATAGTTACACTCAATGCTCAAGTACGATAATAGTGTTTCCTAGTTGGTGCTTGTAAGAGAAGATGGAGACTCAAATTCAAAAATAAAAATTGAATAAGTAAAAGAAAGGCCCTTCGCAGAGTGAAGTAGGGATTTGTAGAGGTGCCAGAGCTCAAAGCTTAAATTGAGAGATATTTTTTTTGGGAGGTATACTTTTCCCACCAACGAGAACGACCTGAGGTTCTCAACACTTTCCATGCTAGATATATGATAGGCGGTTCCCAAACAGGAGATAAAGTTTATTCCTTTTCCACCAAACTTTCACAAGCCATGGCTAGCCGAATCCACGGTTGCCTTCCATACCAACACTTTCCAAGGAATTTATTATTTGACAACATAAAGTATTTTTTTTCATTTCGGGACTGGGCATCCCTAACATCTTTGCCTTACTCTCGTGCAATGACAAGTGAATAAGCACTCATCGTGAGAATAACACATCTAGCATGGAAAATATTGGCCACCCCTCACCGCCTCACGAGCGGTACGAGCACACAAAAGGGAAATTTATTTTGAAAATTAGAGATGGCACATACAAACTTTCTTAGAACGGCAAGGAAATACCGCATATAGGTAGGTATGGTGGACTCATGTGGCAAAATCGGGATAAAGGATTTTGGATGCACAAGTAGAGATCATACTTAGTGCAAAATGAACGCTAGCAAAAGACTGGGAAGCGACCAACCATGAAACAAATAATCTCGCAAGCGAACATTGAGCATAAATAACACTGAATAATGCACCACAAGTAGGATATAATTTCATTGCATAATTATTGACTTTCGTGATTGCATAGGGAATCACAAACTTTAACATTAATATTCTTACTAGAGCACAATTACGCATCAACATAACTCACATATCACATCATCATGTCTCAAAACTATTACAAGGAATCAAGTTTATTTTGTCCAATGATCTTCATGAAAGCTTTTATTATATCCTTCTTGGATATCTGTCACTTTGGGACTAATTTTCATGTGTTGCTTTTGATAAGCTCAAACAAATATAAGTGAAGATCACGAGCATATTTTTTCTTTCTTTCTCTCAAAATAATATAAGTGAAGCGAGAGAGAATTTCTTTAAGTTTTTACTAACTCTCAAATAAATCTAAGTGACGCAAGAGAGTATTTCTTCAAAAATACTAAGCACACCAAGCTCAAAAACATATAAGTGAAGCACTAGAGCAAGTCCTAGCTCATACAAAATTTAAGTGAAGCATATAGAGCAATTCTAGCAAGTCATGGCATAATTTTAGCTCTCTCAAATAGGTGTGTACAGCAAGGATTGATGACTTAAAAAGCAAAATAAAACAAGGAAGGACTCATATCATACAAGACGCTCCAAGCAAAACACATATTATGTGACGAATAAAATATAGTTTCGAGTGAAATACCGATAGTTGTTGGAAGAAAGAGGGGATGCCACTAGGGGGCATCCCCATGCTTAGTTGGTTGCTCATTCTTGGATAATAGCTTGGGATGCCGGGGCATCCCCAAGCTTAGGCTCTTCCATCCTTCCTTCATCCATCGTAAGATAACCCAAAACTTGAAAACTTCAATCGCACAAAACTTCAACAAAACCTTTGTGAGATCCGTTAGTAAAAGAAAGCAAACCGCTACTATAAGTGCTCTGTCAAAACAATTTATATTTTGTTTTTGTATTATATATTGTATTCCAACTTTTCTATGCTAAAAACTCATCAAAGAAAACCATAGAGCCATCAAAATAAGCACATAACACAGAGAAAACAGAATCTATCAAAAACAGAACAGTCTTTTGGAACTCTAAAAATCTTGTATATTAATCTTCTGAAAAAAGAATCAACTAAAAAGAACTTTTTCGTTAAAAATTAGAATTTTTCTCATGAGTGCAAAGTTTATGTCTTTTTCAGCAAGATCAAACAACTATCACCCAAGAAGATCCTATCGGTTCTACTTGGCACAGACACTAATTAAAATACAAAAAAAACAAAATAATACTAGTAGCATAATTGTGTAAACACTCAAGAAAAGAAATCAAAAAGCAAAAATAAATTTTATTCATTGGGTTGCCTCCCAACAAGCGCTATCGTTTTACGCCCTTAGCTAGGCGTAAGGCAAGGATCTAAGTTTTGTCTTCCGAAGTTTTGGCAACTTTTGTATGGGTTTTCTTAAACCTAGGAGGCTCTTTACACTTCCCTAAATTCTCCAAAAAAAACCATCTTAAGATCCAAAATATCCAACCGCTTGTTGCAAAGAGTAATTAAGGCGTTCATGCGATTAATACTACCATTGAGGTGTTTGAGGGGTTCATTATATTTTTGTATTTCAACCATATGTTTATGCAAATCACCAAGTTTGTCCAACATTTGAAATCCCTCAGGGGTAAAGGACAACCCCTTCTTTTGAGGAGGAATTCCCAAAATTCCTTCCAAAATTTCATAAGCAACGTTTGGATCAAGCTCAATAAAATTTCCTTTAGCGGCAAAACCAAGAAGTTGTCTATGATGGAAAGCTAATCCTATGTAAAAATTACGAAGCAAAACCATAGCACCCCCCTTTAGATTGGAAACACGATATGATTCCATAAGCCTATACCAGACATCTTCTAGATTTTCTCCTTGTCTTTGCTTGAAGTAAAGAACTTCAAAATCTGGTGACAAAGGAGGAGTAGGGACGCTAGCCATTGAGAATAGAGACAAGAGATTGGTGAAAAAGAGAGGCGAATAAAACGGTAAATTTTTTTGAAGCGGGGGAGATGAAAACGAGAGGCAAATGGCAAATAATGTAATTGCGAGGAGACGAGATTTGTGATTAGGAACCTAGCATATGTTGAAGATCCTCCCGGGCAGCGGCGCTAGAAATTCCTTTTGATGTCGCTTAAAGCTACGTCGGTAATTCCCCAAACAGGAAGGGATGATGCAGCACAACGGCGGTAGGTATTTCCCTTAGATGTGAAACCAAGGTTATCGAACCAGTAGGAGAACCAAGCAACACAACGTAAACAACACCTGCACACAAATAACAACACCTCGCAACCCGACATGTTAAACGGGTTGTCAATCCCTTTCGGGTAACGAACGTGAGAGAGATATAAATATTGGTAGATTGGTTGATGAATAAGATAAATTGCAGCAAGGTATTTTTGGGTTTTTGGTTTATTAGATCTGAAAATAAAAGCGAAGGCAAATAGATCGCAAAGGCAAATATATGAGAAAGAAGACCCGGGGGCCGTAGGTTTCACTTAGATAGAACGGTGGGTAAACAAATTACCGTTGGACAATTGATAGAACTTCAAATAATTATGACGATATCCAGACAATGATCATTACATAGGCATCACGTCCAAGATTAGTAGACCGACTCCTGCCTGCATCTACTACTATTACTCCACACATCGACCGCTATCCAACATGCATCTAGTGTATTAAGTTCATGGAAAAATGGAGTAATGCAATAAGAACGATGACATGATGTAGACAATATCTGTTTATCTATGGCGTTAGATATGGATCTTGTCATTTTATCCTTAGTGGCAACGATACATATGTGTCGGTTCCCCTTCTGTCACTGGGATCAAGCACTGTAAGATCGAACCCACTACCGGGCACCTCTTCCCATTGCAAGATAAAGAGATCAAGTTGGCCAAACAAAACCCAATATCGGAGAAGAAATACGAGGCTATAAGCAATCATGCATATAAGAGATCAAAGTAACTCAAATAACTTTCATGGATATAAAAAGATAGATCTGATCATAAACTCAAAGTTCATTGGATTGCAACAAACACACCGCAAAAAGAGTTACATCATATGAATCTCCAAGAGACCATTGTATTGAGGATCAAAAGAGAGAGAGAGGAAGCCATCTAGCTACTAACCACGGACCCGAAGGTCTAAAAAGAACTACTCACACATCATCGGAGAGGCACCAATGGAAGTGGTGAATCCCTCCGAGATGGTGTCTAGATTGGATATGGTGTTTCTGGACTCTGCGGCGGCTGGATGAATATTTCGTCAACTCCCCTAGGGTTTCTGGAATATTGTGGTATTTATAGAGCAAAGAGGCGGTGTAGGAGGTCACCGAGGTGGGCACAACCCACCTGGGCACGCCAGGGGGGCTGAAGGACACCGAGGTGTCGTCCCTGTGGACATCCCCTGCCCAAGAGGGGGTGAGCGGGGCCAGCAAGAGAGCGACCGAGGTCAACACCTCGGTCGCCGAAGACCAAAGGAAACGGTTCCCATATGGCAACCGACGACGGGGAGCCCCCGCAATCCAGGATTTTGCCGAACACTATTCCGGCAGCCAGTACGGCTCCGGAATCAAGTACACATTCCCCTGGGAAAGGGGGAGGAGTACACGCTCCAGCGGCGGCCTCTGTTAGTCCGGAGGCGCCCAACGCTTTGGAGGAAGCACTGCAAAGTGCTTCCATCGTAGTGGACCACCGCACTCTGATGGGTGCGATTGTAGGGAAGATTCAGTCTCCCAAAAGCGGACTGAATGAAGCCTCCCATAGCCTACTGACAGGCTTTGAGGTATGTGATGTAGTACTCTACAAAGAACTTAATATTTCATTTGTGTAGGATATAAAACCTATGTATGGACAGGAGCCCCTGATTCTTTGTCCGGTTTGAAAGAAACCATACAGTGGATCTTCATAGTAATCGGGAGTATAACACACTGTGCCATTTTATTGAAACATACTTCCTTGTTGGCGGCCACCGCACATGCCGCAGAGGTTTCCGAGCTCAATCAGAAACCTCAAGAAGCCGATGGGGAACTCGACCGCATTAATAAGCGGTTCGATGAAACACAAGGTATGCAGACTTGGAATTTTTTTATTGTTATATTAAATATGATATGTTTATTGAGAGTGTAACTCATCAGATGATGTCATTGTGATCACAGTTGGTCCGGCCTAGGTCGAGACCCTCAAGGGCGCCCTTGCCCAGGCCAAGAAGGATGCTAAGGCGAGTAAGGCAGCTACTGACGAAGCGGGTGCCGAACTAGAGGCAGAACAAGCTACCCGCCGCCAACATGAAGCTCGGGTGGCCGAAGTCGAGTAGGAGCTCAAGGACGCCATTTGCAAATGCGAGGTGTTGGAGCAAAAGACTTCGGACCAATCATCCGAGCTTACCAAGGCTCTCAATGACGCCAAAGAGGCGCAGAGTGAGTCACAGAGTGCTCGTCAAGAGATCCACCAGGTGAGGGAGATAGTGGCTAGTAAGGCCTTTCTTTTGCAGAGTCTCTTTGGAGGTCAGTGGTATGCGTTGCTCACTCGGGTGTGGAGTTCTCCAGGTGCGTTTGCGTATCTCCCGAAGAGTGCATCCGACGCCACACAGTTCTTCAGATCCCAGGAAGGGAACGCGACGGGGAAGCTGTTCTGGTTGCAATTTCTTGCACCGGAGCACCCGACGCCTCTCAACGACTAGCTGAAACAGCTGGTGGAGCTGCATAGGGAGGCAGGTTCGGCTATGAAGGACTTGATAGTCCACTTTTGGCCAACCGAGCCGATCCCTAGTAGTTACTTTGGCTTGGTAAAGCGGCTGGTCGATGCGCGGCCATGGATTAATGCTGTGAAGCGTTCGGCCTGCATAGAGGGTGCCCAGATGGCCTTCGCTCGCGTCAAGATGCAGTGGGCGAAGATGAAGGCCACCGAAGTGGCGACCGCAGGCCCTCCCGAAGGCAAAGATCATCGGAAGCCGGAGAGGTACTTCGATGACGTCCTGGAGGGAGCCCGCATTGTAGAGGGCCAATGCTCGAAGGATGTAATTTTTAGTTAAATGTGTTCGGTTTGTAAAAACTATGTTATGAACCCATGCTATTATGTATGACTATCTTTTTGCACCTTATATTTTAGCGACTTCTCCTCCTGTGCCGCCGTTTATTTTTATACTTCTAAGAGTTACCAATCGCCAGCTTCAACCCCCATGTAGATGCTACATGGGTGTTCGGCATAACACGTGACCACACTTTATCCAACGTCTTGGTCCGTAAAGGAGGTGTCCATGGGGTGAACGATCCAATCAGACTATTCGATTTTATTACTTTCACTTGGCCGTAGGAGTTTGACTGTGGGGCTACGTACTAGCCCCTTGTGCGTGTGCAGGTACCCGGATTAGGGTGCCTCTTCCACGCAGCTGGGCGAAGACCAGCCCCTCGTATAACACGGGATAGATCACTAACGATCCGTTAGTATAATACTAAGTCGCCGAATCGCCGACCAGCTCTCACTTATCAAGACAGTCAGTTTTCAACTTTCTCTACTGAGGTACTTGACCGGACAAACCAGAAATACAATCGTAGTAGTTCTCCCTTTACTACCTTAGCCGAACAATGTGGAACATAAGGTGGTAAGCACAGGAGCCGGGCAACCCAACTATAGACCCAAGACATGATTCGGAGCTGATGCATATACTGCAATATCCGAGACGCCGTATAGTTCCCTATAGGTGTTCGGACTTTGAAATGTGCTGAGCCGCATACAGCCCCCGGTGTTAGGCCCGGATTGAAGCACGTGTGGCAAATGAGGTAGGGAGGGAATACATGTGATAATGTAAAATAAATTTCAAACAAAGTGGGAATCAACTGCTTCCTTTTATATACGGCGAGCCGTGTAGTTACAGATTATGCCAAAAGCATCGAGGCCATTTTACATGCCGGAAATTTAAACAAGGGAATGGTTTACACAGAGCCTAAACGAAATGATTTAAAGATCCCAATGATGCCCTGCTGCACGTCTACGCCGTTTCTCCTTGGTGACACATCCTTGAAGGAGATGAGTCTAATGGTTGTCTGCGAAAAAGAGGAATCTGGAAAGAAGTCCCTACACAACCGTATATAAGGTGGGTTCTTTAACGAACCTACATTGAAGACATATTGAAGGTCCGAATAGGGTTAAGCTGCACTATGGATTGTTTTCCGCAGTATGCCTCCGGCGCTGCCCAAGGTATCTCAAAGGTGTAATTGTGTACACAAGGTACATGTGCCACAACCTTATGGGGCAGCTGGCGGAGGCTAAACTGCTATGAAAGCTCAGGTTCCGCTGAGCTACTGCGTTGCAATGCGGGTCAGACACGTTTAGCAGTGTCTTGGGTCTTGATGACCGATGGCTTGATAAGTCCGCCTTGAACTTCGATTGCAAGGGCCGCTGTATGCTCCTCAGTACAGAGGGAGCACTCCATATTCCCATTTACTGTGATAATGCCATGTGGTCCAGGCATTTTGAGCTTGAGGTAAGCATAGTGCGGTACTGCGTTAAAGCGGGCGAAAGCGGTTCATCCGAGCAGTGCGTGATAACCACTGTGGAAAGGGACAATGTCGAAGATCAATTCTTCGCTTCGAAAGTTATCTAGGGAGCCGAATACTACCTCTAGTGTTAATGAGCCCGCAACGGGCCTCCACGCCAGGTATCACTCCTTTAAAGGTAGAGCTGCTAGGCTTGATTCTTGACGAGTCGATCCCCATCTTGCGGACAATATCCTGATAAATCAGGTTGAGGCTGCTGCCGCCGTCCATGAGGACTCTAGTGAGATGGCATCCGTCGATGATAGGATCGAGTACCAGGGCCAACGAACCTCCGTGACGCATACTAGTTGGGTGGTCCCTGCGATCAAAGGTGATCGGACAAGCTGACAATGGGTTGAACTTTGGGGCGACAGGCTCTACGATGTAGATGTCCCTTAATGCGCGCCTGCGCTCCCTCTTGGGGATGTGGGTGACATATATCATGTTCACCGTTTTCTCCTCCGGGGGAAATTGCTTCTGTCCCCTAGTGTTCGGTGGGCGAGGCTCATCATTGTCCTCGCTTTGAGGTCCTTTCCCCTTGTGTTCGGTATTTAATTTACCAGCCTGTTTGAAAACCCAGTAATTTTTGTTGGTGTGGTTGGCAGGCTTGTCAGGGGTGCCATGAATCTGGCAAGGCCTCTCTAATATCCCGTCCAATCTGGATGGGCCATCTGGATTGCCTTTAAACGACTTCTTTCGTTGGCCGGATTTGGAGCCACCGAATCCGGCGTTTACTACCATTCTATTTCTCCGTTATTATTTCGGCACTTGTTTTTGTTGCGTCGTGACCTGCTGTTGCCTTCCCTGACCTCCGAAGTGCCAGGGTCGCTGGTACTGTTGCTTCTACAAGACAACCAACTATCTTCGCCTGCACAAAAGTGGGTCATTAGTGTAGTGAGTGCTGCCATGGTCTTCGGCCTTTCCTGGTCAAGGTGTCGGGCGAGCCATTCGTCACGGACACTATGTTTGAATGCCGCTAAGGATTTGGCTCCGGACAATCGACGATTTTGTTCTTCTTAGTCAAGAACCAATTCCAGAGCTTGCGGGGTTGATGCCCCGGGTTGCTGGACTATATGGCTCAAGTCATCAGCATCCGGTGGCCGGACATAAGTGCCCTGAAAGTTGGCCCGAAAAGCATCCTCTAATTCTTCCCAGCTTCCAATGGAGTTCTCTGGGAGGCTGTTCAACCAGTGCTGTGCTGGTCCTTCAAGCTTTAGAGGGAGATATTTGTTGGCATGGAGGTCATCTCCACGAGCCATGTGAATATGGAGAATAAAGTCTTCAATCCATACGACATGATCCATCATTCCATCGTACTGTTCGACGTTCACAAGTTTAAGCCCTTCCGGCAATTGGTGCTGCATTATCTCATCGGTAAAGCTCATAGGGTGTGCGGTGCCTCTATATCGGGCGACATCGCGACAGAGTTCGGATGACATTTGAGTTTGGTGCTTACTCCAAACTAGATTGTTTTGGTCGTGCTAGGCTTGATAGCCGTCATCCGGCGTGGGAGCACGTCCTCTTGACCCGTAGATTGAACTGGCCTGACCGGCTCTATTGGATAGGTCCTGACGTAGGTCTGCTACCTCTTCACCTTGCGTTGTATTCCCTCGAAGAGGAAAGGGAGACGCATCACAATAGCGTAAGTATTTCCCTTAGTTTTTGAGAACCAAGGTATCAATCCAGTAGGAGACCACGCACCAGTCCCTCGCACCTGCACAAACAAATAAGAACTTCGCAGCCAACGCAATAAGGGGTTGTCAATCCCTTTACGGTCATTTACGATAGTGAGATCTGATAGAGATGATAATTATATTTTTGGTATTTTTGGTATAGAAACAGAAAGTAAAGAAAGCAAATAAACAACGGCGACAGAAAATGACTAGTTGACGGGAAAGTAATATGATAAAGATAGACCCGGGGCCATAGTTTTCTCTAGTGGCTTCTCTCATGATAGCGATATTCTATGGCGGGTAAACAAATTATTGTCGAGCAATTGATAGAAAAGCGAATAATTATGAGACTATCTAGGCATGATCATTGTATATAGGCATCACGTCCGAGACAAGTAGACCGAAATGATTCTGCATCTACTACTATTACTCCACACATCGACCGCTATCCAGCATGCATCTAGTGTATTGAGTTCATACGAACAGAGTAACGCCTTAAGAAAGATGACATGATGTAGAGGGATAAACTCAAGCAATATGATGAAAACCCCAGCTTTTTGTCCTCGATGGCAACAATACAATACGTGCCTTGCTGCCCCTACTGTCATTGGGAAAGGACATCGCAAGATTGAACCCAAAGCCAAGCACTTCTCCCATTGCAAGAACTATAGATCTAGTAGGCCAAACCAAACCAATAATTCGAAGAGACTTGCAAGGATATTATGAGCACACATCAAAAGTTCAGAGAAGAACCAAATATCTTTCATAGATAACCTTGATCATAAGCTCACAATTCATCGGATCTCGACAAACACACCGCAAAAAGAGATTACATCGAATAGATCTCCTCGAAGACCGAGGAGAACTTTGTATTGAGATCCGGAGAGAGAGAAGAAGCCATCTAGATACTAGCTATGGACCCGAAGGTCTGAGGTAAACTACTCACAACTCATGGTGAGGGCGATGATGATGATTATGAAGGCCTCCGTGATGGATCCCCCTCCCGGAACAAGCTCCAAGATGGGATCTCCACGGGAACAGAAGCTATGGCGGTGGAATTAGGATTTTCTATCTGTGCTTGGAGTTTCTGGGGTACGTAGGTATAAATAGGAAGAAGGGGGGCACTGGGGGCCACAGGGGCCGCCCTCGAGACAGGGGGGCACGCCCTGGGAAGGGGGGCGCGCCTGCCACCCTCGAGGGTGGCCCCTCTGTCTCCTGGCTTGGCCTCGAAGTCTTTCATGCGTGATTTCCTCCAAAAATATCTCCTGCGAAGGTTTCATTCCGTTTGGACTCCGTTTGATATTCCTTTTCTGCAAAACCCTGAAATAGGCAAAAAACAACAATCTGGACTAGACCTTTGGGTTAGTAGGTTAGTCCCAAAAATGATATAAAAGTGAATGCTAAAGCCCATTAAACATCCAAGACTTCATAAATAATAGCATAGAACAATAAAAAATTATAGATACGTTGGAGACGTATCAAGCATCCCCAAGCTTAATTCCTGCTCGTCCTCGAGTTGGTAAATGATAAAGAAAGAATTTTTGATGTGGAATGCTAACCAATATAAAATTTTCAATGTAATTCTCTTAATTGTGGCGTGAATGTTCAGATCTGAAAGATTCTAGATAAAGGTCTATATTGACATAAGAAATAACAATACTTCAAGCAATACTAACAAAGCAATCATGTCTTCTCAAAATACTATGGCTAAAGGAAGTTATCCCTACACAATCATATGGTCTGGCTATGCTCCCTCTTCATCACACAAAATATTCATATCATGCACAACCCCGATTTCAGCCAAGCACTTATTTTCATAATCTATTCTTTTCAAACTTTTCAACTTTCACGCAATACATGAGTGTGAGCCATGGATATAGCACTATGGGTGGAATAGAGGTGGTTGTGGAGAAGACAAAAAAGAGGAAGATAGTCTCACATTGACTAGGCGTATCAACGGGCTATGGAGATGCCCATCAATAGATATCAATGTGAGTGAGTAGGGATTGCCATGCAACGGATGCCCCAGAGCTAAATATGAATGAAAATTCAACAAAAGAAACTAGTGGGTGTGCATCCAACTTGCTTGCTCACGAAGACCTAGGGCATTTGAGGAAGCCCATCGTTGGAATATACAAGCCAAGTTCTATATCGAAAATTCCCACTAGTATATGAAAATGACTAAGCATGAGACTCTCTACAATGTAGATCATGGTGCTACTTTGAAGCACAAGTGGGAAAAATATAGTAGCATTGTTCCTTCTCTCTTTTCTCTCAATTTT
The DNA here is from genome assembly GCA_902687465.1 of Secale cereale. Lineage (NCBI taxonomy): Eukaryota > Viridiplantae > Streptophyta > Magnoliopsida > Poales > Poaceae > Secale > Secale cereale. The sequence continues at coordinate 794,192,450 of LR738710.1, read as the reverse complement.
TTTGGAGGGGATTTCTTTTTTTTTTGCCCCTCTCTATATTTTTTTAGGCCTTCTCTTTTTTTATTTGCCTTTCCTCACACGGGACAATGCTCTAGTAATGATGATCATCACACTTTTTGTTACAACTTGAAATTACAACTCGATACTTCAACAAGTATGACTCTAAATGAATGCCACCGGCAGTGTATCGGCATAAGCAATGAATCATGTGTGACATGTATGAAAAATTATGCATGGTGGCTTTGCCACAACTACGATGTCAACTACATGATCATGCATGGCACTATGACAATATGATACGTATCATATGAATGGAACGGTGGAAAAGTTGCATGGCAATATATCTCTGAATGGCTATGGAAATGCCATGATAGGTAGGTATGGTGGCTGTTTTGAGGAACAATATGGTGACTGTTTTGAGGAAGGATATATAGTGGGTTTATGGCACCGGCGAAAGTTGCGCGGTACAAGAGAGGCTAGCAATGGTGGACGGGTGAGAGTGCGTATAATCCATGGACTCAACATTATTCATAAGAACTCATATACTTATTGCAAAAATTTACGAGTCATCAAAAACAAAGTAATCAACGCATGCTCCTAGGGGGGAGGTTGGTAGGAGTTAATCATCGCGCGCTCCCGACCTCCACACAAAGGTTGGCACTCTACAAATACCTCATGCTCTAACTTTGTCACATAGCGGTTCACCATACGTGCATGATACGGGAATCACTAACCTTAACACAAGTATTCTTCAATTTCATAATAACTCCACTAGCATGACTCTAATATCACTATCCTCATGTCTCAAAACAATTATCAAGCATCTGACATCTCATTCTATTCAATGCACTTGGTGTGAAATTTTTACTACATTGACATTGGATGTTTATCATGTGAAGAATAGTTTCTTTAGCCTAAACACATTACCATGCTGTTTTAATAAACTCTCAAATAGATATAAGTGAAGCATGAGAGTTCAACAATTTCTACAAAATATAACCACCGCCATGCTCTAAAAGATATAAGCGAAGCACTAGAGCAAAAACTATTCAACTCAAAAGATGTAAGTGAAGCACATAGAGTGTTCTAAAAATTTCTAGGCCATATTTAACTCTCTCAAATAGGTGTGTCCAGCAAGGATGATTGTGACAAACTAACTAGCAAAGACTCAAATTATACTAGACGCTCCCAGCAAAACGCATAGCATGTTGCGAATAAAAATATAGCTCCAAGTATGGTTACCGATGGATGAAGACGAAAGAGGGGATGCCTTCCCGGGGCATCCCCAAGCTTAGGCTTTTGATTTCTTGGATTTACTTGGGGTGCCATGGTCATCCCCAAGCTTGGGCCTTTGCTACTCCTTGTTCCATAGTCCATCAAAGCAATACTCAAAACTTGAAAACTTCACAACACAAAACTTAGACAAAAATTCTTGTGAGCTCCGTTAGTAAGAGAAAGCAAACCACCACTCAAAGGTACAGCAAGGAATTAATTCTTTATTTATATTAGTGTTAAACCTACTGTACTCCAAGTTCTCTATGATTCATATCCTCCAATATTACTCATAGATGCATCGGAATAAGCAAACAACACACGAAAAACAGAATCTGTGAAAAACAGAACAGTCTGTAGTAATCTGCTGGGTTCGCCAACTTCTGGAACTCCAAAAAATTCAAACTAAATTGGTACATTTGCGCAATTTATCTAACAATCAGCAGCAAAAAGAATCAACTAAAAATCACGCTCCAGTAAAATCTTAAGACTACTTTAGTGAGCGCTAACGATTCTGTTTTTCACAGCAAGATCAAATAAACTTCACACAAGTCATACCAAAGGTTCTACTTGGCACAAACACTAAACAAAACATGAAAACACATCTAATAAGAGGCTAGATGCAATATTTATTCCCTAACAGCATCAAAAGCAAAAAAACACAAAATTGGGTTGCCTCCCAACAAGCGCTATCGTTTTACGCCCCTAGCTAGGCACGATACAAGATAGATCTAGGTATTGCCATCTTTGGAAGGCAATCCATAAGTGGCTCTCATGATAGATTCATATGGTAATTTGATTTTCTTTCTAGGAAAGTGTTCCATGCATTTCCTTAACTGAAATTGGCTAATATTTCCTTCCTTCATATCAATAATTGCACCAATCGTTCTAAGGAAAGGTCTACCAAGAATAATAGGACATGAAGGATTCAATCTATATCAAGAGCAATGAAATCTACGGGCACATAATTCCTATTGGCAACAATAAGAACATCATTAATTCTTCCCATAGGTTTCTTAATAGTGGAATTCACAAGATGAAAATTTAAAGAACAATCATCAAGCTCATGGAACCCTAGCAAATCACACAATGTTTTTGGGATAGTGGAGACACTTGCACCCAAATCACACAAAACATAGCATTCATGATCTTTTATTTTTATTTTTATAGTAGGTTCCCATTCATCATACAGCTTTCTAGGTATAGAAACTTCCAACTCAAGTTTTTCCTCATAAGATTGCATCAAAGCATCAACTATATGTTTAGTGAAAGCTTTATTTTGACTATAAGCATGCGGAGAATTTAGCACGGATTGCAATAAGGAAATACAATCAATCAAAGAGAAATTATCATAATTGAATCCCTTTAAATCCAAAGTAGTGGGTTCATCACTATGCAAAGTTTTAATCTCTTCGATCCCACTTTTAGCAATTTTAGCATCAAGATCTAAAAACTCAGAATAATTGGGACACCTTAAAGCAGAATCATCTCCAATCCTATTCTCATCAAGTTAATACTAGAAAACAAGGATCTAATGGGAGACACGTAAATAACTTTCAGATCTTCAACTTTATTTTCACGATAACTAGAAGAACACGATTTAATATAATCTTCTCTTTTAGCACGCATTCTAGCGGTTCTTTCTTTGCATTCATCAATGGAAATTCTCATGGCTTTGAGAGACTCATTGATATCATGCTTAGGTGGGATAGATCTAAGTTTCAAAGAATCAACATCAAGAGTAATTCTATCCACACTTCTAGCAAATTCATCAACTTTAAGCAATTTCTCTTCAAGCATAGCACTGAAATTCTTTTGCGAGATCATAAACTCCTTAACACTAGTTTCAAATTCAGAAGGCATCTTTCCATAAGAATTGTTGTAGGAATTACCAAAATTATTAGAGGAATTACTAGGAAAAGGCCTAGGATTAAAATTACCTCTATAAGCATTGTTACCAAAATTATTCCTACCAACAAAATTCACATCCAAAGATTCATTGTTATTCTCAATCAAAGTGGACAAAGGCATATCATTAGGATCAGAAGAAGCACTCTTAGCAGCAAACAATTTCATAAGTTCATCCATCTTTCCACTCAAAACACTAATTTCTTTGAAAGCATGCACTTTTTTACTAGTAGATATTTCGGTGTGCCATTGAGAATAATTAACCATAATATTATCTAGGAGTTTGGTAGCTTCTCCTAAGCTAGTTTCCATGAAAGTGCCTCCGGCGGCCGAATCTAAAAGATTTCTAGAAGCAAAATTCAAGCCAACATAAACGTTCTGAATAATCATCCATAGATTCAAACCATGTGTAGGGAAATTACGTATCATTAATTTCATTCTCTCCCAAGCTTGTGCAACATGCTCATGATCTAGTTGCTTAAAATTCATAATATCGTTTATAAGAGAGATGATCTTAGCAGGAGGGAAATACTTAGAGATAAAAGAATCTTTGAACTTATTCCACAAATCAATACTATTTCTAGGCAAAGAGGAAAACCAAGTTTTAGCACGATCTCTAAGTGAAAACGGAAATAACTTCAATTTAACAATATCGTTATCCGTATCCCTTTTGTTTTGCATATCACACAAATCAACAAAGTTGTTTAGATGGGTAGCGACATCTTCACTAGGAAGGCCGGGGAATTGATCTTTCATGACAAGATTCAACAAAGCAGCATTGATCTCTCAAGATTCAGCATCGGTAATAGGAGCAATCGGAGTGCTAATAAAATCATTGTTGTTGGTATTGGAAAAGTCACACAATTTGGTATTTTTATTAAACCATAGTGACAAGCAAGCAATCCAACACACACAAGCGAACAAGAAGCAACGAACGAAAAACACACGGCGGAAGAAGGGGGAATAAAATGGCAAAGGTGAGGTGGGGAGAGGAAAACGAGAGGCAAATAAATGTAATGCGAAGGATAAGGGTTTGCGATAGGTACTCGGTATATGAATTTTGCGTAAGCCTCCCCGGCAACGGCGCCAGAAATTCTTCTTGCTACCTCTTGAGCTTGCGTTGTATTCCCTCGAAGAGGAAAGGGAGATGCAGCACAGTAACGTAAGTATTTCCCTCAGTTTTTTTGAACCAAGGTATCAATCCAGTAGGAGACCGTGCGCTAGTCCCTCACACCTGCACAAACAAATAAGAACTTCACAGCCAACGCAATAAGGGGTTGTGAATCCCTTTATGGTCACTTACGATAGTGAGATCTGAAAGAGATGATAATTATATTTTTGGTATTTTTGGTATAGAAATAGAAAGTAAAGAAAGCAAATAAACAATGGCAGCAGAAATTGACTAGTTGACGGGAAAGTAATATGATAAAGATAGACTTGGGGGCCATAGTTTTCTCTAGTGGCTTCTCTCATGATAGCGATATTCTACGGCGGGTAAACAAATTACTGTCGAGCAATTGATAGAAAAGCGAATAATTATGAGACTATCTAGGCATGATCATTATATATAGGCATCACGTCCGAGACAGGTAGACCGAAACGATTCTGCATCTACTACTATTACTCCACACATCGACCGCTATCCAGCATGCATCTAGTGTATTGAGTTCATACAAACAGAGTAACGCCTTAAGAAAGATGACATGATGTAGAGGGATAAACTCAAGCAATATGATGAAAACTCCATATTTTTATCCTCGATGGCAACAATACAATACGTGCCTTGCTGCCCCTACAGTCATTGGGAAAGGACACCGCAAGATTGAACCCAAAGCCAAGCACTTCTCCCATTGCAAGAACTATAGATCTAGTAGGCCAAACCAAACCAATAATTCGAAGAGACTTGCAAGGATATTATGAGCACACATAAAAAGTTCAGAGAAGAACCAAATATCTTTCATAGATAACCTTGATCATAAACTCACAATTCATCGGATCTCGACAAACACACCGCAAAAAGAGATTACATCGAATAGATCTCCTCAAAGACCGGGGACTTTGTATTGAGATCCGGAGAGAGAGAAGAAGCCATCTAGATACTAGCTATGGACCCGAAGGTCTGAGGTAAACTACTCACAACTCATGGTGAGGGCGATGATGATGATGATGAAGGCCTCCGTGATGGATCCCCCTCCCGGAACAGGCTCAAGATGGGATCTCTACGGGAACAGAAGCTACGGCGGTGCAATTAGGATTTTCTCTCTGTGCTTGGAGTTTCTGGGATACGTAGGTATATATAGGAAGAAGCGAGGCACCGGGGGCCACAGGGGCTGCCCTCGAGGTAGGGGGCGCGCCCCACCCTCGAGGGTGGCCCCTCTGTCTCCTGGCTTGGCCCCGAAGTCTTCGTGCGTGATTTCCTCCAAAAATATCTCCTGCGAAGGTTTCATTCCGTTTGGACTCCGTTTGATATTCCTTTTCTGCAAAACCCTGAAATAGGCAAAAAACAACAATCTGGACTGGGCCTTTGGGTTAGTAGGTTAGTCCCAAAAATGATATAAAAGTGAATGATAAAGCCCATTAAACATCCAAGAGTTCATAAATAATAGCATGGAACAATCAAAAATTATAGATACGTTGGAGACGTATCAAGGTCATACTTGCATCCTGCAGCCGCTGTCTCCTTGCCTTTATGGCGGGCGGGCGCGGGCTGCTGTTCTGCGTTATTGGCCGCTTTGTCCCGTCCACGTGGTGGTCGGTCAGGTTGATTGGCCTGATTGTACCTTGATGGTATTGGTACAAGGGCCTTATCATCAAATTGTGGTAGTACCTTGCGCTTGGGATAGCTTTTTGTTTGGTGCTCACGGCCGTATCTTTCTTTAGCGTCTAGCACTTGATTCCATCTGTCGTTGAGCGTATCCTGTTTGGCTTTAAGCCACTGTGCTACTTCTTGAGTTGGCGTTGTATTCCCTCCAAGAGGAACGGGTGATGCAACACAGTAGCGTAAGTATTTCCCTTAATTTTTGAGAACCAATGTATCAATCCAGTAGGAGACCACGCGCGAGTCCCTCGCACCTGCACAAACAAATAAGAACTTCGCAGCCAACACGATAAGGGGTTGTCAATCCCTTTACGGTCACTTACAAAAGTGAGATCTGATAGAGATGATAGTTGATATTTTTGGTATTTTTGGATATAAGAACAGAAAGTAAAAGCGGAAAAGTAAAGTAGATTGTAGATTGATATGTTGAGAATAGACCCGGGGGCCATAGTTTTCTCTAGTGGCTTCTCTCATGATAGCGATATTATACGACGGGTAAACAAATTACTGTCGAGCAATTGATAGAAAAGCGAATAATTATGAAACTATCTAGGCATGATCATTATATATAGGCATCACGTCCAAAACAAGTAGACCGAAACGATTCTGCATCTACTACTATTATTCCACACATCGACCGCTATCCAGCATGCATCTAGAGTATTAAGTTCATAAGAACAGAGTAACGCCTTAAGCAAGATGACATGATGTAGAGGGATAAACTCAAACATAGTGATATAAACCCCATCTTTTTATCCTCGATGGCAACAATACAATACGTGCCTTGCTGCCCCTACTGTCACTGGGAAAGGACACCGCAAGATTGAACCCAAAGCCAAGCACTTCTCCCATTGCAAGAACTATAGATCTAGTAGGCCAAACCAAACCAATAATTCGAAGAGTCTTGCAAGGATATTATAATCATACATAAAGAGTTCAGAAAAGAACCAAATATTTCTCATAGATAATCTTGATCATAAACCTACAATTCATCGGATCTCGACAAACACACCGCAAAAAGAGATTACATCGAATAGATCTCCTCGAAGACCGAGGAGAACTTGGTATTGAGATCCAAAGAGAGAGAAGAAGCCATCTAGATACTAGCTATGAACCCGAAGGTCTATGGTAAACTACTCACAACTCATGGTGAGGCGATGATGATGATGTAGAAGCACTCTATGGTAGATCCCCCCCTCCGGTGGAGCTCCGGAACAGGCCCCTGTTGGAAATACGCCCTAGAGGCAATAATAAAATGGTTATTATTATATTTCCTTGTTCATGATAATTGTCTATTTTTCATGCTTTAATTGTATTATCCGGAAACAATAATACATGTGTGAATACATAGACCACAACATGTCCCTAGTGAGCCTCTAGTTGACTAGCTCGTTGATCAATAGATGGTTACGGTTTCCTGACCATGGACATTGGATGTCATTGATAACGGGACGACATCATTAGGAGAATGATGTGATGGACAAGACCCAATCCTAAGCCTAGCACAAGATCGTGTAGTTCGTATGCTAAAGCTTTTCCAATGTCAAGTATATGTTCCTTAGACCATGAGGTTGTGCAACTCCCGGATACTGTAGGAATGATTTGGTTGTGCCAAACATCACAACATAACTGGGTGGCTATAAAGGTACACTACGGGTATCCGCGAAAGTATCTGTTGGGTTGGCACGAATCGAGACTGGGATTTGTCACTCCGTACGACGGAGAGGTATCTCTGGGCCCACTCGGTAAGACATCATCGTAATGAGCTCAATGTGACTAAGGGGTTGGTCACGGGATGATGTGGTACGAAACGAGTAAAGAGACTTGCCATAACGAGATCGAACAAGGTATCGGTATACCGACGATCGAATCTCGGGCAAGTGCTATACCGATAGACAAAGGGAATCATATACGGGATTGATTGAATCCTTGACATCGTGGTTCATCCGATGAGATCATTGTGTAACATGTGGGAGCCAACATGGGTAACCAGATCCCGCTGTTGGTTATTGGCCGGAGATATGTCTCGGTCATGATTGCATGGTTCCCGAACCCGTAGTGTCAGGGATATGACTAGCAGGTATGAACCGGCTAGTGTAAACCGGCTTAGTTATATTGCGCTTGGTTGTAATATTTTTAGTAAAGGCTACGGCCCGTGAGATCTTAAGGCCCATGTATAGAAGTGTGGTTTGTGAACCGCCAAGCGATGTAACTTGATAGATAAGAAAGAAAGACAGAGACCGAGGCGGACACAAGTATGAGCCGGCCTCGGGACTCTGTAAACCGGACCAGGCGTCACCTCTATATAAAGGGACGACCCGGCGATGGTTCAAGGACAAGCAACAATCAACCCGTCGAGACACAGGCAAGCGAATCCGCTCCCTGTAATCCGACGCCCAAGCAATACCAAACCAACTAGACGTAGGCTTTTACCTTCTCCGAAGGGGCCGAACTAGTATAAATCCTCTGTGTCCTTTGTGTGCTATGAACCCTTTCAAGCTAACCCGTGCGATGGTTCCATCATCAAGTCCGTTAAACCGGACATCTGCCGTGTTATTTCCACGACAGTTGGCGCCCACCGTGGGGCCTGCGCACGATGGTTTCGAGTTCTTGAAAGGTGGCTTCGAAGGGCTCAAGGGTTACGCGGTCGGCCGGATGACCAAGAGTCGCCGCGGCCGGATCTACATCGACGACGCAGGTTGGGGACCGTAGGCCGATTCGATCGAGTACGGGTACCGGGTCCCCTTCGGCAGCATCCAAGTCTTCATCGGCAAAATCGGCGAACCGGGGCCTGAGCCGGACATCTTCCCCAACATCGTCGAGCCGGCTCAGCGTGCGAGATCGGCCCGGATTCAGCCCGCCGTGAAGCGCGTGTTCGTTGGAGCGATCCACGGAGGTCGAGCCGAGAACGGATCGGAATCTGATGGTGCAACAATCGTCTACTCAGATGACGAGTCTTCATCCGGGGAAACTGAATCTCTGTATCAGTTGCGGGACGGCCGGTCCGAGAGCAGGTCCGATGGGAACAGTATTCCGGGCCCCTTTGACCCGCCAAACCGGGTGGCGGTCTTCATGGCCAGTTCACAGCCCCCGATGAACGGAACGACAGCGGAAGCTGGTGCAGGGGGAAGCGGTTCGAATCCCTCCCTTACTGAAGTTCTATCCACCTTGATCGAGGAGTTCACAGCTAAAGCAGTGGAAGACGTAGCTCCAGCAGACAAGGCGCATCATGATGCAGAGCTCCTTCAGTTGAAAGGCCGGATCGATCAGTTAAAAGAGGACCTAAAGGCAGAAAGAGAGATGATAGCAACGAGGCAAACAGAGTTGGATGATCAAGCTTTTTATCTGAGGATGGAGCAAGCTTCTATGGAAGGAGTAAGGGGACGAAAGTACCGGTCCCGTATACCGCCGGTTTATGAATCAACGAATCTGTTCAGGACACCTGGGGCTGGGGCTAGTAATCATCCGGCTTTAAACCGGAGGACACCTCCGGCCCGAGAGGAGCCGGTTCAGCAACCCGCCGCAGAACAGGAGCGCCGGATTACGTCGGCACCTTATGTTCCCGTCCCTCCAGGTCATTACTCAAACCCTTTGGATAATATCGCAGCAGCAGCAGCGCGTTTGGCCGCTTTACCTGCGGAAGAAACGTCTCCGGTTGCGATAGAGGCGCGCAGGGTCCAGAAGTTACTTAATACGGCATTGCTGCAGCAGCAAGCGTATTCTCATAGCAGGGAAAGGCTACATTCAACACCGCGTCCCAACCGAAGTTATTCTAGACATTGGGAGGAGCCAGAAGTATCTAGCAGCGAGCGCAGGAGACATCAGCGCAGGCAGGATAATCCGGCAGGGGCGGCGATGCCAGTTCCAAACATAGACCAGGCCAGATCAGGTGCCAGGGAGGAAATTCGTCAAGCAACGCCGGTTCACACAACCACTACGGGAACAGGAGCTACAACGAGTTCCTTCAGGGTACAATGTCTTGTCCCCGCTCTACGGAGTGTTAAGCTGCCCAAGGATTTTAAAGGGCCCCGCAAGGTACCTAACTACACAGCTGATTTACCACCAGAAGCTTGGGTGGAAAGTTATGAAATGGCCATGGAGATGCTGGACGTGGATGAATCAGCTTGTGCCAAATATTTTACTATGATGCTCGAGGGCACGGCCCGGACCTGGTTGAAAGCCCTACCCCCGAATTCTATTGGATCATGGGGGGAACTGCGCAGCCAGTTCATTAAAAACTTCAAGCATACGTGCAAGCAGCCGATGTCGGTTATAGACCTAGCAGCCTGTGTGCAAGGGGAGCAGGAGTCTACAGCGGCTTGGGTACGAAGGGTAGCGGAGATTTTACACTCTTCGAATGGTATTAATCCTAGTACGGCAATAGTGACATTGGAGAACAATTGCCGGTTTGAATCTTTAAAGTTGAAACTCGGACGGCTTAAAAGGGATTGCAATGACATGGGAACTTTAATGAGTGCCCTGGTGAAGTACGGAGACTCTGATAACACAAAATATCCGGAAGCAGAAGGAGATAAAGCTGGGAAGGCCGGCAAGTCTGGTAAACTGGCGCCGATCAGTCCAGTTACTTCAGGCTTTTTAGGAAAACGGAAGGCAGAGGGTGGTTCAGACTTCGTGGCCAACACTCAAGTTCAAGGTGGTTTTCAGGGTAATCCGGAGGATTCCGCTTTACAAACCGGCGGAGGAGCTGTGGGCTGGGAGCAGGAGTTGGATCGACCTTGTCCAAAGCATAGCGGAAAGGGGAAGGTAGCGAAGCATACCATGAGGGAGTGTATACCCCTTATGAAGGCAGTAGCAGGCCGTTTTAATCCTCCTAATCGACCCCCACATGGCGGTTCAGGGCCTGGATTTTATGGTCCGGGTCACCAGGGGAACAACTCCGGATCAGGATATAGGGGCAATAACGGTGGTTATCAACCCCGGGCAGGCGACCAAAATAATCAAGGAAATTATAATGGTCAAGGCAATCAATCACATCATTAAGGTGGTTACAATAATCAGAATAATCAGCAGCAGGGCCAAGGAAGTTATAACAATCAGGGAAGTCAGCAGCAGCAGCGTCAGCAGCAGCAGCCGCAATCCGGATATCAGAGTAATCCGAAGGAGTTAAATAGTGGGCAATATCATGTCTTTACCACAAGCTTATGTAAGAGAGACCAGAAGGTTTTAAAGCGGGCTGTTAATGCGGTAGAACCAGCGACACCGCAATTTCTTCGATGGTCGGAGCAGCCTATTGTGTGGAGTAGAGAAGACCACCCAATGCGGGTGGACAATCCGGGCCATCTAGCCTTGGTGGTAGCACCTCAAGTGGGGGGTTACAAATTTACTAAAGTTCTCATGGATGGTGGTAGCAGTATCAATATCTTATATTACGAGACTTTCCGTCGTATGGGTCTGACAGATAAACAGTTGAGATCATCAAACACGGTGTTTCATGGAGTGGTCCCGGGTAAGTCAGCTTATCCGGTTGGTAAGATTGACTTAGAAGTTACCTTTGGAAATGAGTATGATTCCAGATCAGAGATGATCACTTTCGAAGTCGTCAAAATTAAAAGTCCATATCATGCTCTGTTTGGAAGGACAGTTTATGCTAGGTTTATGGCTAGGCCATGTTATGTTTATTTGCAGCTTAAGATGCCGGGTCATAAAGGCACGATCACGGTTCATGGCAGTCGCAAGATAGCACTGGAATGTGAGGAAGGTGATGCAGCTTATGCAGAAGCGGTATGTGCCACCGAGGAGCTAAAATTTTATAAAGATAATGTTGATCCGACAGATATGACTCTGCTGAAGAAACCAACCACCGAGCATGATCCGGCGTTGAAGTTTAAGTCAGCTGAAGAGACCAAGCAGGTTGATTTTGTACCGGGGGACTCGTCCAAACAATTCACTATCAGTGCCAACCTTGATCCCAAATAGGAAGGCGCGCTCATCGAGTTCATCCGTGAGAACCGGGATATCTTTGCATGGAAACCTTCTGACATGCCAGGTATACCGAGGGAACTCGCTGAGCACAAGTTAAACATTGATCCGAAGTTTAAACCGGTTAAGCAGTATCTGCGTCGCTTCAACGAAGAAAGGCGCAAGGCTATAGGAGAAGAAGTGGCCAGACTTTTGGCCGCAGGGTTCATAGTGGAAGTTTTTCATCCGGAGTGGTTGGCTAATCCGGTGCTGGTCCTAAAGAAAAATGGGAAATGGAGAATGTGTGTGGATTACACAGACCTCAATAAAGCATGCCCAACTGATCCTTTTTCTCTACCTCGCATCGATCAGATCATCGATGCCACAGTGGGGTGTGAGCGGTTGAGTTTTCTGGATGCATATTCAGGGTATCACCAGATCAAGATGGCAGTGGAAGACCAAGAGAAGACAACTTTCATAACTCCTTTTGGTGCTTTTTGCTATGTGTCTATGCCTTTTGGACTTAAGTGTGCACAGGCAACTTATCAACGTTGTGTTCAGAATTGCTTGAAGGGGCAGATAGGGAGGAACGTTCATGCCTATGTGGATGACATTGTGGTCAAATCGAAGAAGGAAGAGACAATGATAGAGGATCTCAAGGAAACCTTTGATAATCTTCGGGCTTACAGGATGATGCTCAATCCGGAGAAATGTGCTTTCTGTGTTCCGGCTGGTAAGCTTTTGGGATTTTTAGTCTCCAACAGGGGAATAGAAGCTAACCCGGAGAAGATCAAAGCCATCACGTCCTTGACTAAACCGGTTTGTATCAATGATGTTCAGCGCATAGCTAGACGGATCACAGCGTTAAGCCGGTTTATCAGTCGTTTGGGGGAGAAGGCGATCCCACTTTATCAGATGCTGAGGAAAACAGATCGGTTTATCTGGAGTGATGAGGCAAATACAGCGTTTGAGGATCTGAAAAGGCAATTAGCAAACCCACCAGTTTTGGCTGCGCCCATTGACAGGGAACCCTTGCTATTATACGTTGCTGCAAACACACGAGCGGTCAGCGTTGCTATTGTGGTTGAACGAAAAGAAGCAGGGAAGGAGCATCCGGTTCAGCGTCCGGTTTATTATATAAGCGAAGTGCTCATTGAGTCCAAGCAGAGATATCCTCACTGGCAGAAATTAGTATATGGGGTGTTCATGGCAAACCGGAAGCTGAAGCATTATTTCCAAGGACATCTGATAACTGTGGTTAGTTCAGCTCCGTTGGGGGATATAATCCAGAACAGGGAAGCTACAGGCAGGGTAGCAAAGTGGGCCATTGAGCTCAGCCCACATGAGTTGAAATATGTGCCACACACTGCTATAAAATCTCAGGCATTAGTAGACTTCATCAATGACTGGACGGAGTTGCAGACTCCTGAAGAGAAGCCGGATCTTACCTATTGGACAATTCACTTTGACGGTTCCAAACAGTTGGAGGGCTCGGGGGCTGGAGTTGTCTTAACTTCCCCCAGAGGTGATAAATTTTGCTATGTCCTCCGCTTATTATTTCCTTGTACTAACAATGCAGCAGAGTATGAAGCATTGCTTCACGGTTTGCGGTTAGCAAAAGAGATGAATTTGAGCCGGGTTAAGTGCCTAGGTGACTCGGACCTAGTGGCACAGCAAGTATCTGGCAAGTGGGACTCAAGAGATCCCCTCATGGCGGCTTATCGACGAGAAGTTGAAACAGTTGCAGGACACTTTAAGGGATATCAGGTGGATCACATAGACCGGCGGAGAAACGAAGCGGCCGATGCTCTGAGCCGGCTAGGGTCTCAGCGTAAACCGGTACCACCAAACACCTTTTTGGATGAATTACACAGTCCTTCGGTTCAAGTACTTTCGGAGGAAGACTTAGCTGTTCCGGACCCAGAGGCGCAGCTAGTTGCAGCACTCCATGTTATTCCGGATTGGACGCTACCCTATTTAGCATACCTGGGCCGAGGAGAATTGCCGGAAGACGAAGAGGAAGCACGACAGATAATCCGGCGATCTAAGTCCATGACAATTGCACACGGAGAGCTTCACCATCGTAGTACTTCAGGAGTATTTCAGCGATGTGTTGCAGCGGAGGAAGGTCGTGAGATTTTAAGGGAGATTCATGAAGGGGATTGCGGTCATCATGCCGGTTCAAAATCATTGGTAGCAAAAGCATTCCGACATGGTTTCTATTGGTTAACCGCGCATGCAGATGCGGCAGATTTGGTCCGGAAGTGTGATGCTTGCCAGAAATTCTCAAGGCGCGCTCTGGTACCGGCACAGGAACTCCGGATGATACCAATAACTTGGCCTTTCGCAACTTGGGGGCTTGATATGGTTGGGCCTTTCAAACGGTCCCAAGATCAAAAAACTCATTTGCTGGTGGCAGTAGACAAGTTTACAAAGTGGGTTGAAGCGGAGCCTATAAGCAAGTGTGATGCAGCAACAGCGGTTAAATTCATCAAAAAAGTGATATTCCGGTTTGGCTTTCCACACAACATCATCACAGACAATGGTACTAACCTATCTAAGGGTGAAATGAAGGAATTCTGTCAAAGGGAACATATTCGGTTAGATGTATCTTCTGTGGCTCATCCTCAAACCAACGGCCAGGCCGAAAGGGCAAATCAGGAGATTTTACGAGGCATCAAACCCCGGCTTATGACACCTTTACAGAGAACCCCGGGTTGTTGGGTTGAAGAATTACCATCTGTTCTCTGGAGTATTAATACTACACCAAACCGGTCTACAGGCTATATGCCTTTTTTCATGGTTTACGGTGCTGAAGCAGTTCTTCCAAGTGACATACGCCATGACTCACCAAGGGTAACGGCCTATGTGGAAGCAGTCAACGTGGAGTCAAGACAGGACGGTTTAGACCGGTTGGATGAAGAGCGTGATATAGCTGCGGCACGGTCGGCGATTTATCAGCAAGATCTGCGTAGATATCATAGCCACCGGATTAGAACAAGGACATTCCAGGAAGGTGACTTGGTACTCCGGCTCATCCAAGATCAAACAGATATGCACAAGTTATCCCCACCTTGGGAAGGGCCCTTTTTGGTCAGCAAGAATCTACACAACGGTTCATATTACTTGGTGGACATTCGAGAACACAAGGATTCACGGACATCAGAAGAGGAGACGAAGAGGCCATGGAACATCGCCCATTTACGGCCATACTACACTTGAGCTATGTGCTCCAATGTATCCTATGTATATATTATGAATAATGAATAAACCGGCACCCTCGGTAAACCGGGGGCTCAGCCCTCTCTTCCATATACAAAAATCCTATGAAAAACAACCATATAAGTTTACTATGAACTACTATATTTCAATATTGGCCGGTTTAGAAACTAATTTTTTGCAGAACATGTGAAGGAGCAATAGAACTCTCAAGAACAGGAGATCATACCCGGTTCAAGAAGAGAGGACTCCATAACAAAACCCACAGGTTCAGACAGAACACTGGAGGCCCTCTGGGAGTTGGTATCATCTACTCCCAGTGATCGGATTAATTTGATAAGTTTTATCAACCCTCTGGAAAGTTGGACAAGTCCACGTTCAGAGATCGGTTTACATTGACCCACCGGTTCAGGAGGAACCCTGGAGGCCCTCTGGGAGCTGGTATCATCCACTCCCAGTGATCGGATTAGTTTCATAGTTCTTTCAACCCTCTGAAAAGTTGGACAAGTCCATGTTCAGTGATTGGTTTAGATTGACCCACCGGTTCAGGAGGAACCCTGGAGGCCCTCTGGGAGTGTCGGCCAATCCGCGTCCCAGTGATCGGAATAATTTTTTTTCTTTCGACCCTCTGAAAAGTTGGATAAGTCCACGTTCAGTGATTGGTCTAGATTGACCCACCGGTTCAGGAGGAACCCTGGAGGCCCTCTGGGAGTGTCGGCCAATCCGCGTCCCAGTGATCGGAATAATTTGTTACAGTTCTTTCGGCCCTCTGAAAAGTTGGATAATTCCATGTTCAGTGATTGGCTAGGCCCTCTGGGAGTGTCGGCCAATCCGCGTCCCAGTGATCGGAATAAATTTTATATACGGTTCTTTCGTCCCTCTGAAAAGTTGGATAATTCCACGTTCAGTGATTGGCTAGGCCCTCTGGGAGTGTCGGCCAATCCGCGTCCCAGTGATTGGCTGAACCTTGCTTTGAGCCTGGCAGCTCTCTGAAAAAGCCTCGACTACATGGTCTTATTTGCAAAAATTGCATATTTTTTGGTGTTTTTGTGTTCTATAACCTTTTAAACCGGAGTGGAACGACTACACAAGTTGACCACATATCTATAAAATTGAAAAGTTTGGATCATGTATATCAGACCAAATAAACCGGCGTTTATTAAAACCCGGCTTGCGTATCAGGCAAAAGTTACAACTTTCTGAAACAAGATGAACCGGATTTTTTCATCAAGATGGACCGGAGAATTTCGAGTTTCTATTTGGATTCATGAAGGCCTTCATAAAGTGACTTTAAAGTCCTGCCGGTTTAAAGTGTATTGGCCACATACATCTCAGGTATACAAGTTATCTTTAAAAGTACGCTCACTTGATGTTTTAAGAGAACAAATTAATCCGTCCAGTGGTAAGCCACTAGGACATATTTTTCGATATTTTTTCTGTATGAACAGGGGAAGGCAACCACATCAGACAACAAATCAACCGGAGGGTATTTCATAAAGACAAAATATTCGGATCGCAGCACATTATGTTTCGGCTAAACCTATTACAAGGCATGATAAGGCCAACGGTTTGGAAACATTATTTAAAGGGATATCAGTTATGATTACAGCAATAAAATTCAGGATTATGCTTCTCCTTGCTGGGACGGCTGGCCATCGCCTTGTTCCGGAACATCTTCATCTTCATGAAGCGGTTGGAAATCCGGCGCACGCCAGTCAATCTTCGCCAAGGCCCGGAAATACACTTCATCGTTGATCAGTTCAGAAGGATCAATGTCAGGAGCAAAGGTGTGAGGACGAACCGGCGGAATTAAGTTGACGGTATTGTAAACCGGTCGCTCCACCCGCTCATTCTGCAGATTGTATCCTGGATGATATCTCGAAAAATCCGATTCAGCGGCAAGCTTGCTGGCGAGGGGACGCATCTCTTTGGTCAAAGCGTAGAGATCAGTTTCGGTGAAAGGTGAGCCGTCCTCCTTCGTATCAGGGAATCCCGTAAAGGCCTCCTCCGGATCAAGATCTGGGACCCAAGCTTTAGCCCTCGTAAGGGCCAGAAGAGCGCCACCCCGCGCAGCAGACTTCTTGACTTCTTCGAGGCGAGCCGGCAAAACAGACAACTTGTTTAAAGTATCTTGTATTGTGGTAGGGGCCGGTTTACCAAATGAAGTAGCACTGATAATCCTTTGCGCTCCAGAGTATAGCTGTTCGACCAAGGTGTAGCAAGCTTTGAGTTTTTTCCGCATGTCGTCCCCAAGATGGGAGACACAGCGCCCTACATACAACAATCATAGTTAAACCGGTGCAAGGCACAGGTTACAAAGATAAAGGCAGGAGTTCAGATTATACTTACCAAAAACAGCGGAGGTCATTGAGTCAATTTGCCGTCTTAATCCGGACAGTTCTTCCGTCACTGGATTAAGTGCTCCTTCAGCATCCTGAACCCGTTTTTCCAGATCTTTTTTCTGGACCTCAAAAGTAGCCCGCTCCTCTTCAAAGTACTTTTTCAAGTCTTCAGCGGTCTTTAAGCTCACTTGAAGTTCTTTTTTAGCCTTTGAAGCGGCAGACTCTGTTTCAGTAAGCCGGCTTCGAAGCTCGTTAAGCTCAATAGCATTCCGGTTCAGCTCAGCCTGCAGACAAAGTTCAATAACAAGAGGTGAAGTTTAGTCAAGTCTCAAGAACAGAACCAAGTTGTCTACTTGACACTTGGGGGCTAATGGCAGTTGAAGCAGTAAAGCAAATACAATTTAAAGTTACAAGTCTCAAGCACACAAACCAGTTGTCTGCTTGACACTTGGGGGCTAATGTATAATTGAAGTATTGACAACAACTTTTACAAGTATCAACTACATAAGCAAGTTATCTACTTGATACTTGGGGGCTAATGTAAAGACCAACGGTTCAATCTACAAAGTTCCGGATCACCTTCAGTAAGCAGCTAAACCAGAACTTGGGGGCTGTTATGAGATAGAGATGCATCAAAAGAACAAAGTCAGAAGAGGAAGTTTACCTCATATTTTTTCCTCATGAAGTTTACCAAGCTGGCTTCATAATCCCGACTGCTGTGGAGCCGGTTCAGATACCCAGAATAAATGTCTTGAGCGCTCATACCAGAAAGGCTGGATATGTCAGTACTCCACTTCCCCTTTTCCTGAGATAATTGTTCCGCTTTAGCCGTATGTTTGGCTAAAACAGTGGGTTCAGCCGGAGCAACGTAAGCAGCGCCAGTAACCACAACATCAGGAGAAGTTGGTGCATTGGGGGGAGTAATAGTGTGAGCCGGATCAGGAGACGCCGGATTAATCTGAGGAGAATTAACCCGGGCCGGACTTGGTGGATTTTGGACGTCTTCTGTAATAGGATTTTCAGGAGCAGGGTCTTCAACAGGAGCTACGGGTTCACTTTCTGGAGGAACAATTGTTCACGGATTAGCAATCGGATCATCCGCAGTAGGTTCAGCAATAGGCTTATTCGCCTTGGGCTTCTTGCTGGGTTTCGGTTTGCTGGAAAAATATGCAAAATGAGTTAGCATTATAAAGCAAAAAGGAGATCATAAACCGGAAGAGGTGAGGAAAGTTACCCTGGGACGGTTTTCAAGGGAGGAAGCTGCGTGGCGGTTGATTCACCGGAGGAAGACAACGGAGTTTCCTGATAGTCAGGGTCAGACGGTTTCAGGGGTTTTCGGATAAGACCGGCCTTGGGATGAAGGAGGGTCGGAGAAAGTATCACCTCAGCACGACGCTTCCGAGCCGGAGTTAAGGAAATTCCGGATGACTCAACCGCCAGGCCGCTGTGGCGAGTGGTCCGGCGAAAAGCTTCATGCTGTTGCTTCTTCAAAGTAAAGTTAGGGTCTAACTGAGCATAAGGATGAGAAAATTGATATTTCCGGACGGTCCGACGACTTTTTGGAGGAAGAGGTTCTGAGTCAGAAGAAAGAAGGGTTACCTCAATTTCAGCCGGGTTATCACCTTCAGGCAATTCCTGTGAAAAGGTATCATTAGATACGATTACAAGTGCATGAAAGCAAAAATTTAAACCGGATTAAAGCATACCTCGGAGTCCGGATCATCGTCCTCAGTGGGAGAACCGGCGTCGACGGCTGCTTTCCTCTTTTTGTTTGCAGGGGTTTTTCGCCGGGCCTGTTTGACGGTTTTCTCCTGAGGCTTTCTTTTCCAGAAAGGGTCATCAGCCTTGTTGAAAGGAATAAAGACAATTGAAAGACGGATCAAAAGAAACGGATTACAAATACAGGTCAAAGAGAAACTTACTGCGGGCAGCTTATTCTTCTTGTAGTATGGAGCTAAACCGACCTTAGCACAGTCTGCCAAGGAAACATTGAGAATTTTCTTCGCTGATTCCACAACTTCCGATTCAGAAAGTTTTTCCTTGGTAAACCTTTGAGGATCATCCGGTTTACCAGAATACTTGCACATTAACTAAGATCGCCGGCTCAAGGGAAGTATGCTCCAAGATAGCCAGCAGCGTAGAAAATCGGTCCCAATTAAACCGTTTGCTATAAAAGCTCTTAGCTTGGAGAGCTGTGGTGAGAACCGGGTCCGTTCAACAGCGCCGAGCCGTGGTGATAAGGGATGATTCTCCGGAATACGGGTTTCACGATAACCCGGCAGAGGGTTCTCCCCTTCAGGAGAAGTGTCCACGCAGTAAAACCAGGTCTTATTCCAGTCTTTGGGATGAGAATGCAAAGCGGCATGGGGAAATACCACATCCCTCCTCTTCTGAATGCTAACGCCACCGAGCTCTTGATGCGGTCCACTGGTAAACTCGGTGCGTCGGTTCAAATGAAAGAAATCTCGGAATAAGTCGACGGAAGGTTCCTCTTGCAGATACACCTTAGAAAATACTTGGAAGTCGCAGATGTTTGAGACGGAATTGGGTCCAAGGTCCTGCGGGTGCAGTTGGAAAGCAGCAAGAACATCCCGGAAAAACTTTGAACCGGGGGGAGAGAAGCCTCGAGAGATAAGATCCAAAAACACAATGACTTCCCCGGATCTGGGAGTAGGGGGGCATTCATTACCCGGAGCCCGCCACTTTAACTCAGACTGAGGTCCTAATGTGCCAATTTCAGACATCTTGATTAAATCATCCTCAATGATGACAGAAGGAACCCAATCGCAGGAAACATACTGCTTGGCCATTGCAATGAAAGAGCAAAGTACTGGAAAAGGTAAAATACAGAAACCGGATTATGAAAGTGCAGTGGTATAAACCGGAACCTATCTATGAAAGTTACGCAGCGGTTTAAACTGAGGACTAACGGCGTGGTTAAACCGGCAATTATAAACAAGCTATATCATTTCCGGTTAATGGCAGTTGAAGAGGAACAGCTAAACCGTTGCGGTACATTACAGAGCTTCGCAAAGAACAGGACATATCAACTTAAGCCGGAATATACTTAGCAGATCTACCGAGGAGAAAAACAGGTTTTCAAAAGATAACTAAGGAGGAATAGATCTGAGCATACTAGGAAAAGAGAAACAAATCTAGGAATATGCGGGGAAAGCTATAAGGACCTTATACTAAGCGGATGGATCTGCAGGCCAGACAGGAATGACAAAGATCTGAAGTACTTATAGCAGGATAAAAACACAATTCAAAAGCAAGATCTGAAGGATAACGTTACTAAAAGTCATTTGCTTGAAGGTTGAACAAGATGAAGTTTTCTATTTAAGCTCTAATGGCGGAGGCGTGGAAGGAAACCCTAGAAGTTGCGAACTGGTAATGGAGAAAAAGGATGTACCTGGAACAGCAAGGATTGGCGGCGGAGGTTTTCTGGTCGAGTTCAGGGTGATGCAGCGGCCAGGCAAGGACTTGGATCCAGCGGTCGTCGGCGGCGGTTCGAGCTCGGGCAGCGACGGAGGAAGAAGACGGAAGAAGAAGACGGAGCGAGAAGAAGATAATGAATGAGGGGGACGATATTTATAAAGGAGAGCCAGATCCGAAGCGACAGGCGCGGGATTTGAGGAGACAAAAAATCGGATAAAGATATTCTGGCGCCTCGATTCTCGGGATAACCCTTAAACAAAGCTACAGTACAGCTCACGGCGTTAAATGCGGAGATGATGTCACGGTCAGATTTAGTGATTCTCGGAGATGACATCAGCGCCGGTCTACAAAAATATGAAGACAAAGAAGAAAGTTATACAAGGAAGACTGATATGAACAAGTTCAAATCATTCTGAGGCCTAATGTCAGGGATATGACTAGCAGGTATGAACCGGCTAGTGTAAACCGGCTTAGTTATATTGCGATTGGTTGTAATATTTTTAGTAAAGGCTACGGCCCGTGAGATCTTAAGGCCCATGTATAGAAGTGTGGTTTGTGAACCGCCAAGCGATGTAACTTGATAGATAAGAAAGAAAGACAGACCGAGGCGGACACAAGTATGAGCCGGCCTCGGGACTCTGTAAACCGGACTAGGCGTCACCTCTATATAAAGGGACGACCCGGCGACGGTTCAAGGACAAGCAACAATCAACCCGTCGAGACACAGGCAAGCGAATCCGCTCCCTGTAATCCGACGCCCAAGCAATACCAAACCAACTAGACGTAGGCTTTTACCTTCTCCGAAGGGGCCGAACTAGTATAAATCCTCTGTGTCCTTTGTGTGCTATGAACCCTTTCAAGCTAACCCGTGCGATGGTTCCATCATCAAGTCCGTTAAACCGGACATCTGCCGTGTTATTTCCACGACACGTAGGGTCTACACACTTATGGTTCGATGATGCTAGGGTTATAGGGAATGTAGTACATGGTTACGGAATGTTGTTCGGAGTCCCGTATGAGATCCCGGGTGTCACGAGGAGTTCCGAAATAGTCCGTAGGTAAAAATTTATATATGGGAAGTCCCATTTTGGTCACCGGAATTGTTCTGGGCGTTATCGGTAATGTACCGGGACCACCGGAAGGGTTCTGGGGGTCCACCGGGAGGGGCCACCAGCCCCAGAGGCTTGTACGGGCCAAGTGTGGGAAGGGACCAGCCCTAGGTGGGCTGGTGCGCCCCCATCAAGGCCCAGGGCGTAGGGGATGGAAGAGGGGGCAAACCCTAGGTCCAGATGGGCCTTAAGGCCCACCCTAGGGCGCCCCCCTCTCTGCCCCCTCCTGGCCGCCCCCCAGATGGGATCTAGGGGCTGCCGCCACCCCTAGGGGGGGAACCCTAGATGGGGGCGTAGCCCCTCCCCTCCCCTTATATATATGTGGGGTTTCGAGGCTGGCAGATGCACGAGTTCCTCTGTCTCTTGGCGCAGCCCTACCCCTCTCCCTCATCGTCTCTTGCGGTGCTTGGCGAAGCCCTGCTGGAGTGCCACGCTCCTCCACCACCGCCACCACACCATTGTGCTGCTGCTGGACGGAGTCTTCCCCAACCTCTCCCTCTCCCCTTGCTAGATCAAGGCGCGGGAGACGTCATCGGGTTGCACGTGTGTTGAACACGGAGGCGCTGTTGTTCGACGCTTAGATCAGATTCAACCGCGATCTGAATCGCTTCGTGTACGACTCCACCAACCGCGTTTTTGCAACGCTTCCGCATCGCGATCTTCAAAGGTATAAAGATGCACTCCCCTCTCATTTCTAGTAATCTCCATAGATAGATCTTGGTGATGCGTAGGATTTTTTTTTGATTTTCTGCAACGATCCCAACAGTGGCATCATGAGCTAGGTCTATGCGTAGTTACTATGCACGAGTAGAACACAAGATTGTTGTGCGCGTAGATCATGTCAATTTATTTGCCGCTACTAGTCTTATCTTGATTTGGCGGCATCGTGTGATGAAGCGGCCCGGACCGACCTTACACGTATGCTTATGTGAGACAGGTTCCACCGACTGACATGCACTAGTTGCATAAGGTGGCTAGCGGGTGTCTATCTCTCCCACTTTAGTCGGATCGGATTCGATGAAAAGGGTCCTTATGAAGGGTAAATAGTAATTGGCATATCACGTTGTGGTTTTTGCATAGGTAAGAAACGTTCTTGCTAGAAACCTATAGCAGCCACGAAAAACTTGCAACAACAACTAGAGGACGTCTAACTTGTTCTTGCAGCATGTGCCGTGTGATGTGATATGGCCAAAAGGATGTGATGAATGATATATATGTGATGTATGAGATTGATCATGTTCTTGTAATAGGAATCACGACTTGCATGTCGATGAGTATGACAACCGGCAGGAGCCATAGGAGTTGTCTTATTTTATTGTATGACTTGCGTGTCATTGAAAACGCCATGTAATTACTTTACTTTATTGCTAACCGTTAGCCATAGTAGTAGAAGTAATGTTTAGCGAGACAACTTCATGAAGACACGATGATGGAGATCGGTGTCATGCAATGATGATCATGGAGCCCCGAAGATGAAGATCAAAAGGAGCAAAATGATATTGGCCATATCATGTCACTTTTTGATTGCATGTGATGTTTATCATGTTTTACATCTTATTTGCTTAGAACGACGGTAGCATAAATAAGATGATCTCTCACTAAAATTTCAAGAATTGTGTTCCCCCCTAACTGTGCACCGTTGCTAAGGTAAGCACCACGTGATGATCGGGTGTGATAGGCTCTAACGTTCGCATACAACGGGTGTAAGCCAGATTTACATATGCAATACACTTAGGGTTGACTTGACGAGCCTAGCATGTACAGACATGGCCTCGGAACACGGAAGACTGAAAGGTCGAACATGAGTCGTATAGAAGATACGATCAACATGAAGATGTTCATCGTTGATGACTAGTCCGTCTCACGTGATGATCGGACACAGCCTAGTCGATTCGGATCATGTATCACTTGGATGACTAGAGAGATGTCTATCTGAGTGGGAGTTCATTAAATTTGTTTAGATGAACTTATTTGTCATGAACATAGTCTAAAATCTTTACAATATGTCTTGTAGATCCAATGACCCACGCTAATGTTGCCCTCAACTTCAACGCGTTCCTAGAGAAAACCAAGCTGAAAGACGATGGTAGCAACTATACTGATTGGGTCAGTAACTTGATGATCATCCTCATAGCTGCCAAGACATCATATGTCCTTGAAGCACCGCTAGGTGTAACACCCCAAATTTTTGAGTTGGTTTTTCTTCCAAACTTTTGGCCTTTTTGGAAGGGGGTTGTTTGATCTTCTCTTAAAACCCTTCTAAAATCCCTTCTGGCCAAAGTTTGTGTGTCTTCTCAAGCTTGGTTTTTGGCCTTGAAGTTTTTCTCTTGTGTTTGGCTCAAGCACAAGTTGAGTTTCAAAAGTGGTTGTTTGAATTCTCCCCTTCTTGTTTTAAACCTCTCAAGTTTAACCTTGGCCTTATCTCCCTCTCCATCCTTCATCTTGCCATGACCCCAACAGAATTATTCATCTCCAAAACCCTCTTCACACCTTAGGACAAGTCTCTCATGAATTCCAGTAAGTTTTCACCTTATTGGGATTTTTCCTCTATTTATTTCACTCCAAAAATATTTCTGCCTTTTATAGTGGACCTTGATGATTTACAAAGGAGCCACCATTTCCATCTAGTTATTTGACTCCAAACCAACTCTCCTAGATGGTCCTTGGTACCCACAACCTGTTTCCATCTTGTTTCACTGGTCCACAGTTCAAAATTTTCAAATTTCACCTACTGCAAGTTTGGACCAGATTTGCAAAATTTGGTGAAATTCATATTTATCTTCTTCCAAGAATTCTGTGAAAAATCAGGCAGCCTCTAGATACATCAAGAGGCCACTCCACCAAAAATCAGCCCCAGAAACATTGCACACATACCAAAAACATTTCATCAAACACTTGGCATACACTGTACTGTCAGCTGTTAACTGAAACTGTCGACAGACAGTTCGACAGTTCGTCAGTTTCGTCAGTTCATCAATCGCAGCGACAAAACCTCGCCAGTACCTCCTTGGCTTGACGCTGCACTGCTCCTTCTTCTTATCCAGTGCGCCGCACGCTCGCTTGGCCGCTTCTGGGCATCGGTGGCTCTCTGGCCCGACCACGCCGGCGACTGCCACGGCAACAGCGCCACCCGTGGCGGCTGACAGAAGCAACCCCGCGGCTCAATGCCGTTTGGCGCCGCCTAAACCACCCCCGCGCTCCGCGTGTCCATCTCCACTGCCAACGCACGCCTGGCGCACCGTCACCATGGCCTGGCGCGCGCAGAGCGTGTTTTCTGCCGCCGACGTGCCGCGCGGCCGTTCCGTCGGGGACAGCCCGTAACTCCCCCTCCCCTGCTAAGTTAGGCGCGAGAATGGAACCACTACAGCTCCTAGATGATGCTCAAGGCCCTAACTCCGCCGTCCGACCACTGCAGCACCGTAATCGACTCGCCGAACTTATCTATTCACGGCAGCCACCTCGGGCCGGCTATATAAGGCACCCCCGAGCTCGTGCTCGAGCCCGCACACCTCCACTACCTCCCTAGACCACGCCCAGCCTCTGGAAGAGCCTCGAGGGGCCCGTCTTCCCCAGCTCCGGCCAACTCACTCCGCCTTGGGCTCTAGCTTCGTTCACTCCGGTGAGAGCTTCTCCGCCGCCGTGGACTCAAGCGTAGCACCCTGGCACCCACCTAGACCTAACCCCCACCTCAATTTGATCCCAGGAACCCTCTCCGATGAGGTCCACGACCACCCGAGCCGCCGTCCGCCGGAGACAGGGTCGCCGTCGACGTGGGGCTCGCCGAAACTTAACTCCACCACCGTTCGACGCAGAAGACCACCGAGAAGCCGTACGAATCACTCCCCTCCCCTAACTCGCCGTGGATCGACGCCAGCGATCGCCGTAGCACCGGCGCCGGCGCGGCTCTGTTTCCAGTTTTCAAACCCGACGGGCGGGGCTTCTTGTCAGCCTCACATCTCTTCCCCCGAACCATTTTCTATAAGCGCATTCGGCAAAATACGTCTCCCCTCTGCGGTTGACGTACTGCGTACTGATTCGCTTTGTTGTTTTCTGTTCTAGCCCCTGGAACTTTTCTGTTTTATTATAGATGCGTCCCTGGACAGAAACTCTAATATCTTTTAAACTAAAAATGATTTTGAGTTGCTTCTTTTTCTGTCCTCTTTAGTTTTCTGCCTAGTTTTTTGTCTCATTTATGTGGAAATTTTTGGAGCAACTTTATTTGCACGCACGGTATTTATGTTAGTATGTATTTGTTTGAATACATAGATACCGGAGGCCGTGACGGAAACGCGAACCACACCGAGTTAGGCTCCGATTTCTCAGAACCAGGCAAGCATGTTTGAACCTTTGATATGATGAGTGTGTTGCATGTTTTCTAGAGTAGTTTCTCTCATAAGCATGGTCATATAAGCATTGTGTATGGTTATATTTCATGCAAGCAAGCTTCGGGCGAGCCCCGAATGAAAATGTTGGACCATCTCGATCATGTGGTGACATGATGGGTGGAATGCTGGTATTGTTGGGGCATGCCAGTAGTTGGTTAACCCAATATGAACGGAGGTCATGTCGTGATTCCGTTCATCTTCTTTTGGTACTATCATAGGCCGTCTGTTAAGATTACGGTCTAGTCGGTTGTAAACCACTTCCCGAGTACACACCAAGTAGAGGGGCCGGGATGAGGGTTCCATGGCCCTGGATTAAAGCCCGTCATCCGGTCAGGGGGCATGGGTGTTTCCAGTTGAGACCGAGAGGGGGTGTCGGTGTACTAAGGTAGGGGTACCTCAGTACCCCAACTTGTGCACGGGCAGTAGCAGCTTCTCGCGGCAGGGCCTACCACGTGCTTGCCGGAGACCTTCCTGCTCCATATAAAACCATTCAAAAACAAAGTATACAAGACAGAAGATCAAGACCCCGGCAAGTGGAGCTTGCCGGGAAGGCCGTCCCAGGCTCAAGATTACCTCACTAACACAAGACCCTGGCGGGAGGAGCTCGCCAGGAAGACCAGAAGACATGCCTCGGCGCAACATGCGCCCCGGTAGGGCCCGGGGAGCGACAAGCTTCAGAGCCCGACAAGCTCCCGGGCCCGGCAAGGTCAAGCCCCCGGCAAGGTGCTTGCCGGGGAGAGTTACGCTGTGTGCCCACGCTCCAGCTCATCGAACCACGCGTCGCCCTAGGGCCACTCCAGGGACGCGTGGCGGATGGCTGTGCAGCCTGGGGGACACGGTGGCACTCCACGGTGGTAAAGCCATCGCCGTGGCAAACGGAGACGCAAGGGCGGGCGCTTTTGGGGTCGACGGCGACGGGCATTAAATGCTCTTGTCCCCCACTGTCAAAGTAGGTGATGACCACTGTTCATGCACTGTTGCTCCACTATTCCCGCACTGTTACAACTACCACCACTATTACATTTTTACCCTTTCTCCTACGTTGACACCTGTCGGTGACCCCTTGAGCTATAAAAGGAGGCCCATGCACAACGTAGAAGGGGTTCGAAACCTAGATCACTCGCTCGCTTGGTGTAGCTAGTTCTTCAAGCTCCCGAGCTCTCCAACTCAATACAAAGAAAGCAGGAGTAGGGTTTTACGCGTCCATCGCGGCCCGAACCTGGGTAAACTGCCCGCGTGCTCACCACGATCAGCTCTTTGTGCTCCCTCCGCTCCCTTACCGTACGAACAAAGGGGCTCCGGTCCCATAGGTGCTCGTGGTGGACAGTTTCCCCCGACATCTTTGGCGCGCCAGGTAGGGGGGACGGTGAGGTTGTGCGAACCTGATCCGGCGTTCACGCGGGCGCACTCTTCATCAACCTCTCCAAGTTCTTCAGCTTCATCAGCAACAGCGACATGGCCCCGAAGAAGAAGGCTTCGGAGGTCGCAGGCCCGTCTGCGTCTCATCCGCCGCCACCAGAGCCAACGGTGGGCGGAGGAGACGCCGTCGGAAGGGTGGTCGCCGGTGAGGAAACTCGCGGCGCCACCAAATCCAAGGACAAGACGGACGACCGAGCCTCGGTCTCCGTGGACGCGCCACGTCCATCTCAGCAAACGACAACCCAGCAGCGCCATGCCACAGGAGGTGGTATCCGCTTGCTGGGCCAAGGGCAAACCGGAGGATCGCGGGACGCTCCAGGCCATCGTCCTGGTACGAGCAAGGCACGGTCGCCGGGGCGGGACCCTGCTCCTTCTAACCCTGTTAGGAGTCCGAGCATATCCCGCTCCTCGCACCGCTCGCCCCCGCTCCCCTCCTCTCCAGCAGAAGCGCTCGCAAGGGCGCAACTGCTCCTCGACTTCCCTCCAGCGGCAGACAAGGCCGAAGACTGGAGGGCAACCATTCAGAGCCTGATCGCCTTCGCCAACAACGACTCTCCACAGCAGCTGGCGACCTCGCGGCCGCGGCAAGTCGAGAAGACGAAGGCCGACGGCGACAAGACCGCCGGGGGTGCAACCACCGTGCACTCCCCACCGCGGAAGCAAAAGACGCCGCCCCGCAGGATCAACGTCGACGACGACTCCACGGCGTCGTCGGATCCGCGGGCCCGTCAGGACCAGCGCCAAGTCCTTGACGACTGGCGACAAGAAGACGCTCGAACGACGATCGAGCGCCGCCGAGAAGCTCGGCGACAATCAGATCAGCGAGCAGGGAACACTGTCGACACGCGCGCGCCCGTTGAACCAGGCGACTTGCCGTACGCGGCAGGTTGCCCTGCGTTTACCCGCGAGCTGCGGCTTGTCCAGTGGCCCTGCATGAAGAACTTCAAGCCCGACGTACCGGAGAAGTACGACGGCAAAACGCACCCCTCGGAATTCCTCAGCATTTACACCATCGCGGTGCAGGCTGCAGGGGGGCGCGACGAGAAGATACTGGCGAACTACTTCCCGCTAGTGCTTAAGCCAAACGTCCGTTCTTGGCTTATGCACTTGCCGGAAGGCTCCATTTCTTCTTGGGCCGACCTTTGCCACCAATTTGTTGGCGCCTTCACGGGCGGCCACAAACCCCACGGCCAAGAGAGTGATCTCCACATTCTGGCCCAGAAGGAAGGAGAACCCCTGCGCAAGTACATCCAACGCTTCAGTCGTGTGCAGCACAACATCCCCGACGTCCACCCTGCCGCGGTTATCAGCGCGTTCCACCAGAACGTGCGTAACCGCCGCATGCGTGAAGAAATGGCCATGACCAAGATACGGGATGTCAGCGAGCTCTATGCTCTAGTTGATAAGTGCGCGCGCGCCGAAGAGGGGAGGAGACTCCCCGGAGAGGATGCTGGCGCAGGGGGAAGCGACAGCGACGACGCCGCCCCGGCAAAGAAGAGCCGGCGGCGGAACAACAGAAGAAAGAACAAGAAGGAAGTGCTTGCCGTCGAGAAGTCCGTCAAGGAGGCTCCCGCCAAGCAAGCACAGGCTGGCGGCTCCGGCAAGGAGCCTGCCCCTGTAGCGGCAGCCGACAAGCAGGACGGCTCCGACAAGCAATACTGTAAGATCCACCGCACCAAGGGCCACGACCTCTCCAACTGCAAACGCGTCGAGTACCTCGTCGAGCAGCAGAAAGCTGAGTACGAGAGGCGCGACAAGGAGAAGGCCCAAGGTGGCGGAGGGGAACCAAGCAAGAAGCGGCCATTCAATGGTCGGGGAGGACGCCGCGGCAAGGCCAAGCAGCGGCAAGGTGACCGACCTCCCCGGGGCCGCGACAAGGACGAAGAAGACGACGATGATGACATGGAGGATGAGGACAACAGCGAGCAGGAGTTCCAGAAGGCCACGGAGGTCCTGTGCGTCGACGGCGGCGCCTCTCTGCACACTTCCCACCGCCAACTCAAGCAGTGGGTGCGGGAAGTGAACGCAGCAGAGCCGCCCGTGGAGTCGCGCAGGCTCCTCAAATGGTCCAGCACGCCCATCATTTTTGATCTTGAGGATCACCCTGACCGCACCACTACGGTCGGGTGCTTGCCGATGCTGGTCTCACCCACCATCCGCAACCTCAAGGTCACCAAAATGTTGGTTGACGGCGGGGCTGGGCTGAACTTGATCTCCTCTGCTGTGATCAAGAAACTCCAAATCCCAGATAGCGAGCTCGAAGAGACCGGGTCCTTCCAAGGAATAAACCCGGGGAGGAGCAAGCCCAAGGGGAAGATAACTCTGCCGGTGACCTTTGGCGGGGAGCTCAACTTCAGAACTGAGCGCATCACATTCGACGTCGCCGATATCCCATTACCGTATAATGGGATACTCGGCCGTCCCGCCCTCGCCAAGTTCATGGCAGCTTCCCACTACGCCTACAACGTACTCAAGATGCCGAGGCCGATCAGCGTCATCACCGTCCACGGCGACAAGAAAGACGCGCTTATCTGCGTCGACAAGATCTACCGGGATGCAGCAGCCGCAGCAGAGAAGGATACACTTGCCGCTGAAGCTCCCGAGGGGAAGAAGACGAAGACCAAGTCCGGCAAGTGCTCTGGGGCCCACTCCGGCAACCGCACCTCTTCGGAGTGCTGCGCTGCCGTCGAGGACGTTCCATCGAGCTCCACCGGCAAGTGCAAGAAGGGAATGGCCGCTCCTCCGGCAACCAAGAAGGTGCCCGCCAAGGAGGACGGCACTAGTGGTACCTTCACCATCAGTGCCACACTTGACAGCAAATAGGAAAGCGCGCTCGTTGCCTTCCTGCGGGCGAATGTCGATGTGTTTGCCTGGCAACCATCTGACATCCCCGGTGTTCCCAGGAAGGTGATTGAGCACAAGCTTGCTGTTTGTCCTCATGCGCGGCCCGTCAAGCAGAAGGTCAGAAAGCAAGCCGTGGAGCGCCAAGAATTCATTGCCGAAGAGATCAAGAAGCTAGAAGCAGCAGGCCTAGTTAGAGGCGTGATCCATCCGACGTGGTTGGCAAACCTAGTTGTCGTGCGTAAGGCCAATGGGAAGTGGAGACTGTGTATAGACTTCACCGATGTGAATAAAGCATGTCCCAAGGATCCATTTCCCTTGCCGCGCATTGACCAGATCGTTGACTCCACTGCCGGATGTGAGCTACTCTCTTTTCTTGATGCATATTCAGGCTACCACCAGATTTTCATGGCCAAGGAAGATGAAGAGAAGACTGCGTTTATCACTCCGTGTGGCACGTATTGCTTCATACGCATGCCATTTGGACTGAAGAATGCAGGATCAACATTTGCAAGGGTAGTGCACACTGCTTTCGAGCCACAGATCCATAGAAATGTAGAGGCTTACATGGATGATATCGTGGTGAAGAGTAAGAGCAAGGATACCCTGATCCAAGATTTGGAAGAGACATTTCAGAACCTGCGCAAGATCCAGGTTAAGTTGAATCCCGAGAAGTGCGTTTTTGGAGTCCCCTCCGGCAAGCTTCTCGGGTTCTTTGTGTCACAAAGGGGGATTGAAGCTAACCCCGACAAGATTAAAGCCATCGAGCAGATCAAAGCCCCGAAGCGCGTCAAGGACGTCAGGAGACTTGCGGGTTGTGTGGCTGCCCTCAGTAGGTTCATTTCGAAGTCTGCAGAACGCGCCCTTCCTTTCTTCAAAATCTTGAAGAAGGCAGGTCCTATGAAATGGACTCCGAAAGCGGAG
Organism: Secale cereale; assembly: GCA_902687465.1. Taxonomy (NCBI): domain Eukaryota; kingdom Viridiplantae; phylum Streptophyta; class Magnoliopsida; order Poales; family Poaceae; genus Secale; species Secale cereale. The sequence goes on along the minus strand of LR738710.1, from coordinate 794,160,856 downwards.
GCAGCGCTGCAAGACTTGAAACGGTACCTATCCTCTACTCCGATACTTGTCGCACCTAGACCACAGGAGAAGTTGCTGCTGTACCTAGCGGCAACCAACCAGGTGGTTAGTGCTGCGTTAGTAGCGGAGAGGGAGGCCGACGAGGAATCAGCACCACCGACAAGCGCATCCAGCGACAAGCAGGGGACTCCTCCGACAAGCTCTGGCCCCGACAAGAACAACTCTGCGCAGGAACAAGAAGAAGTGCGGAAGAAGATGGTGCAGCGCCCGGTGTATTTTGTGAGTTCCCTCTTGCAGGGGGCTAGATCAAGATACTCCGGGGTGCAAAAGTTGCTTTTCGGCCTCCTCATGGCCTCGAGAAAGCTGCGCCATTACTTCCAGGCACGTGAGATAACAGTGGTCACTCGCTTTCCGCTGAAGAGGATATTGCACAATCCGGAAGCAACAGGCAGGATCGTTGAGTGGGCACTGGAATTATCAAGCTTTGGACTCAAGTTTGAAAGTACCTCAACCATACAGAGCCGAGCTTTGGCGGAATTCATAGCTGAATGGACCCCGACGCCCGATGAGGAAGTTCCAGAAACAAGTGTACCCGTACAAGAAGCGACAAGTGAATGGGTAATGTACTTTGATGGTGCCTTCTCGCTGCAAGGCGCTGGAGCCGGTGTGGTACTCATAGCACCCACCGGAGAACACCTCAAGTATGTTATCCAGATGCACTTTCCCAGGGAGCAAGCGACAAACAATACTGCTGAGTATGAAGGCTTGCTTGCCGGCCTCAGGATTGCGGCCGAACTTGGGATCAGGAAGCTGATTGTGCGGGGAGATTCTCAGTTGGTGGTCCGACAAGTTAACAAGAGTTACCAGAGCCCTTTGATGGAAGCTTATGTAGATGAAGTGAGGAAGCTTGAAGAGCACTTTGAGGGTCTGCAAATGGAGCACGTCCCAAGAGCTCAGAATGAGATTGCAGATGGCCTTTCGAAGTGTGCTGCGATGAAGTTACCTGTGGAACCAGGGACCTTCTTGCTCAAGCTTACTCAACCATCCGTTACACCATCAATTGGGCAGTCCAAGAAGAGAAAGTTGGTCTCCGGCGACTACTTGCCGGCGGATCTCCCCGAGGCCGCCGCCAAGGTCCCCAAGATCAACGATCAGAACGCTGAGGAACAGTCTGCTCCTGCAGATCCGAGGATCTGCGCAGTTGAAGCAAGTGTTCCCGACAAGCCTCGCCCCGGCGAGCTTGCCGGGGGACCATCAGCTCCGGCAGAACCAGAGGTTCTCGCCGTAGAAGCTGAGGTCCCCGCAGCGGCCCTCATGCCTTTAGTCTTTGCCGTTGGACCTCAGGCTCCGGCATGGGCGCAGCAGATCGTCCGTTTTCTGCAAACTGGAGAACTTCCCGACGACCCAGAAGAAATAGAGAAGATAACCAGGCAGTCAAGTATGTACCAGTTCGTGGATAACGAGCTGTACAGAAGAAGACTCAACGGTGTCAGGTTGAAGTGCATTTCCAGGGAAGATGTACAGAAGCTGTTGGCATAAATACACGGAGGCATATGCGGCCACCATATTGGCGCAAGGGCGCTTGCCGGGAAAGCTTTCCGGCAAGGGTTCTTTTGGCAAGAAGCCCTCCAAGATGCAACTGCACTAGTAACCAAGTGTGAAGCGTGCCAGTTCCATGCGAAGCAAATTCATCAGCCAACTCAAGCTCTCCAAACAATCCCTTTGTCCTGGCCCTTCTCGGTCTGGGGGCTCGATATCCTCGGCCCTTTCCCTCGCGCTGTCGGGGGCTTTGAGTACTTGTACGTCGCAATCGACAAGTTCACAAAGTGGCCAGAAGTGGAACCAGTGAGAAAGGTGGCGGCACAATCAGCAGTCAGGTTCTTCAGGTCGATTGTTTGCCGTTTCGGAATCCCTAACAGGATCATCACCGATAACGGTACACAGTTCACTAGTCGCACCTTCATGCAGTACGTCCAAGACCTTGGCGCCAAGGTCTGTTTCGCTTCTGTTGCTCACCCGAGGAGCAACGGTCAAGCGGAGAGGGCAAATGCTGAAGTGCTGCGCGGACGCAAGACAAGGACCTTTGACAGGCTGCGCAAGTGCGGAAAAAACTGGATAGAGGAGCTACCGGCGGCTCTTTGGTCAATCAGAACGACACCAAGTCGAGCCACCGGACAGTCACCCTTTGCTCTAGTCTATGGAGCAGAGGCAGTTCTCCCCACGGAACTCGTATACGGATCTCCTCGAGTGCTCGCTTATGATGAGCTCGAGCAAGAGCAACTGCGACAAGATGACGCATTGCTCCTCGAGGAGGAACATCTCCAGGCTGCTGTACGAGCTGCTCGATACCAGCAAGCCTTGCGTCGCTATCATAGCCGCAAGGTTAAGGCCAGGAGTCTCGAGGAAGGCGACCTTGTTCTTCGGCGTGTTCAGTCCGCCAAGAATTCCAACAAGTTGACGCCGAAGTGGGAAGGCCCTTATCGGGTGAGACAAGTAACAAGGCCTAGCGCTGTCCGCCTTGAGACCGAAGAGGGCTTACCCGTGAGCAATTCCTGGAACATAGAGCATCTTCGCAAGTTTCACCCATAAGGCGCGGTTGCTGTGACCCGCTCCGGCAACCACCTTTTGTACAAGCTTTGCCGCTGTTGCATGTAACCCTTTGTACAAAGCCGGGCACAGACCCCGTGCATCAGTAAAGCTTCTGTGTTTTGCGCTATTTGCCTTTTCCATGCTTTTCCTCGCTATTTGCATGCGTTATTTGGCATTTCTTGTGCAACACACGTATCCGGTAAGCATTAGCACGCCGAAAGGCCATATACTTGTTTCCCTCTTCTTTTTCCTTGCCACTTAAGCAGAAGGAATGTTCCTCGCGCACAAGTTTGCCGGGGGGGAAGGAGATGGAAGATGAACCAAGTGCTGTTCAATAAAGAGAAGCCTTGTCGGAGAAGCAAGCAATATATGAAAGCTAAGTTATTAGAATTTGAGCAATTCAAATTTTTAGATTTTAGTTGTCTTCCTTGAACAACCGCACTTTGTATGGAAAACCTGCGCGCGGAGGAACCTACCCGTGTCCAGCCGCACCCTTATCTTGTTTTCGAGTACGCTCAACGACTTAAGTGAGCTGCGACAAGTGTCGCGCCCTTGCTTCGTTTCCGAGTTCGCTCAGCAAGCTAAGTGTGTCGCGACTAGTTGCGGGAAGGTTGCTTGCCGGTAAGACCTTGGCCAGCAGGCTGCTCAGAGTCCAGCACTCAGCGCTCGCGGCAAGGACCCCTTGCCGGCAAGCTCCCTGGAAGCATAGGGTGAGAAGCATACAAAGTAAAGGACCAAGACAAGGAAGATAACATTGCACTGATTGATCAAAATAAAGATAAATATCTTACAAGGGATAACTTGTTGCAATGACTAATAAGTTCATGGCACACTATGCAGCAACAAAAGAGATAAAGAAAAGGAGGCCTAATCTACGCGGTCGCCCTCAATCCTAGAGATCTTGTTCACTTTGGCGATAATGTGGGCGACCTGCGCCTTTAGCGCCTCCATATCCGCGTCGGCCGACAAGCTACGGAGAACGTTGGCGAGGTTTATACCAGGATTCCGGTATACTATCTTCGTCAGAACGCGCTCCAAGGTTCCCGCGCAGAGCTGGCGCGACTCCTCGGCCAGTTGCGCAGGGAGCTTCTTCCGAAGATCTGCAAGGGCCGGCACGATCCCTCTGAAGAAGAGGCTGAGCTTGGCGCTGTGGGGGAGGTTTGGATCCGGAGAGTATATAAGATGCTCAACCTTCAGCGCCAACAGCTCCTGGTCGATGTTGGATGCAGAGGCCACCAAGTCATCGGTCCATACCTCGACGGTCCGCCGGAAGTTCTCAGCCGCAGTGGTGGCGCTCTCCACCAAGCCTCGCTCCTTGCGGAGCTCTTCCTTCAGCTTGGTTTCCCGGTCCCGGACGACGTCAAGCGAGTCCTTCAACGTGGAAACCTTCAGCTCCAGATCCTCAATCGAATCCTTGGCGGCCTTCAGCTCGTCGCCCTGCTTGGAAAGACGCACCTGGAGTTCAGAGTTAGTGTGGGCGTCCTTCTCGCGCTCTGTGTTGAGCGCGGTGACCCTCTCCACGCTCGCTTTCAGGGACTCCTCCAGCTGCGCAACCTTGGCCTCGAGCTCCTTCTTGGCGGTCTCCGCGGCAGCTGCGGCGGCTCTCGCCTCCTTCAGCTCTCCGCCAAGGGCCTGCTCCCGGGCGGCAAGGTCTTCCTCGTGGGAGTCGAGGTTGACCTTCCGTTGGGTGAGCTCTCCTTCTCGCCGGGACAACTCTTCTCCGGCGAGTCGCTGCTGCTCCTCGGCTTCGGCCTTCTCCAAGAGCCACTCCTGGTACTCCCCGGCGAGCCTCTCGCGCTCCTCCGCCACGTCGCGGAGGGCCGCCTGGTTGGCGGCGCGGAGTTCCGCCGCGCGTTTCTCCATGTCTGCGGCGGCCTTGGCGGTGAGGGCCTCCCGAGACTCGAGCTTCGCCTGCCTGGCCCGGTAAAGGGCCAGGAGCCGGTGGAGCAACTTCTCCTCCTCGGGCTTGTCACTTCCGCCGGGCGCCTCGACAACCTTCAGACCCGCGGAGGCGAAGACCTCCCCATCAAAGGCATCTCCCTCCGCGGGGGCTCGCGACGAAGATCCCCACGGCACCTGGATGTAAACACCGTTGGGGGCCTCAAGATAGTAGGCGGACGGCTCCTTCTCGGTGGAGGGGTCGGCGGCCGGCGCAGCGCTCGACGCTCCTGCCGCCTCCGGGCCGGCAGTATGGCCGCCGTCCCCCTCCCCGGCCGCTGCGTCTGTGGTCGGAGCCGTCTCCTCCGCAGCCGGCTCGGCGGCTCCCGCCGTGTCCTCAACGACAGGGGCGTTGCCGCCGTCGCCCTGCGCGCCCTCCTCCACGACGATGGTTTCCGTCTCCATCTGTTCTGGGGGAGGAGGATCTAGAAGAAGAAGAAAAAGAAGTAGAAGTTCAAGCAAATATCCAAAAAAGACGAATCCAAGAAGACCAGATGACAAAATTTACCTTGGCGGACCTCGTCGACGGCAGGCTCCCTCGCCGGGGAGCTCTGCCTTGGCGGGGTGGCCACCCTCGCCGGGCTGCTCGCCCTTGGCGGGGTACTCCGCCCTTGGCGGAGCACTCTCCCTCACCGGAGAGCTCGTCCTTGGCGGGGACGGCGGGGCCTGCGGCTCCTCGGGAGCGGTCTCCGGATGTTCCTGTAGTTGCGGCTCCACCTCTGCACAAGACAGTCAAGACAAGACAAGAACAACAAGATGTAAGCATAACACAAGATCCTCAAGCGCGCCCGACAAGCGGAAAGATGGAAACCAAACTTACGCTGGGGGCTGCGCTGGGGGCTGCTCCTCGGAGCAGCGCTCGGGTCCGGCAAGCTCGTCTCCGGCACGTCCCCGGTCGCCGCGACGGGCGAGTCGTCCGCGACCTCGACCACGGGAACCTTGGCCTTCTTCGCCGCTCGCTGGGCCAGGGTCCTGAAATCAAAGCAAGATGCAAAAATCAGAATCATCGAAAGAAGAATCAAGACAAAGTTGAAGAAAATACAAAGCTTCAAGTCCTTACTCCTGTTCCTCGTCGTCGTCGTCGTTGTCGCTCAGGGCGGAAAAGTCGAACGCCACCTGAGGCGCGTCCGCGCGAGGAGCAGGAGGCGAAGACCCCCTCGGGCGCTTGGCAGTCCCCGGGGCTAGGGGCTGCGAAGACCCGGCCCCTGTGGACGCCGAGAACCGGGGAGCGGGCGGAGCAGCCGCTCCGCTCTGAGAAGACCCTCCTCCGCTTGGCGCTGACGTGCGGGGCGCCTCCGCCGTGGCCTGTGTGCGGGTCGCCCCCGCCGTGGCCTGTGTGCGGGTCGCCCCCGCCGTGGTTGGTGCGCCGGGCGCCCCCGTCGCAGCTTGGCTCCCCCGGGTAGCTCGCGCCGCCCGGCGAGTTGGTTGTTGTCGGGGCGCCTGCGCCCTCGTCCCCGTCGTCGCCTTGCGGAGACGTTTCAGCGGAGATCGCGTGGGACTTGCCCGAGGCGGAGAGGTCTCCGATGACGAGGAGACGTCGTCGGCATAGAGCCCCAGAGACCCGTCGGAGTCCTCGTCGGCCCCGACGTCCTCCTCCTCCTCCTGCTCCTCGGCTGGCTTGCTGGGCCCAGCGCCCTGCCCTGCGGCCGTTCTCCCTCCGGCGCCTCCGCCCCCTCCGGCGCCTCCGCTCCCTGCGGCGCCTCTGTTTCCTCCGGCAACGCCGCCTCTCGCCGTGGCCTCGGTCACGATTCTGGGGATCCCGGAGTGCCTCAAAGAAGGGACCCCGGCGAGCTCGTCGGGAGGAAGCTGCAGCAGCCTGCGGATCTCCGCCTCCTCTGCTTGGCAGGACGCATCCGCAGCCTCTGCCTCCTCAACTGTGAAGCCAAACTCTCCTGCCGCTACGGCTGCAGCGGCCTCTTCTACCCGAGAAGCTATATAAGCAATCTCCTGGTCGGTGGTGTCCCGGGTGAGCCCCTTGATCTCATCCTTTTTCTTCGCCACCTCCACCAGGTTGTCAAAGAAGCTCATGATGACATCTGACTTGGGCGGAATCCATGTGCGGTCGACGCCATGCGAGTCACATGCGGGCATCATGGCGCAAAGGGAATCCCGGGCCGTGCTGTTGCATAAGGGCACCACTCCCCGGGGAGCTCTGAACCACTCTGGGTGGGCCGGGTCGTGCTTAAAGAGTTTCCGGACCATCCCCTTCAGCTCCAGCACCGTGAAGTTGAAGTTTAGCCCTGGGCGCAGCCTCATTATGTCCGCCGCGTTGCCGTACTCCCATGCTGGCCTCTTCCTATCCTGTAGAGGGGCAATGCGGCGGCGGTGGAAATCTGCTCCTACTTCTCCGACGGACAACTTAGCTACCCGGAGACGAAGAATTCTTACGAGGGCGGCGTTGAGCTTGATGTCGTCCGAGTCCAACTCACTCCAGTCCCTGCCGCGCACGATGGCTGTTGTGCGCGGCGCGGTGAAAGGTTGCGGCTCGTCCTCAACTATCCAGCACCAGTCCGCGCGCCACTCCTCCCACTTGCCGCGGAGTTCCCCCGGCAAGTAGGATTCCTTCTTGTTTAAGCGGAAGACCCAGGAGATTCCTCCGGAGAGGGGAGCGCCAGCCTCTACTCTAGGCGTAAAGAAATGCCTAAAAAGCGCTACATTCGGATAGATCCCAATATAGTTTTCGCACTGATGTGCGAAAACCGCCATCGTGAGGATGGCGTTGGGGGTGAAGTCTAGAAGGTGGAGGCCGTAGGTGTGCATGATATCGCAGAAAAATTCAGAAAAAGGGGGACAGAGGCCGCAGTGGAAGAAAGCAGCGAAGAAGAAATACCCGCCGGGGTAATTGTCCTTGGCGGCGGCGGGATAGGCTCTGGTCCGAGGGTGCGCCTTGGTCTCCTTGGCCCAGAACAAGTAGTACTTGTTCCAGAGTTCCCGCGCGCTGAGCCGCGGCGCGAAGACGACATTCCTCTTCCGCAGAAGAGTAAGCCTCGCCGCCTGCTCGGATTTCTCCTTCTTGGTCTTCTCCGCCTTCGACTTCTCGGTCTTCGGGGCCATGGCGGAGGCGGCGAGGGAAGGAGGGACGAAGAGTCCGGCGGCGCCACGGATGCGGAAGACGGCGGAGGAGGTGTGGAGGCGGAGCGCAAAGGGGAATCTCTGGAGATGGAAGAAGAAGCAATGAAGGCGTAGGAGGGGAACCGCTCCTGCTTCCTCTGCTTTTATGGGGAAGTGGGGGGCGTTTCGCTCTTTCCATTAAAAGAACGTGGCCACATCCCATCCCACGACGCCGCAATCGACGCGTGCCGTTACGGAGGGACGCGGCGGATGCGGAAGTAGATTCGGCGCGCTGTGGGCCGCGCGTGCCCGTGCACTGTTTTGGGCCTGGCCCAACAGCGCTCGGCACGTGTGTGGCCCAGGCCCGAGGGCTCCTGTCGGTGTACTAAGGTAGGGGTACCTCAGTACCCCAACTTGTGCACGGGCAGTAGCAGCTTCCCGCGGCAGGGCCTACCACGTGCTTGCCGGAGACCTTCCTGCTCCATATAAAACCATTCAAAAACAAAGTATACAAGACAGAAGATCAAGACCCCGGCAAGTGGAGCTTGCCGGGAAGGCCGTCGCAGGCTCAAGATTACCTCACTAACACAAGACCCTGGCGGGAGGAGCTTGCCAGGAAGACCAGAAGACATGCCTCGGCGCAACATGCGCCCCGGTAGGGCCCGGGGAGCGACAAGCTTCAGAGCCCGACAAGCTCCCGGGCCCGGCAAGGTCAAGCCCCCGGCAAGGTGCTTGCCGGGGAGAGTTACGCTGTGTGCCCACGCTCCAGCTCATCGAACCACGCGTCGCCCTAGGGCCACTCCAGGGACGCGTGGCGGATGGCTGTGCAGCCTGGGGGACACGGTGGCACTCCACGGTGGTAAAGCCATCGCCGTGGCAAACGGAGACGCAAGGGCGGGCGCTTTTGGGGTCGACGGCGACGGGCATTAAATGCTCTTGTCCCCCACTGTCAAAGTAGGTGATGACCACTGTTCATGCACTGTTGCTCCACTATTCCCGCACTGTTACAACTACCACCACTATTACATTTTTACCCTTTCTCCTACGTTGACACCTGTCGGTGACCCCTTGAGCTATAAAAGGAGGCCCATGCACAACGTAGAAGGGGTTCGAAACCTAGATCACTCGCTCGCTTGGTGTAGCTAGTTCTTCAAGCTCCCGAGCTCTCCAACTCAATACAAAGAAAGCAGGAGTAGGGTTTTACGCGTCCATCGCGGCCCGAACCTGGGTAAACTGCCCGCGTGCTCACAACGATCAGCTCTTTGTGCTCCCTCCGCTCCCTTACCTTACGAACAAAGGGGCTCCGGTCCCATAGGTGCTCGTGGTGGACAGTTTCCCCCGACAGGGGGGCACCCCTTAGAGCGCGCATATATAAATTTGATCCCATGCTATTCGAGGTTGTAGCCTCCCCGTCTTAAAGTTTTCCGTGGATGTCGTCGCGGGTGATTCCGGACGACAGGATGTTAAATGGGTATGTACCGGTTAGCTGGGTTTCTACTAAAACACCGTAGACGGGACTAGCCCACGTGGCTAGTAGAACCCATTGGCTATGAGTTAATAGTACAAGCTCTGCAGAGTTAAATTCCTTCACTAGCCATGTTTATGGCCTAAGGTCAATCTTCATATCAACCCGGTGACCGTCTCTAGTACATTCTTGTTGATAACCAGAGTAGTGTTTCGTCAAGTTCAGTTGGTAGATGAACTCACCAACTATCTCTGTATTGATTTACTTTCAGAAGTATTTCACCATTATGCTATTGATTTATAAGCCCTTTATGTGATGTCGCTCAGACGTCCGACTGTGGCATTCTTTTTATTTATAAGCCCTTTATGTGATGTCGCTCAGACGTCCGACTGTGGCCTTCTTTTTATTTATAAGCCCTTTATGTGATGTCGCTCAGACGTCCAACTATGGCATTCTTTTTATAAGCCCTTTATGTGATGTCGCTCAGACGTCCCACTGTGGCATTCTTTTATTTATAAGCCCTTTATGTGATGTCGCTCAGACGTCCGACTGTGGCATTCTTCTTATTTATAAGCCCTTTATGTGATGTCGCTCAGACGTCCGACTGTGGCATTCTTTTCTTTGTAAGCCCTTTATGTGATGTCGCTCAGACGTCTGACCGAGGCATTCTTGTTATTTATTTTTGCTATAAGCCCTTTATGCGGTGTCGCTCAGACGCCCGACTGTGGCCTGCTATCATTTATTATTTCACGAGGCGTCACCCAGACACTCGTTTGGTCTCCTCCTATTTATCTTTTGGATTTCGGGAGGATTACCGCCCGACTTCCATCATTTCATAGCGCACTTTATTATTTTATTCCGGTCGCATTTTTGCTGGAATACTCGTATGCATCATGTGGGCATTTATTATATCTTAAGTCCGAACTGTCTTGCGAGTACATTCAAAGTACTCACCTGGCTTGTTGATTTGGCCAGATGTGGACGAGGGCGATCTCATGGATGAAGAATTCGATAGCGAGTCCGTCGCTTAGTGGAGTCCCAGTCAGTCCCTTGCGATCCTGGAGTTGATCACTGTTTTATAACCGCTTCCGCCTACAACCAAATAAATTCATCAGGTCTCACTCTGATACTCGATGAGCTGTAATATTTTGGAGTCACATCACCCACTTCACTGTGACATATTCCACCACCTTTTATTACGAGTTAGTAGTATGCCACCCTGCCTTGTGTCATATCCGCCTCTATGTTATATATTGTCGCGCTTGTAATAAAACTGTTGAGCAATCTCCAGCTCAACCTTGTATAATATTCAGTGTACTGGAATTCTGTATCAAGGAATTGTCTGCCAGCAAGGAATTATATTCCCCGCTGGTTTAAATAAAAAGGTCGGTCTTCCGGTAATTATTTTACTGAAGGACCGGTCCTGACAACCTTGGTATCAGAGCCAGGCTGACTGTAGGAAGCCACTAGGTGCGCTTGCTAATCGGTTATTAGCGAAAAATTTGCTTTTCAGCATCTTTACATCTGTAGCAATTTTCGGTTGGTCAGCATAAATTTATGACTTGACTATTCGCAATTTTTGTCTACTTTTGTAGATGGCCAGCAACGACTGTGATGCACAGGTGTTCGCCAACATCCCTGAGGGGTTTGTCAAGCTCCTCTTCGCCATCACCAAAGTCGCGATCGGGCCATCCACCCGTCCCGAGTTTACGCTCTACCGTCACAAGCTCAACGACAGCGTGTCTATGCATCAGGCCGTGGTGCACTTCAAAGGAGGGCGTTCTGAAGCGCGCCGCCTCCGATTTGTGGGCAGAGCCATGCCTACGGAGAGGCATGCCATGCAGATGGCTGCCCGTGAGGCGATAGCTCGTCTCCGGGACATTCTGCCTTCGATGAAGACTCATCGCTACCGTTACCTCCCATGCCACGTGCCATATACGTGTCACTATGCATTTGCATGCGCAAATGGGGAGCGTGACGAAGCCATTGAATCAATGGTTGAGTACCTCAAGGCGCTTGAGGCAGCCTTTGATAATCTGGTGGACGACCTGGTGGCCACCCGTATGGAGTTGGTCCAGAGTGGCTCCGCCAACAGGAGGGAGCTACTCCATACTGCACCACCAATGACATTTGTCTCGTCCACCGCATCCTACGCACCTTCCATCTTAGCCACTGCTCGCCGTCTGCCTACCACTGAGGAGTTTGATCAAGTCATTGCTCCTACCCCAGTCAGATCTGCACCGCCTGCTGCACCTGCTTCGACACCTCGTACCCATACTCCGCGCTTGGAACCTATTAGTGAGGAAGAAGTTGAGTCTCCAGCACCACTGGGTCTTACCCTCGGCAGGCCGAGGGAAATCTTCAACATCTCCGACTAGCGCGTTATTCCGCGACACACCGCGCTCGCTTGTAATATTTGTGTGTTATGTAAAATAGGTTGATGGGAGTAGTCTGTTTGCGCATCATGTAGGATCTTGGAGGAGTGCACTAGTTTTAAATAACATGTCAGGATGTGTACGCACACCCTGAGTGACGTATGTATAATTAGAACCCGCGTGTAAAATATGTACTAGCAGCCCTTCTCCATGCGCAATCAACCAGTTTATTTCAAAAATCTCTTCGAGCTCGTGGTTGGTCGTTTTGCAAAGACTTGGTTTATTTTGCTGCTCGGTTTTTCTCAGATTTTCTGCTCTATTACCCCCCCCCCCCAGAGTAAGAAATGACTCGTCCCTGCACACGTTCCATGCCAAGTCCGCCAGAAGAAAATTATGGCACACAGACAGACAATAATTTCACACAGGGGCAGTCAAGTCAGTAGGGCAGTGAGACGGCATTTTCCCAAGTGTGCCGTCTTTTCGAGCAAAGTCAGCAACAGCACCAAGAAATGATGAACCATGTCTTTAACATGGGGAATCACCGTGAACCATACCAGCAGCACTCAAAATTGTCTGAATTTCAGAAGACACGTCCAACAACATTTTCGCACACAGACAAACCTCTTGAGGCCAATGATTGGCTTCGAGATATCGAAAGGAAATTAATTGTGGCACAATGCTCAGACCGTGAAAAAGTGCTGTATGCACCGCATTATCTTACTGGAGCAGCCGCGTCATTGTTGGAAAATTTTCTGCTTATGCATCCCGACATAAATAATATCACCTGGGAAGATTTCAAGGAAGGCTTTCGTGGGGCACACATCCCTAAGAGTATTATGAAGATCAAGAAAAGAGAGTTTGATGACCTCAAGCAAAGGGGCATGACAGTACAGGAGTACAACAGTCAGTTTGCGCAATTATCACATTATGCCAACGAAGAGCGAATGACGGAAAATAAGAAGATGGAGAAATTCCTGGACGGACTGGCACCAGCACTAAAATGCCAGTTAGTCGTACACACATTTCCACATTTCAAGACACTGGTAGACAAGGCCATTACGTTGGAAAATGAACGTCGCAGTCTGGAAGACATTCGCAAGAGAAAAAGGGATCAGACCAACCACCCCCGCAACAACAAGAATAAGGTGAATTTCCAGAAGAATGGGGTGAGCAGACCCACGACCAATGACACACGTCCAAATAAGAATTTTCATGCAAGAGACAAGGATTTCACCTATCGCCCGGGTGTTACCTGCTACGCATGTGGAGAAGAGGGACACTATGCTAAACAGTGCCCTAAGCCAAGAAACTCAGCACCGAAGCCAAACAGCAACGGAAACAATTCCGCGCCCAAGCGTAACAACTTCAACCCAAATAACAATCACAGGAAGGGCCACCTGAACCATGTAACCAAGGAGCAAGCACAGGATGCACCGGATATTGTACTCAGTACGTTCCCTGTCAACACAATACCTGCCACGGTTTTGTTTGATTCTGGAGCTTCTCATTCATTCATTTTGAAGAATTTTGCTTTGCAACATGGTTTTTCAATGCTTCCATTGGGAAAATCAATGACCATCAAGTCCCCCCGAAGTAAGCAGATCACTCAGAATTACTGCCAAGGTTTGACTATTGAAATTGAGGGATTAAAGTTTCACGCAAACCTCATCGTGTTGGAAAACAAAGGACTGGATGTTATCCTGTGTATGGATTGGCTAACCACCAATAAAGGATTTATCGACTGCTTCAACAGGATAGTGATTCTTACTCATCATCATGGAAAAACAATAAGAGTCGCAGCTCAGGAAAGACCGGTGTCGCGACAACCAAAATTAAACAAAGTTGATACATCTGAGTTAAGCAAGGTTCCAGTTGTATGTGAATTTCCGGACGTATTTCCCGAGGAACTACCAGGCATGCCGCCAGACAGAGAAATAGAATTCATTATTGAGCTAGCACCGGGAACCACCCCCATATATAAGAAACCATACAGAATGGCACCATCCGAGTTGGTTGAATTAAAGAAACAAATAAAGGAACTGCTAGACAAAGGATTTATACGGGCTAGCTCCTCACCTTGGGGTTCGCCGGTATTGTTTGCCAAAAAGAAGGATGGGACCATGAGGTTGTGTATAGACTACCGAGCACTCAACATGGTCACAATCAAGAACAAATATCCGATGCCACGGATAAATGACTTATTTGACCAGCTTGCGCAAGCCAAGGTTTTCTCAAAGGTTGATCTAAGGTCAGGTTATCATCAACTGAAAGTCCGGACAGAAGATACCCCGAAGACAACATTCACCTCAAGATACGGACTTTATGAATTTACAGTAATGCCCTTTGGATTGGCCAACGCCCCCGCATATTTCGTCCACCTCATGAACAAGGTATTTATGAAATTCATGGACAAATTTGTGGTGGTGTTTATTGATGATATCTTGGTATATTCAAAGACACCGGAAGAACATGCTGAACATCTCCGCATTGTACTGGGAGAATTAAGGAAACACCAACTTTACGCCAAATTCAGCAAGTGTGAATTTTGGTTGAGACAAGTGGGTTTCCTAGGACACGTATTAACACAAGAAGAAGTTGCTGTGGACCCAGAAAAAGTCAAGGCTGTACTTGGCTGGAAGTCGCCAGCCAGTGTGACGGATATACGCAGTTTCCTCGGTATGGCCGGATATTACAGGAGGTTTATTGAAGGATTTTCCACCATAGCCAAACCAATGACACCGCTACTCAAGAAGGATAAGAAATTTGTGTGGACCGAAGCATGTGAGAAAAGCTTCCAGGAGCTAAAAAAGAGGTTAACTACAGCCCCAGTATTAATTGTACCAGACATACACAAGAGTTTTGAAGTATATTGCGACGCATCCCGGAAAGGCCTCGGATGCGTACTGATGCAAGAAGGCAAAGTAGTCGCCTACGCTTCGCGGCAACTGGGAAAACATGAAGAAAATTATCCTACTCACGATTTGGAGTTGGCAGCAGTCATTCATGCACTCAAGGAGTGGAGGCACTTTTTGCTTGGAAATCGCTGTGAAATATATACGGACCATAAGAGCCTCAGATATATTTTCACACAGCCAGAGCTCAATTTACGACAACGACGCTGGCTGGAACTGGTAAAAGATTACGATGTTGGTATCCACTATCACCCAGGAAAAGCAAACGTGGTAGCAGATGCTCTCAGCCGTAGCCCCAGCCCGAACAACAGCAGCATACAGAACCTGAGACCCGAATTTTAGCAAGAATTCGCCAGACTCAACCTAATGATGGTCACGGAAGGCGAAGTATCCAAGCTAGAAATATAGCCTACACTAATAGAGCAAATAAAGAAGGCTCAGCTTGGACACCCCAGCATCGAAGGGATAAAAAGAAAAGTAAGTCAGGGCAAGGCCTCAGAATTCACCATAGACAGTGAAGGAATATTATGGTTCGGAGACAGACTCTGTGTACCAAATAGCAACGACCTTAAACAGCAAATTTTAGCAGAAAGCCACACCGCTCCATACTCAATCCACCCTGCAGGTACGAAAATGTACAAGGATATTCAGGAAAGATTTTGGTGGCACGGCATGAAGAGGGATATAGCCACATTTATTGCATGCTGCGATTCATGTCAACGCATTAAAGCCGAGCACCAAAAACCCGCAGGGCTATTACAGCCAAACAAGATACCAGAATGGAAATGGGATGATATTGGAATGGATTTTGTTGTTGGACTACCACGGTCACAACACGGTAATGATGCCATATGGGTCATCACGGATAGACTGACCAAGGTGGCATATTTCATACCTGTCAAGACAACCCACACCACCCAAAAGCTCGCCAAGCTTTACCTAGCCCGTATAGTATGCCTACAGGGTGTTCCCAAGACTATAATATCCGACAAAGGCACTAAGTTCGTCTCCAAATTTTGGGACCAGTTGCAGCAAGCCCTCGGAACGCAACTAACATTTAGTACGGCTTACCACCCCCAGACGGGAGGACAAACAGAACGAGTAAATCAAATACTCGAAGACATGCTAAGGGCATGTGTCCTCACATATGGGACCAGTTGGGAGGAAAGCCTAGCATATGCCGAGTTTGCATATAACTATAGTTACCAAGCTAGCCTGCAAATGGCACCTTTTGAAGCTTTGTACGGACGAAGATGCCGTACTCCATTGAACTGGTCGGAAACATGGGACAATCTCATATTCGGCCCAGATATGTTAAAGGAAGCCGAGGAGAGAGTAAAAATAATACGGGATGGACTCAAAACCGCCCGAAGCCGACAAAAGAGCTATTACGATCAAAAGCATCGGGAAATAAGTTTTGAGCCAGGTGAAGACGTATACTTACGTGTATCACCTATGAGAGGACTGCAACGATTCAAAGTCAAAGGGAAACTAGAACCACGATTCATCGGACCCTTCCGTATAGTTGCACGGAGAGACACAGTAGCCTATCAGCTGGACCTTCCCAAGGAACTGTCAGACGTCCACGACGTGTTCCACGTCTCGATACTACGGAAGTGTGTAAGCAACCCAGAGAAACATGTGTCACATGAAAACCTTGATGTGCAACTAGATCTCACCTACCGAGAACACCCAGTGAAGATTTTGGAGGAGTCTGAAAGGAAGACCCGTCAGAAAACTATTAAATTTCTCAAGGTTCAGTGGAGTAATCACACAGAGGATGAGGCAACGTGGGAAAGTGAAGATTTCCTTCGGACAGAACACCCACACCTATTTGAGGATCAGCTGAAATCTTGGGGACGAGATTTTTCCTAAGGGGGTAGGTGTTGTAACACCCCAAATTTTTGAGTTGGTTTTTCTTCCAAACTTTTGGCCTTTTTGGAAGGGGGTTGTTTGATCTTCTCTTAAAACCCTTCTAAAATCCCTTCTGGCCAAAGTTTGTGTGTCTTCTCAAGCTTGGTTTTTGGCCTTGAAGTTTTTCTCTTGTGTTTGGCTCAAGCACAAGTTGAGTTTCAAAAGTGGTTGTTTGAATTCTCCCCTTCTTGTTTTAAACCTCTCAAGTTTAACCTTGGACTTATCTCCCTCTCCATCCTTCATCTTGCCATGACCCCAACAGAATTATTCATCTCCAAAACCCTCTTCACACCTTAGGACAAGTCTCTCATGAATTCCAGTAAGTTTTGACCTTATTGGGATTTTTCCTCTATTTATTTCACTCCAAAAATATTTCTGCCTTTTATAGTGGACCTTGATGATTTACAAAGGAGCCACCATTTCCATCTAGTTATTTGACTCCAAACCAACTCCCCTAGATGGTCCTTGGTACCCACAACCTGGATCCATCTTGTTTCAGTGGTCCACATTTCAAAATTTGCAAATTTCTCCTGCAGCAAGTTTGGACCAGATTTGCAAAATTTGGTGAAATTCATATTTATCTTCTTCCAAGAATTCTGTGAAAAATCAGGCAGCCTCTAGATACATCAAGAGGCCACTCCACCAAAAATCAGCCCCAGAAACATTGCACACATACCAAAAGCATTTCATCAAACACTTGGCATACACTGTACTGTCAGCTGTTAACTGAAACTGTCGACAGACAGTTCGACAGTTCGTCAGTTTCGTCAGTTCGTCAAACGCAGCGACAAAACCTCGCCAGTATCTCCTTGGCTCGACGTTGCACTGCTCCTTCTTCTTATCTAGTGCGCCGCACGCTCGCTTGGCCGCTTCTGGGCGTCGGTGGCGCTCTGGCCCGACCACGCCGACGACTGCCACGGCAACAGCGCCACCCGTGGCGGCTGACAGAAGCAAACCCGCGGCTCAACGCCGTTTGGCGCCGCCCAAACCACCCTCGCGCTCCGCGTATTCATCTCACTGCCAACGCACGCCTGGCGCACCGTCGCCGTGGCCTGGTGCGCGCAGAGCGCGTTTTCTACCGCCGACGTGCCGCGCGGCTGTCGGGGAAACTGGTCGCCCACGAACACCTATGGGACCGAAGCCCCTTCTACGGTACGGCAAGGGTGCCGAGGGAGCACAAAGAGCAGATCGAGGGGCACACGCGGGCAGTTTACCCAGGTTCGGGCCGCGCGGACGCGTAAAACCCTACTCCTGCCTTTGGTTGTATTGAGTTCTTGAGCTCGGGAGCTTGAAGATCTACAGTACTAGCTACACAGAGCGTGGGAGTGTTCTAGTTTCTGGAATCGAATCCTCTCTACGTTGTGCATGGGCCTCCTTTTATAGCTCGAAGGGGTCACCGACAGGTGTCAACGTAGAGGAGGGTAAAAGTGTAAAATCGGTGGTAGTTGTAACAGTGCATGAACAGTGGTCTATACCTAACCCAGACGGTGGGGGACAAAGGCATTGAATGCCCGTCGCCGTCACCCCAAAAGCGTCCGCCCGGACGTCTCCGTTCGCCACGACGATGGCCTCGTCACCGCGGCTCGCCACCGTGTACCCCAGGCTGCACAACCATCTGCCACGTGCCCCTGGAAGGGCCCGAGGACGACGCGTGGCCAGATGAGCTGGAGCGCAGGCACACAGTGTAAGCCTCCCCCGGCAAGCACCTTGCTGGGGTTGCTATCTTGCCGGGCCCGGAAGCTTGTCGCTCTCCGGGTCCTGTCGGGGCGCATGATGCGCCACGATATATCTTCTGAGGTGCTGTTCTTTGGCCTTCCTGGCAAGCTCCTCTCGCCAGGATCTTGTGCTGGAATGATAACCTTGAGCCTGGTGCGGCCCTCCCGGCAAGCTCCTCTTGCCGGGGTCTTGTTTCTTAACTTGAATACTTTGTTTTTGAATGGCTTCAAAAAGGTTCAAAGTGGCTTTGGCGGGCGCGTGGTGAGCCAGACCACGGGACGCTGCTACTGTCCGTGCACAAGTCGGGATACTAAGGTACCCCTACTTTAGTACACCGACAGGAGCCCCCGGGCCTGGGCCACACACGGTGCCGAGCGCTGTTGGGCCAGGCCCAAAACAGTGCACGGGCACACGCGGCCCACGGCGCGCCGTTTCCCACTCCGCATCTGCCGCATCTCTCCCTAACGGCACGCGTCGATTGCGGCATCGTGGGAGAGATCGTGGCCTGTTTCTTTTAATGGGAAATGCGGAACGTCCCCCACTTCCCCCTTAAAAGCAGAGGAAGCAGAGGCAGTTTCCCCCCATTGCTTTCATTGCGCCTTGAATCTCCAGAAACCCCCGCCGCTCTCTGCCTCCCCAAAGTTCGACAGAGAGCCGAGCTCCACCCTCCCTCCGCCGTCTCCAGCATCCGCCGCTCCGTCGACCTCCCTCGCCGTCCCCGCCATGGCCCCGAAGAGCGACAAGGCGAAGAGCGACAAGGCGAAGAAGGAGAAGTCCGACAAGGCGGCGAAGCTGGCAGCCATGCGGAGAAGGATGGTGGTCTTCCCGCCGAGGCTCGGCGCGAGGGAGCTGCGGGTCAAGTATTACTTGTTCTGGGCGAGGGAGACGAAGGCTCACCCGCGCACCAGAGTCCTCCCTGCCATAGCCGTCGACATGTACCCGAGAGGTTACCACTTCTTCGCTTTGTTCTTCCATTGCAGTCTCTGTCCTCCGTATTCGGAGTTTTTCTGCGATGTGATGAACACGTACGGGCTCCACCTCCTCGATGTCACCCCGAATGCCGTCCTCACTTTGGCCGTTTTCGCACATCTGTGCGAAAACTATATCGGGGTCCATCCAAACGTAGCTCTCTTCCGCCACTTCTTCACACCTAGAGTAGAGTCCGGATCTCCACTCTCCGTCGGTATCTCCTGGATCTTCAGGCTCGGCAAGAAGGAGGCGTACTTGATTGGAGAGCTCCGCGGCAAGTGGGAAGAGTGGAGGGCTGATTGGTGCTGGGTCATGGAAGATGAACCCGAGCAGTTTACCTCGCCGCGCCGGACTGCAATAGTGCACGGCAAGGATTGGAGTGACTTGGCCCCGGAGGATGACAAGCTGCAGATTGCCCTTACTAGGATCCTTCGTCTCCGGGCCGCCAACCTTACTGTAGGTGAAGTTGGGGCTGATTTCCTCCGCCGCCGCATTGCCCCTCTGCAGGAAAGGAAGAGACCTGCCTGGGAGTTCGGCAACGCGGCAGACCGTATGAGGCTGCGCCCCGAGCTGAATTATAATTTTACTGTCTTGGAACTCAAGGGGATGGTCCGGGAGCTGTTCAAACATGACCCCAAGCACCCGGAGTGGTTCAGACCATCGGACGGAGTAGTTCCATTGTGCAACAACTCTGCCCTTAGTGCCATCCGCGCGGCAATGCCTGAGTGCGACTCCCACGGGGTTGTTCCCACATGGCTGACGCCTTCAGCAGAGACCGTGCAGACCTTCTTTGATAATCTGGTGGAACGGCCACGCAACCCCGAAGAGAAGAAAGGGCTCACCCGCGCGACCACCGATCGAGATGTGGCATATATAGCCACCAAAATGGAGGAGGCCGCTGCAGCTGCGGCTGCGGGTGAGTTTGGGTACACCGTGGACGAAGCGGAAGCAGCGGACGTGGTGAGCCAGGCCGAGGAGGAAATCCTCAAACTGCTGATGCCCGCCGGGAAGCTTGCCGGAGAGCCTGCCGGGGAGCCTGCCGGGACGAGCGAGGCTGCCGGGCAGGGCACCGAGTCCAGCGAGCCCGCCGAGGAGGAGGAGGACGCCGAATCCGGCGATTCTGACGAAGACTCTGGCGGGTCTCTGAATCTCGACGACGACGCCTCCTCATCCTCAGAGAACTCTCCGCCACCACCAAGTCCTCCGCCACAGCCGAAGAAGCGCCTCCGCAAGGCCACTGAGACGGCGAGGCAACCGGCGCCCCGACAGCAGCCGAAGCGTCGTGCGACGCGCGCCACCACGACGAGCAAGGTCGTCAAGGAGGCGCCCCGTGCCCGAGCGACAAGTGGAGGGGGATCTTCCCGGAGTGGTTCTGGTGCTCCCAGCGCCCCTCGGTCCTCAGGGACGACCGGAGCGGGGTCTTCACAACCCGCGGCTCCGGAGCCTGCCAAGCGCCCGAGGGAGCCTTCTCCTCCAGCTCCTCGCGCTGGAGCACGCGAGGTGGAGTTTGACTTCTCCGCCCTCAGCTCCGACGAAGAGGAGGAAGAGTAAGCACTTGCAATTTCTATTTCCTTTGATTTTTGTTGCTTTTGTCTTGATTGCTCTTCCTTGGTTCTTATCTTGTTTGGCTTCCAGGACCTTGACCCAGAGGAGGGCGAAGAGGGCCAAGATCCCTGTGGTTGACATCGAGGACGATGAGCCTGTTGCAGCGGCGGGGGATGCGCCAATGACAAACTTGCCGGACCAGCCTGCTGCTCCGGAGAGCAGCCCCTAGCGCAGCCCCCAGCGTAAGTCTTGTGTTCATTCTTCCGCTTGACGGGCGCGCTTGAGGGTGTTATCTTTATTGACGTCTTGCTTGCTTGTTGTCTTGTGCAGAAGTGGAGCCGCAGCCGCAGGAGCATCAAGACACTGCTCCCGACGAGCCGCTCGCTCCACCCTCCCCGCCAAGGATGAGCTCCCCGGCGAGGGACAGCGCTCCGCCAAGGATGGGTACTCCGCCAAGGGTGATTACCCCGCCAAGGGCGAGCACCCCGACAAGGGCGAGCACCCCGCCAAGGGAAGGCGCCAGCGGTCCTCCGCCGGTGGGGGCTTCTACTACGCCGCCAAGGGAGAACTCCCCGGTGAGGGACCCCGTTACGGAAGAGGCTCGCACAGGTAACCCTTGCAATCTCTTCCTCTTGGATTCTTCTTTTTGGATATTTGCTTGACGATTTTTCTTTTCTTTTTCTTCTAACAGATCCGCCCGCCCCGGAGCCGATGGAGACGGAGACCATCATCGAGGAGGACGTGCGCGGCAATGCTGGCGATGCCACTACTACTGAGGGAACGGCTGGTGCTGACGAGCCAGCCGCCGAGGAGACCGCCCCGACCGCTGACGCCACAGCTGGGGAAGGGACCGGCGACCGCACTGCAGGCCCTGAGGCCGCAGGAGCGCCGGACGCTGCACCGCCCGCCGACCCTTCCGCCCCCGCGGCTGGGTCGGGTGTCTACCTGGAGGCCGCCAACGGGGTCTTCATCCAAGTCCCGTGGGCGTCCTCATCAAGGGCACCCGCGGAGGGGGAGAGCTTCGACGGAGAAGTCTCGCCTCCGCCGGGCTGAGGGTCGTCGATGCGCCCGGCAGCAGCAACGAGCCCGAAGAGGAGCAACTCTTACGCCGGCTTCTGGCCTTGTACCGGGCTAGGCAGGCTAAGTTGGACTCCCGGGAGGCCCTGGCTGCCAAGGCTGGTGCTGATCTGGAGAAGCGCGCCGCGGAGCTCCGTGCCGCCAACCAAGCGGCCCTCCAGAATTTGGCGGAGGAGCGTGAAGAGCTTGCCGAGGCGCAGCAAGCATTCGTCCTCGAGAAGGCTGAGGTCGAGGAGCAGCAGCGACGGACCACCGAGGATCTGTCTCGGCGGGAGGGATAGCTCAACCAGTGGAAGGTCGACCTCGATAGCCACGAGGACGACCTCACCGCTCGCGAGCAGGCCATTGGCGGGGCTCTGCAGGAGGCGAGGGACGCCGCCGCTGCCGCAGAGACCGCCAAGAGGAATCTGGAGGCCAGGGTGGCGTAGTTGGAGATGGGCTTGAAGGCGAGCGAGGATAGGGTTGCCGCGCTCAACGTGGCGCGGGAGAAGGACGCCCACACCAATTCAGAGCTGCAAGTCCGTCTCTCCGAAAAGGGCAAAGAGCTCAACGACGCCAAGGACTCCATTGCAGACATGGAACTGAAGGTTTCCACCCTCACCGACTCGCTTGACGCCGCCCGGGACCGCGAGACGCAGCTGAAGGACGATCTCCGTGCCGAGAGGGCCTTGCTGGACAGCGCCGCCGTCTCGCAAAACAACTTCCAGCGGACGGTGGAGCAGTGGACTGAAGAGCTTGTCGCCTCCGCCGCCAACATCGATAGAGAGATGGTGGCGCGGAGGGCGGAGCACCTCATGTACTCCCCCGACGAGAGCCTCCCCCACAGCGCCAAGCTGAGCCTGTTCTTCAGAGGGGTGGCGCCGGCCCTCGCGCAGCTACGGGAGAGGATCCCCGTGCAGCTGGCTGACGAGGCGCGCCGGCTTTGCACGGGTACCATGGAGCAGGTGTTGTCGAAGATCGTCTACCGCAATCCCGGGATCAACCTCGTAAACGTCCTCCGAACCCTGCCGCCCGAAGCTGACCAGGAGGCGTTGAAGGCACAAGTTACCCACATCGTAGCCAAGGCGGGCAAGATCAAGAGGGTCGACGGAGACCGAAAAGACTAGGCTCCCTTCTTTCTGTTTCCCTTGCCGCTGTCGATTAAGTCATGGGTAGTAGTTGGTTAGAACAGCGGCAAGTTATCTTGTAATATAACTTTATTTTGGATGATCAATGCGGCGTTCTCTCCCTTGCTCGGTTCCTTCACTTTGTATACTTTCCACCCTACGCTTTCAGGGAACTTGCCGGCAAAGGGACCCTTGCCGCGGGCGCTGAGTGCGGGACTCTTAGCAGCCTGCTGGCAGTGCCCTTACCGGCAAGAAACCTTGCCGCAGATAGTCGCAGCACACTTAGATTGCTGAGCGAACTCGAAAACAAAGTAAGGGCGCGACACTTGTCGCAGCTCGCTTAAGCCGTTGAGCGTGCTCGAAACAAAGTAAGGGTGCGGCTAGCCACGGGTAGGTTCCTCTGCGCACAGGTTTTCCATACAAAGTGTGGTTGTTCAAGGAAGATAACTAAGAATTTTAAAAAATTTGAATGCTCAAACTTTGGCAACTTAGCTTTCATGGATTGTTTGCTTCCCGGCAAGGATTTCCTTTCTTGAACAGCACTTGGTCCATACCACTGTCTCCTTCCCCCCCGACAAACTTGTGCGCGAGGAACACTTCTTCTGCTTGAGAGAAAAAAAGAAGAAGGGAGGAAACATAGATATGGAGCCTTGTGGCTTGTTATTGCTTACCGGGGTCGTGTGCTGCACAAAGTGTCAGATAATATATGCAATAAAAACAAGAGTGCATGAAACGACAAGCTGTGCGAAGCACAATAGTTTTACTGATGCACGGGGTCTGCACCCGGCTTTGTACAAAGGTTTACATGCAACAGCGGCAAGACTTGTACAAAAGATGGTTGCCAGAGCGGATCACGGCAACCGCGCCTTATGGGTGAAACTTGCGAAGATGCTCTATGTTCCAGGATTTGCTCACCGGTAAGCCTTCTTCGGTCTCAAGGCGGACAGCGCCGGGCCTTGTAACTTGTCTCACCCGATAAGGGCCTTCCCACTTCGGCGTCAACTTGTTGGAGTTCTTGGCGGACTGAACGCGCCGAAGAACAAGGTCGCCTTCCTCGAGACTCCTGGCCTTGACTTTGCGGCTATGATAGCGACGCAAAGCTTGCTGGTATCGAGCAGCTCGTACAGCAGCCTGGAGACGGTTCTCCTCGAGGAGCAGTGCGTCATCTTGCCGCAGTTGCTCTTGCTCGAGCTCATCGTAAGCGAGCACTCGAGGAGACCCGTATACGAGTTCCGTGGGGAGAACTGCCTCCGCTCCATAGACAAGAGCAAAGGGTGTCTGTCCGGTGGCTCGATTTGGTGTCGTACTGATTGACCAAAGAGCCGTCGGCAACTCCTCGATCCAGTTTCTTCCGCACTTGTGCAGCCTGTCGAAGGTTCTTGTCTTGAGTCCACGCAGCACTTCAGCATTCGCTCTCTCCGCTTGACCATTGCTCCTCGGGTGAGCAACAGAAGCGAAGCAGATCTTGGCGCCAAGGTCTTGGGCATATTGCATGAAGGTGCGGCTTGTGAACTGTGTGCCGTTGTTGGTGATGATCCTGTTAGGGATTCCGAAACGGCAAACGATCGATCTGAAGAACCTGACTGCTGACTGTGCGGTCACCTTTCTCACTGGTTCCACTTCTGGCCACTTTGTGAACTTGTCGATTGCAACGTACAAGTATTCAAAGCCCCCGACAGCACGGGGAAAAGGGCCGAGGATGTCGAGCCCCCAGACCGAGAAGGGCCAGGACAAAGGGATCGTCTGGAGAGCTTGAGCTGGCTGGTGTATTTCCTTGGCATGGAACTGGCACGCTTCACACTTGGTTACTTGTGCAGTCGCATCTTGGAGGGCTTCTGGCCAGAAGAAACCTTGCCGGAACGCCTTCCCGGCAAGTGCTCTTGCGCCAATGTGGTGTCCACATATGCCTCCATGGATTTCTGCCAACAGCTTCTGTCCTTCTTCCCGAGAAATGCATTTCAATCTGACACCATTGAGTCTTCTTCTGTACAGTTCATTGCCAACGAACTGGTACATACTTGACTGCCTGGTTATCCTCTCTATCTCTTCTGGTTCTTCGGGAAGTTCTCCAGTTTGAAGAAAGCGGACGATTTGCTACGCCCATGCTGGAGCCTGGGGCTCAACAACAAGGACTAAAGGGACCAGGGCTGCTGCGGGAACGTCAGCTTCTACGGCAAAGACTTGAGGTTATGCCGGAGCTTCACATTCCCTGGCAAGCTTGTCGGGGCAAGACTTGCCGGGAACATCTGCTTCAACTGCACGAACCCTTGGGTCCGCAGGAGCAGACTGTTCCTCAGCAACCCGGTCGTCGATCTTGGGGACCTTGGCGGCGGCTTCAGGAAGATCCGCCGGCAAGTAGTCGCCGGAGATCAACTTTCTTTTCTTGTTCTGCCCAACTGATGGTGTAACAGATGGTTGAGTTAACTTGAGTAGGAAGGTCCCTGGTTCCACAGGTAACTTCATTGCAGCACACTTTGAAAGGCCATCTGCGATATCATTTTGAGCTCTTGGGACGTGCTCCATCTGCAGACCTTCAAAGTGTTCTTCAAGCTTCCTCACTTCATCGACATAAGCTTCCATCAAAGGGCTCCGGTAGCTCTTGTTTACTTATCGGACCACCAACTGTGAATCTCCCCGCACAATCAACTTCTTAATCCCAAGTTCGGCCGCGATCCTTAGGCCGGCAAGCAAACCTTCGTACTCAGCAGTATTGTTTGTCGATTGCTCCTTGGGAAAGTGCATTTGGACAACATACTTGAGGTGCTCCCCGGTGGGTGCGACAAGCAGCACACCAGCACCGGCGCCTTGCAGCGAGAAGGCATCATCGAAGTACATTAACCATTCCTTGCTTGCTTCCTGGACGGGGATGTTTGTCTCTGGGACTTCTTCATCTGGTGTTGGGGTCCATTCCGCTATGAACTCTGCCAAAGCTCTGCTCTGGATAGTTGAGGTACTCTCAAACTTGAGACAAAAGCTCGACAGCTCTAGTGCCCACTCGACGATCCTGCCTGTTGCTTCTGGATTCTGCAATATCCTCTTCAATGGAAAGCGAGTGACCACCATTATCTCGTGTGCTTGGAAGTAGTGGCGCAGCTTTCTTGAGGCCATGAGGAGACCGAAAAGTAACTTCTGCACCCCAGAGTATCTTGACCTAGCCCCCTGCAGGAGGGAACTTACAAAATAAACTGGGCGCTGCACCATCTTCCTTCGCACTTCTCCTTGTTCCTGTGCAGACTTGTCCTTGTCGGGGCCAGAGCTTGTCGGGGAAGCCCCCTGCTTGTCGCTGGAAGTGCTTGCCGGGGCTGTGGGCTCTTCCTCTGCCTCCCTCTCCGCTACCAACGCAGCACTAACCACTTGATTGGTTGTTGCTAAGTATAGCAACAACTTCTCTTGTGCTTTAGGTGCGACAAGTATTGGAGTAGAGGACAGGTATCCTTTCAAGTCTTGCAGCGCTGCCTACGCTTCCGGAGTCCATTTCATAGGACCTGCCTTTTTCAAGATTTTGAAGAAAGGCAGGGCGCGCTCTGCAGACTTTGAAATGAACCTGCTGAGGGCAGCCACACAACCCGCAAGCCTCCGTACATCCTTGACGCGCTTTGGGGCTTCGATCTGCTCGATGGCCTTGATCTTGTCGGGATTGGCTTCAATCCCCCTCTGGGACACAAAGAACCCGAGAAGCTTGCCGGAGGGGACTCCGAAAACGCATTTCTCGGGGTTCAACTTGAGTTGTATCTTGCGCAGATTCTCAAAGGTTTCTTCTAAGTCTTGAATTAGGGTATCCTTGCTCTTGATCTTGACAACTATATCATCCATGTATGCACCTACGTTCCTGTGTATCTGTGGCTCAAAAGCAGTGTGGACCACCCTTGCAAATGTTGAGCCCGCATTCTTTAGTCCAAAGGGCATGCGTATAAAGCAATATGTGCCACATGGAGTAATGAATGCGGTCTTCTCTTCGTCTTCCTCAGCCATGAATATCTGATGGTAACCTGAGTATGCATCGAGAAATGAAAGCAACTCGCATCCAGCCGTGGAGTCCACAATCTGGTCAATGCGCGGCAAGGGAAATGGATCCTTGGGACATGCTTTATTCACATTGGTGAAGTCTATACAAAGTCTCCACTTCCCATTGGCTTTGCGCACGACAACTGGATTGGCCAGCCACGTGGGATGAAGTACACCTCTAACAAGGCCTGCTGCTTCCAACTTCTTAATTTCTTCAGCTATGAACTCTTGGCGCTCCACCGCTTGCTTCCTGACCTTCTGCTTGACGGGCCGCGCATGAGGACAAACAGCAAGCTTGTGCTCAATTACCTTCCTGGGAACGCCGGGGATGTCAAACGGTTGCCATGCGAACACGTCGACATTCGCCTGCAGGAAGGCAACGAGCGGGCTTTCCTATTTGGGGTCGAGCGTAGCACTGATGGTGAAGGTACCACCAGTGCCGTCCTCCTTGGCGGACACCTTCTTGGTTGCCGGTGGAGCTGCCATTCCCTTCTTGCACTTGCCGGTGGAGCTCGATGGTGCGTCCTCGACGGCAGCGCAGCACTCCGAAGAGGTGCGTTTGCCGGAGTGGGCCCCAGAGCTCTTGCCGGACTTGGTCTTGGTCTTCCCCCCGGGAGCTTCAGCGGCAAGTGTATTGCTGTCTGCCGTGGCTGCTGCGTCCCGGTAGATCTTGTCGGCGCAGATGAGCGCGTCCTTCTTGTCGCCGGGGACAGAGATGACGGTGATTGGCCCCGGCATCTTGAGCATGTTGTAAGCATAGTGGGAGGCTGCCATGAACTTGGCGAGCGCAGGACGGCCAAGTATCCCATTGTATGGTAATGGGATATCGGCAACGTCGAATGTGATCCTCTCCGTCCTGAAGTTAAGCTCTCCGCCAAAGGTCACCGGCAGCGTGATCTTCCCCTTCGGCTTGCTCCTTCCCGGGTTGATTCCTTGAAAAGTCCCGGTTTCCTCGAGCTCGCTGTCGGGGATCTGCAGCTTCTTGATCACAACGGAGGAGATCAAGTTGAGGCCGGCCCCGCCGTCAACCAACATCTTGGTGACCTTGAGATTGCGGATAGTTGGTGAAACCAACATCGGCAAGCACCCGACCGTAGTTGTGCGGTCAGGGTGGTCCTCAAGGTCGAAGATGATGGGCGTGCCAGACCATTTCAGCAGCCTGCGCGACTCGACAGGTGGCTCAGCTGCATTCACTTCCCGCACCCATTGCTTGAGTTGGCGGTGGGAAGTGTGCAGGGAGGCACCTCCGCCGATGCACAGAACTTCTGTGGCCTTCTAGAACTCCTGCTCGCTGTTGTCTCTGTCATCCATGTCCTCGTCATCGTCTTTGTCTTCATCCTTGTCGCGGCCCCGGGGAGGTCTGTCTCCTTGCCGCTGCTTGGCCTTGCCGTGGCGTCCTCCCCGGCCATTGAACGGCCGCTTCTTGCTGGGCTCTCCCCCGCCCCCTTGGGCCTTCTCCTTGTCGCGACGCTCGTATTCAGCCTTCTGCTATTCTACGAGGTACTCTACTCTCTTGCAGTTCTGGAGATCGTGGCCCTTGGTGCGGTGGATCTTGCAGTACTGCTTGTCGGAGCCATCCTGCTTGTCGGCTGCCGCTACAGGGGCGGCCTCCTTGCCGGAGCCACCAGCCTGTGTCTTCTTGGCGGCAGCCTCCTTGCCGGACTGCTCGACAACCAGCACCTTCTTGTTCTTCTTCTTCCTGTTATTCCGCCGCCGGTTTTTCCTTGCCGGGGCGGCATCCTCGCTGTCACTTCCTCCTGCACCGGTATCCTCTCCAGGGAGTCTCCTCCCCTCTTCAGCACGGGCACACTTGTCAGCCAGAGCATAAAGCTCGCTGACATCCCGGATCTTGGTCATCGCTATCTCCTCCCTCATCCGGCGGTTACGCACATTCTGATGGAACGCGCTGATAACCGCGGCAGGGTGGACATCCGGGATGTTGTGCTGAACCCGGCTGAACCTTTGGATGTACTTGCGCAGGGACTCTCCCTCCTTCTGGGCAAGGATGTGGAGATCGCTCTCCTGGCCGTGGGGTTTGTGGCCGCCCGTGAAGGCGCCGACAAACTGGTGGCACAAATCTGCCCAAGAAGAGACGGAGTTCTTCGGCAAGTGCATAAGCCAAGACCTGACGTTTGGCTTAAGCACGAGCGGGAAGTAGTTGGCTAGAATCTTCTCGTCGCGTCTTTCGGCAGCTTGCACCGCAATGGAGTAGATGCTGAGGAACTCCGAGGGGTGTGTCTTGCCGTCGTACTTCTCGGGTACGTCAGGCTTAAAGTTCTTCATGCTGGGCCACTGGACTTGCCGCAACTCTCGGGTGAACGCAGGGCAACCTGCCGCGTACGGCAAGTCGCCTGGTTCACCGGGCGCATGCATGTCGACAGCAGTCCCAGCGCGCTGGTCGGACTGTCTTCGGGCTTCTCTTCGACGCTCGATACGAGTTCGAGCGTCCTCTTGTCGCCTGTCATCGAGGACTTGGCGCTGATCGCGGCGAGCCCGCGGATCTGACGACGCTGTGGAGTCGTCGTCGACGTTGATCCGGCGGGGTGGCGATTTCTGCTTCCGCGGCGGGGAATGCGCAGTAGTTGCACCCCCGGCGGTCTTGTCCCCATCGGTCTTCGCTTGGTCGACTTGCCGCGGCCGTGATGTTGCCGGCTGTTGCGGCGCGTCGTTGTTGGCGAAGGCGATGAGGCTCTGGATTGTAGCCCTCCAGTCTTTGGCCTTGTCCGCCGCTGGAGGGAAGTCGAGGAGCAGTTGAGCCCTAGCTAGGGCTTCTGCTGGAGAGGAGGGAAGCGGTGGCGAGAGGTGCGAGGAACGAGACATGCTCGGACTTCTAACCGCGTTAGAAGGAGCAGGTTCGCGCCCCGGCGACCGCGCCTTGCTCGTGCCGGCGCGCTGGCCTTGAGCATCCCGCGACTCGCCGGCTTGGCACGCCCCAGCAAGCGTATGGTACCCCCGGTACCACGCCGCTGCTGGTCCGGCACCTCCTGAGAGGGACGTGGAGCGTGCATGGACGCCGAGGTCTTGGAGTTCGCCCGGTCGTCCGTCTTGTCCTTGGACTTGGTGGCGCCGTGAGTCTCCCCACCGGCGTCCACCCTTCCGCCGGCATCTCCTCCACCAACCGTCGGTTCTGGTGGTGGTGGGATCGACGCGGACGGGCCTCCGACCTCCGAAGCCTTCTTCTTCGGAGGCATGTTGATGTAGTCGATGAAGTTGCTGAAGCTAGTGAAGTTGCTGAAGGTTGCGCCCGCGTGAGCGCCGGATCAGGTTCGCACAACCTCGACGCACCCCTACCTGGCGCGCCAAAGATGTCGGGGAAACTGGTTGCCCACGAACACCTATGGGACCGGAGCCCCTTCTACGGTACGGCAAGGGTGCCGAGGGAGCACAAAGAGCAGATCGAGGGGCACACGCGGGCAGTTAACCCAGGTTCGGGCCGCGCGGACGCGTAAAACCCTACTCCTGCCTTTGGTTGTATTGAGTTCTTGAGCTCGGGAGCTTGAAGATCTACAGTACTAGCTACACCGAGCGTGGGATTGTTCTAGTTTCTGGAATCGAACCCTCTCTACGTTGTGCATGGGCCTCCTTTTATAGCTCGAAGGGGTCACCAACAGGTGTCAACGTAGAGGAGGGTAAAAGTGTAAAATCGGTGGTAGTTGTAACAGTGCATGAACAGTGATCTATACCTAACCCAGATGGTGGGGGACAAAGGCATTGAATGTCCGTCGCCGTCACCCCAAAAGCGTCCGCCCGGGCGTCTCCGTTCGCCACGACGATGGCCTTGTCACCGCGGCTCGCCACCGTGTACCCCAGGCTGCACAGCCATCTGCCACGTGCCCCTAGAAGGGCCCCAGGGCGACCCGTGGCTAGATGAGCTGGAGTGCAGGCACACAGTGTAAGCCTCCCCCGGCAAGCACCTTGTCGGGGTTGCTATCTTGCCGGGCCCGGAAGCTTGTCGCTCTCCGGGTCCTGTCGGGGCGCATGATGCGCCACGATATATCTTCTGAGGTGCTGTTCTTTGGCCTTCCTGGCAAGCTCCTCTCGCCAGGATCTTGTGCTGGAATGATAACCTTGAGCCTGGTGCGGCCCTCCCGGCAAGCTCCTCTTGCCGGGGTCTTGTTTCTTAACTTGAATACTTTGTTTTTGAATGGCTTCAAAAGGGTTCAGAGTGGGCTTTGGCGGGCGCGTGGTGAGCCAGACCACGGGACGCTGCTACTGTCCGTGCACAAGTCGGGATACTAAGGTACCCCTACTTTAGTACACCGACAGCGGCCGTTCCGTCGGGGACAGCCCGTAACTCCCCCTCCCCTGCTAAGTTAGGCGCGGGAATGGAACCACTACAACTCCTAGATGATGCTCAAGCCCCTAACTCCGCCGCCCGACCACTGCAGCACCGTAATCGACTCGCCGGACTTATCCATTCACGGCAGCCACCTCGGGCCGGCTATATAAGGCACCCTTGAGCTCGTGCTCGAGCCCGCACACCTCCACTACCTCCCTAGACCACGCCCAGCCTCTGGAAGAGCCTTGAGGGGCCCTTCTTCCCCAGCTCCGGCCAACTCCCTCCGCCTCGGGCTCCAGCTTCGTTCACTCCGGTGAGAGGTTCTCCGCCGCCGTGGACTCGAGCGTAGCACCCTGGCACCCACCTAGACCTAACCCCCACCTCAATTTGATCTCAGGAACCCTCTCCGACGAGGTCCACGACCACCCGAGCCGCCGTCCGCCGGAGACAGGGTCGCCGTCGTCGTGGGGCTCGCCGACACTCAACTCCACCACCGTTCGACGCGGAAGACCACCGAGAAGCCGTACGTATCACTCCCCTCCCCTAACTCGCCGTGGATCGACGCCGGCGATCGCCGCAGCACCGGCGCCGGCGCGGCTCTGTTTCTAGTTTTCAAACCCGACAGGTGGGGCCTCTTGTCAGCCTCACATCTCTTCCCCCGAACCGTTTTCTGTAAGCGCATTCGGCAAAATACATCTCCCCTCTGCGGTTGACGTACTGCGTACCGATTTGCTTTGTTGTTTTCTGTTCTAGCCCCTGGAACTTTTCTGTTTCATTACAGATGAGTCCCTGGACAGAAACTCTAATATCTTTTAAACTAAAAATGATTTTGAGTTGATTCTTTTTCTGTCCTCTTTAGTTTTCTGCTTAGTTTTTTGTCATATTTATGTGGAAATTTTTGGATCAACTTTATTTGCACGCGCGGTATTTATGTTAGTATGTATTTGTTTGAATACATAGATACCGGAGGCAGTGACGGAGATGCAAACCACACCGAGTTAGGCTCCGACTTCTTAGAACCAGGCAAGCATGTTTGAACCCTTGATATGATGAGTGTGTTGCATGTTTCCTCGAGTAGTTCCTCTCATAAGCATGGTCATATAAGCATTGTGTATGGTTATATTTCATGCAAGCAAGCTTCGGGCGAGCCCCGAATGAAAATGTTGGACCATCTCGATCATGTGGTGACATGATGGGTGGAATGCTGGTATTGTGGGGGCATGCCAGTAGTTGGTTAACCCAGTATCAACAGAGATCATGTCGTGATTCCGTTCATCTTCTTTTGATACTATCATAGGCCGTCTGTTAAGATTACGGTCTAGTCGGTTGTAAACCACTTCCCGAGTACACACCAAGTAGAGGGGCTGGGATGAGGGTTCCATGGCCCTGGATTAAAGCCCGTCATCCGGTCAGGGGGCATGGGTGTTTCCGGTTGGGACCAAGAGGGGGGCACCCCTTAGAGCGTGCATATATAAATTTGATCCCATGCTATTCGAGGTTGTAGCCTCCCCATCTTAAAGTTTTCCGTGAATGTCTTCGCGGGTGATTCCGGACGACAGGATGTTAAATGGGTGTGTACTGGTTAGCTGGGTTTCTACTAAAACACCGTAGACGGGACTAGCCCACGTGGCTAGTAGAACCCGTTGGCTATGAGTTAATAGTACAAGCTCTGCAGAGTTAAATTCCTTCAGTAGCCATGTTTATGGCCTAAGGTCAATCTTCATATCAACCCGGTGACCGTCTCTAGTACATTCTTGTTGATAACCAGAGTAGTGTTTCGTCAAGTTCATTTGGTAGATGAACTCACCAACTATCTTTGTATTGATTTACTTTCAGAAGTATTTCACCATTATGCTATTGATTTATAAGCCCTTTATGTGATGTCGCTTAGACGTCCGACTGTGGCATTCTTTTTATTTATAAGCCCTTTATGTGATGTCGCTCAGACGTCCGACTGTGGCCTTCTTTTTATTTATAACCCCTTTATGTGATGTCGCTCAGACGTCCGACTGTGGCATTCTTTTTATAATCCCTTTATGTGATATCGCTCAGACATCCGACTGTGGCATTCTTTTACTTAAAATCCCTTTATGTGATGTCGCTCAGACGTCCGACTGTGGCATTCTTTTCTTTATAAGCCCTTTATGTGATGTCGCTCAGACGTCCGACTGAGGCATTCTTGTTATATTTTTTTTGCTATAAGCCCTTTATGCGGTGTCGCTCAGACGCCCGACTGTGGCCTGCTATCATTTATTATTTTACGAGGCGTCACCCAGACACTCGTTTGGTCTCCTCCTATTTATCTTTTGGATTTCGGGAGGATTACCGCCCGACTTCCATCATTTCATACCGCACTTTATTATTTTATTCCGGTCGCATTTTTGCTGGAATACTCATATGCATCATGTGGGCATTTATTACATCTTAAGTCCGAACTGTCTTGCGAGTACATTCAAAGTACTCACCTGGCTTGTTGATTTGGCCAAATGTGGACGAGGGCGATCTCATGGATGAAGAATTCGATAGCGAGTCCGTCGCTTAGTGGAGTCCCAGTCAGTCCCTTGCGATCCTGGAGTTGATCACTGTTTTATAACCGCTTCCGCCTACCACCAAATAAATTCATCGGGTCTCACTCCGATACTCGATGAGCTGTAATATTTTGGAGTCACATCACCCACTTCACTATGACATATTCCACCACCTTTTATTACGAGTTAGTAGTATGCCACCCTGCCTTGTGTCATATCCGCCTCTATGTTATATATTGGCGCGCTTGTAATAAAACTGTTGAGCAATCCCCAGCTCAACCTTGTATAATATTCAGTGTACTGGAATTCTGTATCAAGGAATTGTCTGCCAGCAAGGAATTATATTCCCCGCTGGTTTAAATAAAAAGGTCGGTCTTTCGGTAATTATTTTACTGAAGGACCGGTCCTGACACTAGGTGATGCACCCGTTTTCCCATCAACTCAAGACGTTATGAACGCCTGGCAGTCACGTAGTGATGATTACTCTCTGGTTCAGTGCGGCATGCTTTACATCTTAGAATCGGGGCTTGAAAAACGTTTCGAGCAGCACGGAGCATATGAGATGTTCCAAGAGCTGAAAATGATTTTCCAAGCTCATGCCCGAGTCGAGAGATATGAAGTCTCCGACAAGTTCTACAGTTGTAAGATGGAGGAGAATAGTTCTATCAGCGAACATATAGTCAAAATATCTGGGTTGCACAACCGCTTGTCTCACCTGGGAATTAATCTCCCAGATGACGCGGTCGTTGACAGAATCCTCCAGTCGCTCCCACCTAGCTACAAGAGATTTGTGATGAATTTTAATATGCAAGGGATGGAGAATTCCATTCCCGAGGTATATTCAATGCTGGAATCAGCGGAGGTGGAGATCAAGAAAGAACATCAAGTGTTGATGGTGAATAAAACCACTAACTTGAATAAAGGCAAGGGTAAGAAGGACTTCAAGAAGGACGGCAAAGGAGTTGCCGTGCCTGGGAAGCCAGTTGCCGGGAAAAAGCCAAATAATGGACCCAAGCCTGAGACTGAGCGCTTTTATTGCAAGGGAACGGGTCACTGGAAGCGGAACTGTCCCAAATACTTAGCGGATAAGAAGGCCGGAAACGTCAAAGGTATATGTGATGCACATGTTATTGATGTGTATCTTACCAGCGCTCGTAGTAGCTCCTGGGTATTTGATACCAGTGCAGTTGCTCACATTTGTAACTCAAAGTAGGAGCTTCGGAATAAGCGGAGACTGGCGAAGGACGAGGTGACGATGCACATCGGGAATGGTTCCAAGGTCGATGTGATCGCCGTCGGCACGCTACCTCTGCATCTACCTTCGGGATTAGTGTTAAACCTAAATAATTGTTATTTAGTACCATCTTTGAGCATGAACATTGTATCCGGAACTCGTTTAATGTGAGATGGCTACTCATTTAAGTATGAGAATAATGGTTGTTCTATTTATATGTAACATCCCAAATTTTCAATTTGGATTGTTATACATAGACCATAATTGCATTTCATGTTTTTTGCATTTTTGTTTGTGGCGTTCCTCGAAATTCTAAGCAACTCAAGGACCTGCGGAGAGAGTTGGGAATTTTACCGTTTTCGTATTTGAGTTCGCTCGAATACCAGTACGAGGATAGTGTGATTCTAATTATTTTTCTCTCCTAAAAATATTTCTAAATACAAAATATGAGCGGAGATAATATGACTTCTCCAAAATAACAGAAATATTGGAGGAAAAATGTTAAAATCACTTTTGGTATTTTTCTAGATTTATTTGCGAATTTATTTGCATAGGAAAAATGCGCGTTTTTCAAAATTGCATTTAGGTCCGGGAAAAATGTTCACTTTGTCCTAAATATTATTAGAGGACGGTGAAAATTTATTCGGGATTTTTGGAGTCCGTTTAGTATTTCTTTCTTTAGTTTTGTTGCGCCAGGACACTATATATATATATTAAAAAAAAGAGGAACCGACTTGGAGTCGTACTAGCCTAGGACTCTAGGCTTTATAAGTCGCCCGGGCCGGCCCAAGTCGCCCCAAGCCGCCCCGCCAGCCCGCGCCTCCCTGCCCCAGCCGCCCCGCGAACCCTTGCGCCGCCGCCGCCGCCTAGCGCCGCCGCCGCCGCCTGCTGCCGCCGCCCCGCCGCCTAGCACCACCGCCGCCGCCGCTGCTATCGCGCCGCCCCGCCGCCAGCTGCCACCGCCGCCGCCGCTAGCCGCGCCGCCGCCGCGCCGCCCGCCTCACCTGCCGAACCACCACCGCCGCCGGAGCGCCGGATCTCGCCGGAGTTCGTCGAGGTATATATCGGTTTTTTTTAAGAACCGATCGGTTTTAGTAAAAACCGTAGATCTGTATTTTTAGATTAGATCGGTTCAG
The DNA here is from genome assembly GCA_902687465.1 of Secale cereale. Lineage (NCBI taxonomy): Eukaryota > Viridiplantae > Streptophyta > Magnoliopsida > Poales > Poaceae > Secale > Secale cereale. The sequence goes on along the minus strand of LR738710.1, from coordinate 794,125,017 downwards.
TTTTTCGTCGGTGTAGTTATTTAGCGGATGTTCGTGCATACGTTCGTTTTAACGAACGGTTTTCGCCCGTTAGCCGCAGACAGCGAACGTTTGTTCGTTAGCCTGTTCGTCCGTTTTCTTTTTCGGGGTATTTATCCGCGGTTATTCCGATCGCGATTTCCGTCCTGATCTTGTTTTTCATTTTTCTTTTCGCTCGAGAGTCGGAATCAGGTGATTCAAAATCCTAGATCTTCGTCTCGATGCCCTCTTTACGTTTAACCAACTTGAACAAGGTTTTGGCTATTGTAAAATTTGACTTTAGGCCAACTAGTAAACCGGAGCTCGTTTCTTTCGCAGTTTGAGTTTCGTTGCTTTTTTCGAGTTGATTCTTTTTGCAAACCGGAGTTCTTAAGTTGAACTTTCTGGTTAGATCTCTTATTTGATTTTTACCCGTGCATTAGTTAAGTACTTATTGTGTGCTTGTTTGATTGCGATAGAGTACCCGGAGTGCGCCGCTTGCTACTTTGAGTCTCTAGGTTTTGCGGATCATCAGCAAGGCAAGTAACACGTTGATCATACTTTCCAATTACCCAGTTTTCATTGCATTAGTCCAACCCTCACACATTGCATTAGTAGGATCAATTAACTTGTGGGACTGGTAAGTAGATTGAGGTAGTACCTATTACCTGCATTACATTCAAACCTTTGGGAGTTACTTCTACGTTTGCTGTTAGGACATGCTATGCTCGTAGACGTGGTTTGGGTTTGAGTGAAATCCATGACAGATGTGAGTTTGTTAATTAATGGTTCAACTTAAGGTGGCAACTTTAACACACATCTGGGTGGATTGAGGCATCTGGGTATTCCAGTGATTGCCTGTTTTTCTTTTGGACCGCCACCCAGGCTCAAAGGGATCATGAGATTTTTCATACTAGAAACTTTCGTGTGCAGCCACATGCCAATATGGGCTCTGGCATAGTTGAGTAAGTTGTGGGAAACCTTTCCATGATGGGCTAGCAGATGTAGAGGGTTTGTAGGTGTACCGGCCTATCTATCTGGTTAAGGGGACCTCTTCGGAAAGACTGTGTCTCGGTCATTCGTTTCTCAAACACCATGCAGTGCGAGAACCCAAACGGAGGCGATCGTGTCTTGTGGGAAAAGTGCACAAACCTCTGCAGAGTGTACAAACTGATCATGATTAGCTGTGTTCCCGGTTATGGACGTCTTGAGTATCTAGTACTTGGATTATCATGTGAATCTCATCATGTTACTTTAATTAATAATGTTGGGTTTAATGATGATTTTAATTGGGGTTGAGAGGATGTCTATCTTCTCAACGATGTTTCAACTACCATGATAGTTAATTAAAATCTATTCCTTTGAAGTAGGGAAAAATTGGCTTTACGCAAAAACTTAATCATAGAGGTTTCCACCAGCCAAATATGCATGTAGTACAACCTTTGTTCTGTTACTTGCATTCTCTTGTGTTACCTTGCCAGCATATTCCATGTGCTGACCCGTTTTCGGGCTGCAACGTTTCATGTTGCAGACTTTTCAGACGACGAGTAAGGTGCCTTTTAGGTCGTGGTTCTATACTCGGTGATGCCGTTGGAGTTGATGGACTCACGTATCTTCCAAGCCTTCCGCTGTTATCGTGTTAGATGGCCTTCAGCCATATTTATTGTAATAAGTTCATCGTTGGACTATCGATGTAATAAGTGTGTGATTGCTACTCTGTTATAAATCCTCCAAGCACTGTGTGTGTTAGCATTACTAATCCAGGGATGCCACTGATGCACAGAGATCAAACTGTTTGAGGTCTGGTCGCTACAAGATGGTATCAGAGCACACGCTGAATGTAGGACACGACCACTGAGCTGAAGCCCTGGAGCACTATTCACTCTTCTCTTTCTGACTCCTCATCTTTTCTACTCTTTTAGGATGGTGGATGCAAAGAACAAGTTCATGCAACCGGATGATGATACACCATTTGGACGACACCTGAAGGAAGTCACCAGATATCTAAACATTGGACTACCAAGCTTTACCGGGACCTACAATGCCACTCTACATGGGAAGGATTGGAGAAGTCTACAAGCAGGAGCTAAAGGACACCATCTACCAAATTTGTGGACGCCGAGATGAGAATTGGGATATGATCAGCACCCGGAAGGATAGGTCCATTGCAGCATTCATCCAGGAGTTGAACCATCACATTCGTCGCCAGGAGCACTAGATGTGTGCAGGGATGATAGACTTGAAGAAAGCCCTAAATAGGAATTTGGAGCTAGAGGAAGAACTCAAGTCTACACGTGACGGATATGAGGAGGAGATGCTAATACTTGTGGAGAAGAATGATGACTTGACACGGAAGTTAGGGATACTCATGGGAGAAGAAGACGAGGAAGAAGAACCCAAGGAGATTCCACCAGAAGACTGCATCATTATTGACGACACGGATTCGGAACCTGACGATTGCAAAGACGAAGACTATGAAGATGAAGCTGGAGCAGATATCATGGAATCCTCTGCCGATCAAATTTTCTAGAAGACCACCCTGTGACTAGTAGTTTACCCCATATATTAGTTTTAGAGCACTTTTGTAACGATAGTTATATTTGTAAGACCTTGCTTGAAATTGATTGGTGTGATTTGATTGTGTTTGTCTCATGTGCATATGGGTAGTGATTTTCCCTTGGACCTCTTTTCTATTCTAATCTCTTCCCTCTACACCCATCAGATGCCTCCAAGACGTGAGCCCGGATTTGAGTTTCCCCCTGAGCTCACCCAGTTGATCCAGCAGCAGAACACCCTGATGCAACTTCTTGTCCAGAACACTCAGAACAACCAGAACAACAACAACAACAACAACCCTCCACCACCACCACCCGTGGACAACCTGACACGTTTCTTAAGGTTGCAACCACCCGTGTTTGCTAGCAGCATCGAACCAATAGTGGCTGATGACTGGCTACGCAAGATTGGAAGGGATTTGACCATTGCTAATTGCTCAGATGCTGAGAAGTTGCGATTTGCCGCACACTAGTTGTCTGGACCAGCCGCAGCGTGGTGGGAGAATTACACAGCCACTTACCCCATAGCCAATGTGACTTGGGATCAGTTCCAGCAAGCTTTTCGTACCGCCCATGTCTCAACTGGAGCTATGAGTATGAAGAAGCAGGAGTTTCGCAACTTGCGCCAAGGCAACCGTACTGTGGCCCAGTACGTGGATGAGTTTAGTACCATATCTCGTTATTCCCCAGATGATGTGGCCACAGATGCCACTAAGCAGGAGAGATTCATGGAAGGGCTGAATGATGAGATGAGTGTACAGTTGATGGTGGCAACTTTCAATAACTACCAGGAGCTGGTTGACCGCGCCCTAATGATTGAAAGGAAGCACCAACAGATTGAAAGTCGCAAAAGGAAGTATGGACAAGGAAAGTATAACTCTGGAGCTCAGCAGAAGCCCCGTTTTACCCCTAAAACGGTAGGACAGTTTCATCATACCCATGGAGGAGGTAGCTCGCACAATCACAATGGCACCAAGAATGGAAATGGAAATGGGAATGGAGCAAATGGTAACCAGAGCCGCCCTACCCCGTCCACACCCACCAAGAGGGATTTCAGCCACGTCACCTGTTACAAGTGTGGGAAGAATGGACATTATGCCAATGAATGCCCATAAGTTAAGAATGGGAACGGCAATGGAAGCGCCGCAAAGAAGCCCAACCCGTTCAACAAAGGACAAGTGAACCACGTGACTGTGGAGGAGGTAGAAGAGCAACCAGATGCTGTTGTCGGTAAGTTTTTGGTTAAGACATTTACCGCAATAGTTCTTTTCAATACTGGTGCATCGCATTCATATATTTCAAGGGGATTCGTAAATAGACATAGGATGTCCACCCGAGTTCTTAAGACCCCCATGTTGGTAAGTTCACCTGGAGCAGATTATATGGCACACCAAGGATGTTTTCAGACGCCATTGATCATAGGACGCCATACTTTCCCCTCTGACCTAATAGTCCTGGAATCACAAGGATTGGATGTGATATTAGGTATGGATTGGCTATCGAAGTATGGAGGTAACATTGACTGTGCCAGTAAATCAATTTTGCTCACCACCCCAGAGGGAAAAAGGATTAAGTATGTATCTAGGCATTCGCCTATAAGGACTCAAGTACATTCTCTCACGGGAGTTGTTCAGGAGGAAGTGCCAGTAGTGAAGGATTATCCGGATGTGTTTCCAGAGGAGTTACCTGGGATGCCACCGGATAGAGATATAGAGTTTTTTATTGAACTTTTGCCAGGCACCGGGCCAATTTCTAAGAGACCGTATAGGATGCCCGCAAAGGATTTGGAGGAGATAAAGAAACAGATTAAGGAGTTACTGGATAAAGGATTCATACGCCCAAGTTCTTCGCCTTGGGGTTCGCCAGTACTTTTAGTTGAGAAGAAGGATGGATCGTTAAGAATGGTTGTTGATTACAGAGGGCTGAATGAAGTAACGATCAAGAATAAGTACCCACTGTCGATAATCAATGATCTGTTCGATAGATTGCAAGGAGCTAAGATATTTTCCAAGATCGATCTGCGATCAGGGTACCACCAATTGAAGATCCGAGAGCAGGATATACCTAAGACGGCCTTTACCACCAGGTACGGGTTGTACGAGTATACCGTTATGTCGTTTGGTCTGACTAACGCACCGGCATACTTTATGAACCTGATGAACAAAGTGTTTATGGAGTATTTGGATAAGTTCGTCGTGGTGTTCATAGATGATATATTAATCTTCTCGAAGGATGAAGAGGAGCATGCAGAGCATTTGCGTTTGGTATTGGAGAAGCTCGGAGAACATCAGTTATATGCCAAGTTTAGCAAATGCGAGTTTTGGTTGAAGGAAGTTGGATTTCTCGGACACGTTATATCTGGAGAAGGAATAGCAGTAGATCCCGCTAAGGTGGACACTGTGACCCATTGGGAAGCACCAACAACAGTTGGAGAGATCCGGAGTTTTCTTGGACTTGCAGGATACTACCGAAGATTTATTGAGAATTTCTCAAGGATTGCAAAGCCAATGACGGAGTTGTTAAAGAAGGACACCAAGTTCAGTTGGACAGAAGAATGTGAGGCTAGTTTCCAGGAATTAAAGAAAAGGTTGGTCTCATCCCCTGTGTTGATTCTGCCAGATCAACATAAGGATTACCAGGTGTACTGCGACGCTTCACGTCGAGGACTTGGAGCAGTTCTTATGCAGGAAGGAAGAGTTGTTTCATATGCTTCATGACAACTAAAACCTCATGAGCTGAACTATGCCACCCACGATTTGGAGTTAGCAGCCGTAGTGCTTGCATTGAAGACGTGGAGCCATTTTCTTATTGGAAACCATTGTGAAGTATATATGGATCACAAGAGTTTGAAGTATATATTCACTCAGAAGGAGATGAATCTTAGGCAAAGGAGATGGCTGGAACTCATTAAGGATTACGACATGAGATTGCATTATCATCCCGGAAAGGCTAACGTAGTAGCCGAAGCGCTAAGCCGTAAGAGCCATGTCAATACCCTAATGATGGAGGAATTTCCAAAGGAGTTAGCCGAGGACTTACGAGAACTACGTATGGAGATAGTTCCGAGAGGCTATGTAGCAACACTAGAAATCCAGTCTACCCTGATGGATAAAATCAGAGAAGCTCAGAAAACTGACAAGGAGGTTGGAAATGATGAGCGAAGGAAGAGCTAAAGGTTTTTGTGAGGATGAACACGACACCTTATGGTTTGAGGACCGCATTTATGTGCCTAATGACCCGGGGATCAGGAAGTTGATTCTACAGGAGGCCCATGATTCACCATACTCGATTAACCCAGGAAATACTAAGATGTATTTGGATTTGAAGGACATTTTCTGGTGGGCCGGTATGAAGAAAGATATCGCGGAATATGTAGCAGTTTGTGATGTATGTCAGAGAGTAAAGGCAGAACATCAGAAGCCAACAGGATTATTACAACCTATGCCGATACCCGAATGGGGGTGGGAGAAGCTTGGCATGGATTTTATCACCGGATTGCCCAGGACCAAAGCAGGATATGATTCAATCTGGGTAGTAGTGGACCGATTGACGAAGGTAGCCCACTTTATCCCTGTGAAAACCACATATACCAGTGCAAAGTTGGCAAAGATATACATGACCAGAATTGTATGTCTGCATGGAGTTCCGAGGAGCATCGTATCAGACAGAGGAACCCAGTTTACCTCAAAGTTCTGGAATCAGTTACATGAAACTTTGGGTACCAGACTAGAGTTTAGCACAGCTTTTCACCCGCAGACAGATGGACAGACGGAGAGAGTCAATCAAATTTTGGAAGATATGTTGAGAGCCTGTGCATTAGATTATGGATCTAGTTGGGATGACAACTTGCCCTACGCGGAGTTCTCATACAACAACAGTTACCAAGCCAGTTTGAAGATGGCACCGTTCGAGGCATTGTATGGAAGGAGATGCCGAACACCGTTAATGTGGGATGAAGTTGGAGATCGACAGTTGTTTGGACCAGACTTAATCAAAGAGTCGGAGGAGAAGGTTAAGTTGATCCGAGATAGATTAAAGGTAGCTCAGTCCAGGCAGAAGAGTTATGCAGAGTCGAAGCGCAAGGAGATAGCCTATGAGATCGGAGATAGAGCGTACCTGAGAGTATCGCCTCTGCGAGGAGTTAAACGTTTCGGAGTTAAAGGGAAGTTAGCCCCGAGATTTGTGGGACCTTACCGTGTTTTGGAACGCATGGGAGAGGTTGCCTATAAGTTGGAGTTGCCCGAAGGATTGTCAGGAGTGCACGACGTGTTTCACGTTTCACAGCTTAAGAAGTGCCATGCGGAGATGGCCGATATACCGCTTAGAGACACAGTACCCCTGGAAGCAATTCAGTTGGACAGTGATCTGACTTACGAGGAGAAGCCTGTTAAGATTCTCGATTTTTCGAGCAGAGTCACCCGTAGTAAGGTTATCAAGTTTGGCAAAGTTCAGTGGAGTCACCACATCGAGGAAGAAGCCACCTGGGAACGAGAAGATGATATACGCAAGGACCACCCACACCTGTTCTCTAGCCAAGTCGAATCTCGAGGGCGAGATTCATTCTAAGGGGGGTAGGTTTGTACCATCCCAAATTTTCAATTTGGAATGTTATACATAGACCATAATTGCATTTCATGCTTTTTGCATTTTTGTTTGTGGCGTTCCTCGAAATTCTAAGCAACTGAAGGACCTGCGGAGAGAGTTGGGAATTTTACCGTTTTCGTATTTGAGTTCGCTCGAATACTGGTACGAGGACAGTGTGATTCTAATTATTTTTCTCTCCTAAAATATTTCTAAATACAAAATATGAGCGGAGATAATATAAATTCTCCAAAATAACAGAAATATTGGAGGAAAATGTTAAACTCACTTTTGGTATTTTTCTGGATTTATTTGCGAATTTATTTGCATAGGAAAAATGCGCGTTTTTCAAAATTGCATTTTGGTCCGGGAAAAATGTTCACTTTGTCCTAAATATTATTAGAGGACGATGAAAATTTATTTCGGGATTTTTGGAGTCCGTTTAGTATTTCTTTCGTTAGTTTTGCTGCGCTAGGACACTATATATATAAAGAGGAACCGACTTGGAGTCGTACTAGCCCAGGACTCTGGGCTTTATAAGTCGCCCGAGCCGGCCCGGCAGCCCGCGCCTCCCTGCCCCAGCCGCCCCGCGAACCCTAGCGCCGCCGCCGCCTAGCGCCGCCCCGCCGCCAGCTGCCACCGTCGTCGCTAGCCGCCCCGCTGCCGCGCCGCCCGCCTCGCCCGCCGGACCACCGCCGCCGCGGGAGCGCCGGATCCCGCCGGAGTTCGTCGAGGTATATATCGTTTTTTTTAAAGAACCGATCGGTTTTAGTAAATACCGTAGATCTGTTTTTTTAGATTAGATCGGTTCGGTTTTTCGTCGGTTTAGTTATTTAGCGAACGTTCGTTTTAACGAACGGTTTTCGCCCGTTAGGCGCAGACAGCGAACGTTCGTCGTTAGCCTGATCTTGTTTTTCGTTTTTCTTTTCGCTTGAGAGTCGGAATCAGGTGATTCAAAATCCCAGATCTTCGTCTCGATGCCCTCTTTACGTTTAACCAACTTGAACAAGGTTTTGGCTACTTTAAATTTGACTTTATGCCAACTAGTAAACCGGAGCTTGTTTCTTTAGCAGTTTGAGTTTCGTTGCTTTTTTCGAGTTGATTCTTTTTGCAAATTAGAGTTCTTAAGTTGAACTTTCTGGTTAGATCTCTTATTTGAGTTTTACCCATGCATTAGTTAAGTACTCATTGTGTGCTTGTTTGATTGCGATAGAGTACCCGGAGTGCGCCGCTTGCTACTTTGAGTCTCTAGGTTTTGCGGATCATCAACATGGCAAGTAACACTTTGATCATACTTTCCAATTACCCAGTTTTCATTGCATTAGTCCAACCCTCACACATTATATGAGTAGGATCAATTAACTTGTGGGACTGGGAAGTAGATTGAGGTAGTACCTATTACCTGCATTACATTCAAACCTTTGGGAGTTACTTCTACGTTTGCTGTTAGGACATGCTATGCTCGTAGACGTGGTTTGGGTTTGAGTGAAATCCATGACAGATGTGAGTTTGTTAATTAATGGTTCAACTTAAGGTGGCAACTTTAACACACATCTGGGTAGATTGAGGCATCTGGGTATTCCAGTGATTGCCTGTTTTTCTTTTGGACCGCCACCCAGGCTCAAAGGGATCATGAGATTTTTCATACTAGAAACTTCCGTGTGCAGCCACATGCCAATATGGGCTCTGGCATAGTTGAGTAAGTTGTGGGAAACCTTTCCATGATGGGCTAGCAGATGTAGAGGGTTTGTAGGTGTACCGGCCTATCTATCTGGTTAAGGGGACCTCTTCGGAAAGACTGTGTCTCGGTCATCCGTTTCTCAAACACCATGCAGTGCGAGAACCCAAACGGAGGCGATCGAGTCTTGTGGGAAAAGTGCACAAACCTCTGCAGAGTGTACAAACTGATCATGATTAGCCGTGTCCCCGGTTATGGACGTCTTGAGTATCTAGTACTTGGATTATTATGTGAATCTCATCATGTTACTTTAATTAATATTGTTGGGTTTAATGATGATTTTAATTGGGGTTGAGAGGATGTCTATCTTCTCAACGATGTTTCAACTACCATGATAGTTAATTAAAATATATTCCTTTGAAGTAGGGAAAAATTAGCTTTACACAAAAACTTAACCATAGAGCTTTCCACCAGCCAAATATGCATGTAGTATAGCCTTTGTTCTGTTACTTGCATTCTCTTGTGTTACCTTGCCAGCATATTCCATGTGCTGACCCGTTTTCGGGCTGCAACGTTTCATGTTGCAGACTTTCAGACGACGAGTAAGGTGCCTTTTAGGTCGTGGTTCTATATTCAGTGATGCCGTTGGAGTTGATGGACTCACCTTTCTTCCAAGCCTTCCGCTGTTATCGTGTTAGATGGCCTTCAACCATATTTATTGTAATAAGTTCATCGTTGGATTATCGATGTAATAAGTGTGTGATTGCTACTCTGTTATAAATCCTCCAAGTACTGTGCGTGTCAGCATTACTGATCCAGGGATGACACTGATGCACAGATATCAGACTGTTTGAGGTCTGGTCGCTACATTATATGAGAGAAATGTTTTATGGTCATGTCCCGCTGGTCAATGGTTTATTCTTAATGAATCTCTAACGTGATGTTACACATATTCATAGTGTGGATGCCAAAAGATGTAAGGTTGATAATGATAGTCCCACATACTTGTGGCACTGCCGCCTTGGTCATACTGGTGTCAAACGTATGAAGAAGCTTCATGTAGATGGACTTTTGGAGTCTCTTGATTATGAATCATTTGACACGTGCGAACCATGCCTCTTGGGCAAGATGACTAAGACTCCGTTCTCCGGAACAATGGAGTGAGCAAACAACTTATTGGAAATCATACACACTGATGTGTGCGGTCCAATGAGTGTTGAAGCTCGCGGTGGCTATCGTTATGTTCTCACCCTCACAGATGACTTAAGTAGATATGGGTATGTCTACTTGATGAAACACAAGTTTGAGACCTTTGAAAAGTTCAAGGAATTTCAGAATGAGGTTGAGAATCAACGTGACAGAAAAATAAAGTTCTTACGATCAGATCATGGAGGAGAATATTTAAGTCACGAATTTGGCACACACCTAAGGAACTATGGAATTGTTTCACAATTGACGCCGCCTGGAACACCTCAGCGTAATGGTGTGTCTGAACGTCGTAATCGTACTCTGTTGGACATGGTGCGATCTATGATGTCTCTTACCGACTTACCGCTATCATTCTGGGGTTATGCTTTAGAGACTGTCCCATTCACTTTAAATAGGGCACCGTCTAAATCCGTTGAGACGACACCGTATGAACTATGGTTTGGGAAGAAACCTAAGTTGTCGTTTCTAAAAGTTTGGGGATGCGATGCTTATGTCAAGAAACTTCAACCTGAAAGGCTCGAACCCAAATCAGAAAAATCCGTCTTCATAGGATACCCTAAGGAAACTATTGGGTATACCTTCTACCTCAGATCCGAAGGCAAGATCTTTGTTGCTAAGAATGGATCCTTTCTGGAGAAGGAGTTTCTCTCGAAAGAAGTAAGTGGGATGAAATTGGAACTTGATGAGGTGATTGTCACCCCTTCCGAACCGGAAAGTAGCGCAGCACTGGAAGATGTTTCTGTGGTGCCCGCACCGACTAGAGAGGAAGTTAATGATAATGATCATGAAGCTTCAGATCAAGTTACTGCTGAACTTCGTAGGTCCACAAGGACACGTTCCGCACCAGAGTGGTACGGCAAACCTGTCCTGGAAATCATGTTGTTAGACAACGGTGAACCTTCGAACTATGAAGAAGCGTTGGCGGGCCCAGATTCCAACAAATGGCCTGAAGCCATGAAATCCGAGATAGGATCCATGTATGATAACAAAGTATGGACTTTGGTTGACTTGCCCGATGATCGGCAAGCCATAGAAAATAAATGGATCTTTAAGAAGAAGACTGACGCGGATGATAATGTGACGATCTATAAGGCTTGACTTGTCGCTAAAGGTTATCGACAAGTTTAAGGAATTGACTACGACGAGACTTTCTCTCCCGTAGCGATGCTGAAGTCCGTCCAAATCATGTTAGCAATTGCCTCATTCTATGATTATGAGATATGGCAAATGGACGTCAAAACAGCATTCATTAACGGCTTCCTCAAGGAAGAACTGTATATGATGGAGCCGGAAGGTTTTGTTGATCCTAAGAATGCTAACAAGGTATGCAAGCTCCAGCACTCCATCTATGGGCTGGTGCAAGCATCTCGGAGTTGGAACATTCGCTTTGATGAGGTGATTAAAGCGTTTGGGTTTATACAGACTTGGGGAGAAGCCTGTATTTACAAGAAAGTGAGTGGGAGCTCTGTAGCATTTCTCATATTATATGTGGATGACATATTGCTGATGGGAAATGATGTAGAACTCTTGGAAAGCATAAAGGCCTACTTGAATAAGTGTTTTTCAATGAAGGACCTTGGAGAAGCTGCTTACATATTAGGCATCAAGATCTATAGAGATAGATCGAGACGCCTCATTGGTCTTTCACAAAGCACATACCTTGACAAGATATTGAAGAAGTTCAATATGGATCAGTCCAAGAAAGGGTTCTTGCCTGTATTGCAAGGTATGAGATTGAGCACAGCTCAATGCCCGACCTCAGCAGAAGATAGAGAAAAGATGAGTGTTATCCCCTATGCCTCGGCCATAGGTTCTATTATGTATGCCATGCTGTGTACCAGACCTGATGTGAACCTTGCCATAAGTTTGGTGGGGAGGTACCAAAGTGATCCCGAAATGGAACACTAGACAGCGGTCAAGAACATCCTGAAGTACCTGAAAAGGACTAAGGATATGTTTCTCATTTATGGAGGTGACGAAGAGCTCGTCGTAAAGGGTTACATCGATGCTAGCTTCGACATAGATCCGGATGACTCCAAGTCACAAACCGAATACATGTACATTTTGAATGGTGGGGCAGTTAGCTGGTGCAATTGCAAGCAAAGCGTCGTGGCGGCATCTACATGTGAAGCGGAGTACATAGCTGCTTCTGAAGCAGCACATGAAGGAGTCTGGACGAAGGATTTCATCACCGACCTAGGAGTTATTCCAAGTGCGTCAGGCTCGATGACGCTCTTCTGTGACAACACTAGAGCTATTGCCATTGCCAAGGAGCCCAGGTTTCACAAGAAGACCAAGCATTTCAAGCGCCGTTTCAACTCCATCCGAAATTATATTTAAGATGGAGACATAGATATTTGTAAAGTGCATACAGACCTGAATGTCACATATCCGTTGACTAAACCTCTTCCACGAGTAAAACATGACCAACACCAGAACTCTATGGGTGTTCGATTCATCACAATGTAACTAGATTATTGACTCTAGTGCAAGTGGGAGACTGTTGGATATATGCCCTAGAGGGAATAATAAAATGGTTATTATTATATTTCCTTGTTCATGATAATTGTCTATTGTTCATGCTTTTATTGTATTATCCAGAAACAGTAATACATGTGTGAATACATAGACCACAACATGTCCCTAGTGAGCCTCTAGTTGACTAGCTCGTTGATCAATAGATGGTGACACCATGGACATTGGATGTCATTCATAACGAGATCACGTCATTTGGAGAATGATGTGATGGACAAGACCCAATCCTAAGCCTAGCCCAAGATCGTGTAGTTCGTATGCTAAAGCTTTTCCAGTGTCAAGTATCTGTTCCTAGACCATGAGGTTGTGCAACTCCCAGATACCGTAGGAATACTTTGGGTGTGACAAACGTCACAACGTAACTGGGTGGCTATAAAGGTACACTACGGGCATCCCCGAAAGTATCTGTTGGGTTGGCACGAACTGAGACTCGTATTTGTCACTCCGTATGACAGAGAGGTATCTCTAGGCCCACTCGTTAAGACATCATCGTAATGAGCTCAATGTGACTAAGGGGTTCGTCATAGGATGATGTGTTATGGAATGAGTAAAGAGACTTGCCATAACGAGATTGAACAAGGTATCGGTATACCGACGATCGAATCTCGGGCAAGTGCAATACCGATAGACAAAGGGAATCGTATATAGGATTGATTGAATCCTTGACATCATGGTTCATCCTTTGAGATCATCGTGGAACATGTGGGAGCCAACATGGGTATCCAGATCCCGCTGTTGGTTATTGGCCGGAGATATGTATCGGTCATGACTGCATGGTTCCCGAACCTGTAGGGTCTACACACTTAAGGTTTGATGACGCTAGGGTTATAGGGAATGTAGTACGTGGTTTCCGAATGTTGTTCGAAGTCCCGGATGAGATCCAGGACGTCACGAGGAGTTCCTAAATGGTCCGAAGGTAAATATTTATATATGGGAAGTCCCGTTTTGGTCACCGGAATTGTTCTGGGCGTTATCGGTAACGTACCGGGACCACCGGAAGGGTTCCGGGGGTCCACCGGGAGGGGCCACCAGCCCCACAGGCTTGCCTAGGCCAAGTGTGGGAAGGGACCAGCCCTAGGTGGGCTGGTGCACCCCCCACCAAGGCCCAGGGCGTAGGGGATGAAAGAGGGGGCAAACCCTAGGTCCAGATGGGCCTTAAGGCCCACCCTAGGGCGCCCCCCTCTCTCCCCCCTCCTGGTCGCCCCCGAGATGGGATTTAGGGGCTACCGCCACCCCTAGTGGGGAACCCTAGATGGGGGCGCAGCCCGTCCCCTCCCCCTATATATATGTGGGGTTTCGGGGCTGCCAGATGCACGAGTTCCTCTTTCTCTTGGCGCAACACTACCCCTCTCCCTCCTCGTCTCTTGCGGTGCTTAGCGAAGCCCTGCTGGAGTGCCACGCTCCTCCACCACCACCACGCCGTCATGCTGCTACTGGACGGAGTCTTCCCCAACCTCTCCTTCTCCCCTTGCTAGATCAAGGCGCAGGAGACCTCACCGGGCTGCACGTGTGTTGAACGCGGAGGCGCTGTTGTTTGGTGCTTAGATCGGATTCAACAGCGATCTGAATCGCTTCGTGTACGACTCCACCAACCGCGTTCTTGTAACGTTTCCGCATCGTGATCTTCAAAGGTATGAAGATGCACTACCCTCTCGTTGCTAGTAATCTCCATAGATAGATCTTGGTGATGCGTAGGATTTTTTTTGATTTTGTGCAACGATCCCCAACAGCCCCAAGATGGGATCTCACGGGAACAGAAGGTTGCGGCGGTGGAACTAGGGTTTTCTCTGTTGTTCTGATGGTTTCGGGGTACGTAGGTATATATAGGAGGAAGGAGGGCACCGGGGGCCAGACGTGGTGCCCACGAGGCAGGGGGCGCGCCCTATAGGGGGGCGCCCTGATACGTCCAAAACGTATCTATAATTTCTGCTTGCTCCATGCCTCTTTTGTGTGATATTGCTATGATATTTATGCACTTCCATACACTTTTGATCATATTTGGACTAACCTATTAACTCAGTGCACCCCAGTGCCAGTTTCTGTTTTCTGCTGTCCCATTACGTAAATTGCCAGAAAAATTCCGGGAAAAATATATAAAAAATCAGCGTTCCCGAAGCTTCCATGCGGCCGAAGTAGGGCCGGAGGGGGGCCACAGGGGCTCCAGGCGCCCAGAGGGCGCAGCCCCCCTCCTGGCCGCCGCCCCAGGCCGCCTGGGCCCCCCTTAGCTCCCCTGGTGCCCCCCCTTTGGCATATATTTACACCGCGTCGCGGAAACCCTGATTCCGGAACCCTTTTCTCCAGAAGCTATTCCAATCTCCGCCGCCATCGCCACCAAGTTTCAGCAGGCCAGAATTCCTGTGCCGGCACCCTGCCGGGACGGGGAAGTGCCCCCAGATTCATCTCCATCGACGTTGCTTCCTCCCTCCATGATGCGGGAGTAGTTCCTCCTCGGGGCTGAGGTTTCTACCAGTAGCTATGTGGTCAATTCTCTCTCCCATGATGTGATCTTCGTTGTGATCATAGGCTATGTTAATCTAGGGTGATCCCATGATATTTCCCCTTCCTCTATGTATTGGATTGATGTACTCACTTGTCTTTATCTAGTATAATCCCCGAGACCAAGGTGACAACGGTCTATTGGACATGGATTAGAAGAATATTTTCATGAGTGATTTCCTCTTTTGTGTGTTGATTGAAGATTGAGAGTCTCTTGGTGCTTGTCTTTGACTATACTTTAGATATGTTGTGGTGATTGTGGTACTCCATTTGGATGGCCGCGGTGACATTGGGAAATCCATAGATTGAGAACTACAAACTTTGAGGTGTGCTTTTGTAGCCCTACATAATTCTCGTCCTCTCTTGACCACAAAGGAATGACCTCCGGGTGCGTCCCCCTTGCATGTTTTATGGGAAATATCATGTGATTCGATTATGTTAATGTTGTTGGGAGTTGCCACTAGTGAAAGTATGAAGCCTAGGCCTTGTTTCCACCATTGCAATACCATTTGTGCTCACGTTTACCACTTGTTTGCTTGCTGCACTTTTTATTACAGATTTATATTACTTTGTTTTGCCATCCATATCACTTGCCATTTAACATCTCTTCGCCGAACTAGTGCACCTATACATCTGACAAGAGTATTAGGTGTGTTGGGGACACAAGAGACTTCTTGTATCTTGATTGCAGGGTTGCTTGAAAGGGGTACGTTCAACCTCCACTTCCCTGAGTTCGATAAACCTTGGGTTACCCACTTAAGGGAAATTTGCTGCTGTCCTACAAACCTCTGCTCTTGGAGGCCCAACACTGTCTACAAGAATAGAAGCGTGTGTAGACATCAAGCTATTTCTGGCGCCGTTGCCGGGGAAGTGAGGTAAGTGAAGGTACCTTCTCTAGATCTTGCAATTAAATCTTTTTGTTTCTTGTTTTTATTTCACTAGTTATGTTTATGGAAAACCGCAATCTTAGTTCGCTGCTTGGGGAAGGCCGCTTTACCACACCCGTGGTAGAGAAGTCTCCTCCACCTACTGAATGTATCCCGTTCAAAATACCACTTGGGATAATTGAAATAATTAGGAATGATTGTTATGATGGGACAGTCAATCCTAGTATTCATTTGTTGAAACTTACAGAACTTTGTGAGTTGTTTAAGATTTCAGGTTTGACAAGAGATGGAGTCATGAAGAAATTATTTGCCTTGTCACTGAAAGGAAAAGCATTGGAATGGTATAGGCTACTAGATGACTCTCACCTTCTGGATTGGGAAGAGATCCAGTCTCTCTTTTACTCCAAGTTTTATCGTCTTCATGAAGTCCATGAGAATAGGAATTATGTTTATAATTTCTATCCTCATGACGGAGAGAGCATAGCTCAAGCTTGGGGGAGACTGAAAACGTTAATGCTAAAATGTCCTAACCATGGGCTCCCCAAAGATATGATTTTTACTAATTTCTATGCGAGGCTCTCTCGACAGGATAAAGATTTGCTCGATGCTTCCTCTATGGGTTCTTTCACAAACGAAAAGATTGATGCTAAATGGGAACTCCTTGAAAGAATTCAACGCAGCACTGAAGATTGGGAGATCGACAAAGGTAAAGAGTCAGGTATAGTTTATGAGTATGATTGCATTAAGTTCTTTGTTGAAACTACAAGTTTTAATAAGTTTAGTGCTAAGTTTGGGCTTGATTCTCAACTCCTTGTTGATTTCCTCAAATCTTTTGCTTCACATCTTAATATGCCTAAGGAGGATTGGATCAAGCATCATGAACCTTTTAAAGAGATTTGCAAAGAAAATGAAATTGTTCATGATGATTGCAACATGCATGATCCAATTCCTAAAATGAAGTTTTATATAAGCATGTTAATTTTTGTGGAGTGGATAGACCTTGTGAAAGGCCTATGATTGAAGAAGAGAAGTATTGTAAGCAACATAAGCAGGAAAGAACAATCACTTGGGTCAGAGATTTAAATGAAATTGCTAGAGAATTGTGTGACCTTTATCCTTTTACTTGTGAACTTTGCTGTATAGAGGGTCACTTTAATTTTCAATGCATGCACTTTCAAAACATAACTATTAACCAGTTGTGTGATAACATGATCACCATCTTTATGATGAGCCTATGTTATTTTTGATGTGTGAAGAGTTATCAGAAAAGACTTCTTGGCTAGATGTTAATGCCATAGGAATAAAAAACACTTTGCAAAATTGCCATCTCTATTGTGTTGTTAATTGCCATGAAAATGATTACATAAGTAAGATTAGAAAGGAGGGAACTTTACCAAAGTATAAAAATGTCTCTTATATTTCTGCTAATAAAAAGGAGAGTTTCTCCCAAGTTTCC
Source organism: Secale cereale (assembly GCA_902687465.1). Taxonomy (NCBI): domain Eukaryota; kingdom Viridiplantae; phylum Streptophyta; class Magnoliopsida; order Poales; family Poaceae; genus Secale; species Secale cereale. The sequence continues at coordinate 794,107,623 of LR738710.1, read as the reverse complement.
CCTATTGTTCCTAATGATAAACCAGGATATGTGGAGAAGCTTCATCTCCAACCACTCCCTCCTAAGGTGAAGAAGAAGAAAAAGAGGAGGAAGATGAGCAAGAAGGAAGAAGAATGGGTATCAACCTGGCCTGAGCATATTCCTCCCATCAACTTTTATCCTAACGGTTGTAAGTTTAAAGAAGAAGGTGAAGTTTATTGCCTTAATTATCATCTTGATGATACGTCCGTAGGTACTATTGAAGATGATTTTGATTATGATATGCATGTTACTTATTGTGATTGGGAAAATGATGATAATGCTACTTATGATCTTGAAAATCTTTTTGGTACCAACTCTGAAAGTGATGATATTGAAAGCTCTAAGCTTGGGGATGATAGGATTGCAAATCCTTTACCCACTAGTGATCTGATAATTGATAATTCTTTTGCTAGTAAGAATAAAGACAACATGTTTACAAATATAGTTGCTAGCAATGATAATGCTCTTTTCTACCATGATGATGTTATAACTCCAATCTATAGTGATTATAAAGGTACCTATGACATAAGGAGAAATTATCCTTATGAAACTTGTCATAATCATGGAGGGAATTACTTCCTTGTTGAACACCATCTTCCTAATACACAATTAATCTATAGTGTTCAAGTTGTTTATGATAGTCCTACTCCCACTATTACAAATGAGAAAGATTATGCTTATGTGGAGAGTAAGAGTACCTTTTTGCATGTGGATCATGGTAACAATGCTTTATGTGATGCTTATATTGTTGAGTTTATTCGTGATCGCACTGAAAACTATTATGAAAAGGGAACATATGCTTATAGATATTTCAATAATATCAAGTTCCCTCTCTTTATGTTGAAGGTTTTGAAGCTGCACTTGTTTTGTCTTCCTATGCTTATTGCTTTGTGCTTCAATGAATTATTCTATTGCAATATTCCTATGCATAGGAAGCATGTTAGGCTTAAATGTGTTTGATATTTGCTTCTTGATGCTCTCTTTTGCTCTTCAACTCTTATTCCTACGAGAGCATCATTAAAGTCTTAAGCCTATCTTTATGGCTATAAAGAAAGAGCTCTAGGGAGACAACCCTTGTTATCTTTGCTTTCAGTGTGTTCTTTCAGTTTTTAGTGGTCTTGATGTTTGTTACTACTGTAGCAACATCATTGTATCTTTATTTTTCAGCTTTGAGCCAAGTTTAGCCTCTGATTGCAAGAAAGTTCAAAAGTTGTGACGTGCAGTCCAGAAAACAGATTCTGTCCTTGGACAAAAAAATTCGTATAAAATCACCAGATCATCTTTTTTATCTGAATTGTTTTGACAGCGTGCTCTATACAATTGGCTTTCGAGCGTCTGTTCTGACTTTTTTGATTTGAGTTGAAGAAGTGCCCCCAAAAAATTATTTACTACCTGCTGGTCTGTTTTTCACAGATTCTGTCCTGTTTTGCCTTTCCTTCGTTTTGCAAACCTTGAGCTTGCTTTTTCTTTGCAAAAACCTTTTGGCAATCTTGAGAAACAGTAGACCTTCAAGATTATCCTTATTTCCAGCAAGGAAAAATTATTTTATTATGGGTACTAACCTCGCTAATCAGATTATGATGAGTTATGTATGAAGGGAGTTTTCAAGTGTGCGAGGGAAGATGATAAAAAGATTCAGGAGTGTCAAACGCTCAAGCTTGGGGATGCCCCCGTGCACCCCCAGAAATATTCAAGAAGACTCAAGTGTCTAAGCTTGGGGATGCCCCCGTGCATCCCCTTCTCCATCAACAATTATCAGTTCGTCTTTCGTTCCACTATATTTTAATCACTTCATGTGTTATGTGCTATGCTTGGAGCGTCTTGCTTTTAGTTTCCTTTTTAGTTTTCTTTAGCTTTGCTTGCTGTTCATAACGAGTCGGAACCCATCTTTCTTTGTGTGGGAGAGAAACACGCTTCACTTCAACCTAGAACATAACATAGGATTTTCATGTTTATCTTTGCTGTGTATGTTCTTTGTCTTTCAATAGCTACTGTCATGTTCAGCTCTTAGTTTTCATGCTTTACTTTTTAAAGAGCTTTTGTTTAGTTGGTTGCTGGAGCTCTCTTGAGTCATCATGCTTATCTTGTTAAGAGAGTTGGCTTTTGTTGCACTGGTTAATATGTCTATGATAAAAATGCTATGTGCATAATGGTGCTTAGTAGTTCATGTTTTCTTATGGTTAGTCTCAAATAGCTGGGGGGTTCTTAATGTGTTATTGAAGTACCAACATGATTTGTTTGCCTATGATGTGGTATGGTTTAGTGGTATCTTCATCCAAGAATTTATTTTGATTGACTTGGCATATGCTCACGCATATTTAAGACTGTAAAGAAAGTCTATCAAGCCTTGATGATCTTTAATTTCTGAGTAGCGATATAACTTCCATGCCCGATTCAATGTTGCTTTGTCGCTCTGCATGATTATGACCGTCATTGCTCTCTTAGTTGGTCGCTCCCAGTCTTTTGCTAACCTTCGCCTGTACTAAGCGGACTGACTGCTTGTGCATGCAAAATCCTTTAAACCAGTTATGCCATATGAGTCCACCATACCTTCCTATACATGGTATTTACCTGCCATTCCTAACGAAGACCTTCGTGTACCATCTCGAAACTAATCAAAAAAAGCATTTCTCTTTTGTGCCTCTATTTTAGCTCATGAGGAAGTAGTAGTTAATTCATGGTCTTTTTAAGTTGGACAAGCTTCACCCCGGGATTGCATGTCTAATGTGCGAACCCCTAATACGAGAAGGAACTGGCAAAGAGTGCGCCCGGCTCATTAAAAAAATATACAACAAACAAACCCTCCTTCACGCTTTGTTCATGAGAAATCAGAAAACTTTGGCAGTGATAAACAAAGGAGATTAAGGGGATGTGATCGTCCTCGTGCGAGAGACGTTCCTCGAAACTTGTCCAGCTCGAGAAGTAATTGAGTTATCTACTAGCATTCGTTGACGAAATATGCATATCCCAAAAAAAATAATTGTTACCTCTGTTTTTAAAACCAAGAGCTCTGGTACATGTTTAGTTTTTGTTTTCGACAACGGGTTTTCAACCTTGCCATCAAAAGCCACGGTTCGAGAGTCTCCACCTTCTTTCTTTAAAGAACCAACTATTGAGAGCATGATTGTCATTCTGAGTGTAATGTGCATTGTCCCAAAGTACCATTGTCTTCTGCATGATTATGATATCGTTTATTCTGAAGTCATTGTATCTAGTCGTCATTTAAACTTCGGAGGTGCCCCTGCATTTATGTTTTGCTTCACTAAAGGGGGCAAGCGAGGTATCACTTTGTCATGTTTGCACACCTTGCTCACTACAAATCTATTGAGTGTTTCAGTATCATATTGTAAAACTTTCAGTTCTTTGTGATATTCTCATGAGGCAACTTAATTACTAAAGATTCATTATCTCAGTAAGCATTTGTCATGTGACTATGAAAAGTTCTTATATGATTGATAGCATGTCACCACAGAAATTATGCTTGTTATCATTTACCTACCCGAGGACGAGCAGGAATTAAGCTTGGGGATGTTGATACGTCCAAAACGTATCTATAATTTCTGCTTGCTCCATGCCTCTTTTGTGTGATATTGCTATGATATTTATGCACTTCCATACACTTCTGATCATATTTGGACTAACCTATTAACTCAGTGCACCCCAGTGCCAGTTTCTGTTTTCTGCTGTTTTTGTATTTCAGGTTTTCCCATTACGTAAATTGCCAGAAAAATTCCGGGAAAAATATATAAAAAATCAGCGTTCCCGAAGCTTCCATGCGGCCGAAGTAGGGCCGGAGGGGGGCCACAGGGGCTCCAGGCCCCCAGAGGGCGCGGCCCCCCTCCTGGCCGCCGCGCCAGGCCGCCTGGGCCCCCCTTAGCTCCCCTGGCGCCCCCCTTTGGCATATATTTACACCGCGTCGCGGAAACCCTGATTCCGGAACCCTTTTCTCCAGAAGCTATTCCGATCTCCGCCGCCATCGCCAGCAAGTTTTGGGGGACCAGATTTCCTGTGCCGGCACCCTGCCGGGACGGGGAAGTGCCCCCGGATTCATCTCCATCGACGTTGCTTCCTCCCTCCATGATGCGGGAGTAGTTCCTCCTCGGGGCTGAGGTTTCTACCAGTAGCTATGTGGTCAATTCTCTCTCCCATGATGTGATCTTCGTTTTGATCATAGGCTATGTTAATCTAGGGTGATCCCATGATATTTCCCCTTCCTCTATGTATTGGATTGATGTACTCACTTGTCTTTATCTAGTATAATCCCCGAGACCAAGGTGACAGCGGTCTATTGGACATGGATTAGAAGAATATTTTCATGAGTGATTTCCTCTTTTGTGTGTTGATTGAAGATTGAGAGTCTCTTGGTGCTTGTCTTTGACTATCCTTTAGATATGTTGTGGTGATTGTGGTACTCTCTTTGGATGGCCGCGGTGACATTGGGAAGTCCATAGATTGAGAACTACGAACTTTGAGGTGTGCTTTTGTAGCCCTACATAATTCTCGTCCTCTCTTGACCACAAAGGAATGACCTCCGGGTGCGTCCCCCTTGCATGTTTTATGGGAAATATCATGTGATTCGATTATGTTAATGTTGTTGGGAGTTGCCACTAGTGAAAGTATGAAGCCTCGGCCTTGTTTCCATCATTGCAATACCATTTGTGCTCACGTTTACCACTTGTTTGCTTGCTGTATTTTTTATTACAGATTTATATTACTTTGTTTTGCCATCCATATCACTTCCCATTTAACATCTCTTCGCCGAACTAGTGCACCTATACATCTGACAAGAGTATTAGGTGTGTTGGGGACACAAGAGACTTCTTGTATCTTGATTGCAGGGTTGCTTGAAAGGGGTACGTTCAACCTCCACTTCCCTGAGTTCGATAAACCTTGGGTTACTCACTTAAGGGAAATTTGCTGCTGTCCTACAAACCTCTGCTCTTGGAGGCCCAACACTGTCTACAAGAATAGAAGCGTGTGTAGACATCACGCCCCCACTCTCGTGGACGCCACGTGTGACCTATTCCGTGGTTCTCAAGTCTCCCGTGCGTATTTTGCTCCAAAAATATCTCTCCTAAAGTTTCATTCCGTTTGGACTCCGTTTGATATTCTTTTTTTGTAAAACCCTGAAATAGGCAAAAAACATCAATCTGGACTGGGCCTTTGGGTTAATAGGTTAGTCCCAAAAATAATATAAAAGTGTATAACAAAGCCCATTAAACATCCACAACATAATAAATAATAGCATGGAACAATAAAAAATTATAGATACGTTGGAGACGTATCACACTGCTGCTTCTTTTTCAGACTCCCTCCTGTGGTGATAAGCCGCCGCTGAAAGCGTTCTTGTTCGAGGGGTTCCTCTAGGACGATGAATTCTTTGTCACCAAGGTTGACATCCTCTTCGGAGACGGGTAAATAGTTACTGTCTTCTTAATCATTGTGATCAGCGAGTTCTTCGGTATTTACTTGACCTTCCTCCCTTTTATCCTGCTCTAACGCTGGTTCCGTGGGGTATTCGGGGTATTCAGCGTTATCTCGGGTGTCATTGTCACCGGTGCCAGTGTTGCTTTCCCTTCCACGGCGCGTTCGCCTCGGCCATCGAGTAGCTCGGCTACCACTATAGTCTGCAAGTACCTTGGGCAGAAATCAGATCGGCCGACGGAGCCCGAGGCAGCCATCTATCTCGCTAGATACATATGTTCTGGCCATTTCCCACATGCCACACCAACTTCTTCTTGAAGAGCTGGAGTCCGTACTAGATAGCCTGCCAAGTTGGAGGCATTCCCAGAAAACACTGTGTTCTCGAGGCGCCCCTCTGGATAGTAGCGACTTGTGTGGACCTACACACAAAGACTATTGGGATTCGTTAGAAGGCGCCACGCTTGTCGAGCAAGCAGCTCCTGGATGAAGACCCTGAAATCTCTGAATCCAAGTCCTCCTCTCTATTTATGTGACATGATACGTAGCCAAGTTATCCAATGAGTTTTCCTCTTCCCTTTTGAGGCACCCCACCAGAAATTCCGAACCATTGTATTTAAGTCATGAAAGACCGACATAGGTAGTTTAAACACACCCATCATGTACGTCGGGATTGCCTGGGCAACCGCCTTGATCATTGTTTCCGTCCCTGCTAAAGACTGTCTACCCCCCCACACACACAATGATGCGTTTTGTGAGACGTGCTTGTAAAGTCTAGAATTTACCTTTTGACATCCTTCCATCTGGTGTTGGTAAACGCAGGTATTTCTCGTCAAAAGTGGACATTTGAACCTGCAAGGCTGTACGGACATGTTCCTGGTCAGCCACCAAACATGACTTACCGAACATAATACTGCACTTTGCAGGATTTGTGAGCTGTCCTGTAGCAGTTTCATAAGTGTTTATATTTTTCTTCAACTCACTGGCTTGCTCCTCATCCACTTTGGAAAACAACAATGTATCATCGGAGAAGTGCAGGTGGGAAATACGAGGTGTGCGCCAACAAACTTTGAGCGGAGTAAATTTTCCTTGAACTTCTTCCTCCTTCAATAGAGCAGACAAGCCCTCAACCACCAAGAAGAACAAAATAGGGATAGGAGGTCACCTTGCGTAAGCCCATGCGACGGTGCAAATGAATCCAAGAGGGTTCCATTAAATTTAACAGAATATCTCACTGAGGTGACACAAGACATTATCCAGTCAACCCATCGGTGAGCGAAATACATCTTTTGCATCGTTTGCTTCAAGAAACTCGAATCTACACAGTGTTGTTACTCATGATTGACTGACAAGTTGACCCGTCTATGATGATCAAGTATTTGAACGAAAATGGGTTTCCCTCCGCTTTTTTACATATAAAGCACCAACACCAAACAAGCCGAAACCGATCGACACACACACAC
>LR738710.1:794080520-794100589 GCA_902687465.1 Secale cereale | reverse complement strand
CACACACATACGCACGCGCGCGCACACGCACACACGCACACACACCCAAGGCTGGATACAAGGACGCTGAAAATAGCAACACCACCCCAACAAAATCCTAGCAAACATCAGATGAAACACTAAGCACTACTACAGAGTCGTCAGGGTCCTCAATCGTGGGAGAGCCACCGCGAAGAGGAGAAGCTGTGTGTCACACACAATGGGCTCCAAGGCGGTGCCTTCAGCAAGGGAACGGCACCTTAGCATCGCCACCGCCCAATCCAAGGATTAGGGTTTCCCCCGGAGCACAATGGCGACATATGAGATGCCGCGACGGTGCCTTCAAGAAGTGGACAATGCCAGAACGCCGCCACCGGCGTCCTGACAAGACAGAGCGGGTTTTCACTCTGCCAACACTCACCATCACCGGATTGGGTTACGGGCCACCGCAACACCACCATTGAATGTCACACCCTGGTCAACATGCCGCCCACACGGTCATGGTGACCGAACAATGCCCGAGCCGCGTGCTCCGCCCATGAGCACCCCAGCTACAACCAACCGGGCCGCCGCCACGGCATCCGAGCCCCACCCTCATCCAGTATACACCTAGCGAACGCGGCCGACTGGAACGGAGCGAGAGACCCCCCTTCCACCCCAAAGCGGACAGCTTGGCAGGGTTTGTGTCCTCGACGGCCAGATCTGGGCCTTGGGAACTCCGGCAGCCACCCACAGCAACCTCCAGATGCCATGGAGGGGGCACCCTGCCCCCTTCCCGAAGTCCCCTGCCACCTCTGGCGGGCCTAGCGCGCACCCACACCGCACCATTGAGCCACCCCGGCCTCACGAGACGCGATGATCAAGTAATTGCAGATGCATCGCGATGATATGGTTTGGCTAGCCAGTGCTATATTGCCCTGTATTAGTGTACGCCATAGTTTCTTCATAACAATGTCAATTATTTCTTAGGAAATAATTTCACTACTTCTCACACAAGTTGAAACTACATATTTTTGAGTCTATACTAAGAACCATCCAATCTGAGTGTTAAGATTCATGCAAGTTTGAAAGAACAAACTATTCTTCACCGAACCTATTGCATTTCGCTCGAAATATTTTATCAATTGCGGCAGTACACACAAATCATTAGGCAATTTCAATAAAATTCAAATCGAAATTTTGGTACTTTGACCAAAATGAGAACCAAAATCAGTCAATTTCAGTCAATTCAGTGATCTCGGCTGTAGCTGATATATATTTGAAACAGAAATTTAAAACTAATTAGGAGCAAGCAAGCGACCAAATTAATTATCCAGCTATACCTTGTCGTTGTAGACTCATTTGATATGATGTACACTCAGCAAGCACGATGTGTCGATTAATGTAGGTGTGTGCTCGTGGTGGCCACGGGCACGCAATACCGAAGGAAAAAGATGTGGCTGCATGTACGCACTAGCCATAGCGGCATGAAAGCTGGAAGTCCCAAGCACCGGGGGAGAAAAAGAAGAAGACCGAAACAGTACCACCTACTGGACACAGAGGAAGGGGCACCCAGGAGGAGGAAGCTGAACCTCCCGGACAGTTCGGATTCAGGATCCGAAGCTGTCCCCCAAAGATAGCCCAGGGTTAAGCCCCCGGCCGCATTGTAAGTATTCGAAAACTTATTGTCATCTTCTTTGGTCTACTGGCTGTCATTGTATAAATTCTCTTGTTCGTTGTTTTCAGCCCTCCCCGCACACTTCTGATGTTGCTTAAAGCTACGTCGGTATTTCCCAAAAGAGGAAGGGATTATGCAGCATAGCGGCGGTAGATATTTCCCTCAGATGTGAAACCAAGGTTATCGAACCAGTAGGAGAACCAAGCAACACAACGTAAACAACACCTGCACAAAAATAACAACACCTTGCAACCCGATGTGTTAAAGGGGTTGTCAATCCCTTTCGGGTAACGAATGTGAGAGAGATATAAATATTGGTAGATTGGTTGATGAATAAGATAAATTGCAGCAAGGTATTTTTGGGTTTTTGGTTTAGTAGATCTGAAAATAAAAGTAAAGGCAAATAGATCACAAAGGCAAATATATGAGAAAGAAGACCCGGGGGCCGTAGGTTTCACCAGTGGCTTCTCTCGAGAAAAATAGCAAACGATGGGTAAACAAATTACTATTGGGAAATTGATAGAATTTCAAATAATTATGATGATATCCAAGAAATGATCATTACATAGGCATCACGTCCAAGATTACTAGACCGACTCCTGCCTGCATCTACTACTATTACTCCACACATCGACCGCTATCCAGCATGCATCTAGTGTATTAAGTTCATGGAAAAATAGAGTAATGCATTAAGAATGATGACATGCTATACACAAGATCCGTTTATCTATGGCGTTCGATATGGATCTCGTCGTTTGATCCTTAGTGGCAACGATACATACGTGTCGGTTCCCCCTGTGTCACTGGGATCAAGCACCGTAAGATCGAACCCACTACCGGGCACCTCTTCCTGTTGCAAGATAAAGAGATCAAGTTAGCCAAAAAAACCCAATATCGGAGAAGAAATACGAGGCTATAAGCAATCATGCATATAAGAGATCAAAGAAACTCAAATAACTTTCATGGATATAAAAAGATAGATTTGATCATAAACTCAAAGTTCATCGGATCCCAACAAACACACCGCAAAAAGAGTTACATCATATGGATCTCCAAGAGACCATTGTATTGAGGATTAAAAGAGAGAGATGAAGCCATCTAGCTACTAACTATGGACCCGAAGGTCTACAAAGAACTACTCACGCATCATCGGAGAGGCACCAATGGAAGTGGTGAACCCCTCAGTGATGGTGTCTAGATTGGATCTGGTGTTTCTGGACTCTGCGGCGGCTGGATGATTATTTCGTCCCCCTAGGGTTTCTGGAATATTGTGGTATTTATGGAGCAAAGAGGCGGTGCGGGAGGCCACCTTGGTGGGAACAACCCACCTGGGCGTGCCAGGGGGGCCTGGCGCGCCCTAGTGGGTTGTGCCCCTCTCGGGGCACCCCCCAGGTGCTGCCTTGGCCCATCAGGTGTCTTCTGGCCCATAAAAATTCTCCAAAAAGTTTTGCGGTGTTTGGGCTCCGTTTGATATTGATTTCCGGCGATGTAAAAAACATGCAAAAAACATCAACTGCCACTTGGCACTATGTCAATAGGTTATTACCAAAAAATGATATAAAATGACTATAAAATGATTGTAAAACATCCAAGAATGATAATATAACAACATGGAACAATAAAAAATTATAGATACGCTGGAGACGTATCAACATCCCCAAGCTTAACTCATGCTCGTCCTCGAGTAGGTAAGTGATAAAAACAGAATTTTTGATGTGGAATGCTGCCTATCATGTCATATCATATTCTTTTCTTTATAGCATGGACATTTGGACTTTTTATATGGTTCAAAGCAATAGTCTAGTTTTGACATAATAATTTAGATACTCAAGCATATCAACGAGCAACCATGTCCTTCAAACTATCAATGCTAAAATAAGTTATCCCTAGCCCATTATGCTCAACCATTGATCCATTCATGAAACACATTCGCATATTTGTTACACCCAATGCTCAAGTACGATAATAGTGTTTCCTAGTTGGTGCTTGTAAGAGAAGATGGAGACTCAAATTCAAAAATAAAAATTGAATAAGTAAAAGAAAGGCCCTTCGGAGAGTGAAGTAGGGATTTGTATAGGTGGCAGAGCTCAAAGCTTAAATTGAGAGATATTTTTTTTGGGAGGTATACTTTTCCCACCAACGAGAACGACTTGAGGTTCCCAACACTTTCCATGCTAGATATATCATAGGCGGTTCCCAAACAGAAAATAAAGTTTATTCCTTTTCCACCAAACTTTCACAAGCCATGGCTAGCCGAATCCACTGTTGCCTTCCATACCAACACTTTCCAAGGAATTTATTATTGAACAACATAAAGTAATTTTTTTTCATTTCGGGACTGGGTATCCCTAATACCTTTAACTTACTCTCGTGCAATGACATGTGAATAAACACTCATCGTGAGAATAACACATCTAGCATGCGAAATTTTGGCCACCCCTCACTGCCTCACGAGCGGTACGGGCACACAAAAGGGAAATTTATTTTGAAAATTAGAGATGGCACATAAAATTTTTCTTAGAACGGCAAGGAAATAGCGCATATAGGTAGGTATGGTGGACTCATGTGGCAAACCGGGATAAAGGATTTTGGATGCACAAGTAGAGATCATACTTAGTGCAAAATGAAGGCTAGCAAAAGACTAGGAAGCGACCAACCATGAAACGAATAATCTCGTAAGCGAAGATTGAGCATAAATAACACTGAATAATGCACCACAAGTAGGATATAATTTCATTTCATAATTATTGACTTTCGTGCTTGCGTATTGTCGGGGAAACTGCTCGTCCACGAACACCTATGGGACCGGAGCCCCTTTTCGGTATGCAAAGGACCGGAGGGTGCACGAAGAGCGGATCGAGGCGAGCACGCGAGCAGTTTACCCAGGTTCGGGCCGCACGGATGCGTAAAACCCTACTCCTGCCTTGGTTCGTATTGTGTTCTTGGCTCGGGAGCAAGAAGAGCTACAGTGCTGGTTGCTAGCTACACCGAGCGTGAGAGTGTTCGAAGATCGGAACCTCCCCTACGTTGCGCATGGGCCTCCTTTTATAAGTCAAAGGGGTCACCGACAGGTGGCAACGTAGGCGAGGGTAAAAACGTAAAAATGGTGGTAGTTGGAACAGTGTATGTACAGTGCTCAGTACCTAACCCTGACGGTGGGGGACAAAGGCATTGAATGCCCGTCGCCGTCGCCCCAAACAGTGCAAAAAGCGTCCGTCAGGGCGTCTCCGTTCGCCACGATGGTGGCCTCGTCATCGCGGCTTGCCACCGTGTACCCCAGGCTGCACAGCCTTCCGCCACGTGCCCCTGGAGGGGCCCCTGGGCGACGCGTGGCCGGATGAGCTGGAGCGCGGGTACACAGTGGAAGCCTGTCGGGGCAAGCGCCTTGCCGCGGCCGCTACCTTGCCGCGCCCGGGAGCTTGTCGCTCTCCGGGCTTGGCCACGACGCGCGGGGCGCCGCGACAAGTCTCCTGAAACGCCATGCTTGGCCTTCCTGACAAGCTCCTCTTGCCAGGGTCTTGTGCTAAGGGGGTGGTTTTGAGCCTGGAGCGGCCTTCCCGGCAAGCTCCTCTTGCCGGGGTCTTGTTTCTTTAACTTGAATACTTTGTTCTTGAATGGCTCCAAAGGAACCATAGTGGGTCTTGGCAGGCGCGTGGCAAGCCCTGCCACGGGACGCTGCTACTGCCCGTGCACAAGTCGGGATACTAAGGTACCCCTACTTTAGTACACCGACACGTATGGAATCACAAACTTTAACATTAATATTCTTACTAGAGCATAATTACTCATCAACATAACTCACATATCACATCATCATGTCTCAAAACTATTACAAGGAATCAAGTTTATTTTGTCCAATGATCTTTATGAAAGTTTTTATTATATCCTTCTTGGATATCTATCACTTTGGGACTAATTTTCATGTGTTGCTTTTGATAAGCTCAAACAAATATAAATGAAGATCATGAGCATAATTTTTCTTTCTTTCTCTCAAAATAATATAAGTGAAGCGAGAGAGAATTTCTTTAAATTTTTACTAACTCTCAAATAGATCTAAGTGAAGCAAGAGAGTATTTCTTCAAAAATACTAAGCACACCAAGCTCAAAAACATATAAGTGAAGCACTAGAGCAAGTCCTAGCTCATACAAAATGTAAGTGAAGCATATAGAGCAATTCTAGCAAGTCATGGCATAATTTTAGCTCTCTCAAATAGGAGTGTACATCAAGGATTGATGACTTAAAAAGCAAAATAAAACAAGCAAGGACTCATATCATAAAAGACGCTCCAAGCAAAAGACATATCATGTGACGAATAAAAATATAGTTTCGAGTGAAATACCGATAGTTGTTGGAAGAAAGCGGGGATGCCACTTGGGGGCATCCCCAAGCTTAGTTGGTTGCTCATTCTTGGATAATAGCGTGGGATGTCGGGGCATCCCCAAGCTTAGGCTCTTCCATCCTTCCTTCATCCATCGTAAGATAACCCAAAACTTGAAAACTTCAATCACACAAAACTTCAACAAAACCTTCGTGAGATCCGTTAGTAAAAGAAAGCAAACCACTACTATAAGTGCCGTGTCAAAACAATTCATGTTTTTTTGTCTTATATCCACTGTATTCCAACTTTTCTATGGTAAAATCTCATCAAAGAAAACCATAGAGCCATCTAAATAAGCACATAACACAAAGAAAACAAAATCTGTCAAAAAAATAGAACAGTCTGTAGTAATTTGGAAGTTTCAAAAACTTGTGGAACTCTAAAAATCTTGAAAAAAACTTGCGCCACGTGGGAAATTTGTATATTAATGTTCTGCAAAAAGAATCAACTAAAAAGCACTTTTCTGTTAAAAATTAGAATTTTTCTCGTGAGTGCAAAGTTTCTGTCTTTTTCTGCAAGATCAAACAACTATCACCCAAGAAGATCCTATCGGTTCTACTTGGCACGAACATTAATTAAAACACAAAAAACACAACAATACCAGTAGCATAATTGTGCAAACACTCGAGAACAAAAATAAAAAAGCAAAAATAAATTTTATTCATTGGGTTGCTTTCCAACAAGCGCTATCCTTTTACGCCCTTAGCTAGGCGTAAGGCAAGGATCTAAGTTTTTTCGTCCGAAGTTTTGGCAACTTTTGTAAGAGTTTTCTCAAACCTGGGAGGCTCTTTACACTTCCCTAAATTATCCGGATAAAACCATCTTAAGGCCCAAAATATACAACCGCTTGTTGCAAAGAGTAATTAAGGCATTCATGCGATTGATACTACCATTGAGGTGCTTGAGGGGTTCATTAAAATTCTTTATTTCAACCATATGTTTATGCAAATCACCAAGTTTGTCCAACTTTTGAACTCCCTCAGGGGTAAAGGAAAACTCCTTCTTTTGAGGAGGAATTCCCAAAATTCCTTCCAAAATTTCATAGGCAGCTTTTGCATCAAGCTCAATAAAATTTCCTTTAGCGGCAAAATCAAGAAGTTGTCTGTGATGCAAAGCTAATCCTATGTAAAAATTACGAAGCAAAACCTTAGCACCCCCCTTTAGATTGGAAACACAATACGATTCCATAAGCCTATACCAGACATCTTTTAGATTTTCTCCTTGTCTTTGCTTGAAGTTAAGAACTTCAAAATCTAGTGACAAAGGAGGAGTAGGGACGCTAGCCATTGAGACTAGAGACAAGAGATTGGTGAAAAAGAGAGGCGAATAAAACGGCAAATTTTTTTGAAGTGGGGGAGATGAAAACGAGAGGCAAATGGCAAATAATGTAATTGCGAGGATATGTGATTTGTGATTAGGAACCTGGCATATGTTGAAGATCCTCCCGGGCAGCGGCGCCAGAAATTCCTTTTGATGTCGCTTAAAGCTACGTTGGTATTTCCCCAAAGAGGAAGGGATGATGTAGCACAACGGCGGTAGGTATTTCCCTTATATGTGAAACCAATGTTATCGAACTAGTAGGAGAACCAAGCAACACAACGTAAATAGCACATGCACACAAATAACAACAACTCGCAACCCGACATGTTAAACGGGTTGTCAATCCCTTTCGGGAAACGAACGTGAGAGAGATATAAATATTGGAAGATCGGTTGATGAATAAGATAAATTGTAGCAAGGTATTTTGGGTTTTTGGTTTATTAGATCTGAAAATAAAAGCAAAGGCAAATAGATCGCAAAGGCAAATATATGAGAAAGAAGACCCGGGGGCCATAGGTTTCACTTAGATAGAATGGTGGGTGAACAAATTACTGTTGGACAATTGATAGAACTTCAAATAATTATGACAATACCCAGGCAATGATCATTGCATAGGCATCATGTCCAAGATTAGTAGACCGACTCCTGCCTGTATCTACTACTATTACTCCACACATCGACCGCTATCCAACATGCATCTAGTGTATTAAGTTCATGGAAAAACAGAGTAATGCATTAAGAACGATGACATGATGTAGACAAGATCTGTTTATCTATCGCATTGGATACGGATCTTGTCATTTTATCCTTAGCGGCAACGATACATACGTGTCGGTTCTCCTTCTGTCACTGGGATCAAGCACAGTAAGATCAAACCCACTACCGGGCACCTCTTCCCATTGCAATATAAAGAGATCAAGTTGGCCAAACAAAACCCAATATTGGAGAAGAAATACAAGGATATAAGCAATCATGCATATAAGAGATCAAAGAAACTCAAATAACTTTCATGGATATAAAAAGATAGATTTGATCATAAACTCAAAGTTCATCGGATCGCAACAAACACACCGCAAAAAGAGTTACATCATATGGATCTCCAAGAGACCATTGTATTGAGGATCAAAAGAGAGAGAGAGAGGAAGCCATCTAGCTACTAACTATGGACCCGAAGGTCTACAAAGAACTACTCATGCATCATCGGAGAGGCACCAATGGAAGTGGTGAACCCCTCCGTGATGGTGTCTAGATTGGATCTGGTGTTTCTGGACTCTGCGGCGACTGGATGAATATTTCGTCGACTCCCCCAGGGTTTCTGGAATATTGTGGTATTTATAGAGCAAAGAGGTGGTGCAGGAGGTCACCGAGGTGGGCACAACCCACTTGGGCACGCCAGGGCGGCTGGGGGACACCAAGGTGTCGTCCCTGTGGACATCCCCTGCCCAAGAGGGGGTCAGTGGGGCAAGCAAGAGAGCGACCGAGGTCAACACCTCGGTCGCCGAAGACCAAAGGAAAATGGTATGCATATGGCAACCGACGACGGGGAGCCCCCGCAATCCGGCTTCTACCAAACACTATTCCGGCAGCCAGTACGGCTCCGGAATCAAGTACACATTCCCGTGTGAAAGGGGGAGGAATACCCGCTCTAGTGGCGGCCTCTGTTAGTCCGGAGGCACCCAATGATTTGGAGGAAGCACTGCAAAGTGCTTCCATCGTAGGGGACCACCGCACTCTGATGGGTGCGGTTGTAGGGAAGATTCAGTCTCCCAAAAGCGGACTGAATGAAGCCTTCCATAGCCTACTGACAAGCTTTGAGGTATGTGATGTAATACTCTACAGAGAACTTAATATTTCATTTGTGTAGGATATAAAACCTATGTATCGACAGTAGCCCCTGATTCTTTGTCTGTTTTGAAAGAAACCAGACAATGGATCTTCATAGTAATCGGTAGTATAACATATTGTGCCATTTTATTGACACATACTTCCTTGTTGGCGGCCACCGCACATGCCGCAAAGGTTTCCGAGCTCAATCGAAAACCTCAAGAAGCCGATGATGAACTCGGCCGCATTAATAAGCGGTTCGATGAAACGCAAGGTATGCAGACTTGAATTTTTTATTGTTATATTAAAGATGATATGTTTATTGAGAGTGTAACTCATCGGATGATGTGATTGTGATCACAGTTGGCGCGGCCTAGGTCGAGACCCTCAAGGGCGCCCTTGCCCAGGCCAAGAAGGAGGCTAAGGCGACTAAGGCAGCTACTGACAAAGCGGCTATCGAACTAGAGGCAGAACAAGGTACCCTCCGCCAACATGTAGCTTGGGTGGCCGAAGTCGAGTAGGAGCTCAAGGACGCCATTCCCAAATGCGAGTTGTTGGAGCAAAAGACTTCGGACCAATCATCCGAGCTTTTTAAGGCTCTCAATCACGCCAAAGAGGCACAGAGCGAGTCACGGAGCACTCGTGAAAAGATCCACCAGGCGAGGCAGATAGCGGCTAGTAAGGCCTTTCTTTTGCAGAGTCTCTTTGGAGGTCAGTGGTATGCATTGCTCACCCGGGTGTGGTGTTCTCCAGGCGCGTTTGCGGATCTCCCGAAGAGTGCATCCGACGCTGCACAGTTCTTCATAGCCCAGGAAGGGAACGCGACGGGGAAGCTGTTCTGGTCGCAATTTCTTGGACCGGACCACCCGACGCCTCTCAACGACCAGCTGAAACAGTTGGTGGAGCTGCATAGGGTGGCAGGTTCGGCTATGAAGGACTTGATAGTCCACTTTTGGCCAACCGAGTCGATCCCTAGTAGTTACTTCGGCTTGGTAAAGCGGCTGGTCGATGCGCGACCACGGATTGATGCCGTGAAGCGTTCGGCCTGCATAGAGGGTGCCCGGATGGCCTTCGCTCGCGTCAAGATGCAGTGGGCGAAGATGAAGGCCAGCGAAGTGGCGACCGCAGGCCCGCCCGAAGGCAAAGATCATCGGAAGCCAGAGAGGTACTTCGATGACGTCCTAGAGCGAGCCCGCATTGTAGAGGGCCAATGCTCGAAGGATGTAATTTTTAGTTAAATGTGTTCGGTTTGTAAAAGCTATGTTATGAACCCATGCTATTATGCGTGACTATCTTTTTGCACCTTATATTTTAGCGACTTCTCCTCCTGTGCGGCCGTTTATTTTTATACTTCTGAAAGTTACCAATCGCCAGCTTCAGCCCCCATGTAGATGCTACATGGGTGTTCGGCATAACACGTGACCACACTTTATCCAACGTCTTGGTCCGTAAAGGAGGTGTCCATGGGGTGAACTAGGCAATCAGACTATGCGATTTTATTACTTTCACTTGGCCATAGGAGTTTGAATGTGGGGCTACGTACTAGCCCCTTGTGCGTGTGCAGGTACCCGGATTAGGGTGCCTCTTCCATGCGGCTGGGCGAAGACCAGCCACTCGTATAACACGGGATAGATCACTAATGATCCGTTAGTATAATACTAAGTCGCCAAATCGCCGACCAGCTCTCACTTATCATGACAGTCAGTTTTTGACTTTCTCTACTGAGGTACTTGACCGGACAAACCAGAAATACAATCGCAGTAGTTCTCCCTTTACTATCTTAGCCGAACAATGTGGAATGTAAGGTGGTAAGCACAGGAGCCGGGCAACCCAACTATAGACCGAAGACATGATTTGGAGCTGATGCATATAGTGCAATATCTGAGACACCGTATAGTTCCCTATAGGTGTTCGGACTTTGAAATGTGCTGAGCCGCATACAACCCCCGGTGTTAGGGCCGGATTGAAGCACGTGTGGCAATCTGAGGTAGGGAGGGAATACATGTGATAATGTAAAATAAATTCCAAATAATGTGGGAATCAACTACTTCCTTTTATATCTTGATTAATACGGTGAGCCGTGTAGTTACAGATTATGCCGAAAGCATCGAGGACATTTTGCATGCTGGAAATTTAAATAAGGGAAAGATTTACACAGAGCCTAAACAAAATGATTTAAGGATCCCAATGATGCCTTGCTACACGTCTGTGCCATTTCTCCTTGGTGAAACGTCCTTGAAGGAGATGAGTCTAATGGTTGTCTGCGAAAAATTGGAATATGGAAAGAAGTCCCTACACAACCGTATGTAAGGTGGGTTCTTTAACGAACCTACATTAAAAACATATTGAAGGTCCGAATAGGGTCAATCTGCACTATTGATCGTTTTCCGCAGTATGCCTCCGGCGCTGCCCAGGGTATTTCAAAGGTGTAATTGTGTACACAAGGTACATGTGCCACAACCTTATGGGGCAGCTGGTGGAGGCTAAACTGCTATGAAAGCTTAGGTTCCACTGAGCTGCCGCGTTGCAATGCAGATCAGACACGTTTAGCAGTGTCTTGGGTCTTGATGACCGGTGGCTTGATAAGGCCGCCTTGAACATCGATTGCAAGGGCCGCTGTATGCTCCTCAGTACGGAGGGAGTGCTCCATATTCCCATTTACTGTGATAATGCCATGTGGTCCATGCATTTTGAGCTTGAGGTAAGCATAGTGTGGTACTGCATTAAAGCGGGCGAAAGCGGTTCATCCGAGCAGTGCGCGATAACCACTACGGAAAGGGACAATGTCGAAGATCAATTATTCGCTTCAAAAGTTATCTGGGGAGCCGAATACTACCTCCAGTGTTAATGAGCCCGTGCAATGGGCCTCCACGCCAGGTATCACTCCTTTAAAGGTAGTGTTGCTAGGCTTGATTCTTGGCGAGTCGATCCCCATCTTGCGAATAGTATCCTGATAAATCAGGTTGAGGCTGTTGCCGCCATCCATGAGGACTCTAGTGAGATGGCATCCTTCTATGATAGGATCGAGTACTAGGGCCAACGAACCTCCGTGACGGATACTGGTTGGGTGGTCCCTGCGATCAAAGGTGATCGGACAAGCCGACCATGGGTTGAACTTTGGGGCGACATGCTCTACGGCATAGACGTCCCTTAATGTGCGCTTGCGCTCCCTCTTGGGGATGTGGGTGACATATATCATGTTCATCGTTTTCTCCTCCGGGGGAAATTGCTTCTGTCCCCTAGTGTTCGGTGGGCGAGGCTCATCGTCGTCCTCACTTTGAGGTCCTTTCCCCTTGTGTTCGGTATTTAATTTACAAGCCTGTTTGAAAACCCAGTAATTTTTGTTGGTGTGGTTGGCAGGCTTGTCAGGGGTGCCATGAATCTGGCAAGGCCTCTCTAATATCCCGTCCAATCTGGACGGGGCATCTGGATTGCCTTTAAACGACTTCTTTCGCTGGCCGGATTTGGAGCCACCGAATCCGGCGTTTACTACCATTCTGTTTCTCCGTTATTATTCCGATGCTTGTTTTTGTTGCGTTATGGCCTGTTGTTGCCTTCCCTGACGTCCGAAGTGCCAGGTTCGCTGGTATTGTTGCTTCTACAAGCCAACCAACTATTTTCGCCCGTGCAAAAGCAGGTCATTAGTCAAGTGAGTGCTGCCATGGTCTTCGTCTTTTCCTGGTCAAGGTGTCGGGCGAGCCATTCGTCACGGACACTATGTTTGAATGCCGCTAAGGATTCGGCATCCGGATAGTTGACGATTTAGTTCTTCTTAGTTAAGAACCAATTCTAGAGCTTGCGGGGCCGACACCCCGGGTTGCTAGACTATATGGCTCAAGTCATCAGCATCTGGTGGCCGGAAATAAGTGCCCTGAAAGTTGGCCCGAAAAGCATCCTCTAATTCTTCCTAGCTTCCAATGGATTTCTCTGGGAGGCTGTTCAACCAGTGCCGTGCTGGTCCTTTCAGCTTTAGAGGGAGATATTTGATGGCATGGAGGTCATCTCCATGATCCATATGAATATGGAGAATAAAGTCTTCAATCCATACGACAGGATCCGTCGTTCCATCGTATGGTTCGATGTTCACAAGTTTAAACCCTTTCGGCAATTGGTCTTGCATTACCTCATCAATAAAGCACATAGGGTGTGCGGCGCCTCTATATCAGGTGACACCACAACGGAGTTTGGATGACATTTGAGTTTGGTGCTTACTCCGAACTGGATTGTTTTGGTCGTGCTAGGCTTGATAGCCGTCATCCCACGTGGGGGCACGTCCTCTTGACCTGTAGATTGAACTGGTCTGACCGAATCTATTGGACAGGTCCTTACGTAGGTCATACTTGCAGCCTACAACTGTTGTCTCCTTGCCTTTATGTCGGGCGGGCGCGGGCTGCTGTTCGGCGTTATTGGCCGCTTTGTCCCGTCCACATGGTGGTCGGTCAGGTTGATTGGCCTAATTGTACCTTGATGGTATTGGCGCAAGGGCCTTATCATCGAATTGTGGTAGTAGCTTGCGCTTGGGATAGCTCTTTGTTTGGTGCTCACGACCGTATCTTTCCTTAGCGTCTAGCACTTGATTCCATCTGTCGTTGAGTGTATCCTGTTTGGCTTTAAGCCACTGCTGCTGCTTGTTCAGACTCCCTGCTGTGGTGATAAGCCGTCGCCGAAACTGTTCTTTTTCGAGAGGTTCCTCTGGGATGATGAATTCTTTGTCACCAAGGCTGACATCCTCTTCGGAGACGGGTAAATAGTTACTGTCTTCCGAATCATTGTGATCAGCGAGTTCTTCGGGATTTACCTGACCTTCCTCCCTTCCTCCCTTTTATCCTACACTAACGCTGGTTCCGTGGGGTATTCGGGGTCTTCAGTGTTATCCGAGGTGTCATTGTCACCGGTGCCGATGTTGCTTTCCCTTCCTCAGCGTGTTCGAGAGCGGTGCCGCTGACGCCGGCGTTTTGGTTGTTCCTCGACGGGCTTGTCCTTGTCTGGATCTTTAGTGCCATCATCGTCCTTGTTTTCAGACGTGTCCATCATGTATACATTGTATGTAGAGGTAGCCGTCCAGCGCCCTGTGTTGGGCGGGTTTTGACTTGGTTCGGCTTCAACATCGTCAACCATACCGTCGATGTCTTCGGAAGTATAGTCGAGCATGACGGTTAAGTCCTTAACAGTGGCAACCAAGTGGGTGTTAGGTGGAACGCAAAATTCCCTAATCTCAGCCCCTAGTTATGTCTGGGCATAGTTCGATGGTGAATCCTCCGTGATGGCGAGAGGTTGTAGCAGGTCCAGCGCCTCATTTAAGAGCAAGAGTTGGACCTGAGTCTGGGGATCTATGGAGCCAGGCTCGGTGACGACCACTTGGTCGAGCCCGGAGAGTGCGGACCCCAGGGGTTCAGAGATTGTGATCGAAATAAAATACACTATACTATCCATCGTACCCGTTGTGTGTCTCGGAATAAAATACACAGTACTAGCCATCGTACCTGTACATGGGCTGACTGACAAGGGCCCCCGTTGTGAGGTCGTGCGCGGGCTGGCCGCCATGGCCGTCACCTTTGGGTTCATGGGGCTCTTCCGAGCCAGCGGCGTATGAGAGACTGACAAGGCCTTCGTCATTGTCCTTGCGGACGTACTTCATGTACGGGCATCGTCCATGGTCTTCTCGGAATAAAATACACTGTACTAGCCACCGTACCTGTACCTGGGCTGACTTATTTTCTTCTCGTAATTTTATTCAAACATGGAAAATGGAACGTTTAAACTCGTACTATAGTGCCAAGTGATTTTAATTCCTCTCCATACATGCCCTGTTGTTTGAAACGATGTGACACAACATTTCTGTGAGAAAGACCAAGGGCGTCCATGCATCAGCGGAGGCATTTGCCGGCCTCGATGACTCGGAAGAACCTCAATGGGCTTCTCCTACAGCGACCATGCATCGGTGACAGGGGCGGTCGCGTGGTCCCAAATATGCCGCTCCCTTTCCGCGTGCCCCTACGCCCCTCCTCCGTCACTACATTGTACAACTCCCAGAAGGGCACTAAGGTGTCCGGCTGCTTCTCCTTCTCATCCCCGAAACTGAAGATGACGGGGAGCTGCTTATACTACCATGGACGATGAAGTGGTGGATTCAAGGCGGGCGGGACATGACTGGGAGATACTCGAGGGAGGAACAGACAAAGGAGAGAGGGGAGGCACCGGTATAGGATACTATCGGTGTTAAAACTGGCCGATCTCGGCTAGGGGGTCCCGAGCTGTGTATGTGAGGATCAATGGTAACAGGGGGAAACAAGCACACGATGTTTACCCAGGTTTGGGCCCTCTTAATGGAGTTAACACCCTACTTCTTGCTTGATTGAATATATGAATATAGGGGTTACAAGAGTTGATCCACCTCGAGATCGTGTTGGCTAAACCTTATATGTCTAGCCTGAGATTTTCTGATTGCCTCTACAGAATAAACCCTCCGGTTTATATATACACCAGAAGGACCTAGGGTTGTACAGAGTAACCTTGCAGAGAAGGAAACATTACACCCAGACACAAAACTTGCCATTATACGTATGTAGGAGTCCTAACTGGACATGGGCAATAATCTCCTGCTTTATCTTCACGGCCCATCAGTCCAGCTTATATCGAGTAATCTAGACACCCGAGGACCCCCTAATCCAGGACTCCCTCAGACACGGTGGGCTACCTTAAATGGCTAGTTGGCAAGGCAGCATGTGGCCATCAAGGGGCGCTTTTATATGTGGTTGGTGGCCTGCTCACATGCCTCCTAGCCTCACAAACAAGCTAGGAGATGGTGATGCGTGGTGCCCATTTGACGAGCAGCCTTGGGAATTTGAGGAACTAACCACGTCATTTATTTGCCATATGGTTGAAGATCATGCCCCCCTTGGTGGTGCATGGTTGGTCATGAATGAATTTGATTATATACTGCAAAAGGCTAGAGAGATCTTTGATTTTTATGGTATGAACCGTGAAAACCGGTTATAGATGAGATCCTTTACAATAGTGACTATTTATTGAGCATTTGCTTGGTAACAATAAAATCTTTGATGAGAATCTGAAAAAGTAAATTTCCGTTTTACACATGATCCAACAAGTTTTCAATGATGTAAATATACAATATTCTTGGATCGTAGCCGATAACCAAAAAGGATTTGCAGATGGACAACTTGACAATGCTAAAATTGCTATGGATAATGTGTTTCAAGCTATATGTGAAAACCTACAAGCAAGAACACATATACGGAAATTATAGTCAAAGATGACAACACATAAGAATCTATGCATCATGCCTAGCTAGGGGCGTAAAACGATTGCGTTTGTTGGGAGGAAACCCAATGAATAAAATTTATTTTTGCCTTCTTTCTTCTGTTTTTGTGTGTTTACACAATTAAGCCTTTGTTATGATTGTATTTTTTATGTTTTAATTAGTGTTTGTGCCAAGCAAAGCCTTTGAGATGATTTGTGTTAGGGAATGTTGCATGGAAAACAAAAACAAAATCTACACACACAATGATCTTTCCATGGTGATGCATAGCAACGAGGGGCAGAGTGTGTCTATGTACCCTGGTAGACCATAAGCGGAAGGGGAGCAGTGCACGACAGGTGCCCCTAGTGGCTGGCGGCCAGCCCTAGGACGGGCCTTGGTTGCCTCCCCTCCCTCCCTATATATATATATATATGTTGTGCCCCCTCCTATATATATAGGGAGGGAGGGGAGGCAACCAAGGCCCGTCCTAGGGCTGGCCGCCAGCCACTAGGGGCACCTGTCGTGCACTGCGCCCCCCTGCCATGTATTCCCCAGGGGGGGGAGAGGAGGAGATGGAAGGAAGGGGGAGATCTAGTCCCCTCTTTCCTTATCTCCCCTAGGACGGCCATCTATAGGAGGCGCACCAGCCCCTTCTGGGCTGG
Organism: Secale cereale; assembly: GCA_902687465.1. Taxonomy (NCBI): domain Eukaryota; kingdom Viridiplantae; phylum Streptophyta; class Magnoliopsida; order Poales; family Poaceae; genus Secale; species Secale cereale. The sequence continues at coordinate 794,083,507 of LR738710.1, read as the reverse complement.
TGTGTTCCCTCACTTGGCCCATTAGGCCCATTACTTTGTCGGGGTGCCCGGAACCCCTTCTGGTCACCCGACAAGTACCCGGTAATACCCGAAACACTTTCGGTGTCCGAATACCATCATCCTATATACCAATATTTACCTCTCAACCATGTCGATACTCCTCGTCATGTTGGTGATCTCATTGGGGACTCCGATCAACATTCGGTCACCAAATCACATAACTCATATAATACTATATCGTCATCGAACGTTAAGTGTGTGGGCCCTATGGGTTCAAGAACTATGTAGACATGACCGAGACACCTATCTGGCCAATAACCAATAGCGGAACCTGGATGCCCATATTGGTTCCCTTTGTCTATCGGTATGTTACTTGCCCGAGATTCGATCGTCGGTATCTCTATACCTAGTTTAATCTCGTTACTAGCAAGTCTCTTTACTCGTTCCGTAATACATCATCTCGTAACTAACTCATTAGTTATTTGCTTGCAAGGCTTCTTATGATGTGTATTATCGAGAGGGCCCAGAGATACGTCTCCAATACTTGGAGTGAAAAATCCTAATCTCTATCCATACCAACTCAACAAACACCTTCGGAGATACCTGTAGAGCATATTTATGATCACCCATTTACGTTGTGACGTTTTATAGCACACAAGGCATTCCTCCGGTATTCGGGAGTTGCATGATCGCATAGTCAAAGGAATTTGTATTTGACATACAAGAAAGCAGTAGCAAAAAAATTTACGATCAAATGCTAAGATAATAGATGGGTCTTGTCCATCATATCATTCTCCTAATGATGTGATCCCGTTATCAAATGACAACTCATGTCTATGGTTAGGAAACCTTGACCATCTTTGATCAATGAGCTAGTCATGTAGAGGCATACTAAGGACACGGTATTTGTTTATGTATTCACACATGTATTTAAGTTACCAGTCAATATAATTATAGCATGAATAATAAATTTTATCATGAATAAGGAAATATAAAATAATAAAAACTTTATTATTGCCTCTAGGGCATATTTCCATCAATTTGGTTGATAGTTGATTTGATCTTGTTGAAAACCATAAACTTTCGTGCCCAGTATAGAAAATTCTAAAAATCACCAGATCGTGATAAATTTCTGAAATTTTTACACAATATTGATATACAAATTCCCATGTTGTCCTAATTTTTTAGAATTTTTAGAGTTACAAAAGTATGGTAAATTTCAGATTGCTACATACTGTTCTGTTTTGGCAGATTCGGTTTTCGTTGCATTGTGTGCTTATTTTGATGGATATATGGTTCGTATTGAAGGGTATAAGCCATAGTAAAGTTGGAGTAAATTAGGTGTAATGCGATAATCAAAAATGAATGGGTTTGCAACAGTACTTAGAGTGGTGATTTGTTTTATTATACTACCGGATCTCACGAAGGTTTTGTTAAGTTTTTTGTGATTGAAGTTTTCAAGTTTTGGGTGAGATCACGATGGATGAAGGAATAAGGAGTGAAAAGAGCCTAAGCTTGGGGATGCCCAAGGCACCCCAAGATAATATTCAAGAAGTATCAATCAACTAAGCTTGGGGATGTCCCCAGAAGGCATCCCCTCTTTCTTTTAACGACCATCGGTATTTTACTTGGAGCTATATTTTTATTCGTCACATATCATAAGTTTTGCTTGGAGCGCTTTGTATTATATGAGTCTTTGCTTGTTTTGATTTTTAGTTTGTCACAATCATCCTTGCTGGACAAACTTATTTGAGAAAGCCAAATTATGCTATGATTTGTTAGATTTGCTCTTATACTTCGCTTTTTTTTAGAGCAACGGAATTTCTCTACTGCTTCACTTTTATATTTTTGAGCACGACATGCTTTAGTATTTTTGAAAAAACACTCTCATGCTTCACTTAGATTTATTTGAGAGTTAGTAAAAAAATTCAAGAAATTTTCTCATGCTTCACTTATATTATTTCGAGAGTAGAAAATTTTTATGCTCGTGTTCTTCACTTAAATTTGTTTGAGCTTGTCAAAAGAAATTGCAATATATTAAATTAGTCTCAAAGTGATAGATACCCAAGAAGGATATAATAAAAACTTTCATGAAGATCATTGGACAAAATAAACTTGGTTCTTTGTCATAGTTTTGAGATATGATGATAGTGATATGTGAGTCATGTTGATGAGTAATTGTGCTTTAGTAAGAATATTGGTGTTAAGGTTTTTTGATTCCTTATGCAAGAACAAAAGTCAATAGTTATGCAGTGAAACTACATCATACTTGTGTTGCATTATTTGGTGTTAGTTATGTTGATGTTCTTTTATGATGGTTTTCGTTCCTTGGTTGGTGTAACATCCCAAATTTTCAATTTGGAATGTTATACATAGGTCATCTTGCATGCCATATTTTTTTGCATTTGGGTGTTGCGATCCTCGAAATCCTAAGCAACTCAAGGAACCACCGAGAGATTTGGTTTTCGCCGTTTTCATATTCGATTTTTCTCAAATATCGGAACGAGGATCATTTTGGTTTTAATGGTTTTTCTCTCTGAAAATATTTCATATTAAAATATACGAGCGGGGATAATATGACTTCTCCAAACTAAATGGAATATTGGAAGAAAAATATTAAAATCAAATATTTTATTTTATTTGTTTTTTTTGCTATTTTATTGGAATTAGAAAAATGTGCATTTTTTTTAAAAAAAATTGCAGTTTAGGGCCAAGAAAATGTTCATCATGTTCTAAATATTTTATTTAGATGGTGAAAATTTGTTTTGGCATTTTTAGTTTTCTATTTATTTTTCTAGGATTTTTTTCCCGGCGAAATTCGTTTTTTTAAAGGTGAAGTTCGGACCGACTGGGCCGAAGCCCAGCCGGCCGAGCCCGTGCCGCGCCGTCTTCCCGCTCCCAGGCGGAGTCCACCGCCCAAACGAGCCGCCGTCGTGGCCAACTCGGCCACCGCCCCCGCCTTGCCCCTTCCCCAAGCCAGCCGCCCC
>LR738710.1:794041142-794080451 GCA_902687465.1 Secale cereale | reverse complement strand
CCCCCGTCGCCTCCACCTCGCCCTGCTGCCCCGCCCGAGCCCCGCCAGCCACCGCCGCCAGCGTCGCCTGCCGCCACCAGCGCCGCCGCGCCTCGCCGGAGCCGTCGCCGTTCCGATCCGCCATTGACGCCGGTTTTTTTGGTTTAGGTAAAAAACCACGGTTTTCTATAAAAACCCGAGATCGGTTTTTTTCACTTTAGATCGGTTCGTTTTTTCCGGTTTAGTTATTTGGCGGACGTTCGTCCGTTCATTCATTTTAACGAACACTTTTCGTATTTTAGTTATAGGCAGCGAACGTTCGTTCGTTGGCCTGTTCGTCTCGTTTTCTTTTTTCGCGATTATTTTCGATCGCGATTTCTGCCCTGATCTTCGTTTTAGTATGACTTTTCGCTCGTTAGTCGGAATCAGGTGAAACAAGCGCCTAGGTCTTCGTCTCGAAGCCCTCTTTCTGTTTAACTAACTTGAACATGATTTTGGTACTTTAAAATTTGACCTTAGTACAATTTAGTAAACGGATCTTGCTTCTTTCGTGGTTTGAGTTTCGTTGCTCCGTTTGATTTGATTCTTTTTACTAGGCGCCCCCACCCTCGTGGACAGGTGGTGGCCCCCTGGCAGATCTCTTTCGCCATATATTTTTTATATTTTCTGAAATGGTGTTTCGTGGAGTTTCGGAGCTTTTTGAGTTGTGCAGAATAGGTCTCCAATGTTTGCTCCTTTTCCAGCCCAGAATTCTAGCTGCTGGCATTCTCCCTCTTCATGTAAACCTTTTAAAATAAGAGAGAAAAGGCATAAGTATTGTGACATAACGTGTAACAACAGCCCATAGTGCAATAAATATCAACATAGAAGCATGATTGAAAATGGACGTATCAACTCCCCCAAGCTTAGACCTCGCTTGTCCTCAAGCGAAAGCCGATATCGAAAAATATGTCCACATGTTCAGAGATAGAGGTGTCGATAAAAAAATAAAATACGGACATGAGGGCATCATGATCATTCTTATAACAGCAACACATATATATTGTCATATGATTCTTATGCTAAACTAACAATTCATTCACAATGTCAAGTATGACTCAGAAACTTCATTGAAAACCAACAAACTATGATCTCGGTCATTGAAGCAATTGTAATTTATCGAAACATCGGAAAGATTCAATGTAAGAGCTTTTCAACAGGCCCACATACTCAACTATCATATAGTCTTTCATAATTGCTTACACTCACGCAATACTTATGGGTATGGAGTTTAAATCGGACACAGAGAAAGATAGGGGCTTATGGTATTGCCTCCCGACCTTTTACCTCAAGGGTAATGTAAACAGTAATAGATGTTAACTTACATCCAATTGGGTATATATGCCAGGATCTTTCCAACACAATGTGCTTGCCAAAGGATAAAATGTAAAAAGGAAAGGTTATTTTCACCTTGACTCTTATAAGGCAAGAATAATAGATAGGCCCTTTGCAGAGGGAACCAGAGGTTGTCATGTGCTTTTATGGTTGGATGCACAAAATCTTAGCAAAAAGAATGTCACTTTATGTTGCCACTTGTGATAGGGACCTTTATTATGTAGTCCGTCGCTTTTATTTCTTCCATATCACAAGATAGTATAAAGCTTATTTCCTCCAAACTAATAAATCATACATATTTTAGAGAGTTTGCAACCATGACAACTTACTTGAAGGATCTTACTCAATCCATAGGTAGGTATGGTGGACTCTCATGGAAAAACTGGGTTTAAGGATGAATGGAAGCACAAGTAGTATCTCTACTTGGTGCAAGGAGTTTTGGATAGCATGTGGGGGAAAGGAAAGCCCAACATGTTGGATGATCCATGACAATATACTTTACTTTGAATATAAGAAAACATAACCCATTATGTTGTCTTCCTTGTCCAACATCAACTCTTTAGCATGTCATATTTTAATGAGTGCTCACAATCATAAAAGATGTCCAAGATAGTATATTTGTATGTGAAACCTCTCTTTCTTTATTGCTTCCTATTAATTGCAACGATGACCAAAACAATGTTTGTCAACTCTCAACAACTTTTATTCATCATACTCTTTATATGTGAAGTCATTACTTTCCATATGACCAATATGATCTCTTTGAAAGTATTTATGTTTTATTTTATTCCCTCATGACCATTACGATGAAATCAAGCCCTTGACTCAACACTAATCTTTATTATATAGCTCATGGACTCGATTACAAAGATAAAGATCATAAAGCAAAAGCTCACAACTAGATCATGCTAGCTTTATTCTACTAGATAAAGATATTACCAAAAGGATCAAACTAAGAAAAATGGTAAAGATAGGAGTGTGATGGTGATACGTTACCGGGGCACCTCCCCCAAGCTTGGCAGTTGCCAAGGGGAGTGCCCATACCCATATGATTATGTCTCCTTCTTCGAAGTTGGTGATGATGGAGTTGAAAGCAGTGATGCCGGATCATCATACATCGACCATAGGAGATCCTCCAACTTGCGAATAATACCTTTGAGTGCGGAGATTTGCTCCTTCAGCAAAATATTTTCACTTGAGAGATACTTGTTTTGTATTTGAGCTAACTCAATCATCTTGATGTTGGGGAACGTAGTATTTTAAAATTTTCCTACGATCACACAAGATCTATCTACCAGATGCATAGCAACGAGAGGGAAGAGTGTGTCTACGTACCCTCGTAGACCGGAAGCGGAAGCGTCAAGTGACGCGGTTGATGTAGTCGAACTTCTTCGCGATTCAACCGATCAAGCACCGAACGTACGGCACCTCCGCGTTCAGCACACGTTCAGCTTGATGACGTCCCACGAGCTCTTGATCCAGTTGAGCTTCACGGGAGAGTTTCGTCAGCACGACGGCGTGGTGACGGATATGATGTATTTACCGGCGCAGGGCTTCGCTTAAGCACTGCAACGGTATGACCGAGGTGTGTTTCTGTGGAGGGGGGCACCGCACACGGCTGGAACAATTCAACTTGTGTGTCTTTGGGTGCCCCCCTGCCCCCGTATATAAAGGAGCAAGAGGGGAGGGCCGGCCGGCCTCCTATGGTGTGGCTAGGGCAATTCTACTAGGAATAGGATTGCAATCCTATTCCTAGTAGGAGTCCACCAAGAAGGAAGAGAGGGAAAGGAAAAGAGGGAGAGGTGGCGCCCCCCAATCCTAGTCCAACTAGGATCCCTAGGTGGGGCTCCGGCCAGCCTCTATGGGCTGCCTCTCTCCTTTCCTCAAGGCCCACTATGGACCATCCCCCCTCGTAGGGGGTTCCGGTAACCCCCTCCGGCAATCCAGCTAATTCCGAAACTTTTCCGGAACACTTCCGGTGTCCGAATATAGTCGTCCAATATATCAATCTTTATGTCTCGGACATTCCGAGACTCCTCTTCATGTCTGTGATCTCATCTGGGACTTCGAACTACCTTCGGTACATCAAAACTCATAAACTCATAATACCGATCGTCATCAAACGTTAAGCGTGCGGACCCTACGGATTCGAGAACTATGTAGACATGACCGAGACTCATCTCTGGTCAATAACCAATAGCGGAACCTGGATGTTCATATTGGCTCCTACATATTCTACGAAGATCTTTATCGGTCAAACCGCATAACAACATACGTTGTTCCTTTTGTCATCGGTATGTTACTTGCCCGAGATTCGATCGTCGGTATCTCTATACCTAGTTCAATCTCGTTACCGGCAAGTCTCTTTACTCGTTCCGTAACACATCATCTCGTGAGTAACTCATTAGTCTTTTGCTTGCAAGGCTTATTATGATGTGTGTTACCGAGAGGGCCCAGAGATACCTCTCCGACACTTTGGAGTGACAAATCCTAATCTTGATCTATGCCAACACCACGATTACTTTCGGAGACACCTGTAGAGCATCTTTATGATCACCCAGTTACGTTGTGACGTTTGATAGCACACAAGGTGTTCCTACGGTATTCGGGAGTTGCATAATCTCATAGTCATAGGAACATGTATAAGTCATGAAGAAAGCAATAGCAGTAAAACTAAACGATCATAGTGCTATGCTAACGGATGGGTCTAGTCCATCACATCATTCTCCTAATAATGTGATCCCGTTGATCAGATGACAACTCATGTCTATGGCTAGGAAACATAACCATCTTTGATCAATGAGCTAGTCTAGTAGAGGCATACTAGGGACATATTGTTTTGTCTATGTATCCACACATGTACTAAGTTTCCGGTTAATACAATTCTAGCATGAATATAAGACATTTATCATTATATAAGGAAATATAAATAACAACTTTATTATTGCCTCTAGGGGATATTTCCTTCAGTCTCCCACTTGCACTAGAGTCAATAATCTAGCTCACATCGCCATGTGATTTAATATCGATAGTTCACATCGTTATGTGAATAACACCCATAGTTCACATCGCCATGTGACCAACACCCAAAGGGTTTACTAGAGTCAATAATCTAGTTCACATCGCTATGTGATTAATACCCAAGAGTAATAAGGTGTGATCATGTTTTGCTTGTGAGAGAAGTTTAGTCAACGGGTCTGTCACATTCAGATCCGTATGTATTTCGCAAATTTCTATGTCTACAATGCTCTATATAGAGCTACTCTAGCTAATTGCTCCCACTTTCAATACGCATCCAGATTGATACTTAGAGTCATCTGGATTTAGTGTCAAAGCTTGCATCGGCGTAACCCTTTACGACGAACTCTTTATCACCTCCATAATCGAGAAACATTTCCTTAGTCATCCAGTTACTAAGGATAATTTTGACCTCTGTACAGTGATCTACACCTGGATCACTATTGTACCCCCTTGACAAACTCATGTCAAGGTACACAACATGTTTGGTACATAGCATGGCATACTTTATAGAACCTATGTTTGAGGCATAGGGAATGACTTTCATTCTCTCTATATTTTTCTACCGTGGTCTGGCTTTGAGTCTTACTCAACTTCACACCTTACAAGTCAGGCAAGAACTCCTTCTTTGACTGATCCATTTTGAACTACTTCAAAAACTTATCAAGGTATGTACTCATCGAAAGTCTTATCAAGCGTCTTGATCTATCTCTATAGATCTTGATGCCCAATATGTAAGCAGCTTCACCAAGGTCTTTCTTTGAAAAACTCCTTTCAAACACTCCTTTATGCTTTCCAGAAAATTCTACATCATTTCCGATCGACAATATGTCATTCACATATATTTATCAGAAAGGTTGTAGTGCTCCCACTCACTTCTTGTAAATACAGGCTTTCACCGCAAGTCTGTATAAATCTATATGCTTTGATCAACTTATCAAAGTGTATATTCCAACTCCGAGATGCTTGCACCAGTCCATAGATGGATCGCTGGAGCTTGCACATTTTGTTAGCACCTTTAGGATTGACAAAACCTTCTGGTTGCATCATATACAACTCTTCTTTGAGATATCCATTCAGGAATGCAGTTTTGACATCCATTTGCTAGATTTCATAATCATAAAATGCGGCAATTGCTAACATGATTCGGACAGACTTAAGAATCGCTACAGGTGAGAAAGTCTCATCGTAGTCAACTCCTTGAACTTGTCGAAACCCTTTCGCAACAAGTCGAGCTTTGCAAACAGTAACATTACCGTCTGCGTCGGTCTTCCTCTTGAAGATCCATTTATTTTCGATGGCCTGCCGATCATCGGGCAAGTCAACCAAAGTCCACACTTTGTTCTCATACATGGATCCCATCTCAGATTTCATGGCCTCAAGCCATTTTGCGGAATCTGGGCTCATCATCGCTTCCTCATAGTTTGTAGGTTCATCATGGTCTAGTAACATGATTTCCAGAACTGGGTTACCATACCACTCTAGTGCGGAACGTACTCTGGTTGATCTACGACGTTCAGCAGAAACTTGATCTAAAGTTTCATGATCATCATCATTAACTTCCTCACTGATTGGTGTAGGAATCACTGGAACAATTTTCTGTGATGCACTACTTTCCAATTCGGGAGAAGGTACAATTACCTCATCAAGTTCTACTTTCCTCCCACTCACTTCTTTCGAGAGAAACTCCTTCTCTAGAAAGGATCCATTCTTAGCAACGAATATCTTGCCTTCGGATCTGTGATAGAAGGTGTACCCAACAGTTTCTTTTGGGTATCCTATGAAGATTTACTTCTCCGATTTGGGTTCGAGTTTATCATGTTGAAACTTTTTCACATAAGCATCGCAGTCCCAAACGTTAAAGAAATGACAGCTTAGGTTTCTCGTCAAACCACAGATCATACGGTGTCATCTCCACGGATATAGATGGTGCCCTATTTAACGTGAATGTAGTTGTCTCTAATGTATAACCCCAAAAGCGATAGTGGTAGATCGGTAAGAGACATCATCGATCGCACCATATCTAATAAAGTACGGTTATGATGTTCGGACACACCATTACACTGTGGTGTTCCAGGTGGCGTGAGTAGTGAAACTATTTCACATTGTTTTTACTGAAGGCCAAACTCGCTAACTCAAATATTTTACCTCTACGATCATATCGTAGAAACTCTTATTTTCTTGTTACGATGATTCTCCACTTCACTCTGAAATTCTTTGAACTTTTCAAATGTTTCAGACTTGTGTTTCATTAAGTAGATATATCCATATCTGCTCAAATCATCAGTGAAGGTCAGAAAATAACGATACCCGCCGCGAGCTTCAACACTCATTGGTCTGCATACATCAGCATGTATGATTTCCAACAAATCTGTTGCTCGCTCCACAGTTCCGGAGAACGGAGTTTTAGTCATGTTGCCCATGAGGCATGGTTCGCAAGCACCAAGTGATTCATAATCAAGTGATTCCAAAAGTCCATCACTATGGAGTTTCTTCATGCGTTTTACACCAATATGACCTAAACGGCAGTGCCACAAATAAGTTGCACTATCATTATTAACCTTGCATCTTTTGGCTTTAATATTATGAATATGTGTATCACAGGATCGAGATCCAACAAACCATTTTCATTGGGTGTATGACCATAGAAGGTTTTATTCATGTAAACAGAACAACAATTATTCTCTAACTTACATGAATAACCGTATTGCAATAAACATGATCAAATCATATTGATGCTCAACACAAACACCAAATAACACTTATTTAGGTTCAACACTAATCTCGAAGGTATAGAGAGTGTGTGATGATGATCATATCAATCTTGGAACCACTTCCAACACACATCGTCACTTCACCTTTAACTAGTTTCTGTTCATTATGCAACTCCCATTTCGAGTTACTACTCTTTAGCAACTGAACCAGTATCAAATACCGAGGGGTTGCTATGAACACTAGTAAAATACACATCAATAATTTGTATATCAAATATACCTTTGTTCACTTTGCCATCCTTCTCATCCGCCAAGTATCTAGGGCAGTTCCACTTCCAGTGACCATTTCCTTTGCAGTAGAAGCACTTAGTTTCAGGCTTGAGTTTTAGCTTTGGGTTTCTTCACGGGAGTGACAACTTGCTTGTCATTCTTCTTGAAGTTCCCCTTCTATCCCTTTGCCCTTTACTTGAAACAAGTGGTCTTGTTAACCATCAACACTTGATGCTTTTTCATGATTTCTACCTTCGCCGACTTCAGCATCGCGAAGAGCTCGGGAATTCCTTTCGTCATCCCTTGCATATTATAGTTCATCACGAAGTTCTACTAACTTGGTGATAGTGACTAGAGAACTTTGTCAATTACTATCTTATCTGGAAGATTAACTCCCACTTGATTCAAGTAATTGTAGTACCCAGACAATCTGAGCACATGCTCACTGGTTGAGCTATTCTCCTCCATCTTGTAGGCAAAGTACTGTGAGAAGTCTTATACCTCTCGACACGGGCATGAGTATGAAATACTAATTTCAACTCTTGGAACATCTTATATGCTCCGTGGCGTTCAAAACGTTTTTGAAGTCCCGGTTCTAAGCCGTAAAGCATGGTGCACTTAAACTATCAAGTAGTCATCATACCGAGCTTTTGTCAAAACGTTCATAACGTCTACATCTGCTCCTGCAATAGGTCTGTCACCTAGAGGTGCATCAAGGACATAATTCTCTATGCAGCAATGAGGATAATCCTCAGATCACGGAACAATTCCGCATCATTGCTACTCACATCTTTCAACTCAGTTTTCTCTAGGAACATATAAAAATAAACGGGGAGCAACATCGCGAGCTATCGATCTACAACATAGATATGCTAATACTACCAGGACTAAGTTCATGATAAATTAAAGTTCAATTTAATCATATTACTTAAGAACTCCCACTTAGGTAGACATCCCTCTAGTCATCTAAATGATCACGTGATCCAAATCAACTAAACCATGTCCGATCATCACGTGAGATGGAGTAGTTTCAATGGTGAACATCTTATGTTGATCATATCTACTATATGATTCACGCTCGACCTTTCGGTCTCCAGTGTTCCGAGGCCATATCTGCGTATGCTAGGCTCGTCAAGTTTAACCCGAGTATTCTGCGTGTGCAAAATTGGCTTACACCCGTTGTATTTGAACGTAGAGCTTATCACACCCGATCATCACGTGGTGTCTCGGCACGACGAACTTTCGCAACGGTGCATACTCAGGGAGAACACTTATACCTTGAAATTTAGTAAGGGATCATCTTATAATGCTACCGTCGGACTAAGCAAAATAAGAAGCATAATAAGATAAACATCACATGCAATCAAAATATGTGACATGATATGGCCATCATCATCTTGTGCTTTTGATCTCCATCTCCAAAGCACCGTCATGATCACCTTCGTCACCGGCGCGACACCTTGATCTCTATCGTAGCATCGTTGTCGTCTCGCCAACTATTGCTTCTACGACTATCGCTACCGCTTAGTGATAAAGTAAAGCAATTACATGGCGATTGCATTTCATACAATAAAGCGACAACCATATGGCTCCTGCCAGTTGCCGATAACTTTACAAAACATGATCATCTCATACAAAACCGTATATCTCATCATGTCTTGACCATATCACATCACAACATGCCCTGCAAAAACAAGTTAGACGTCCTCTACTTTGTTGTTGCAAGTTTTACGTGGCTGCTACGGGCTTAGCAAGAACCGTTCTTACCTACGCATACAAAACCACAACGATGTTTCGTCAAGTATGTGCTGTTTTAACCTTCACAAGGACCGGGCGTAGCCACACTTGATTCAGCTAAAGTGAGAGAGACAGACACCCGCCAGTCACCTTTAAGCAACGAGTGCTCGTAACGGTGAAACCAGTTTCGCGTAAGCGTACGCGTAATGTCGGTCCGGGCCGCTTCATCTCACAATACCGCCGAAGCAAAGTATGACATGCTGGTAAGCAGTATGACTAGTATCGCCCACAACTCATTGTGTTCTACTCGTGCATATCATCTACGCATAGACCTGGCTCATGATGCCACTGTTGGGGAACGTAGTATTTTAAAATTTTCCTACGATCACACAAGATCTATCTACCAGATGCATAGCAACGAGAGGGAAGAGTGTGTCTACGTACCCTCGTAGACCGGAAGCGGAAGCGTCAAGTGACGCGGTTGATGTAGTCGAACTTCTTCGCGATTCAACCGATCAAGCACTGAACGTACGGCACCTCCGCGTTCAGCACACGTTCAGCTTGATGACGTCCCACGAGCTCTTGATCCAGTTGAGCTTCACAGGAGAGTTTTGTTAGCACGACGGCGTGGTGATGGATATGTTGTATTTACCGACGCAAGGCTTCGCTTAAGCACTGCAACGGTATGACCGAGGTGTATTTCTGTGGAGGGGGGCACCGCACACGGCTGGAACAATTCAACTTGTGTGTCTTTGGGTGCCCCCCTGCCCCCGTATATAAAGGAGCAAGAGGGGAGGGCCGGCCGGCCTCCTATGGTGTGGCTAGGGCAATCCTACTAGGAATAGGATTGCAATCCTATTCCTAGTAGGAGTCCACCAAGAAGGAAGAGAGGGAAAGGAAAAGAGGGAGAGGTGGCGCCCCCCAATCCTAGTCCAACTAGGATCCCTAGGTGGGGCTCCGGCCAGCCTCTATGGGCTGCCTCTCTCCTTTCCTCAAGGCCCACTATGGACCATCCCCCCTCGTAGGGGGTTCCGGTAACCCCCTCCGGCAATCCAGTTAATTCCGAAACTTTTCCGGAACACTTCCGGTGTCCGAATATAGTCGTCCAATATATCAATCTTTATGTCTCGGACATTCCGAGACTCCTCGTCATGTCTGTGATCTCATCCGGGACTCCGAACTACCTTCGGTACATCAAAACTCATAAACTCATAATACCGATCGTCATCAAACGTTAAGCGTGCGGACCCTACGGGTTCGAGAACTATGTAGACATGACCGAGACTCATCTCCGGTCAATAACCAATAGCGGAACCTGGATGTTCATATTGGCTCCTACATATTCTACGAAGATCTTTATCGGTCAAACCGCATAACAACATACGTTGTTCCTTTTGTCATCGGTATGTTACTTGCCCGAGATTCGATCGTCGGTATCTCTATACCTAGTTCAATATCGTTACCAGCAAGTCTCTTTACTCGTTCCGTAACACATCATCTCGTGACTAACTCATTAGTCTTTTGCTTGCAAGGCTTATTATGATGTGTGTTACCGAGAGGGCCCAGAGATACCTCTCCGACACTTCGGAGTGACAAATCCTAATCTTGATCTATGCCAACACCACGAATACTTTCGGAGACACCTGTAGAGCATCTTTATGATCACCCAGTTACGTTGTGACGTTTGATAGCACACAAGGTGTTCCTACGGTATTCGGGAGTTGCATAATCTCATAGTCATAGGAACATGTATAAGTCATGAAGAAAGCAATAGCAGTAAAACTAAACGATCATAGTGCTATGCTAACGGATGGGTCTAGTCCATCACATCATTCTCCTAATGATGTGATCCCGTTGATCAAATGACAACTCATGTCTATGGCTAGGAAACATAACCATCTTTGATCAATGAGCTTGTCTAGTAGAGGCATACTAGGGACATACTGTTTTGTCTATGTATCCACACATGTACTAAGTTTCCGGTTAATACAATTCTAGCATGAATAAAAGACATTTATCATGATATAAGGAAATATAAATAACAACTTTATTATTGCCTCTAGGGCATATTTCCTTCACTTGAAAGCTTCAATCTCAGTTTAAGTAAAAAGGTTTGGAAGGGGTTGAAGGATGTCTTCTTCTCCTGTTGCTGGAGCCTGATCTTCCACAGCCTTCTTGATCCTATTCTCCTTGTTGATCTCCTCGGGTTCTTCCCTCTTCAGCTCTATCTTCATTAGACAAGCATCGTTGCCCTCATTGTTGGAGGAGGAGGACGACATGATGCCTGGACTTGTCAAACCTAGCAGAAAATAGCTAGAAACAAGAACAGAGGATTTTTGCATGATATGGTGGTCAAACCCTTCGGGAGAATATATAGTGATTTTTTACTGACCAAAAGAAGTAGCATGCAAGAAATCGGAGGCTGGGAGGCACACGAGTTGCCCACGAGGCAGGGGGCGCGCCCAGAGGGGTAGGGCGCACCCTCCACCCTCGTGGACGCCTCATGTCCTTTCCAGACCGCCTCTTATTTTTCTAATTTTCTAAATATTCCAAAATGGTGAAAAATTGCCATTAGAACTGTTTTGGAGTCGGTTTACTTACCGTACCACATACCTCCTCCTTTTCGGAGTCTGAATCGTTCAGGAAAGTGTCCCATATGTATTCCTCCGGGGTTACGGTTTCAATAACATTGGTTTCCACATTTATAGGATTACCTGAGATATAATGTTTGATTCTTTGACCGTTTACCACCTTCGGATTCGTGCCTTTGAAGTTGTTGATTTTTATGGCACCGGAACGATAGACCTCCTCGATAATGTAAGGACCTTCCCATTTAGAGAGAAGTTTTCCTGCAAAAAATCTAAAACGAGAGTTGTATAGCAAGACATAATCACCTACATTAAACTCACGCTTTTGTATCCTTTTGTCATGCCATCTTTTAACCTTTTCTTTAAGCAACTTGGCATTCTCATAATCTTGGGTTCTCCATTCATCAAGCAAGCTAATGTCAAATAACCTCTTCTCACCGGCAAGTTTGAAATCATAATTGAGCTCTTTAATAGCCCAATATGCCTTATGTTCTAGCTCAAGAGGTAAGTGACAAGCTTTTCCATAAACCATTTTATATGGACACATACCCATAGGATTTTTGTATGCAGTTCTATAGGCCCATAATGCATCATCAAGTTTCTTGGACCAATTCTTTCTAGTCCTATTAACTGTCTTTTGAAAAATTAATTTCAGCTCTCTATTACTTAGTTCTACTTGATCACTAGATTGTGGGTGATAAGGGGATGCAATTCTATGGTTAACATCATACTGAGCAAGCATTTTATACAAAGCACCATGAATAAAGTGTGAACCACCATCAATCATTAAGTATCTAGGGACTCCAAACCTCAAAAAATAACTTCTTTAAGCATCTTAATAGAGGTGTTGTGATCATCACTACTAGTTGGAATAGCTTCTTGTGACGCCCGAGACCGACGTCCCAGAAGATCCCAGAAGATTCCAGAAGATTCCAGATGTTCCGGGTTGCCCGTGTGTTTCTTTTGAGCTTGTGTTATTTGTTTTTTGCATTGCATCATGTCATCATGCCATTATGTCATATTTTATTTTGCATCTCAACCTAAATAAATCGTGTGGACCTTCGGTCCATTTAAATCGAGGGAAGGTGTCTTCTCTTTATAACATATAAAAGCCTCTCAATATTTTAGGGAGCTATATTTAAAAATATTCCATTTGTTGGAATTCACCGTAAAACACTTGCACAATTTCCCCATGCCTTCTCTTTCGCATTCCTTGCCTCAAACCTTGTCAATATTTATTTTCCGTCATATCGGGGTTCTTCCAAAAAACCCTCCTTCTATTTTATTTAAATCCTGACATTTTTGTGAGTCCAGGGTTTTTACCCCATGCCCAAACTCTATTCCTAACCCTCCCTCTTTCTTTTCTTTTAATCCTCTGTTTTTTTCCTATTCTTTTCTTTCTCTCTTATTTTTTAAGAGAGGACTCAGGTCCTTCTGGCCAAATTCCCTTCCAGCCAGGCCTCTTGGCCCAGCCTTTTGGCCCAAGGCCTCCAACCCTCCAGGTCGCCTCGGCCCGAGCCGGCGTAACCTAACTCCCTCAGCCTGCGCACCCTCTCCCGTCACTCCTTCCCGCACCCCGCCGCCAGCGACCGTCCTCATCGAGCGCTCGCTCGCTCTGCCCGATCCCCGTCGCCTAGCCCCATCGCTCGATCCCCTAGGCCGACCGCTCGATCTATCCCCTCGCCCTCTGCCTCCCTCTCTCACAAACCCCATTGACCCTGTGCGCCTCCTCCCGAGCCCATCGCCCCGCGGGCCACCATGCCGCTCCGGCCAGGATCCGCAGCGGCGCCTTCGCGCTCGAGCCCCCGACGCCAGGAGCGCCCCTCCGTCCTCGCCGTACCCTCTAGGCCATGGCCCCAGCGCCGCGGTGCCGCGAGCCGGCGAGCCCCGCCGCGCCCGTCCCCCAATCCCGCCGCGGCCAGGCCCGGGCCTCTTCCTCGCCGCGACAGCGCCGTCCTTCATGCCCCGGCCGTCGCCATGGCTGCCCCGCGAGCCTCCTCTGCGCCTGGCCCGAGCCCAGCAGCATGGAGGTCCTCCAGCGCCTCGTCCGCGCCCCCTCTTCGAACGGGAGCAGCCCGGCCGCGCCCTCGCCATGGTCCGCGACCCCTCCTCGTCCAGATGCACGCAGCTCCAGCGATGAGACCGCAGCGCCTCCTCTTCGCCGTCCTTGCTGCTGCCTTGGCCTCGTCGCCCCTTGTGTTGCCGTGACCGAGACCTGCTCTGTGTTTATTTTCTTTGTGTTGCCTTGTGCTGATGAAGTGTCCAGGAACCGTTTCGTTTGCCGAGTGGAGACCGAAGAACGGGGATGCATCAAGTTCCTCTACGGAAAACCCGAACGTCTACGAACCGTGACGAGTACGGCTACACGACGATACGACCAAGTACCCCGACATCGATGACATGAACGACTACGAACGAGAACGACTTCATGGACAAGTACCACTACCGTCGCCGAGACCGCAAGTACCTCTACCGACGTCCCGAACGGCTACGATGACGAGTACATCTACGAATGTGAACGACTACACGTGTACCTCTACGGAACGACTTCTTCCTCTTCGGAAACGTGAACAACTACTTCCTCTACGACCCGTGTACCACTACTTCCACTACTTCCTCTACGATCTCGAGCCGCCCCGAAACGAACGTCCGAAGGTATAACCCCGACACGATGACCCGTGGATGCATGTTGTGTTGTATGAAATGTCTCCCGTGTGTGCTCCGTGCCGTTTCGTCCGTTTGTCATGTTCCTCGGTTGCCTTGTCGCCGACTCGTGGGAACCCGGTGACGGGATCTCCCCACTTTCTTCTTGCTTGACACGCCTGCCGCCATCTTTCCTTTTGCACCGGACTCTCAACGAGTTACCGGAACCGGGATGTTGCGTTGCATCATTTTCGGATCGTTGCCGTGGCACCTTTTTCCTTCCACCACGATGACAATACTTCATATCTCTCTTGTCAACCTTTTAATAAAATTGCATAAACTTGATCATGTCATCCGCATCATGTTAACAACCTTAATATGTGTGAATTGTTGTTGCTTATAATTACTTGACATGCTCATGGGGATTTTCCGGATATGTTGTTGTTATTTCCGGCCTCATTTAAAATGCTTTAATAGGTAGTTTTTTTATGCTTCACCTCTTGCCATGTTAACAAACATTTAATCTTGTCTTGTAAATAATGAGAGTCAACTAAATAATTAAATGTGGTGTTTCGTCAATATGCAACTCGTTGCATATTGATCTCCACTTAACTTGTAGTATTTGTTTGTGCACTTTGCCAAGCCATGCATATTTAAACCGGACATGCATCATACTTGTTTGTGCATCGTATGCCATGTTAATGCTTGTGTGTTTACCGTGTTGTTTGTTTTCTTTCCGGTTGCTTCTCTTGTTAGCTTCGGTTTCGTTCCGGAGTTGTGAGGATTCACTCGACTGTTGCTTCGTCTACTTCGTGGACCCGTTCTTCTTCCTTGTGGAATCCCAGGCAAGATGACCGAACCCGGATACCATTACTATCTTTGCCTATTGCTAGTAGTTCCGCTCTATAGTTTTGCCTCGATGCCCATGATCTTCTTGTCAGCCTCCTACTTGTAACCATTGCCCTGTTTAACCAACCTACCTATGCAAACCGTTGCTTGGCTAAGTACGCTTCGCTCAGACCCTCTTATAGCATTGTTAGTTGCAGGTGAAGATTGAAGATGCTTGCTTCATGTTGAAGTTGTTGGGTTATATCACACTATATAAATGCTTAAATGAAATCATCTATATATTGGCAAGGGTGGAAGGCTAAGCCTTTTGCTTGGTGATTTGTTCCACTCATGCCGTTAGGAACCGTATAAACCGGTGTTATGTTCCTTGATTATGCGTTCCTAACACGGTTGGGGTGTATGGGACCCCCTTGATAAACCGCTAAGTGCTAAGTCTTTTCCAGCAAGTGCCAACATTTGGTACTATTTGCCTCATAATAACAACTTAATTAATTAATTAAATTTGCATAGGGGGTCGCTCCCTCAGGGATTCCTAATTCTACATAGCAGGGGGGGCTAGTGCCGCTGGTGTTGGTCCCAAACGAGGAGTCTGCGGGAACCACCACGGGGAAACTCGAGGATTGGGTCCTGTAGAATCGCCCATCCGGTCGTGTCCTGAGACTTAGATACGCGCGGCTACTATCAGGGTGTCGACACGTCGGGAGGATTTGCTGGATTAGCCTTACCTTAGTTCGGTTTAACTTGAGCACGGGATTCCGAGAATACTCGGGTCTTCCCACCTATGGAGTTGCGACTCCGCGGATCGTGGGCTTGTAATGGGTCAAGTTGGAACACCCCTGCAGGGTTATGAACTTTCGAAAGCCGTGCCCGCGGTTATGTGGCAGATGGGAGCTTGTTAATATCCGGTTGTAGAAAACTAGACACAATGGTCTAATACACTACCAGCGTGTGTACCGTGACTGTCAATTTCCGAATAGGGATTCGGGAGTTGAACACGGTGGGGTTATGTTTGACCGGTTTTAGTTAGGATCACTTCGTGATCATCTCTCGACCGAGGCTCTTCTCTTCTCGCTCTCTTTTACGTAAGCTAGTGCTAGTTGCTGCTGCAGACTCTTGTTGTTCCTTCACCTCTTGTTCTTTCTTCAGCCTTATCCTCATCCAAGGCTTAAATAGTCGTGTTACCCGGGAACGGGATTGCTGAGTCCTCTGTGGCTCACAGTTACTTCACCACACCAGATGCAGGTTCAGCCGAGTTTGATGCAGGAGTTGGATCAGTTCTTCACTGGGAGCTTGATGAAGAGAGTGGTCGTATGCTTGTGACGTTTCGACGATCAGTAGTGGTTTCTACTAGGATTCGATCCTGACCTGTGGCTTTATGTTGTTTTGGTATCTTTCTTTTGGATCTTCACCCGTAGTTGGGTTGTGATGTTTTGAATGATGTATTGCTTATGTATTGTATTGTGTGAAGTGGCGAGTGTAAGCCAACTATCTCCTTTTGCAATTTAATCCCTCTTTTACATGAGTCGTGCAAAGATACCAAACTTGAGATCATTCTAGGATGGGCTTATACCTTTAAGTCGTGCATCGACACGTAGGAGGTATAGTCCCATCCTGGGCATTACAAGTTGGTATTCAGAGCCTTCTCCGACCTAGAAGCCCCCACTGATTGATCGAATCGTTGACGGTTGAGTCTAGGCACACACTGAAAATGTTTTGAGTCCTATATATATATATATATATCGGAGAGTAGGATTTCTTTTGCTTCTCATCCCTTTTCATTCTGGTGAGGACTCCTGACGACTACTCTTGTCTCTTCTACTTTCAAAATTGCACCAAATTTTTTTTAGGATCTCGCGAGTATTGTTTGGATTGTTCCGATGTCTTTGTGACGAGAACATTGTTCTCGATGCCTCCTGTCATTAGGGGTTGTGGCAGTGTCCCAGGGAGTTGAGCTCCGAGGTGTTGTCGTCACAAATCCATCGCGGCAGTACTAGAATACTTAAGACGGCCGACATCGAAAATCTCTCCTATACGGCCAGTGGCAAGATAACCCCGACATCACCCAGTACTGGGGAGGTAGTTCGGGAGTATTGCCATAGCTTGTATAGTGGATGCGTTTCGAAGGTCCGAGGTAAACAGTTTCCGAGAAAGACTGGTTATGTGTTGAAGGATGGATACACCTGGATGTAGGTTTAGAGTTGATTGCGCGGTGCTTCCCGTGTATCCCCAACACCTGATTGCATAACTGGAAACTTGCGGAAATCTATAGGTGGGTTCATCCAGTAGTTCTAGGCATTCTTCCAACGGATGCTCGATATGAAGTTCGGGGTTCTACATTGAGTGAAGTGGTTTTATGGACTTGTTCTGATCAGGAGTTGCATCTTAAAGGGTCCTTGGCTATGCTGATCCGGGGATGACAAAACCCTTTTGTAACACGTTCCATGAGCTTTCAGCATGAAGATGTCGAACGAAGCTTCTATCTTGTATTTGTTCTATCTGTTTCTTGTTCCTTTTTATTTTCATTTTGCTATCCAAGTGGCTTCTCGTCAAGTTGATGTACCTGCGGAATTCATTCGTTCAAGTCTCTGTTCGAATGATATTGTGAAGATCATGTTGCATATCTATCCTTTGTTTTTGTTTTGATTCTGGTATTCGAGTTGCTTCGATGTCAAATGTTGATTCCATACCTTTTCTTAATTGGTGTTCTCATATTTCTATGGGAGTGCTAATTCTTCTTGATCATCAAAATGGTCATGTTAAATTCTTCTCAACCGGCGTCCTTTTCTTCGAGTTAATCAGATCTTTTCATCATCTGCAAGATCAACTCTCAGTCTTTTCTCAACGGTGTATGTTCTTTCATCCCAAGTTGTCTCTGTTTCCCCGCCCTCCCTCCCTTTTAATTTGCAGCCAGAAATTTTTAATGAAATATCCATTTTATTCATGTGATGTTTCTTCATTTTTTTCCTTCAATGTTCTTATCCGGTGCTTATCGTGAAGATGCTCAAGAGCTTCAAGTTCATCATTCTTTTGTTCTCAGATTCTGCGGTGGATCTAATTCAAGTTTTCGGTGTTGATCTTATCTTTTTTCCTCATTTCACAATGCTTTCTTATTCCGGTGCACCAATTAATCATTCTCCTCTTGCTATTCATATCTGGAGAGTTGAAGATATCTCAGAAGATTCATAATTCCATTCTTAATCCGTTCAAGCTATTTTGAGGATTGTTATCTTATTCAAGCCATTTAATTCAACCGGTGCAATATCTCTCAAGCAATCATTTCCAACGGTGATTTCTTTAGTGGGCCCTAACCCACAGGTCTTTTCCAGGATCTTACCTGACTCTTCTAATTATTCCGGAGTTATTCTCAAATTCTTTCGAACTGTGACGTAAGAATGATTCCCATCAGTCACATGCCTTCTCCAAGTTTACTTTCAAATTCTTTTCATCATTGGTTCAACCTTTTTAATTCTTCATTCCGGAGTGCTCAACAATTCTTATGGCATTTCTCGTCTTCATTCTCAACATTTGGAGACCGGAGAAGTGTTTCTCTTAAATCTTGGCCCGTCTTCTTGAAGATTCGTGGTTCTAGCTTCTTGCCATCCTCATTATTGTTCCGTTTGTGAGGAATTCTTCTCATAGCCGTCCGGAGCATTTCATGAATTCTTTTCTTGTGATCCTCCGAAGGCCATCATTTCAGAAGATTTCTTCGTTTTCAGTTTGCAACTTCGTCCTCCAAATATTCTTCATTGATGTCTCTTCGTTCGTCTCCTTATTTTTTACGGTTGTTCTTTCAAGATTTCTCTTCCTTTGTTAGCGTATCAATTCATTTGTTCTTTTCATAATCCTACCGGTGGTTCGTTGAAGTTTTATCCAAGGTTGTGCTAGATCTCTCCTTAATTCTTTCCAACGAGAATAAGTAGTATGCCAAATCCTTTGGTTGTCATCAATTTAAATTGGTGAAGGAGATGCATAACATAATTCTTATTCTTGTTCCTTCAAGGTGATTAAATCTCTTTTTCCGGAGCTTGTTCATCATATCATATCCTTGGTTCTAAATTCTTCATCTTGTTTTCCAGAGCTCCAAGTGATTTCAATTATATCATTTCAAGCTCCATCTAATTCATCGCGGGCCTTGAATCTTATTCTTTTCATCTTTCACTTCTCATGCTTTCATTACCGGAGTTTTCATGGTGGTACATCAAGATTTAATTCATCCTCGAAGTCTTCATCAAGATTGTTGTTGGAGCTCAAGCATTCTTCATCATGCTTTCCAAGTGCATTTCTTGCTCCCTTATCTTTTGAGGTTGTGTTATGTCATTTTGACAATTTTCCTTCATGTTTCATGATTCACAAGTTTTCAAGAATGAGATAATTAAAACCATCATTTCTTTCTCTTTAGGAGACCCTTTCAACCCCTCTTTTTTTTATCTCTTGGAGTTATCTTGGGTTGTATTTCACCTAAAAGCTTTCCCTAAGAATTGTTGCTATTATGGTGCTTATAAATGACCCAAGTTCTTCATTTATCATTCCGGTGAAATAACTCTTTCGTCTCCTTGCTTACTTCTATCAAATCAAATGTTTTCGCCAGTGGCTGGTTGTCACCTCATAATTTTGAGATATTTTCCATAAGCCCACAACGAGCTTATTCTTTCGTTGTTGATTTCCCAAAAACTCCGTTCAACCCTTCTTCGTAAGGATGCTCTTTCAAATTCATTTTGGGAGAAGTTGTCATTTTCTTCTCCATTCATTTCTTTCGCTGATCTATATTCTATTCTTTCATTCCGGAGGCTTTGTGATATTGCTCTCTTTGACCATCATCTCGTTTTTATCAAGATCATATTCTCCCTTGCTTCTCTTTTAACCGGAGTGTTGTATTCTTCATTCAGTTCCGTCATTTATCAAGTTTTGCCTCTCTTTTCAACCGGAGTGCTGTCTGAATCCTTCTTACCCTTGTGCCATTCTTTTAATTGTTTCAGAGGCAATATGTTGTTGATTTCATCAAGTATCATCTCAACTTGGCAAGTTCAAGTTCAATTCCTTCCATTTTCTAATGGAGTGCCGTCCAAATTCTGTCATTTTATTCCTTGGTTATACCGTTGCAGTTTCATATTCTTGTGGTTCGTAAGCTCTTGTTTCATGTCTTTCAACCTGCAAGGTTCTCGTAATGTTCCTGGTTCCTCCTTTTACCGGAGTGCTCTCAACTTCGTTCATCTCCGTTGTATTCTTCTTTCTTCTTGTTCAACCTCTCAAGATTCTTTGGTTTTCACTCGTTTGTCAAAGAAGCAACTTTGTTTTACCTCTTCCTCTTCCGTTTTTACCCGGTGATATCTCTAGGATCTCGGGTCGAGATCCTCTGTTAGTGTGGGCGAGTTGTGACGCCCGAGACCGACGTCCCAGAAGATCCCAGAAGATTCCAGAAGATTCCAGATGTTCCGGGTTGCCCGTGTGTTACTTTTGAGCTTGTGTTATTTGTTTTTTGCATTGCATCATGTCATCATGCCATCATGTCATATTTTATTTTGCATCTCAACCTAAATAAATCGTGTGGACCTTCGGTCCATTTAAATCGAGGGAAGGTGTCTTCTCTTTATAACATATAAAAGCCTCTCAATATTTTAGGGAGCTATATTTAAAATATTCCATTTGTTGGAATTCACCGTAAAACACTTGCACAATTTCCCCATGCCTTCTCTTTCGCATTCCTTGCCTCAAACCTTGTCAATATTTATTTTCCGTCGTATCGGGGTTCTTCCAAAAAAACCATCCTTCTATTTTATTTAAATCCTGACATTTTTGTGAGTCCAGGGTTTTTACCCCATGCCCAAACTCTATTCCTAACCCTCCCTCTTTCTTTTCGTTTAATCCTCTGTTTTTGTCCTATTCTTTTCTTTCTCTCTTATTTTTTAAGAGAGGACTCAGGTCCTTCTGGCCAAATTCCCTTCCAGCCAGGCCTCTTGGCCCAGCCTTTTGGCCCAAGGCCTCCAACCCTCCAGGTCGCCTCGGCCCGAGCCGGCCTAACCTAACTCCCTCAGCCTGCGCACCCTCTCCCGTCACTCCTTCCCGCACCCCGCCGCCAGCGACCGTCCTCATCGAGCGCTCGCTCGCTCTGCCCGATCCCCGTCGCCTAGCCCCATCGCTCGATCCCCTAGGCCGACCGCTCGATCTATCCCCTCGCCCTCTGCCTCCCTCTCTCACAAACCCCATCGACCCTGCGCGCCTCCTCCCGAGCCCATCGCCCCGCGGGCCACCATGCCGCTCCGGCCAGGATCCGCAGCGGCGCCTTCGCGCTCGAGCCCCCGCGGCCAGGAGCGCCCCTCCGTCCTCGCCGTACCCTCCAGGCCATGGCCCCAGCGCCGCGGTGCCGCGAGCCGGCGAGCCCCGCCGCGCCCGTCCCCCAATCCCGCCGCGGCCAGGCCCGGGCCTCTTCCTCGCCGCGACAGCGCCGTCCTTCATGCCCCGGTCGTTGCCATGGCTGCCCCGCGGGCCTCCTCTGCGCCTGGCCCGAGCCCAGCAGCATGGAGGTCCTCCAGCGCCTCGTCCGCGCCCCCTCTTCGAACGGGAGCAGCCCGGCCGCGCCCTCGCCATGGTCCACGACCCCTCCTCGTCCAGATGCACGCAGCTCCAGCGATGAGACCGCAGCGCCTCCTCTTCGCCGTCCTTGCTGCTGCCTTGGCCTCATCGCCCCTTGTGTTGCCGTGACCGAGACCTGCTCTATGTTTATTTTGTTTGTGTTGCCTTGTGCTGATGAAGTGTCCAGGAACCGTTTCGTTTGCCAAGTGGAGACCGAAGAACGGGGATGCATCAAGTTCCTCTACGGAAAACCCGAACGTCTACGAACCGTGACGAGTACGGCTACACGACGATACGACCAAGTACCCCGACATCGATGACATGAACGACTACGAACGAGAACGACTTCATGGACAAGTACCACTACCGTCGCCAAGACCGCAAGTACCTCTACCGACGTCCCGAACGGCTACGATGACGAGTACATCTACGAATGTGAACGACTACACGTGTACCTCTACGGAACGACTTCTTCCTCTTCGGAAACGTGAACAACTACTTCCTCTACGACCCGTGGACCACTACTTCCACTACTTCCTCTACGATCTCGAACCGCCCCGAAACGAACGTCCGAAGGTATAACCCCGACACGATGACCCGTGGATGCTTGTTGTGTTGTATGAAATGTCTCCCGTGTGTGCTCCGTGCCGTTTCGTCCGTTTGTCATGTTCCTCGGTTGCCTTGTCGCCGACTCGTGGGAACCCGGTGACGGGATCTCCCCACTTTCTTCTAGCTTGACACGCCTGCCGTCATCTTTCCTTTTGCACCGGACTCTCAACGAGTTACCGGAACCGGGATGTTGCGTTGCATCATTTTCGGATCGTTGCCGTGGCACCTTTTTCCTTCCACCACGATGACAATACTTCATATCTCTCTTGTCAACCTTTTAATAAAATTGCACAAACTTGATCATGTCATACGCATCATGTTAACAACCTTAATATGTGTGAATTGTTGTTGCTTATAATTACTTAACATGCTCATGGGGATTTTCCGGATATGTTGTTGTTATTTCCGGCCTCATTTAAAATGCTTTAATAGGTAGTTTTTTTATGCTTCACCTCTTGCCATGTTAACAAACATTTAATCTTGTCTTGTAAATAATGAGAGTCAACTAAATAATTAAATGTGGTGTTTCATCAATATGCAACTCGTTGCATATTGATCTCCACTTAACTTGTAGTATTTGTTTGTGAACTTTGCCAAGCCATGCATATTTAAACCGGACATGCATCATACTTGTTTGTGCATCGTATGCCATGTTAATGCTTGTGTGTTTACCGTGTTGTTTGTTTTCTTTCCGGTTGCTTCTCTTGTTAGCTTCGGTTTCGTTCCGGAGTTGTGAGGATTCGCTCGACTGTTGCTCCGTCTACTTCGTGGACCCGTTCTTCTTCCTTGTGGAATCCCAGGCAAGATGACCGAACCCGGATACCATTACTATCTTTGCCTATTGCTAGTAGTTCCGCTATATAGTTTTGCCTCGATGCCCATGATCTTCTTGTCAGCCTCCTACTTGTAACCATTGCCCTGTTTAACCAACCTACCTATGCAAACCGTTGCTTGGCTAAGTACGCTTCGCTCAGACCCTCTTATAGCATTGTTAGTTGCAGGTGAAGATTGAAGATGCTTGCTTCATGTTGAAGTTGTTGGGTTATATCACACTATATAAATGCTTAAATGAAATCATCTATATATTGGCAAGGGTGGAAGGCTAAGCCTTTTGCTTGGTGTTTTGTTCCACTCATGCCGTTAGGAACCGTATAAACCGGTGTTATGTTCCTTGATTATGCGTTCCTAACACGGTTGGGGTGTATGGGACCCCCTTGATAAACCGCTAAGTGCTAAGTCTTTTCCAGCAAGTCCCAACATTTGGTACTATTTGCCTCATAATAACAACTTAATTAATTAATTAAATTTGCATAGGGGGTCGCTCCCTCGGGGATTCCTAATTCTACATAGCAGGGGGGGCCAGTGCCGCTGGTGTTGGTCCCAAACGGGGAGTCTGCGGGAACCACCACGAGGAAACTCGAGGATTGGGTCCAGTAGAATCGCCCATCCGGTCGTGTCCTGAGACTTAGATACGCGCGGCTACTATCAGGGTGTCGACACGCCGGGAGGATTTGCTGGATTAGCCTTACCTTAGTTTGGTTTAACTTGAGCACGGGATTCCGAGAATACTCGGGTCTTCCCACCTATGGAGTTGCGACTCCGCAGATTGTGGGCTTGTAATGGGTCAAGTTGGAACACCCCTGCAGGGTTATGAACTTTCGAAAGTCGTGCCCGCAGTTATGTGGCAGATGGGAGCTTGTTAATATCTGGTTGTAGAAAACTTGACACAATGTTCTAATACACTACCAGCGTGTGTACCGTGACTGTCAATTTCCGAATAGGGATTCGGGAGTTGAATACGGTGGGGTTATGTTTGACCGGTTTTAGTTAGGATCACTTCGTGATCATCTCTCGACCGAGGCTCTTCTCTTCTCGCTCTCTTTTACGTAAGCTAGTGCTAGTTGCTGCTGCAGACTCTTGTTGTTCCTTCACCTCTTGTTCTTTCTTCAGCCTTATCCTCACCCAAGGCTTAAATAGTCGTGTTACCCGGGAACGGGATTGCTGAGTCCTCTGTGGCTCACAGTTACTTCACCACACCAGATGCAGGTTCAGCCGAGTTTGATGTAGGAGTTGGATCAGTTCTTCACTGGGAGCTCGATGAAGAGAGTGGTCGTATGCTTGTGACGTTTCGACGATCAGTAGTGGTTTCTACTAGGATTCGATCCTGACCTGTGGCTTTATGTTGTTTTGGTATCTTTCTTTTGAATCTTCACCCGTAGTCGGGTTGTGATGTTTTGAATGATGTATTGCTTATGTATTGTATTGTGTGAAGTGGCGAGTGTAAGCCAACTATCTCCTTTTGCAATTTAATCCCTCTTTTACATGAGTCGTGCAAAGATACCAAACTTGAGATCATTCTAGGATGGGCTTATACCTTTAAGTCGTGCATCGACACGTAGGAGGTATAGTCCCATCCTGGGCATTACACTTCTACCCACTTAGTAACGTAATCAACAACAACTAAAATATGTGTATACCCATTGGAGGAAGGGAACGGTCCCATATAATCAAAGCCCGAGACATCAAATGGTTCAATAACAAGTGAATAATTCATAGGCATTTCTTGGCGTCTACTGATATTACCAATTCTTTGACATTCATCACAAGATAAGATAAACTTACGGGCATCCTTGAAGAGAGTAGGACAATAAAAACCAGATTGCAATACCTTATGTGCAGTTCTATCTCCAGCATGGTGTCCTCCATAAGCTTCGGAGTGGCACTTGCGTAGGATCTGTTCCTGTTCATTCTCAGGTACACAACGTCTAATAATACCATCTACTCCTTCTTTATAAAGGTGTGGATCATCCCAAAAGTAATGTCTCAAATCATAGAAGAATTTTTTCTTTTGCTGGTATGTGAAACTAGCTGGTATAAACTTAGCAACAATGTAATTAGCATAATCAGCATACCATGGAGCAGTACGAGAAGTATTTATGACAGCTAATTGTTCATCAGGAAAGCTATCATCAATAGGTTGTGGGTCATCAAGAATATTCTCTAGCCTAGACAAGTTGTCTTCAACGGGGTTCTCAGCTCCCTTTCTATCAATAATATGCAAATCAAATTCTTGCAGGAAGAGAACCCATCTAATAAGTCTAGGTTTAGCATCTTTCTTTCCCATAAGGTATTTGATAGCAGCATGATCAGTGTGAATAGTTACTTTAGAATCAACAATATAAGGCCAAAAATTGTCACATGCAAATACAACTGCTAAAAACTCCTTCTCAGTAGTAGCATAATTTCTCTGGGCACTGTC
This sequence comes from Secale cereale, assembly GCA_902687465.1. Taxonomy (NCBI): domain Eukaryota; kingdom Viridiplantae; phylum Streptophyta; class Magnoliopsida; order Poales; family Poaceae; genus Secale; species Secale cereale. The sequence continues at coordinate 794,054,841 of LR738710.1, read as the reverse complement.
TAGATTTTTACTAGCATATTGGCTAACATTCAATTTCTTATCAACTCTTTGTCCTAGAACAGCACCTACAACATAATCACTAACATCGCACATAATCTCAAAGGGTAAATTCCAGTCAGGATGCTGGACAATAGGTGCAGAGATCAATGCTTTCTTAAGCATTTCAAATACTTCTACACAATCATCATCAAAGACAAAAGGAACATCTTTTTGTAGGAGATTAGTCAGAGGCTTGGAGATTTTGGTGAAGTCCATAGTGAACCTCCTATAAAACCCGGCATGACCAAGGAAACTTAGTATACCTTTGATGTCCTTGGGACACGACATCTTTTCAATAGCATCAACTTTAGCTTTGTCAACTTCAATACCTCTTTCGGAAATTTTATGTCCCAAGACAATGCCTTCATTAACCATAAAGTGGCACTTTTCCCAATTCAAGACAAGATTAGTGTCTTCACATCTCTGCAAAACTCGATCAAGGTTGCTCAAGCAATCATCAAAAGAAGTTTCGTAAACGGAAAAGTCATCCATGAAAACCTCAATAATCTTTTCACAAAAATCAGAGAATATAGCCATCATGCATCTTTGAAAGGTAGCAAGTGCATTACATAAACCAAAAGGCATACGTCTATAAGCAAAGGTACCGAAGGGACAAGTAAAAGTGGTCTTTTCTTGGTCCCCTTTTGACACATGTATTTGAGAGAAACCAGAATAACCATCTAGAAAGCACAAATGAGTATGTTTGGATAACCTTTCTAGCATTTGATCAATAAAAGGCAAAGGGTAATGATCTTTCTTAGTGGCTTTATTTAATTTGCGGAAATAAATTACCATCCTATAACCTATAACAATTCTTTGCGGGATCAATTTGTTGGGGTATTTGGATCGACACCTATGGGATCACAAGAATCCCTGCTACGGTTGCGGGGCGCGGGGTTGAGAGAAGAGCGGATCTAACGGTCAGGACACGGTTCCTTTACCCAGGTTCGGGCCGCAAAGATGCGTAAAACCCTACTCCTGCTTTGGTGGATTATATGTTGGTGTTCTTCAGCTAACGAGGAGCTCCAAGAGAGTCGTGAGGAGTTCTAAAAAGCCGAATCCCCCTCCTGGTCGCCTCGGCCTCCTTTTATAGAGAAAAGGGGTTGCCACAGTGGCACACAGGAGGTGGAAAGGGTACAGTGATGCGAGGTTATCCCTCGCATTAAAGGACAAGGTGCATTTAATGCGCCCAGCTTAGGTGTCTCGGGGACGAGGGGAGACGCCCGTCTTGTCCGTCGCCGCCCTTCCTCGCGTTGACACGCGCCCTAGCCAGCGGTGCCTGAGGTGCCATGTAGGTAGACAGGGAGCTGAGGTGGCGTAACGGCGGGTCTCCGCGAGGATCTGTGGTTTTGCCACGCAGGAGCCTGTCCAGCTGGCCGGGTCGGCAGCTGCGTGGGTCGGTGGAAACCCAGTTGGTGCGGGCCTAATGGTGGCCCCGTGGGTGTCCTCGGCAAGGGCCTTGCCGGGGCCCCGGTAAGGGTCTTGCCGCGGCGCCTGCTGTCATCCCCGACAAGGTGCTTGCCGGGGGCCTTGTAGTCCTCCTTGGCTGGGATCCTGCCAAGAGTCGTCGTCTTCTTAACTTGCATCTGATCTTGAATGTCTTCACAAAGATCTGCATGCCACCACGGGGATATCTCCCGAATTCTCGCCCCCATGGGGGCGGTGGACTCAAGGGTGATTCGCTCCGTAGGTGCGGGGCGAGCTGCACGGCAAGGGTCTTGCCGGGGCTGCCAGAGCCGGCCCCGGAAAGGATCTTGCCGAGGGAAGCTGCTTCGTCCCTTTGCTCTTTGTGGTCTTGTTCTTGGCGTCGCTCCAGTCTCCATTGAGCTTCAGTCTTGCCCCGGCTCGCCTCCCTCGCCATGCTTGGTGCGGCGGCGCCGTGGCTCAGACTGCCCGTGCACAGTCATAGGGATACAAAAAGTGTACCCCTCTTTTTGTACACCTGCAGGAGCCCCCGGGCCAGGGCCACACATAAGCGCGACACATTGTTGGGCCAGGCCTAGAACGGTGCGCGGGCAGGCGGGGTGGTTTTCACCGTGGTAAAATTTCCGTGCGCTGCGCCTCCCACGACCCGCGCGCGGCGCGGGGTGGAGGGGCGCGCATGACGTGGGCGGCATGCGTGGGGCGGTTTCCGCAGGCATGCGTCACGTCGCAGTAAATGCGAAAGGAGACGGCCCGTGCCTTTCCCATAAACGGGGGGAGGTGTGGGGGCGTGGCCCGCTGACTCGATGGGGCCGAGGCGCGGTCTGCTCGGCGTCCACTCCCCACGGTCACGGGGTGGGGAGAGGTCGCCTCACCCGTCCCTTCGGTCTTGCGCGTTCGCCACGTGCCTCCCATGCGTTCGAGGTGGCGAGCGGTGGAGGCGGGAAACCGAGTCGTCGCTGGTTGGGGCGGCGGGTCGGTCCCAGCCCCTCTCGCCTTGTGCGTCTTGATTGGCCTAGCGGGGCAGTCGAGCTCCAGCCCCGCCCCTTTATAAAGGGTGGGGGGAGGGGACGGCGCTCCGCACTCCTCCATCTTCTTTCTCCTTCAGCTTCTGCTCCTTTCTTCTGTCCGCCATGAAGAAGGAAAACCCCGGCTCCTCAACGATGGCGGCGAGGGTCGTCGCTCGACAACGCGTCCCCCCTTCTCCTGCACCCGCGGTGGCCGAACCGGCCACGAGGGGAAGAGGGAGTGGGCGGGGCCATGGGCGAGGTTGGGGTGCTCGGGGAAGAGGAGGACGGGGCGGCCCACCGGCCTCGCCCCCGCCAGCAGCTCCTCCTCCAGTGGAAGGTCATGTTGGAGATGACCCCTGTGAAATCTTCATTAGGATGCGGGGGTCGCCGCGCCGTCGCCTTCGTCTCCCGACTACGTTTGCGCGGGAGATGGAGGTGAACCCGGCGGAGTCGCTGCGGCTGCACATGAGGGGTTGTGGGATCAGTGGCACGCGGGCTCGCGTCGACTTCCCTGCCCCTCATGTGATGTATCTTCGCCAAGGATGGAAGAGGTTCGCTCGCATCCACAACCTGGCGGATGGGCTCACCCTCCACTTCAAGTTGATGGGGGATGGCCACCTCTCCGTCAAGGTCTTCGGGCACCTCGGGACTCGCGCGAGGTGCTGCATGGAGAGCTCCTCTAATGACGAAGACTCCTCCTCGAGCGAGGGTGACGAGGAGGACAGCGACAGCGACGACGAGGGCGGGGGACGGCAGGATGACGGGTCCGACTAGGTGTCGGGCGCCACTCCTGGTGGCACAGACGACCCCATCATCCGCGTCGCTGGCTCCTTGAACTTCTCGGGGTCGTCTCCTTGGCGGCTGGCGTAGGGAGGCTGCGGAAGAGGAAGAGGAAGAAGGCGGGCGGCAAGGTCGTCATGTCGGAGTTCGCGGGCACCAACGCCTTCGTCTCCTACTGACGTCCTGCCGCCTCGTCTTCGAGCTCAGCCTCCGGTGCCGTCATCACCGTCCAGCCCTGGGGAGGCCGCCGAGATGCCTTCTCGGTGTCTTCTGCCACCCGTAGCTCGCCTAGGCGCCCCTTTTTCCCTTCTCGCCTCCTTGACCTACCTCCTGAGGAGAGGGACAAGAAAGGCATTACGGGCATCTTATCTCTTTTTAGTCTGTAAGCCTTCGGGCATCTGTTAAGTTTAAAACTTGTAATCCCCTTATTCATGTTTTTCATTCCCTATGGACTGTACCTGAATGGAATGTTTTTAATGAAAAAGGAATGTTTGCCGGGTCATTTGTTCGTAGGTAAAAACCCACAACAGGGAATAAATCCCTGATATCCTTAAGATAAACATTTTCTCGCCCGTCAACAAGCCCTGCCGTTTCCCTACTTCGCTTAACCTTTCTCACGCCTTTGGCGGAGGCAGGGATGAAGCGGGCTCAGGCTCCTCGTTTTATCCCTTCGCTGCCGCGACTACGACCAACCTAGTCCCAGGAACGAGCCTTAGGGCCTAGAGTTATGAGACCACGATAGCTTTAAGGAAAAGAACGAGGTTTCACATACCTCAGTCCATAACGGAATGCATGATAAGGGAAAAAGGACTTATCTGAAGCTGCAGCCCCCGGCAACCTTGGTCTGCCGTGGGCAAATTCTTGCCCTTGCAGCCCCCGGCAACACTAGCTTGCCGGGGCCTAGGCACTGGTCCGTTCTTCTTTCCTTCCTCCAAGTGGCTTTGGCAAGGATGCCTGTGCGTCCTGTAAACCAAGGAAGACAGAGGAAAGACAAAGACTCGACCTCTAAGATAGGGGTTAGCCGCTGTGAAGCACTATCAACCCTAACCATGGACGAGACTCGACTCAGCATGCATGCTAAAACTTAGGGCGCCAGCGCTTCATTTATTTATGCTCAGGGTCTGCGCCTGGCTTTGTACAAAGGGTTACATGCCTTGCCGGCAAAGCTTGTACAAAAGGGTGGCTTGCCGGGGGGGGCGGCAAGCTGCGCCTTATGGGTAAAACTTGCAAAGATGCTCGATGTTCCAGGAATTACTCACCGGAACGACATCCTCGGTCTCCAGGCGGACAGCGCCAGGCCTGGTGACTCGTATTACCCGATAAGGGCCTTCCCACTTCGGCGTCAACTTGTTCATATTCCTGGCCGATTGAACGCGTCGGAGAACAAGGTCGCCTTCCTCAAAGCTTCGGGCATGAACCTTGCGGCTATGGTAGCGGCACAAGGCTTGCTGGTAGCGCGCTACTCTCACAGCCGCCCGAAGACGATCTTCCTCAAGGAGCATTGTGTCGTCTTGCCGCAATTGCTCTTGCTCAAGCTCATCATAAGCGAGCACTCGAGGTGACCCGTAAATGAGTTCCGTGGGGAGAACTGCTTCTGCCCTGTATATCAGGGCAAAGGGCGTCTGGCCGGTGGCTCGATTTGGCGTCATCCTGATCGACCAAAGAACCGCCGGCAATTCATCAATCCAGCGCCTCCCGCTCTTGTGCAGCCTGTCAAAGGTCTTTGTCCTTAATCCTCGCAACACTTCAGCATTTGCCCTCTCAGCTTGACCATTGCTCCTGGGGTGAGCAACGGAAGCGAAACAGACCTTGCTGCCGAGGTCTTGGGTATATTGCATGAAGGTGCAGCTTGTAAACTACGTGCCGTTGTCGGTGATGATCCTGTTGGGTACACCAAAACGGCACACTAGTCCCTTGAAGAATTTGACGGCTGACTGAGCTGTGACCTTCCTTACTGCCTCCACCTCTGGCCACTTTGTGAACTTGTCGATTGCAACGTACAAGTACTCAAAGCCCCCGACGGCGCGTGGCAAAGGGCCCAGTATGTCGAGCCCCCAGACCGAGAAGGGCCAGGAGAGAGGAATGGTTTGAAGGGCTTGAGCTGGCTGATGAAGTTTCTTCGAATGGAATTGGCACGCTTCACACCTGGTGACCAGCACCGCCGCATCCTGGAGGGCAGTGGGCCAGAAGAAGCCTTGCCGGAATGCCTTGCCGGCAAGAGCTCTCGACCCTATGTGGGATCCACATATGCCTCCATGTATCTCTGCCAACAGCTCCAGTCCTTCCTCTCGGGGGATGCACTTCAATTTCACACCGTTTGGTCTCCTTCTGTACAGGACGTCATCGACGAACTGGTACATGGCAGACCGACGGGCTACTTTCTCCGCTTCTTCCTGCTCCTCAGGAAGTTCCCAAGTCTGAAGGAATCGGATGGTATGTTGCGCCCACGCTGGAGCCTGGGGCTCGACGGCGAGGACTAAAGGCATTTACTCCGCCAAGGAAGTGGCTATCTCGACGGCAAAAGCTTGACGCTTCGCCGGAGTCAGCCCTCCGGTGGCGGGCTCAGTGTCCCCGGCAACATCCTTGCCGGCGGCTCCGGGGAGCTCGGCGGCAAAGTACTTGCCGGGCCCTGACTTCCTCCTCTTGTTCTGCTCTGTCGATGGATCAACAGATGGCTGAGAAAGCTGAAGCACAAAGGTACCTGGTTCCACAGGTAACTTGAGAGCAGCGCGCTTTGACAGGTAATTGGCGATGTCGTTCTCCGCTCGGGGAACGTGCTCCGCCTGTATACCGTCAAAGCGCTCTTCCAACTTTCTCACTTCATCAATGTAGGCCTTCATCAACGGGCTCTGGTAATCCTTGTTGACTTGTTTGACGACAAGCTGTGAGTCGCCTCTGACAATGAGCTTCTTGATTCCGAGGTCCGCCGCGATCCTAAGACCAGCAAGCAGCCCCTCGTACTCGGCAGTGTTGTTTGTTGATACCTCCCTAGGGAAGTGCATCTAGACCACGTACTTGAGGTGCTCTTCGGTGGGCGCGACCAGCAGTACGCCAGCCCCGGCGCCCTACAAAGTGAAAGCCCCATCAAAGTACATGATCCAGTTGCAACTTGCCTCTTTGCCGGGGAGAGCAGTTTCTTGGACTTCTTCATCAGGCGTTGCGGTCCATTCTACGACGAACTCTGCCAGGACTCGACTCTGAATTGTCGAAGTGCTTTCAAACTTGAGGCGAAAGCTAGATAGCTCTAGTGCCCACTCTACAATCCTTCCCGTTGCATCTAGATTGTGCAATATCCGTTGCAGAGGGAGGCGAGTGACGACAGTGATCTCGTGCGCCTGGAAGTAGTGACGCAACTTCCTCGAGACCATAAGAAGGCCGAAGAGTAATTTCTGCACACCGGAGTACCTTGACCTAGCCCCCTGCAAGAGGGAGCTAACAAAGTAGACCGGCTGCTGCATCATCTTCTTCTTCGGCTGCACTCCAATCGGCTGTGTCGCCCCTGCGCCAGTGGCACTAGGCTCTGTTGCTGCTATCACCTCATCGTCGATTTTTCTCTGCGCCACCAGTGCGGCGCTGACCACCTAGTTTGTTGCCGCTAAGTATAGCAGCAACAGTTCCTCTGGTCCGGGCGCAACCAGTATTGGCGTGGAGGAAAGATATTTCTTCAGGTCTTGTAACGCTGCTTCGGCTTCCGGCGTCCACTCCATTGGGCCCGCCTTTTTCAAGATCTTGAAAAAGGGGAGGGCGCGCTCGGCAGACTTGGAAATAAATCTGCTCATGGCGGCAATGCAGCCAGCAAGCCGACACACGTCCTTGACCCGATTGGGTGCTTCAATCTGCTCTATAGCTTTGATCTTGTCCGGATTGGCTTCTATCCCACGCTGCGACACGAAGAACCCGAGAAGCTTGCCGGACGGAACGCCGAAGATGCACTTCTCAGGGTTCAGCTTTAGGTTGATTTTGCGCAGGTTCACAAATGTTTCTTGTAAATCCGGTACAAGGGTTGCCCTGTTCTTGTTTTTGACCACTATATCATCCATATAAGCCTCTATATTTCTATGGAGCTGGGGTTCAAAACCAATCTGGACTGCCCTTGCAAATGTCGAGCCAGCACTCTTCAACCCGAAAGTCATTCGTACGAAACAGTACGTACCACATGGGGTGATGAATGATGTCTTCTCTTCGTCTTCTCTCGCCATGAAGTTCTGGTGGTAGCCGGAGTAGGCATCGAGGAATGATAGCAGGTCACACCCTGCCGTGGAGTCGACAATCTGGCCTATGCACGGCAACGGGAAGGGGTCCTTGGGACAAGCTTTATTGACATCTGTGTAATCAATACACAACCTCCACTTCCCATTTGCCTTGCGCACTACCACTGGATTGGTCAACCACGTTGGGTGGAGCACTCCTCTCACCAACCCCGCAGCTTCCAGTTTCCGGATCTCCTCGGTGATGAACTCTTGTCGTTCCAAAGCTTGCTTCCTGACCTTCTGTTTGACGGGCCGCGCATGAGGACAGACAGCAAGGTGGTGCTCAATCACTTCCCTGGGAACGCCGGGGATGTTGGATGCTTGCCAGGCAAACACGTCGACATTCGCCCGCAGGAAGCTGACGAGCGCGTCTTCCTATTTATTGTCAAGGGCGGAGCTTATGGTAAAAGCCCCTCCCGTGCCGTCCTCCTTGACAGAAACCTTCTTGGTTCCCGACGGCACGGCCCTGGATCTCTTGTTCCTGCCGGTGGAGCTCTCTGGCACGTCCTCGACGGGAGCGCGACACTCCGAAGAGGTGCGCTTGCCGGAGTGGGTGTCTGAGGTCTCGCCGGTCTTCTTCTTTTCGGTGGAGCTCTCAGGTACGTCCTCGATGGGAGCACAGCACTCCGAAGAGGTGCGCTTGCCGAAGTGGGCGCCCGAGGTCTCGCCAGTCTTCTTCTTCTTCCCTCCCGGGGCTCCAGTGGTAGGAGCAAGTGCCCCCGTAGCGGCAGTTGCTGCAACTGCTTGCTGGTACAATTGGTCGGCGCAAATCAGCACATCTTTCTTGTCGGAGGGGATGGTGATGATCGTCACGGGCCCTGGCATCTTCAGGGTGTTGTAGGCATAGTGCGATGCTGCCATGAACTTGGCCAGCGCTGGGCGGCCAAGGATCCCGTTTTAAGGCAGGGGATCTTGGCGACATCAAACACGATCCTCTCTGTCCTGTAGTTCAGATCACTTCCAAAAGTCACGGGCAGTGTGACTTTCCCCTTCGGTTGACTCCTTCCTGGGCTGACCCCATGAAACGTGCCCGTCTCCTCGAGGTCTCCATCAGGAACTTGCAGTTTCTCGATCACGGTGGGCGAGAGTAGGTTTAGGCCGGCCCCGCCATCTACTAGCATCTTCGTCACTTTGAGGTTGCGTATTGTTGGTGAAACCAACAACGGCAAGCACCCGACCGCAGTAGTGCGATCAGGGTGATCCTCGGTGTCAAAGATGATAGGTGTACTGGACCATTTCAGCGGCTTTTGGGCACCGGATGATGGCTCCGCTGCAATAATTTCACGCGCCCATTGTTTAACCTGGCGGTGAGAAGCGTGCAGCGAGGTGCCACCATCGACGCACATGGCGTCCGTAGCCTTCTGAAACTCTTGGCCGCCGGACTCGTCGTCCTCTTCGTGATCGTCGTCCTCAGATCTTCTGTCGCGGCCCCGGGCGGGCCTTTCCTGCTGTTTCTCCTTGCCGCGACGGCCTGCTTGGCCGTCACGTTTCTTGTTGGACCCTTCAGCGCCGTCTTGGCCCTTCTCCTTGTCCCGCCTCTCGTATTCAGCCCTTTGCTTCTCAGCAAGGAGCTCAACCTGGTGGCAGTCCTGCAGATCATGGCCCTTGTGATGGCTTCTCGCCCCTCATTGGTTACCCCAAGTGGAAGGTTTGAGATGTAGCATAGCGGTAGTTTTCCCTTGGCAAAGATACCAAGGATCGAATCCCGTGAGACTCTGAGGGTCGACAAGAAGGTGTCAATAGCGCCAGAGACATTTGCTTGACAGGACCTACACACAGATACAAATAACTTTGCTCCCAACGAGTACAGAGAGGTTGTCAATCCCTCCGGCCTTGTCATTTACAAAGGATCAAACGCAAGAGATAATAGTGATAGGTATGACTGCAACTAGTAAATAAAAATAGGAAGTAAATAGCGGGTGTGATCAGTGATGGTAATATGGACCGGGGTCCAATGATGTTCACTAGTGATGTCTCTCTCCCAAAAGATGATAAAACAGCTAAGCGAGGTAAACGAATTACAGCTGGGCAATTGACAGGATTATGTGCGCAAACCAATGCTAACTATGCTGCAAAGAAAGGTAGAGGCTCAAAAGCATGGCTGGTACGCCAAGGCAAGTAGACCGAAATCCATCTGCATCTACTACTAATCATCCACCTTGAGATATCTATCCAGAACATCTCGCTGGTATTAAGTTGTGAGTCCCACCCATAGTGTAAACTCAAAGCAACAGACAACTGCATTAAAAGAACTTTGCGTAAAGTAAACAATCCTTGCACCCGCAAGTACAAGCACCGTTGTTTTCCCCCTTGTGGCAATAGCACATCCCCTAGACTCATGTTTCTGTCACTCAAGCTAGTCATCGAGGGGCATGAACCCACAATCAAGCATAACGTTCCCTCTTGGAGTTACTACCTACTACTTGGCCAAAGCAATAAATAGCAACGGAGAATATGCAAGAATTACTCAAGAACATAAATATAAAAGAGGTGAATCAAATATATTACTCACACACAATCTGAACATAATCTCATAATCCATCGGATCCCAACAAACTCAGCATAGCAATAGCATAAAGATTACATATGTGCCTCGATCATGTAGGGCAGCTCACGAGGTCTAATCGGTGAATAACAAAGAGGGGAGGAGAACATCACATAGCTACTGGTCATGGACCCATGGTCCAAGGGGGACTACTCGCAACTCATCCGGGAAGCGTCCATGGTGGTGGAGAAGCTCTCGGTGGTGGTTCTCCCCTCCGGCAGGGTGCCGGGAAGAGTTCTCCTAGTGCTCCCGATCTGGGAAGCGCGACGGCGGCGGAACAGAGATGAGATCGCGAAAAAGGGTTCCGTCCTCGAGGGTTTCGGGACGCGGTGTAAATATATGCCAAAGGGGGTCACCAGAGGAGGTAAGGGGGGCCCAGGAGCCCCCCCGGCGCGGCCAGGAGGGGGGTCGCATGGGCAGGCCGCCTGGGCTGCCCCCGGCTCCCCTCTGGCCCCACTTCTGGCGCGTGGAAGCTTCTGGAGCGCTGATTTTTTATATATTTTTCCCGGAATTTTTCTGGCACTTTAAGTAATGGGAAAACCTGAAATACAAAAACAGCGGAAAACAGAAACTGGCACTGTGGTGCACTGAGTTAATAGGTTAGTCCAAATATGATCAAAAGTGTATGGAAGTGCATAAATATCATAGCAATATCACACAAAAGAGGCATGGAGCAAGCAGAAATTATAGATACGTTTTGGACGTATCAACATCCCCAAGCTTAATTCCTGCTCGTCCTCGAGTAGGTAAATGATAACAAGCATAATTTCTGTGGTGACATGCTATCAACCATATAAGAACTTTTAAGTAAAGTAATCAAGGCATGTAATTCAATTCAAGTCATAACAAGCAAGAGTCTATATTATTATTGTAACAAGTAACATAAGAACATAAAGGAGCAAGAGCTCTCGCTGTCCGTGACTCGAATGTCTCCAAATGGTGTTTGCGTGCAAGACAGGGGATAGGGATATATGAGAGAGTAAAACATAGTTTTTTTGTATTGTTGAGAGCTTAATCTACTAAAGTTTCACACTTGGTCTTCTTTGGAATCTTATCTTGACTCATCCCGAGACCGTCAGCTAGGTACAAGTCAAAATGATCCACTCCCTTTCGATATTTTGAGCACTCATGCAATGGATGAGCGTAAGCAAGAAAGTCGACACTTAGGATGGTAAAGAGAGAAATGATAGAGGGGGAAGACAAAAAAGGTGTGAAAGGCTCACATCAATGAGGACAATCATCGGCGAGAGAAAGCCAAATGATAGATATGATGCGAGGAGTAGGGATTGCCATGCAACGGATGCACATATGAGCTAAGGTATGCTCTCCAATGGAACTAGTGGGGGTGCATCCAACTTGCTTGCTCAAGAAGACCTAGAGCTCTTTTGAGGAGGCTCATCATTGGAATATACAAGCCAAGTTCTATAGTGTAAAGGTCCCCACATAGCTATATGCACAAATGATAATCTCTATGGAGTACAAGGTATAAGATGGAGTACGAGTGTGGATCTCTCAAAAGAAATAGTAGTGTGCCCCCTTCTCTCTTTTTATTTCTTTTTCTCTTTTTTTATTTTTTTTTTATTTTTGGTGGCCTCAATGGCTCTTTCTATTTATCTCTCATTTGTCCTCTTTGGAATCTTTTGATTTTGTCCTCTTTGGGATCTTTTGATTTGTCCTCTTTGGGATCTTTTCCTCACTTTAGGGGCAACACTCTATGTATTACAAGAGGTATAGAAGATCTTTCACACTTTACAAAAGTACTCAACATAAAGAAAATGAAACTATCATGATGTATGCAAATGTATGCCTCTGCCAGTGTAGCAGGATATGCAATGATACTAGCGCGTCATGTAGCAATGATTAGGGCAAGGCCCAACTAGCATGCGGCTCATCGATCAAGCAAAAAAGCATGTATGACATGAAGATCAAGTCATGAGAAGATGGATGTTGCATGGCAATGTATCTCGGAAAGGCTATGGAAATGCCTTAATAGGTAGGTATGGTGGCAGTTTTGAGGAAGGATATAATGAGCTTATGATGACAGAGCGTATCGTGCCAAGGATTTGGATGCACCGGCGAAGTATGCGCCAACTCTCGAGGTGAGAAAGCGCAATGCACAGTACTGAAGAGGCTAGAAAAATATGGATAGGTGGAAGTGTCAACCTTCGAATACTCACATTAGTCCGAAGAACTCATGCACTTATTATCGGTAACTCTCAATCTAATTAGGAGGTTCACAAAGAGACAAGTACCCTGAGGAGGTGTGTATGGGGGTTTGGTTACCCTTGCTCATCCTCGACCCATGGTACGTGAGTGTACTCTAATATTCGATCCCTCCAAAGATTAGTGATCCATTTAGTAGCTAAAGTTCTCAACTATTTTGTAGGTTTTCGAAAATAAACACGGATTGCCCAAAATACGACATCTATCACTAATAGGCTAAAGCTCTTGACACCAAAAGTTCATGCATTACTCATGGCAATACCTCAAAACTATTGCAAGTTACTACTAAAATTAAATAGCAACCTCAATTACCTACTTTAAGTTAAGACACACAACTCAGTGCAACAGACAAACTCTCTTAACAAGATAAACATGAAAACTCAGGAGAGTTCAGCAACTAACTAAGCAAAAGCTCTTTAAAAAGTAAAGCATGAAAACTAAGAGCTAAACATCACAGTAGCTATGGAAAGACAAAGAACATACACAGCAAAGATAAGCATGAAAATCCTATGTTGTGTTCTAGGTTGAAGTGGAGCGTGTTTCTCTCCCACACAAAGAAAGTTGGGTTCTAACTCGTTATGAACAGCAAGCAAAACTAAAGAAAACTAAAAAGGAAACTAAGAGCAAGACGCTCGAAGCATAGCACATAACGCATGAAGTGATTAAAATAAAGTGGAACGAAAGACGAACTGATAATTGTTGATGGAGAAGGGGATGCACGGGGGCATCCCCAAGCTTAGACGCTTGAGTCTTCTTGAATATTTCTTGGGGGTGCATGGGGGCATCCCCAAGCTTGAGCGTTTGACCCTCCTGAATCTTTTTATCATCTTCCCTCGCACACTTGAAAACTCCCTTCATACATAACTCATCATAATCTGATTAGCGAGGTTAGTACCCATAATAAAATATTTTTTCCTTGCTGGAAATAAGGATAATCTTGAAGAGCTACTGTTTCTCAAGATTGCCAAAAGGTTTTTGCAAAGAAAAAGCAAGCTCAAGGTTTGCAAAACGAAGAAAAGGCAAAACAGGACAGAATCTGTGAAAAATAGACCAGCAGGTAGTAAATAATTTTTTCAGGGCACTTCTGCAACTCAAATCAAAAAACTCAGAACATACGCCCGAAAGCCAATTGTATAGAGCACGCTGTCGAAAAAATTCAGACCAAAAAGATGATCTGGTGATTTTATACGAACTTTTCTGTCCAAGGACAGAATCCACCATGTCACAACTTTTGAACTTTCTTGCAATCAGAGGCTAAACTTGGCACAAAGCTGAAAAGAAAAGATACAATGATGATGCTACTGTAGTAACAAACATCAAGACCACTAAAACTGAAAGAACAAACTGAAAGCAAAGATAACAAGGGTTGTCTCCCTAGAGCTCTTTCTTTATAGCCATAAAGATAGGCTTAAGACTTTAATGATGCTCTC
>LR738710.1:794009777-794041132 GCA_902687465.1 Secale cereale | reverse complement strand
GAATATTGCAATACAATAATCCATTGAAGCACAAAGCAATAAGCATAGGAAGACAAAACAAGTGCAGCTTCAAAACCTTCAACATAAAGAGAGGGAACTTGATATTATTGAAATATCTATAAGCATATGTTCCCTTCTCATAATAATTTTCAGTGGGATCACGAATAAACTCAACAATATAAGCATCACATAAAGCATTGTTACCATGATCCACATGCAAAAAGGTATCATTACTCTTCATATAAGCAAAATCTTTCTTATTAGGACTAGTGAGAGTAAAGCAATCATAACCATCATGGTAATCATTATATTTAGGAGGCATATCATAATCATAATAAATTTTATCCTCAATAGTAGGTGGACTGAAAACATCATATTCATCATTGTAATCATATATAGGAAGCAAAGTATCATCAAAGTAAATTTTCTCTTTGAAAGTTGGGGGACTAAAAATATCATGTTCATCAAACGTGTCATCCCCAAGCTTAGAGCTTTCCATGTCATTAGCAATATTGATATTCAAAGAAAGCATACTAATAACATCACCACCATCATGATTGTTATGCAAATAATAAAGTTCCATAGGTTTTTTAATTTTCTCTTCAAACACATCATGTCCCAAAGCAAGGTAGAGCTTATAAAGCTCTCTCATATTTTTGTTGTTTTCCATTAAGCAAAACTAGTGAAAAGACATAAAGAAAACTGAAAGGTAAACTAACAAGACTAAAAAGCAAAGATAAAAGATAGCGTGCAACTCCCCTATCTTGAAGAGTGGAGTCCCCGGCAACGGCGCCAGAAAACTTTGCTTGATGGCTTCTCGCCCCTCGTTGGTTACCCCAAGTGGAAGGTTTGAGATGTAGCGTAGCGGTAGTTTTCCCTTGGCAAAGATACCAAGGATCGAATCCTGTGAGACTCCAAGGGTCGACAAGAAGGTGTCAATAGCGCCAGAGACTTTTGCTTGACAGGACCTGCACACAGATACAAATAACTTTGCTCCCAACGAGTACAGAGAGGTTGTCAATCCCTCCGGCCTTATCGTTTACAAAGGATCAAACGCAAGAGATAATAGTGATAGGTATGACTGCAACTAGTAAATAAGAATAGGAAGTAAATAGCGGGTGTGATCAGTGATGGTAATATGGACCGGGGTCCCATGATGTTCACTAGTGATGTCTCTCTCCCAAAAGACGATAAAACAGCTAAGCGAGGTAAACGAATAACAGCTGGGCAATTGACAGGATTATGTGCGCAAACCAATGCTAACTATGCTGCAAAGAAAGGTAGAGGCTCAAAAGCATGGGCGGTACGCAAAGGCAAGTAGACCGAAATCCATCTGCAACTACAACTAATCATCCACCTTGAGATATCTATCCAGAACATCTCACTGGTATTAAGTTGCGAGTCCCACCCATAGTGTAAACTCAAAGCAACAGACAACTGCATTAAAAGAACTTTGCGTAAAGTAAACAATCCTTTCACCCGCAAGTACAAGCACCGTTGTTTTCCCCCTTGTGGCAACAGCACATCCCCTAGACTCATGTTTCTGTCACTCAAGCTAGTCATCGAGGGGCATGAACCCACAATCAAGCATATCATTCCCTCTTGGAGTTACTACCTACTACTTGGCCAAAGCAATAAATAGCAACGGAGAACATGCAAGAATTACTCAAGAACATAAATATAAAAGAGGTGAATCAAATATATTACTCACACACAATCTGAACATAATCTCATAATTCATCGGATCCCAACAAACTCAGCATAGCAACAACATAAAGATTAAATAGCAACCTCAATTACCTACTTTAAGTTAAGACACACAACTCAGTGCAACAGACAAACTCTCTTAACAAGATAAACATGAAAACTCAGGAGAGTTCAGCAACTAACTAAGCAAAAGCTCTTTAAAAAGTAAAGCATGAAAACTAAGAGCTAAACATCACAGTAGCTATGGAAAGACAAAGAACATACACAGCAAAGATAAGCATGAAAATCCTATGTTGTGTTCTAGGTTGAAGTGGAGCGTGTTTCTCTCCCACACAAAGAAAGTTGGGTTCTAACTCGTTATGAACAGCAAGCAAAACTAAAGAAAACTAAAAAGGAAACTAAGAGCAAGACGCTCGAAGCATAGCACATAACGCATGAAGTGATTAAAATAAAGTGGAACAAAAGACGAACTGATAATTGTTGATGGAGAAGGGGATGCACGGGGGCATCCCCAAGCTTAGACGCTTGAGTCTTCTTGAATATTTCTTGGGGGTGCATGGGGGCATCCCCAAGCTTGAGCGTTTGACCCTCCTGAATCTTTTTATCATCTTCCCTCGCACACTTGAAAACTCTCTTCATACATAACTCATCATAATCTGATTAGCGAGGTTAGTACCCATAATAAAATATTTTTTCCTTGCTGGAAATAAGGATAATCTTGAAGAGCTACTGTTTCTCAAGATTGCCAAAAGGTTTTTGCAAAGAAAAAGCAAGCTCAAGGTTTGCAAAACGAAGAAAAGGCAAAACAGGACAGAATCTGTGAAAAATAGACCAGCAGGTAGTAAATAATTTTTTCAGGGCACTTCTGCAACTCAAATCAAAAAACTCAGAACATACGCCCGAAAGCCAATTGTATAGAGCACGCTGTCGAAAAAATTCAGACCAAAAAGATGATCTGGTGATTTTATACGAACTTTTCTGTCCAAGGACAGAATCCACCATGTCACAACTTTTGAACTTTCTTGCAATCAGAGGCTAAACTTGGCACAAAGCTGAAAAGAAAAGATACAATGATGATGCTACTGTAGTAACAAACATCAAGACCACTAAAACTGAAAGAACAAACTGAAAGCAAAGATAACAAGGGTTGTCTCCCTAGAGCTCTTTCTTTATAGCCATAAAGATAGGCTTAAGACTTTAATGATGCTCTCATAGGAATAAGAGTTGAAGAACAAAAGAGATCATCAAGAAGCAAATACCAAACACATTTAATCCTAACATGCTTCCTATGCATAAGAATATTGCAATACAATAATCCATTGAAGCACAAAGCAATAAGCATAGGAAGACAAAACAAGTGCAGCTTCAAAACCTTCAACATAAAGAGAGGGAACTTGATATTATTGAAATATCTATAAGCATATGTTCCCTTCTCATAATAATTTTCAGTGGGATCACGAATAAACTCAACAATATAAGCATCACATAAAGCATTGTTACCATGATCCACATGCAAAAAGGTATCATTACTCTTCATATAAGCAAAATCTTTCTTATTAGGACTAGTGAGAGTAAAGCAATCATAACCATCATGGTAATCATTATATTTAGGAGGCATATCATAATCATAATAAATTTTATCCTCAATAGTAGGTGGACTGAAAACATCATATTCATCATTGTAATCATATATAGGAAGCAAAGTATCATCAAAGTAAATTTTCTCTTTGAAAGTTGGGGGACTAAAAATATCATGTTCATCAAACGTGTCATCCCCAAGCTTAGAGCTTTCCATGTCATTAGCAATATTGATATTCAAAGAAAGCATACTAATAACATCACCACCATCATGATTGTTATGCAAATAATAAAGTTCCATAGGTTTTTTAATTTTCTCTTCAAACACATCATGTCCCAAAGCAAGGTAGAGCTTATAAAGCTCTCTCATATTTTTGTTGTTTTCCATTAAGCAAAACTAGTGAAAAGACATAAAGAAAACTGAAAGGTAAACTAACAAGACTAAAAAGCAAAGATAAAAGATAGCGTGCAACTCCCCTATCTTGAAGAGTGGAGTCCCCGGCAACGGCGCCAGAAAACTTTGCTTGATGGCTTCTCGCCCCTCGTTGGTTACCCCAAGTGGAAGGTTTGAGATGTAGCGTAGCGGTAGTTTTCCCTTGGCAAAGATACCAAGGATCGAATCCTGTGAGACTCCAAGGGTCGACAAGAAGGTGTCAATAGCGCCAGAGACTTTTGCTTGACAGGACCTGCACACAGATACAAATAACTTTGCTCCCAACGAGTACAGAGAGGTTGTCAATCCCTCCGGCCTTATCGTTTACAAAGGATCAAACGCAAGAGATAATAGTGATAGGTATGACTGCAACTAGTAAATAAGAATAGGAAGTAAATAGCGGGTGTGATCAGTGATGGTAATATGGACCGGGGTCCCATGATGTTCACTAGTGATGTCTCTCTCCCAAAAGACGATAAAACAGCTAAGCGAGGTAAACGAATAACAGCTGGGCAATTGACAGGATTATGTGCGCAAACCAATGCTAACTATGCTGCAAAGAAAGGTAGAGGCTCAAAAGCATGGGCGGTACGCAAAGGCAAGTAGACCGAAATCCATCTGCAACTACAACTAATCATCCACCTTGAGATATCTATCCAGAACATCTCACTGGTATTAAGTTGCGAGTCCCACCCATAGTGTAAACTCAAAGCAACAGACAACTGCATTAAAAGAACTTTGCGTAAAGTAAACAATCCTTTCACCCGCAAGTACAAGCACCGTTGTTTTCCCCCTTGTGGCAACAGCACATCCCCTAGACTCATGTTTCTGTCACTCAAGCTAGTCATCGAGGGGCATGAACCCACAATCAAGCATATCATTCCCTCTTGGAGTTACTACCTACTACTTGGCCAAAGCAATAAATAGCAACGGAGAACATGCAAGAATTACTCAAGAACATAAATATAAAAGAGGTGAATCAAATATATTACTCACACACAATCTGAACATAATCTCATAATTCATCGGATCCCAACAAACTCAGCATAGCAACAACATAAAGATTACATATGTGCCTCGATCATGTAGGGCAGCTCACGAGGTCTAATCGGTGAAGAACAAAGAGGGGAGGAGAACATCACATAGCTACTGGTCATGGACCCATGGTCCAAGGGGGACTACTCACAACTCATCCGGGAAGCGTCCATGGTGGTGGAGAAGCTCTCGGTGGTGGTTCTCCCCTCCGGCAGGGTGCCGGGAAGAGTTCTTCTGGTGCTCCCGATCTTCGAAGCACGGCGGCGGTGGAACAGAGATGAGATCGCGAAATAGGGTTCCGTCCTCGAGGGTTTCGGGACGCGGTGTAAATATATGCCAAAGGGGGTCACCAGAGGAGGTAAGGGGGGCCCAGGCGCCCCCCCGGCGCGGCCAGGAGGGGGGCCGTGTGGGCAGGCCGCCTGGGCTGCCCCCGGCTCCCCTCTGGCCCCACTTCTAGCGCGTGGAAGCTTCTAGAGCGCTAATTTTTTATATATTTTTCCCGGAATTTTTCTGGCACTTTTCGTAATGTGAAAACCTGAAATACAAAAACAGCAGAAAACAGAAACTGGCACTGTGGTGCACTGAGTTAATAGGTTAGTCCAAATATGATCAAAAGTGTATGGAAGTGCATAAATATCATAGCAATATCACACAAAAGAGGCATGGAGCAAGCAGAAATTATAGATACGTTTTGAACGTATCACCTTGGTGCGATGGATCTTGCAGTACCGCTTGCCGGAGTTTCCTAGCTTCTCGGCAGCCGCCAAGGCCCGACAGGCGACACACCCGGCAATTTCCTTGCCAGGGTCACCCGCCTTGGTTTTCTTGGTGGAGCCGGCGTCATCAGATCCCTCAACGGCAAGCACGGCCTTCCCCTTGCGCTTCCTGTTACGGTTCCGGCCCTTCCTCGCCGGGGCGGCAGTATCTTCATCTGAAGAGTCGGTTTCCGCACCGGCGCCTTCGCCGGGGTACTTCCTTCCCTCTTCAGCCCGGGCACATCTGTCGGCAAGAACGTAGAGTTTTGCCACGTCCTTCACCTTGGTCATCGCCAGTTCTTCGCGCATCTTGCGGTTGCACACGTTCTGGTGGAACGCACTGATGATGGCGGCAGGGTGAACATCGGGGATATTGTACTGTACCCGGCTGAATCTCTGTATGTACTTGCGCAAAGTCTCGCCTTCCTTCTAGGGTATGACATGCAGGTCACTCACCTGGCCATGGGCTTGGTGGCCTTCGGTAAAGGCGCCAACAAACTCATGGCACAGGTTGGACCAGGAGGAAATAGAGTCTACTGGCAAGTGCATCAACCACGACATGGCGTTAGGTTTAAGAGCCAACGGAAAGTAATTCGCAAGCACCTTATCGTCACGAGCCCCGGCAGCTTGCATCGCGATGGTGTAGATGCTGAGGAACTCCGACGGGTGGGTCTTGCAGTTGTATTTCTCGCCAACATCAGGTTTGAAGGTGCGGTGAGAGGGCCACTGGAACTGCCGCAGCTCACGGGTGAAGGCCGGACAGCCTACCTCGTAGGGTAGACCTCCAGGGCTTTCCGGTGCTGGGCGGTCCGCAGCAGGCCCTGCTCGCCTGTCTGATTGGTGGCGCGTTTTGCGCCGGCGCTCGATGGTGGTTCGAGCATCTTCATGAGCTCGCTACTGAAGAACTTGACACTGGTCGCCGCGGGTCCGCGGGTCGGACGACGCTATGGAGATGGCGTCGCCCGCGGCGTCTCGACGGATCGACATACGCGGCACTGGGTAAGGAGGAGGCGAATGCACCGTAGCCACGGCGCTGCCAGCTCTCCCGCCCATGGTGCGTGGGACCCCATCGGAGCGTCGGCCTAGGAGCTCCGCTGGATTTAGGTCATCCCTATTGGCGACTGCGACAAGGCTTCGGATGGTGGCTCTCCATTCGTCGAGTTTTCCCGTAACGGGAGGAAAGTCGAGGAGCAACTGCGCGCGCGCCAAAGCTTCGGCTGGTGTCAATGGTAGCGAACCCTGCACGGATCGTGACGCGCTTCGACCCCTAACCGTGTCAGGGGGAGCTCCATCACGATCCCGCGGTCGCCTATCGTCTCCACCAGTGCTTCGGCGGGCGGGCAGGTCTTCTACGTCCCAGGAGCGGCGCTCGGGGCTCTTCCAATGGCGACGCCCGGGGTCTTCGGGACGACAACGTCGTTCGTCGCGCGTTGCTTGAGAAGAGCGCGCTGTTGGCGCCGGCGTGGGGGTTCTGGAGCGGGACCTTGGAGGGTCCCGCGCCACCCGCGGAGGGTCGGGTCCCATCTCTGGAACTGGCGGTGTGCGGCCTGTTACCAGGCGCACAAGCATCGCCACCTCCCAAACTCCGGCTGTCGGGATGGCCTTGGTGTTCGCGAGCAGCGCCCCGAGTCCTTTCCACGATTGGTCCACTGCTCGCCCGCGTCGGGACGGGCTGTCCGGCTTCCGACTGGCCAACCGCCACCGTCATCTTCTTCTTGGGCGCCATGACGATGTAGGAGCATCGAACTAACCGCTAAAGCCGATTCTCACAACTGTGCCCCCTACCTAGCGCGCCAAAGATGTCGGGGTATTTGGATCGACACCTATGGGATCACAAGAATCCCTACTACGGTTGCGGGGCGCGGGGTTGAGAGAAGAGCGGATCTAACGGTTAGGACACGGTTCCTTTACCCAGGTTCGGGCCGCAAAGATGCGTAAAACCCTACTCCTGCTTTGGTGGATTATATGTTGGTGTTCTTCAGCTAACGAGGAGCTCCATGAGAGTCGTGAGGAGTTCTAAAAAGCTGAATCCCCCTCCTGGTCGCCTCGGGCCTCCTTTTATAGAGAAAAGGGGTTGCCACAGTGGCACACAGGAGGTGGAAAGGGTACAGTGATGCGAGGTTATCCATCGCATTACAGGACAAGGTGCATTTAATGCACCCAGCTTAGGTGTCCTTACTTTATCGGGGACGAGGGGAGATGCCCGTCTTGTCCATCGCTGCCCTTCCTCGCGTTGACACGCGCCCTGGCCAGCGGTGCCTGAGGTGCCATGTAGGTAGACAGGCAGCTGAGGTGGCGTAACAGCGGGTCTCCACGAGGATCTGTGGTTTTGCCACGCAGGAGCCTGTCCAGCTAGCCGGGTCGGCAGTTGCGTGGGTCGATGGAAACCCAGTTGGTGCGGGCCTGATGGTGGCCCCGTGGGTGTCCTCGGCAAGGGCCTTGCCGGGGCCCCGGCAAGGTTCTTGCCGCGGCGCCTGCTGTCATCCCTGGCAAGGTGCTTGCCGGGGGCCTTATACTCCTCCTTGGCTGGGATCCCGCCAAGAGTCGTTGTCTTCTTAACTTGCATCTGATCTTGAATATCTTCACAAAGATCTGCATGCCACCACGGGGATATCTCCCGAATCCTCGCCCCCATGGGGGCGGTGGACTCAAGGGTGATTCGCTCCGTAGGTGCGGGGCGAGCTGCCGCGGCAAGGGTCTTGCCGGGGCTGCCAGAGCTGGCCCCGGCAAGTATGTTGCCAGGGGAAGCTACTTCGTCCCTTTGCTCTTTGTGGTCTTGTTCTTGGCGTTGCTCCAGTCTCCATTGAGCTTCAGTCTTGCCCCGGCTCGCCTCCCTCGCCATGCTTGGTGCGGCGGCGCCGTGGCTCAGACTGCCCGTGCACAGTCATAGGGGTACAAAAAGTGTACCCCTCTTTTTGTACACCGACACAATTCATCTTTATCATTAGGAACAACAGTCATACCTCCCTTCTTAGGGACACAATGGACAGGACTTACCCACTGGCTATCGACAACTGGATAGATTATACCTGCCTCTAGAAGCTTTAGTATTTCCTTCCTTACCATTTCTTTCATCTTAGGATTTAACCGTCGTTGATGATCGATATCCGGTTTCGCGTCCTCTTCCAACTTTATCTTGTGTTGGCATAATGTGGGACTAATGCCCTTAAGATCATCCAGAGTATATCCAATAGCAGCACGATGCTTCTTCAGAGCTTTCAATAATTTTTCTTCTTCTTGCTCTGAAAGGTTAGCACTGATAATAACAGGATATATCTTCATTTCATCAAGATAAACATACTTAAGATTATTAGGTTCAAACACGGTATCACCCTTGGGTGGAGGAGGATCCCCTAGAATTTCAACAGGCAAGTTGGTTTTCAATACGGGTCCTTGCTTCAAGAATATTTCATCTATTTCCCTTCTCTCATTCATATGCATATCATGTTCATGGTCTAGCACATATTGTTCTAAGGGATCACTAGGAGGCACACCAATAGAGGCAAGACCAATTATTTCATCCTTACTAGGTAATTCTTTATCACGGGGTTGTCTACGAAATTTAGCAAAGTTAAAATCATGAGGCATATCCCCTAAACCAACAGTAACAATATCTTTTACGCAGTCTATCTTAGCATTAACAGTATTCAAGAAGGGTCTACCATATATGATGGGACAAAAATCATCTTGTGGGGAACCAAGAACAAGAAAATCTATAGGGTATTTAACTTTCCCACACAAGACTTCAACATCTCTAACAATCCCCATTGGTGAAATAGTGTCTCTATTGGGAAGCTTAATAGTGACATCAATACCTTCTAACTCAGCAGGTGCAATATCATGCATAATTTCTTTATATAAGGAAATAGGTATTACACTAGCACTAGCACCTATGTCACATAAACCATGATAGCAATGATCTCCGATTTTAACAGAAATAACAGGCAAGCCTACAACAGGTCTATGTTTATTCCTAGTATCGGGTTTGGCTATTCTAGCAGCTTCCTCTTGGACGTAAATAACATGTCCCTCTAAATTTTCAACCGAGAGATCTTTAACCATAGAAACACTAGGTTCAACTTTAATTTTCTCAGAGGGTGTAGGTGTTCTAGTATTACTCTTACGAACCACAGTTGAAGCTTTAGCATGATCCTTTATTCTAACAGGGAAAGGCGGTTTCTCAATATAAGTAGTAGGAACAATAGGATCAACATTATAAGTGATAGTCTTTTCTTCAACTTTAACATGTTCAACTACTTTTACTTCAATGGGAGGATGGTATTTAAACCACTTCTCCTTAGGGAGATCAACATGAGTAGCAAATGATTCACAGAAAGAAACTACTATCTCAGAGTCAAGTCCATATTTAGTGCTAAATTCACGAAAAACATCGGTATCCATAAAAGCTTTAACACAATCAAACTTAGAGGTCATACCTGACTCCTTACCTTCATCGAGATCCCAATCTTCAGAGTTGCGTTTAATTCTTTCCAATAAATCCCATTTGAATTCAATAGTCTTCATCATAAAAGAACCAGTACAAGAAGTATCGAGCATGGAGCAATTATTGAGAGAAAGCCGAGCATAAATTTTTTGAATGATCATTTCTCTTGAGAGCTCATGATTGGGGTATGAATATAACATTGACTTTAGCCTCCCCCAAGCTTGAGCGATGCTTTCTCCTTCACGAGGCCAAAAATTATATATATAATTACGATCATGATGAACCTGCTGCATATGATAGAACTTCTCATGAAATTCCAACTTCAGTCGATTATAGTTCCATGATCCAATATCATCGCATAGCCTAAACCATGTCAATGCATCTCCCTTCAGAGATAAAGGGAAGACCTTCTTATTGATAACATCCTCGGGCATACCTGCAAGCTTAAATAATCCACAAATTTCATCCACATAGATTAGGTGTAAATCGGGATGCAGTGTTCCATCTCCTATAAAGGGATTATCTAGCATTTTCTCTATCATACCCGAAGGAATTTCAAAGCAAATATTTTCAGTAGGATTAGTAGTTTGAGGAGAAACTCTTTGCTCTTCTGGTCAGGGTGAAGATACCCCGAACAAGCCCCTCAAAGGGTTATGAGCCATGGTAACAAGTGACCGTAAATTTCAGCACACTATATAAATTTTCCTTACCAAATTCCACTTACCAAAGGCACTTCACTCCCCGACAACGGCGCCAGAAAAGAATTTTGATGACCCACAAGTGTAGGGGATCTATCATAGTCCTTTCGATAAGTAAGAGTGTCGAACCCAACGAGGAGCAGAAGGAAATGATAGGCAGTTTTCAGTAAGGTATTTTGTGCAAGCACTGAAATTATCGGTAACAAATAGTTTTATGATAAGGTAATTGGTAGCAAGTGACAAATAGTAAAAGTAAATAAGGTGCAGAAAGATGGCCCAATCCTTTTTGTAGCAAAGGACAAGCCTGGACAAACTCTTATATGAAGGAAAGCGCTCCTGAGGACACGTGGGAATTATCGTCAAGCTAGTTTTCATCACGCTCATATGATTCGCGTCCGGTACTTTGATAATTTGGTATGTGGGTGGATGGTGCTTGGGTGCTTTCCTTACTTGGAAAAGCATCCCACTTATGATTAACCTCTATTTTAAGCATCCGCAACTACAAAATAAATATTAAGGTAAACCTAACCATAGCATGAAACAAGTGGATCCAAATCAGCCCCTTACGAAGCAATGCATAAACTAGGGTTTAAGCTTCTATCACTCTAGCAACCCATCATCTACTTACTACTTCCCAATGCCTTCCTCTAGGCCCAAACAATGGTGAAGTGTCATGTAGTCGACGTTCACATGACACCACCAGAGGAGAGACAACATACATCTCATCAAAATATCGAACGAATACCAAATTCACATGACTACTTATAGCAAGACTTCTAGCATGTCCTCAGGAACAAAAGTTACTACTCACAAGACATAGTATTGTTCATGATCAGAGGGGTACTAATATGAATAATAGATATGAACATATGATCTTCCACCAAATAAACCAACTAGCATCAACTACAAGGAGTAATCAACACTACTAGCAACCTACAGGTACCAATCGGAGGGTTTGATACAAAGATTGGATAAAAGAGATGAACTAGGGTTTGAGAGGAGATGGTGCTGGTGAAGATGTTGATGAATATAACCATCCCCAAGATGGGAGAGTTGTTGGTGATGACGGTGGTGATGATTTCCCCCTCCCGGAGGGAAGTATCCCCGGCAGAACAGCTCTGCCCGAGCCCTAGATTGGTTCCGCCAAGGTTCCACCAAGGTTCCACCTCGAGACGGCGGCGTATGGTCCCGAAAGCCTACTTATGATTTTTTCCAGGTCAAAACACCTCATATAGGAGAAGATGGGCATCGGGGGGTCACCGGCTGGCCCACGAGGCAGGGGGGCGCGCCCAGGGGGAGGGGGCGCGCCCCCACCCTCGTGGACAGGTGGTGGCTGCTACTTCTCGAGCTTGCATTGTATTCCCTCGAAGAGGAAAGTGTGATGGAGCACAGTAGCATAACTATTTCCCTGAGTTTTTTAGAAGCAAGGTATCAATCCAGTAGGAGACCATGCGCGAGTCCCTCGCACCTACACAAACAAATAAGAACTTCGCAGCCAACGTGGTAAGGGGTTGTCAATCCCTTTACGGTCACTTACGAAAGTGAGATCTGATAGAGATGATAGTTTGATATTTTTGGTATTTTTGGATATAAGAACAAAAAGTAAAAATAACAAAGTAAAGTAGATGGTAGATTAATATGTTGAGAATAGACCCGGGGGCCATAGGTTTCACTAGTGGCTTCTCTCATGATAGCAGAATTCTACGGTGGGTGAACAAATTACTATCGAGCAATTGATAGAAAAGCGAATAATTATGAGAATATCTAGGCATGATCATTATATATAGGCATCACGTCCGTGACAAGTAGACCGATACGATTCTGCATCTACTACTATTACTCCACACATCGACCGATATCCAACATGCATCTAGAGTATTAAGTTCATAAGAACAGAGCAATGCTTTAAGCAAGATGACATGATGTAGAGGGATAAACTCAAGCAATATGATACAAACCCCATCTTTTTATCCTCGATGGCAACAATACAATACGTGCCTTGCTGCCCCTGATGTCACCGGGAAAGGACACCGCAAGATTGAACCCAAAGCCATGCACTTCTCCCATTGCAAGAACTATAGATCTAGTAGGCCAAACCAAACCAATAATTCGAAGAGACTTGCAAGGATATTATAATCATACATAAAAGAATTCAGAAAAGAAGCAAATATTTCTCGTAGAGAATCTTGTTCATAAACCCACAATTCATCGGGACAAACACATCGCAAAAAGATTACATCAAACAGATCTCCTCGAAGACCGAGGAGAACTTGGTATTGAGATGCAAAAATAGAGAAGAAGCCATCTAGCTAATAACTATGGACCCGAACGGCTGTGGTAAACTACTCACAACTCATGGTGAGGCAATGGTGTTGATGTAGAAGCACTCCGTGGAAGATACTCCCTCCGGTGGAGCTCTGGAACAGGCCCCAAGATGGGATCTCACGGGAACAGAAGGTTCTGGCGGTGGAATTAGGGTTTTTTTCTCTTGCCTCGATGTTTTCATGGTACATGGACATATATAGGAAGAAGGAGGGCATAGGGGGAGCCAGAGGGGGGCCAGGAGGATGGGGAGCGTGCCTTGTAGGAGGGGGCGCGCCCTTGACCCTCGTGGCCGCCTCCTTCGTTCCCTCGCGTGTACACCAAGTCTTCTGTGTTGATATTGTTCCAAAAATAACTCTCGGGAAGGTTTCATTCTGTTTGGACTCCGTTTGATAACCCTTTTCTGCGAAACCCTAAAATATGCACAAAAAAACAGCAATCTGCGCTGGGCCTTTGGGTTAATAGGTTAGTCCCAAAAATAATATATAAGTGTATAATAAAGCCCATTAAACATCCAAAACATAATATATAATAGCATGGAACAATAAAAAATTATAGATACGTTGGAGACGTATCAAGCATCCCCAAGCTTAATTCATGCTCGTCCTCGAGTACGTAAATGATAAAAACAGAATTTTTGATGTGGAATGCTAACCAACATAATTTTCAATGTAATTCTCTTTGTTGTGGTATGAATGCTTGGATCCGAAAGATTCAAGACAAAAGTCTATATTGACATAAGAAATAATAATACTCCAAGCATACTAACAAAGCAATCATGTCTTCTCAAAATAACATGGCTAAAGAAAGTTATCCCTACAAAATCATATAGTCTGGCTATGCTCCCTCTCCATCACACAAAATATTCATATCATGCACAACCCCGGTTTCAGCCAAGAAATTGTTTTCATACTCAATTTTTTCAAACCTTTCAACTTTCACGCAATACATGAGCGTGAGCCATGGATATAGCAATATAGGTGGAATAGAGTGGTGGTTGTGGAGAAGACAAAAAGGAGGAAGATAGTCTCACATCGATTAGGCGTATCAATGGGCTATGAAGATGCCCATCAATAGATATCAATTTGAGTGTGTAGGGATTGCCATGCAACGAATGCACTAGAGCTATAAGTGTATGAAATCTCAAAAATAAACTAAGTGGGTGTGCATCCAACTTGCTTGCTCATGAAGACCTAGGGCATTTGAGGAAGCCCATCGTTGGAATATACAAGCCAAGTTCTATAATGAAAATTCCCACTAGTATATGAAAGTGACAAAACAAGAGACTCTCTATCATGAAGATCATAGTGCTACTTTGAAGCACAAGTGTGGAAAAGGATAGTAGCATTGTCCCTTCTCTCTTTTCTCTCATTTTTTTGGAGGTGCTTTCTCTTTTTTTTGCCCCTCTCTATATTTTTTTGGGGCCATCTCTTTTTTTTGGCCTTTCCTCACATGGGACAATGCTCTAATAATGAAGATCATCACACTTTTATTGACTTACAAATCAAAGATTACAACTCGAAGCTAGAACAAAATATGACTCTATATGAATGCCTCCGGTGGTGTACCGGGATGTGCAATGAATCAAGAGTGACATGTACGAATAAAATGTGAATGGTGGCTTTGCCACAAATATGATGTCAACTACATGATCATGAATGGCAATATGACAATATGAAGCATGTCATATGAACGGAACAGTGGAAAGTTGCATGGCAATATATCTCGGAATGGCTATGGAAATGCCATGATAGGTAGGTATGGTGGCTGTTTTGAGGAAGGTATATGGTGGGTGTATGGTACCGGCGAAAGTTCCGCGGTACAAGAGAGGCTAGCAATGGTGGAAGGGTGAGAGTGCGTATAATCCATGGACTCAACATTAGTCATAAAGAACTCATATACTTATTGCAAAAATTTAAGAGTCATCAAAACAAAGCAATCAATGCATGCTCCTAGGGGGGAGGTTGGTAGGAGTTAAACAACGCGCGCCCCCGACCTCCACACAAAGGTTGGCACTCAATAAATACCTCATGATCTAACTTCGTCACATAGCGGTTCACCCTACATGCATGCTATGGGAATCACAAACTTTAACACAAGTATTCCTCAAATTCATAATTACCCCACTAGCATGACTCTAATATCATCATCCCCATATCTCAAAACAATCATCGAGTATCAAACTTCCCAGCATATTCAATGCACTTTATATGAAAGTTCTTACTATATCAATCTTGGATGCCTATCATATTAGGACTAGTTTTATAACCAAAGCACATTACCATGCTGTTCTAAAAGACTCTCAAAAGGATATAAGTTAAGCATGAGATATCAACAATTTCTACAAAATAAAATCACCACCGTGCTCTGAAAGATATAAGTGAAGCACTAGAGCAAAACTATCTAGCTCAAAGGATATAAGTAAAGCACATAGAGTATTCTAACAAATTTTAGATCATATTTATCTCTCTCAAAAAGGTGTGTCCAGCAAGGATGATTGTGGAAAACTAACAAGCAAATATCAAATCATACATGACGCTCAAAGCAAAACACATATCATGTGGCGAATAAAAATATAGTCCCGAGTATAGTAACCGATAGATGAATACGGAAGATGGGATGCCTTCCCGGGGCATCCCCAAGCTTAGGCTTTTGGTTGTCCTTGAATTTGACCTTGGGGTGCCTTGGGCATCCCCAAGCTTAGGCTCTTGCCACTCTTTGTTCCATAGTCCATCAAAGCCATACTCAAAACTTGAAAATTTCACAACACAAAACTTAGCCGAAAATCTCGTAAGCTCCGTTAGTATAAGAAAACAAACCATCACTCAAAAGTAGTATAATGAACTCATTCTTTGTTTATATTGGTGTTAAACCTACTGTATTCCAATTTCTCTATGATTCATACTCCCCAATACTACTCATAGATTCATCAAAATAAGCAAACAACACACTAAAAATAGAATCTGTCAAAAACAGAACAGTGTGTAGTAATCTGTAACTTTCGAATACTTCTGTAACTCCAAAAAATGAAGTAATTTGGTAAACATGAGGAATTTTTCTATTAATCATCTGCAAAAGGAATCAACTAAATAGCACTCTCTAGTAAAATCTGGTGACTATCCTTGTGAGCGCTAACATTTATGTTTTTTACAGCAAGATCATATAAAGTTCACACAAGTCTTCCCAAAGGTACTACTTGGCACAAACACTAATTGAAGCACAAAACCACATCTAAACAGAATCTAGATGCAATATTTATTCCTAAACATAAGCAAAAACAAAATAAAATAAAATTGGGTTGCCTCCCAACAAGCGCTATCGTTTAACGCCCCTAGCTAGGAATGATACAAGGATAGATTTAGGTATTGCCATCTTTGGAAGGCAATTCTTCAATCAAGCATTTATAAGTCTTAGGAACTTCTATATTCCTATTGATAATCAAACTTTTAAGCAAGAAATCAAGAAATCCATTTGTATCAAAAGGTTCTCATGCGAAAGTGAGAAAGTTGGGATGGACACTTATAGATTTAAGATCCGCGATTTCCTTACTAGATGGTTCACCCATATTTTTAGGAACATACATGAACTTAGACAATTTAGTGGTAGAAGGATTCGAAGTACTTTTCATAGAAGAAGGAGCAGACCCTACATTAGTAATAATATCCTCAAGTTTATCGATTCTAGTGGAATCTTGATCTATTTTATCCTTAACTATGGGTTCCTTTTATTTAAAAAAATCAAAATAACTCCTACCTTGGATCCATATTGGGTAATTTGGTTGTGGATCTTCCTATCCAAATTCTCAACCAACTCTACAGTAGCAACTTTGTTTTCAATGATTTCAAGCCTTTGCATAACATGCTCCAGAGTTAAAACAGTCCCATTGACCATAAGAGGTGGTGAGCCAAATAATTCGGTCATAGCATTATAAGAATCAAAAGTATGGCTACCCAAGAAATTCCCTCCGGTAATGGTATCTAGAATATATCTATTCCACGGAGTTATGCCAACATTAAAATTGCGAAGAATCATGGAAGTGGAAAGCTTCCTAATAGATCTATTTTGGGCATTGCAAATTCTATACCAGGCATCTTTTAGATTTTCCTCCTCCCTTTGTTTAAAATTAAGAACCTCACTCTCGGGAGTATTGATAATGATAGGTGTGCTAGCCATAGTGACAAGCAAGCAATCCAACACACAAGCAAACAAGAAGCAAGCGAACGGTAAACACACGACAAAAAGAAGGGCAAATAAAATGGCAAGGGTGAAGTGGGGGAGAGGAAAACGAGAGGCAAATAAATGTAATGACAAGGATAAGGGTTTGTGATAGGTACTTGGTATATGACTTTTGCATAAGCCTCCCAAGCAACGTTGCCAGAAATTCTTCTTTCTACTTCTCGAGCTTGCGTTGTATTCCCTCGAAGAGGAAAGGGTGATGCAGCATCGTAGCATAAGTATTTCCCTCAGTTTTTGAGAACCAATGTATCAATCCAGTAGGAGGCCACGTGCGAGTCCCTCGCACCTGCACAAACAAATAAGAACTTCGCAGCCAACACGATAAGGGGTTGTCAACCCCTTTACAGTCACTTACGAAAGTGAGATCTGATAGATAGGATAGTTTGATATTTTTGATATTTTTGGATATAAGAATAGAAAGTAAAAACAGCAAAGTAAAGTAGATGGTAGATTAATATGTTGAGAATAGACCTGGGGGCCATAGGTTTCGTAGCAGCTTCTCTCATGATAGCAGAATTCTACAATGGGTGAATGAATTACTGTCGAGCAATTGATAGAAAAGCGAATAATTATGAGAATATCTAGGCATGATCATTATATATAAGCATCACGTCCGTGACAAGTAGACCGAAATGATTCTGCATCTACTACTATTACTCCACACACCGACCGCTATCCAGCATGCGTCTAGAGTATTAAGTTCATAAGAATAGAGTAATGCTTTAAGCAAGATGACATGATGTAGATGGATAAACTCAAGCAGTATGATATAAACCCCATCTTTTTATCCTATATGGCAACAATACAATACGTGCCTTGCTGCCCCTGCTGTCACTGGGAAAGGACACCGCAAGATTGAACCCAAAGCCAAGCACTTCTCCCATTGCAAGAACTATAGATCTAGTAGGCCAAACCAAACCAATAATTCGAAGAGACTTGCAAGGATATTATAATAGTACATAAAAGAATTCAGAAAAGAACCAGATATTTCGCGTAGATAATCTTGATCATAAACCCACAATTCATCGGATCTCGACAAACACACCGCAAAAAGATTACATAGAATAGATCTCCTCGAAGACCGAGGAGAACTTGGTATTGAGATCCAAAAAGAGAGAAGAAGCCATCTAGCTAATAACTATGAACCCGAAGGTCAGTGGTAAACTACTCACAACTCATGGTGAGGCAATGGTGTTGATGTAGAAGCACTCCATGGAAGATCCCCCCTCCGGTGGAGCTCTGGAACAGGCCCCAAGATGGGATCTCACGGGAACAGAAGGTTGCGGTGGTGGAATTATGGTTTTTTCTATTGCCTCGATATTTTCAGGGTACATGGATATATATATAGGAGGAAGGAGGGCATCGGGGGAGCCAGAGGAGGCCCATGAGGGTGGGGGGCGCGCCCTATAGGAGGGGGCGCGCCCTGGACCCTCGTGGCCGCCTCCGTCATTCCCTCGCGTGTACTCCAAGTCTTCTGTGTTGATATTGTTCCAAAAATAACTCTCGCGGAGGTTTCATTCCGTTTGGACTCCGTTTGATATTCCTTTTCTGCGAAACCGTGAAATAGGCAAAAAAACATCAATCTGCACTGGGCCTTTGGGTTAATAGGTTAGTCCCAAAAATAATATAAAAGTGCATAATAAAGCCCGTTAAACATCCAAACATAATATAAAATAGCATGGAACAATAAAAAATTATAGATACGTTGGAGACGTATCAGTGGCCCCCCTGGCAGATCTCTTTCGCCTGATATTTTTTATATTTTCTGAAACGGTGTTTCGTGGAGTTTCGGAGCTTTTTTGAGTTGTGTAGAATAGGTCTCCAATGTTTGCTCCTTTTCCAGTCCAGAATTCCAGCTGCCGGCATTCTCCCTCTTCATGTAAACCTTGTAAAATAAGAGAGAAAAGGCATAAGTATTATGACATAACGTGTAACAACAGCACATAGTGCAATAAATATCAACATAAAAGCATGATGCAAAATGGACGTATCAGTGTGTCACCATTGCCGATCCAGGGATGACATAGAACACAGAGACTTCGGTCCATTCAGATCGTGGTCGCTACAAGATGGTATCAGAGCACACGCTGAATATAGGACACGACCACTAATATAAGCCTTAGGTCACTCTCCTCTACTCATTTCTGACTCCTCTCCATTTTCTACTCTTTAAGATGGTGGACTCAAGGAATAAGTTTACCCAACTGGATGAAGACACACCTTTTGGACGCACTTGAAGGAAGTCACTAGGTACCTGAACATCAGAATCCCAAGTTTCATCGGGACCTACACCGCCACTTTACCAGATGAGGAGCGATGGATTATTCATGTTCAAATTCCCGAGAGGACATTCATGCCAGTCTGGAGCCTAGGTAAGAGTATGGCCGCCCACATTGTTATGGGATGAATTGGAGAAGTCTACAAACAGGAGCTGAAGGACACTGTCTACCAGATATGCGGGCACCGAGATGAGCAATGGGATATGATCAGCACCCGAAAGGACAGGTCTATTGCAGCTTTCATCCAAGAGTTAAACCAGCACATTTATCGACAGGAGCACCAGATGAGCGCAGGAATGATAGACTTGAAGAAGGCATTAACCAGGAACACGGAGCTAGAGGAGGAACTCAAGTCTTCATGTGACGGATATGAGGAGGAAATCGCAATACTTGTGGAGAAGAATGATGACCTGACAAGGAAGCTAGGAGTATTCATGGGAGACCCCGCGCCAGGAGGAGAAGACGACGAACCCAAGGAGATTCGTTCTGAGGACTACATCATCATCGACGACACCGACTCAGACCCTAATGATAGTGATGATGACTATGAAGACGAAGCTGGAGCAGATATCATGGAATCTTCCATCGATCAAAATTTCTAGATGACCACCATATGAATAGTAGTTTTTCCCCCATATAGTAGAAGTTTGAGCACTTTTGTAATGTTAGTTCTAGACATTTTGTATGCCCTTGTTTGAAATTGATTGGTGTGATATGATTGTGTTTGTCTCGTGTGCATATGGGTAGTGAATTTCCCCCTAGACCTCATTCTATTCTAATATCTTCCTTCTGAACCCATCAGATGCCTCCGAGACGTGAGCCCGGATTTGAGTTTCCCCCTGAGCTCACCCAGTTGATCCAGCAGCAGAACACTTTGATGCAACTTCTTGTCCAGAACCAGAACAATCATAACAACAACAACAACAACCCTCCACCACCACCACAAGTGGACAACCTAGCTCGTTTTCTGAGGTTGCAACCACCGGTGTTTTCCATTAGCATTGAGCCAATAGTTGCTGATGACTAGCCACGCAAGATTGGAAGGGAGTTGACCACCACAGGTTGCACATATGCTGAGAAGGTGCGTTTTGCCGCACATCAATTGGATGGACCAGCAGCCTCATGGTGGGAGAATTACACAACCACTTTCCCTATAGCCAATGTCACTTGGGATCAGTTTCAGCAAGCTTTTCGCACTGCCCATATCTCAACTAGAGCTATGAGCATGAAGAAGTGTGAGTTTCGCAACTTACTCCAAGGAAATCGTACTGTGGCTCAGTACGTAGATGAGTTTAGCACTCTATCTCGCTATGCCCCTGATGATGTGGCCATAGATGCCGCGAAGCAGGAGAAGTTTATGGAAGGGCTGAATGATGAGATGAGCATACAGTTGATGGTGGCAACATCCAACAACTACCAGGAGTTGGTCGATAAGGCTCTTATGATCAAAGGGAAGCAGCAGCAAATTGAGAGCCGCAAGAGGAAGTATGGACAAGGAAAGAACAATTCTAGAGCCCAACAGAAGCCCCGTTTCACCCCGAACTCGGGAGGTTACACCCATAACCATGGAGGCCACACCCATAATGGAGGGAGTTCTCATAGACACAATGGCCCCAAGAATGGGAATGGGAATGGAGCAAGCAATAATCAGAACCGCTCCACTCCAGCCACACCCGACAAAAGAAATCTAGGTCACATTACCTGTTTCAAGTGCGGGAAGAATGGACACTACGCCATGGAGTGCCCTGAAGCAAAGAATGGGAACGGCAAAGGGTGCTCTGGAAAGAAGCCCAACCCTTTCAACAGGGGACAAGTGAACCACGTGAACGTGGAGGAGGTGGAAGTGCAGCCTGATGCAGTTGTCGGTAAGTTTTTGGTTAAGTCATTTACAGCAATAGTTCTTTTTGATACTGGTGCATCACATTCATACATTTCAAGAGGATTTGTGGATAGATATAAGTTTCCCACCCAAGTACTTAAGAAACCTATGTTAGTAAGCTCACTAGGAGCGGAGTATATGGCAATTCAAGGATGTTTTCAGATGCCATTGACCATTGGACGCCATGTTTTCCCCTCATACCTCATAATTTTGGAGTCATAAGGATTGGATGTGATACTAGGTATGGATTGGCTATCGATGTATGGAGGGAACATCGATTGTGCCAGTAAGTCTATCCTACTTACTACCCCGGAGGGAAAAAGGATCAAGTATGTATCTAGGCATGCGCCTAGGAGGACACAAGTAAATTCTCTCTCGGGAGTTGTTCAGGAGGAAGTACCTATAGTGAAGGATTACCCGGATGTATTTCCAGATGAGCTACCAGGCATGCCGCCAGATCGGGACAGTGAGTTTTTGATAGAACTATTGCCAGGCACCAGACCAACATCGAAGAGACCATACCAGATGCCAGCAAATGATCTGGAGGAGATCAAGAAGCAGATTAAGGAGTTATTAGAGAAAGGATTCATTCGACGAATTTCATCACCCTGGGGAGCCCCGGTGCTCTTGGTCAAGAAGTAGGATGGATCTTTAAGAATGGTTGTTGATTATCGGGCACTGAACAAAGTGACGATTAAGAATAAGTACCCACTGCAGATGATCAATGATTTGTTCGACCAACTTCGAGGAGCTAAGGTATTCTCCAAAATTGATCTACGGTCAGAATACCACCAGTTGAAGATCCGAGAAAAGGATATACCTAAGACAGCTTTCACCACAAGGTATGGGCTATATGAGTATACGGTTATGTCATTTGGATTGACTAACACCCCTGCCTATTTCACGAGTATGATGAATAAGGTGCTCATGGAGTTCTTGGATAAGTTTGTCATGGTATTCATCGATGATATCTTGGTGTATTCATAGAACGAAGAGGAACACAAGGAACATTTGCGTTTGGTTCTTGAGAAGCTCAGAGAACACCAGTTATATGCCAAGTTTAGCAAATGTGACTTTTGGTTGAAGGAAGTTGGATTCTTATTACATGTTATATCAGGAGAAGGTATAGCAGTGGACCCTACCAAGGTTTAGTCAGTCACTGAGTGGTTGGCATCCACCTTAGTGGGAGAAATCCGTAGTTTTCTTGGACTCGCGGGATATTATCGGAGATTCATAGAGAATTTCTCCAAGATTGCAAAGCCTATGACGGCATTGTTGAAGAAGGACACAAAGTTTCATTGGACTGAAAAGTGCGAAGAAAGTTTTCAGGAGTTGAAGAAACGTTTGACGACAACCCCAGTGCTGATCCTGCCAGATATACACAAGGATTTCCAAGTGTATTGCGACGCTTCTTGCTTAGGACTTGAAGGAGTACTCATGCAGGAAGGAAGAGTTGTTTCTTATGCGTCCCGTCAACTCTGACCGCGCGAGTTGAATTATGCTACACACGATTTGGAGCTAGCAGCTGTAGTGCATGCGCTCAAAACCTAGAGACATTTCCTTATCGGAAACCGTTGTGATGTGTACACGGGTCACAAGAGTTTGAAGTACATTTTCACTCAGAAGGAACTGAACGTCAGAGAAAGGAGGTGGTTGGAGCTCATAAAGGATTATGATATGAAGCTGCACTATCATCCAGGCAAGGCCAATGTCATAGAAGACGCTTTGAGCCGGAAGAGTTATGTCAATACCCTAGTAAATGGAGGATTACCAAAGGAGTTAGCAGAAGATCTCAGGGAGCTTCGTTTGGAGATAGTTCCTAGAGGTTTTGTTGCAGCCTTGGAGGTTCAATCAACATTATTGGAAAAGATGCGAGAAGCTCAGAAGGATGACAAAGAAATTGCCGAAATAAAGGAGAAGATGAGTGAAGGAAAAGCCAAGGGTTTTCGTGAGGACGAACACGACACCTTGTGGTTCGAGGACCGAGTCTATGTGCCCAACAACGCCGAGATCAGGAAGTTGATACTACAGGAAGCACATGATTCGCCATACTCGATACACCCCGGAAACACTAAGACGTATTTGGATTTGAAGGAATGTTTCTGGTGGACGGGAATGAAGAAGGACATTGCCGAACATGTAGCCGTATGTGATGTATGTCAGAGAGTGAAGGCAGAACATCAGAAGCCAGCAGGATTACTGCAGCCTATGCCGATACCCGAATGGAAGTGGGATAAGCTTGGCATGGACTTTATCACCGGATTACCCAGGACCTGATCGGGATATGACTCAATCTGGGTAGTAGTCAATCGCTT
Organism: Secale cereale; assembly: GCA_902687465.1. NCBI lineage: Eukaryota > Viridiplantae > Streptophyta > Magnoliopsida > Poales > Poaceae > Secale > Secale cereale. The sequence goes on along the minus strand of LR738710.1, from coordinate 794,017,451 downwards.
GACCAAAGTAGCCCACTTTATCCCCGTGAAAACCACCTATACCAGTGCGAAGTTGGCCAAGATATACATGAGCAGGATCGTATGTCTGCACGGAGTTCCGAGGACCATCGTATCAGATAGAGGAACACAATTTACTTCAAAGTTTTGGCACCTGTAACACCAGACTTTGGGTACCAGGCTAGAGTTCAGTACAGCCTTTCACCCGCAGACTAATGGACTGACCAAGAGAGTCAATCAGATTCTGGAGGACATGTTGAGAGCTTGTGCGCTAGATTATGGATCTAGTTGGGATGACAACTTGCCCTATGCGGAATTTTCGTACAACAACAGTTATCAGCCCAGTTTGAAGATGGCACCATTCGAAGCATTGTATGGAAGGAAATCTCGTACGCCATTGATGTGGGATGAAGTCGGAGACCGTCAGTTATTTGGACCGGATCTGATAAAAGAGTCAGAAGAGAAGGTTAAGCTGATTCGAGATAGACTGAAGGTAGCTCAATCCATACAGAAGAGTTATGCAGACTCAAAACGTAAGGAGGTAGTCTATGAAATCGGAGACCGAGCGTACCTGAGAGTGTCACCCCTGAGAGGTGTTAAGCGTTTCGAAGTTAAGGGAAAGTTAGCCCCGAGATTTTTGGGACCCTACCGTGTTTTGGAACGCATGGGAGAGGTTGCCTACAAGTTAGAGTTACCCGAAGGATTGTCAGGAATTCATGATGTGTTTCATGTTTCCCAGCTAAAGAAGTGCCATGCCGAGATGGCCGATATTCCTCTGAGAGACACAGTGCCGCTGGAAGCAATTCAGCTGGATAGTGATCTAACTTACGAGGAGAAACCAGTCAAGATCCTCGAGTTTGCAAGCAAAGTCACCCGCAGCAAGGTTATCAAGTTTTGCAAGGTTCAGTGGAGCCACCATACTGAGGATGAAGCCACCTGGGAACTAGAGGATGATTTACGCAAGGACCACCCACACCTATTTTCTAGCCAACCCGAATCTCGAGGCCGAGATTCATCTTAAGGGGGGTAGGTTTGTAACATCCCAAATTTTCAATTTGGAATGTTATACATAGGTCATCTTGCATATCATATATTTTTTGCATTTGGGTGTTGCGATCCTCGAAATCCTAAGCAACTCAAGGACCCACGGAGAGAGTTGGGGATTTCATCGTCTTCATATTCGATTTTTCTCAAATATCGGAACGAGGATCATTTTGGTTTTAATTTTTTTTCTCTTCAAAAATATTTCATATTAAAATATACGAGCGGGGATAATATGACTTCTCCAAACTAAATGGAATATTGGAAGAAAAATATTAAAATCAAATATTTTATTTTATTTGGTTTTTCTGCTAGTTTATTTGAATTAGAAAAATGTGCATTTTAAAAAACATTGTATTTTAGGGCCAAGAAAATGTTCATCATGTTCTAAATATTTTATTTAGACGGTGATTTTTTTTGGCATTTTCAGATTTTTACTTATTTTTCTAGGATTTTTTCGGCGAAATTCGTTTTTTAAGGTGAATTTCGGACCGACTGGGCCGAAGCCCAGCCGGCCCAGCCCGCGCCGCGCCGCCTTCCCGCTCCCAGGTGGAGTCCGCCGTCCGCACGAGCCGTCATCGTGGCCGACTCGGCCACCGCTGCCGCCTTACCCCCTTCCCAAGCCATCCGGCCCCCCGGCATTCTTAAATACCGTACCCCGTCGCCTCCACCTCGCCCCTTTGCCCAGCCCGCGCCCCGCCAGCCACCGCCGCCCCGCCTCGCCGGAGCCGTCGCCGTTCCGATCCGCCGGAGCCGCCAGTTTTTTTCCGGCTTAGGTAAAAACCACGGTTTTCTATAAAAACCCTAGATCGGTTTTTTTTCTAGTTTAGACGGGTTCGTTTTTTCGATTTCGTTATTTAGCGAATACTTTTCGTCTTTTAGTTACATACAGCGAACGTTCGTTCGTTAGCCTGTTCGTCTCGTTTTCTTTTTCAGGGTTTTTCCGCGATTATTTTCGATCGTGATTTCTGCCCTGATCTTCATTTTAGTATAAATTTTCGCTCGTTAGTCGGAATCAGGTGAAACAAGCGCCTAGGTCTTCGTCTCGAAGCCCTCTTTCTGTTTAACCAACTTGAAAAATATTTTGGTACTTTAAAATTTGACCTTGGTACAATTTAGTAAACGGATCTTGCTTCTTTCGTGGTTTGAGTTTCGTTGCTCCGTTTGATTTGATTCTTTTTGCAAAACGGAGTTCTTCAGTTGAACCTTCTGGTTAGATCTTCTTATTTGAGATTTACCCGTGCATCTTTGCTTGATTGCTTATGTATGATGTTGTTGTTTTTTCAATAGAATTCCCGGAGTGCAAAGCGTGCTACTACGAGTCCCTAGGTTTTGTGAATCATCAGCAAGGCAAGTAACACTTTGATCATACCCTTTATTACCCAGTTTTTATGCATTCGTTCAACCCTCACACATTGCATGAGTAGGATCTCTTAACATGTGGGTCTGGGAAGTAGATTGAGGTAGAACCTATTACCTGCTCTATTATCAAACCCCCGGGAGTTACTTCTACGTTATGCTTAGGTTGCCATGCTAAGCTCGTAGACGTGGATTGGGTTTGAGAGTATCCATGACAGATGTGAGATTGTTAATTAATGGTTCAACTTAAGGTGGCTACTTTAATACACATCTGGGTGGATTGGTTGCAGGGCACGTGGAGAATACAGTGTTGTCCTAGGAAATCCCGGAGGAACCGTGTGATTATCCTATGGAATGCCACCCAGTCTCAAAGGGATCATAAGACTATTCATGCTAGAAACTTTCGTGTGCAGCCACAATGCCATTATGGGCTCTGGCATAGTTGAGTATGTTGTGTGAGCTCCTTCAGTGATGGACTAGCACATGTAGGGGAAAGTAGGTGTACCGGTCCACCCGGGGTAAAGAGTAAGTGCTTCTAAAAGACTGTGTCTCGGTCATCCTTTTCTCAAACACCGTGCAGCGCGAGAAATCTAATGGAGGAGATCGAGTCTTGTGGGGAAAAGTGTGCAAACCTCTGTAGAGTGTACAAACTAACCATGATTAGCCGTGTCCCCGGTTATGGACATCTTGAGTATCTGGTACTTGATTTATTTGATTGATCTCATCACTCTAAAACTAATTTGTTGGGTTAATAAAGATGGTTTTAATTGGGATTGAGTTGGAGGAACCTTCTTAATGATGTTTCAACTACCATCATAGTTAAAAATAAATGTATTCCTTTGTTGTAGGGAAAAATTGGCTTTATGCAAAAACATTATAACCTTGGAGCCTCCACCAGCCATATTTGCATGTAGTGTTAGCATTTATCTGTTACTTGCTCTACTGTGTTATCTTTCCAGCATATTCCATGTGCTGACCCGTTTCAAGCGGCAACATATCATGTTGCATACTTTTCAGAAGAAGAGTAAGGTGCGCCAGGTCGTTTGTCATGCACTCGGCTATGCCGTTGGAGTTGATGGACTCACTTATCTTCCAAGCCTTCTGCTGTTATCGTGTTAGATGGCCTTATGCCATATATTTTTGTAATAAGTTCTCTTTTGAGACATTCGACGTAATAAGTGTGTGACTGCCACTCTGTTATAAATCCTTCAAGTACTGTGTGTGGCAGCATTACCGATCCAGGGATGACACAGAACACAGAGACTTCGGTCCATTCGGATCGTGGTCGCTACAGTTGGTCGCTTTTCAATCTATTTGCTAGCCTTCACCTTGTACTAAGTAGAAATACTACTTGTGCATCCAAACCCTAAAACCCAAGTTGTGCCAAATGAGTCTACTATACCTACCTATACGCTGTATTTCCGTGTCATCCTAAGCAAATTTGTATGTGCCAACTCTAATTTAAAAATAAACTTCTCTTTCGTGTGCGCTCAAGAAGCGGCGAGGGGTGGTTGATATTTTTTTCATTCTAGATGTGTTTTTCTCAAGATGAGTGTTTATTCACTTGTCATTGCACAAGAGTACGGCGGTAATAGGGATTCCCAGTCCCGAAATGGAAAAGAAATTTACTTTATGTTGTCAAATAATAAATTCCTTGGAAAATGTTGGTATGGGCGGTACCCATGGATATGGCTAGCTGTGGAATGTGAAAGTATAGTGGAAAAAGGAATAAACTTTATTTTTATGTTTGGGAACCTCCTATGATGTATCTAGCATGGAAAGTACTAGGAACTATTAGTCGTTTTCGTAGACCAGAAAAGCATGCCACCCAAATAATTTTATCTCTCAATTTAAGCATTGAGCTCTGGCACCTCTACAAATCCCTACTTCCCTCTGCGAAGGGCCTATCTATTTGCTTTATGCAATTTTTATTTTTATTTGAGTCTCGTCTTCTCTTATAAAGCACCAACTACGGAACTCTATTATCACACTTGAGCATTGGATGTTGCTAATATTTGGATATGATACATGACTGGATCAATGATTGAGCATAATGGGCTAGGGATAACTTTCTTTAGTGTTGATATTTTGAAACACATGGTTGCTTGTTGATATGCTTGAGTATTGAAATCTTCATGTCAGTACTAGACTATTTCTTTGAATCGTATAAAAGTCCAAATGTCCATGCTACAAAGAAAAAAATATGTGATGAACATGATAGGCAGCATTCCACATCAAAAATTCTTTTTTATCATTTACCTACTAGAGGATGAGTAAAAATTAAGCTTGGGGATGGTGATACGTCTCCAGCGTATCTATAATTTTTGCTTGTTCCATGCTGTTATATTATCAATCTTGGATGTTTTACAACCATTGTATAGCAACTTTATATCATTTTTGGGACTAACCTATTGTCATAGTGCCAAGTGCTAGTTGCTGTTTTTTGCTTGTTTTTTTTACTTCGCAGAGAATCCATATCAAACAAAGGCCAAACACATCGAAATTTTTGATGATTTTCTTTGAACCAGAAGACATCCAATGGGCCAAAGAAGCATCCAAGGGGTGGCCCGTGGGGACCACAACCCACCAGGGCGCGCCCAGGAGCCCAGGCGTGCCCTGATGGGTTGTGCCCCAGTTGGTAGCCTCCCGCACCGCCTCTCAGCTCTATAAATACCCCAGTATTCCAGAAACCCTAGGGGAGTCGACGAAATTTTGTTCCAGCTGCCGCAAGTTCCAGAACCACGAGATCCAATCTAGAGCTCTTCTCCGGCACTCCGCCGGAGGGGAACACGATTACGGAGGGGTTCATCATCCTCATTGGTTCATCTCCGATGACGCGTGAGTAGTTCACCACAAACCTATGAGTCCGTAGGTAGTAGCTAGATGGCTTCTTCCTCTTTTTGATTCTCAATACAATGGTATCTTGGAGATCTATTTGATGTAATGACTTTGCGGTGTGTTTGTTGGGATCCGATGAATTGTGAGTTTATGATCAGATTTGTCTTACTTTAATATCCATACTTGATTGTTATAGCCTCATATTTGTTCTCCGATATTTGAGTTTTGTTTGGTCAACTTGATCTATTTATCTTGCAATGGGAAGAGGTGCTTTGTGATGAGTTCGATCTTGCGGTGTCCTTTCCCAGTGACGGAAGGGGCAGCAAGGCACACATGTATCGTTGCCTTTAAGGATAAAAAGATGGGGTCTATTTCCACATGAATAGATCTTGTATACATCATGTCATCGTTCTTATTGCATTACTCCATTTCTCCATGAACTGAATACATTGGATGCATGGTGGATAGCGGTTGATGTGTGGAGTAATAGTACTAGATGCAGGCATGAGTCGGACTACTAATCTTGGACGTGATGCCTATATCAATGATCATTGTATTGGATATCGTCATAACTATTCGCTTTTCTATCAATTGCTCAACAATAATTAGTTTACCCACTGTGTGCTATTTCTCGAGAGAAGCCACTAGTGAAATCTACGCCCCCCGGGTCTATTTTACTATCATATACTTTCAAATCTTCATTGTTATTTGCCTTTTCTTACATTTGCATCTTTTATTTTCATATCTATATTATAAAAAACCCAAAAATACCTTGCTGCATTTTATTTGCCGTTGTTCCATTTGCTTTTACCCATCTACCTTTTTACCGATCTTTACCCGAAGGGATTGCCAACCCGTCTTACACGTCGGGTTGCAAGTATTTGTTATTTGCGTTTACATAGTGTTACGTGGTTCTCCTACTAGTTCGATAACCTTGGTCTCATAAATGAGGGAAATACTTACCGTCGCTGTTCTGCATCATCCCTTCCTCTTTGGGGAAATACCGACGCAGTTTCAAGCCACGTTAGTGAGACTATCATTTGAAGCACAAGAGCAAGGAGTTCACCATCAAAACATCATCTATTACCTTTTGGAGAGTGGTGTCTCTTAGATTGGTTAGGTGTCGCTTGGGGGCCTCCATCGTGATGTGGAGTTGAACCAAGAAGTTTTAAGGGCAAGGAGATCGCCTACTTCGTGAAGATCTACCCGAGTGAGGCAAGTCCTTCGTGGGCGATGGCCATGGTGGGATAGACAAAGTTTCTTCTTCGTGGACCCTTCGTGGGTGGAGCCCTCCGTGGACTCGTGCAGCCATTACCATTCTTGGGTTGAAGTCTCCATCAACATGGACGTACGATAGCACCACATATTGGAACCACGCCAAAAACACCGTGTCTCCATTGCGTTTGCCTTCTCCAAACCCTTTCCTTTACCTTTATATGCAATGTTTTACATTTCGCTGCTATACTCTTAGGATTGCATGCGTAGGTAGAATTCTTGACTTGTGCTAATTGCTAAAATTTTCCCACAACTAAAATTGAGAAAATGATAGATTTTTATTTGGTCAAGTAGTCTAATCACCCCCCCCTCTAGACATACTTTTGATCCTATAGTACCTTGAGGGGAGAAGGGCACCCACATATGGTCTTCTAGATGGCGTGACGACCATCTATTGCCCTGCTAGATGCACTCACAAATGGACGTTCGCGCTCGTCCATCGCAAAGCGGTACGCAGATCGAACAATGAATATGTCATTCATTTCCTGAGCCCATGCAAGGATATCGTGAATGAGGCGCGGGGACTTCCTTATGTTCCTGATGATGTTGACATCGGCAGGATGAAATCGTCGGTGGAGGAGGTCCATACGCATGCGCCTCGGCCATCGAGTAGCTCGGCCACCCACTACAGTCTGCAAGTACCTTGGGCGGAAATCAGATCCGCCGACGGAGCCCGAGGCAGCCATCTATCTTGCTAGATACAGATGTTCTGGCCATTTCCCACACGCCAGACCAACCCCTTCTTGAAGAGATGGAGTCTGTACTAGATAGCCTGCCAAGTTGGAGGCATTCCAAGAAAACACTGTGTCCTCGAGGCGCCCCTCTGGATAGTAGCGACTTGTGAGGACCTGCACACAAAGACTATTGGGATTAGTTAGAAGACGCCACGCTTATCGAGCAAGCAGCTCCTGGTTGAAGACCCTGAAATCTCTGAATCCCAGTCCTCCTCTCAATTTATGTGACATGATACGTAGCCAAGTTATCCAATGAGTTTTCCTCTTCCCTTTTGAGGCGCCACCCCAGAAATTCCGAACCATTGTATTTAAGTCATGACAGACCGACATAGGCAGTTTAAACACACCCATCATGGACGTCGGGATTGCTTGGGCAACCGCCTTGATCATTGTTTCCTTCCCTACTAAAGACAGTCTACCCCCCCCCCCC
>LR738710.1:793970992-794008116 GCA_902687465.1 Secale cereale | reverse complement strand
ACCCCAAATTGGACAGATTGGCAGGGTTTGTGTCGTCGACAGCCAGATCTGGGCCAGGGGAACTCCGGCAGCCACCCACAGCAGCCTCCAGATGCCACGGAGGGGGCACCCTGCCCCCTTCCCGAAGTCCCCTGCCACCTCTGGCAGGCCTAGCGCGCACCCACACCGCACCATTGAGCCACCCCGGCCTCACGAGACGCGATGATCAAGTAACTGCAGATGCACCGCGATGATATGGTTTGGCCAGCCAGTGCCATGTTGCCCTGTATTAGTGTACGCCATAGTTTCTTCATAACAATGTCAATTATTTCTTAGGAAATAATTTCACTACTTCTCACACAAGTTGAAACTACATATTTTTGAGTCTGTACTAAGAACCATCCAATCTGAGTGTTAAGATTCATGCAAGTTTAAAAGAACGAACTATTCTTCATCGAACCTATTGCATTTCGCTCGAAATATTTCATCAATTGCTGCAGCACACACAAATTATTAGGCGATTTCAATAAAATTCAAATGGAAATTTTGGTACTTTGACCTAAATGACAACCAAAATCACTCAATTTCAGTCAATTCAGTTATCCCGGCTGTAGCTGATATATTTTTGAAACAGAAATTTAAAACTAATTAGGAGCAAGCAAGCGACAAATTAATTATCCAGCTATACCTTGTCGTTGTAGACTCATTTGATATGATGTACACTCAGCAAGCACGATGTGTCGAGTAATGTAGGTGTGTGCTCGTGGTGGCCACGGGCGCGCAATACCCAAGGAAAAAGATGTGGCTGCATGGACGCACTAACCATAGCGGCATGAAAGCTGGAAATCCCAACACCGGGGGAGAAAAAGAAGACCGGCATACCCACAGCAACACAGGCACGCAAGACACCCTCATGGAACCTCAAATTCACTATAAAAACACGCCAGGGGAGCGTGTGTCCTCCACACTACTGCTGCCTGCCACTGCATAACACTACTACCAGTACCACCCCGAACCCAACCATCTCCATCCATCTCACTTGCTACCAGTCGTCATGGCCATGAACAACACCAAGCTGGCCGCCGTGGCTGACGCCGAAAACCCGGCCGTGGTGTGCGGCGACGTGGACGACTCCGAGTCGTCCATCGACTTCTCCGGGCGCGCAAACTGGCTGCGCGCGGCGGTGCTGGGCGCCAACGACGGGCTGGTCTCCACGGCCTCCCTCATGCTCGGCGTCAGCGCCGTCAAGCCCGACTCGCGCGCCATGGTCGTGTCCGGGTTCGCCGGCCTCCTGGCGGGGGCGTGCAGCATGGCCATCGGCGAGTACGTGTCCGTCTGCTCCCAGCGCGACGTGGAGATTGCGCAGCTGGACCAGGCCGGCAAGCGCGGCGGCGACGAGGAGAAGGGGCTGCCTAGCCCTGCGCAAGCCGCCGCAGCCTCCGCGCTGGCTTTCTCTGTCGGGGCGCTCCTACCGCTGCTGGCCGCCGGGTTCATCGTGGGCTACAACCTACGGGTCGCCGTGGTGGTCCTCGTGGCGACGTTGGCGCTGGCCGCGTTCGGCTGCGTGGGTGCCGTGCTTGGTCGGGCCCCAGTCGCAAGGTCGTGCGCGCGCGTGGTGGTGGGAGGGCTGGCCGCCATGGCCGTTACCTTTGGGTTCATGAGGCTCTTCCGAGCCAGCGGCGTATGAGAGATTGACAATGCCTTCGTCGCCGTCCTCCCATACGTATGTCATGTACGGGCACCGTCCATACTCTTCTCTCGGAATAAAGTACTGGCCACCGTACTTGTACCTGGGCTGACTTATTTTCTTCCTTGTAATTGTATTCAAACGGGCAAATGGAAACGTTTAAACTCGTACTATAGTGCCAAGTGATTTTAATTCCTCTCCGTGCATATGCCCTGTTGTTTTTAAAGATGTGACACAATATTTCTGTGGGGAAGACCAAGGACGTCCGTGCATCGGTGGAGGCATTTGCGGGCCTCGATTGCTCGGAAGAACCTCGGCGCCCACGCCGACCATGCATCGGCGACAGGGGCGGTCGCTTGGTCCCAAATCCACCGCTCCCTTTCCGCGTCCCCTTTATGACCCTCCTCCACAACTACATTGTACAAGTCCCAAAAGGGGACCAAAACGTGTCCGGCTGCTTCTCCTCCTCATCCCCGAAACTGAAGATGATGGGGAGCTCCTTCCATTGCCATGGACGATGAAGTGGTGGATTCGAGGCGGGCGGAACGGGATTGGGAGACACTCGAGGGAGGAATAGTTAAATGAGTAGGACACAGTGGGCTCCGTTAAATGGGTAGTTGGAAAGGCAGCATGTGGCCATCAAGGGGAGCTTTTATACGTGGTTGCTGGCCTGCTCACACGCCTCCTAGCCTCACAAAACAAGCTAGGAGATAGTGATCATGGTGGTCATCGGCGTGGCAGCCACCGAGCCACGTCATTTATTTGCCATATGGTTGATGGTTATGAACCCCCCCCCCCCCTGGTGTGCATGGTTGGTCATGTCACTTCAGATTCTGCATATAGCGTGTGGAGGAAGAATGTGAAACTTCACTCCTGTGCTTAGGGCTGGACCAAAAGCTCGTAGCTCGCGAGCATAATGAGCGCTCGATAGTTCGGCTCGTTAAGCTCGTCGCTCGCTTCTTCATGAACAGAGCCAAGCATTGATTTCAGCTCGTTAAGCTCGTTAGTAACAACATAACACATATTTTCATCTTAATTGACAACAATTTCATAGCACCTCAACCCATTTATTCAATCTAATCTACGTAGGAGGTAACAAACTAGTGCATTTCATTTTGTAGTCACCATTTTTCTTCTTAAAACCACATATAAACACTCATCTATAGACCATAAGTCACCAAAATCTGTTAACAAGTGCTCACGAGCTTAACGAGCTTCAAATGAACCAAGCCGAGCAGAGTTTTCTGCTCGTTAATCTTAAGAGCTTAACGAGCCGAGCCTTAACGAGCACGAGGTTAACGAGCACGAGCTTAACAAGCCGAGCAGCTCGTTAATCCACCCCTACCCGTGTTGACAGTTGGGGTTTGAAGCGAGCTGCCAACTTGGCTTCCACAACCTCCATATTTGGAGGCTATGCGGATGTTTTTGGGGCGAGGTCCATAAGATATGGCTATCGCGACACATATGGCGACTTTCCAGGTTGCCATTTTTGTGTGATGATCGACATACTAGCGGTTATTATAGCGACCGGCCACATATGGAGCATGTGCTAGAGTTACTCTTACTGCACAGTGGGGCTGATCTAGGAGGCCGCCTCTAGCCCTAGGAAATTTTATTTGACTACCTTTAATTGATGGCATGTATAATCAACGAAAATCAGCCCAAATTTTTACGATGGGCCTCATAGTTTATCTTCCCTCCAGGAATTTGCCCATGTGCCGCCATTGCGCCTCTCTCCGTGGCTCCCGCCCTCCATGTTTCCATAAGTACATTAATGATTATCTAGTTGGCACCCTATTTCATAGTATGCCTAGCATGTGTCTACTCCTTCGATGGTGTGATGCGGGGGGCTATATCTACATCCTCTGTGTGGTGTTGTCCTGGCGGCCTCCGTATACAAGTCCGTCGAGTGTTGTGAATTATTCATGATGTGCTATAGGTGTGCATGCGTCGATCCTAGCCACCGGTGTCAATTTAGTTCATCGGTTTTCACGAAAGAAACCACCCACAACATTAGTGTGGACAATACATGCAATTTCCATCATGCGTTTCTATGGAAGCCAGATTTGATTTAATTACTAGATTTTACTATTGAGGAGGTAAAATCTTGGATGGGACATATCCTGAAACTTTAGGCCAGGTCCATTTTTGAATCACTTTTTCGGGTTTATCCGACCTTCTTTCATTTGCATTTTTACTGGCAACAATGCGTAAGAAAGGTAGAAAAAGATCAACATATAGCGAGCCTGGACCACATTTTATGCAAAGAGATAACCTCAAAGTCTATACAAAGGAGTTCCTTTTTAACAATGTCAATGCTTTCTTACGAAACGGTTTCACTATTTCTCATGCAACTGGAAAGTAAATACTCCCTCAACCTTAGTTCAAAACCCTCACACTTATTTTGAATTGGAGGGAGTATATTTTTGAGTCCATACTAAGAACCATCCAATTAATCTAAGTGTTAAGATTCATGCAAGTTTAGAGCATCTCCAGCCGCGCCCCCAACAGGCCCCCCCAGGCCACTTTTTTGGCGCCGGCGCCGAAAAAACGGCCCAGTCGCGCCCCCAGGACGCCGAAAATCACAGGCTCGGACCTTTTTTCCGCCCGGCGGTCACAGGCTGAACCCGGCGCGCTGGGGAGCAGTTGGGGGCTCCGGCGCTAGGGAAAAGCGCGCCTGGCCCACACCGACGGGGGAAAAGTCAAGGTTTTCATCCCCCGACTCGCCTCGCACCCCCCGCGCCCTCGGCCACCACTAGATATATCCCGGCGACGGCCGTCGCCCTACTCCGCTAGATAGCCATTCCCCGCCGGAAAATAGCAGCGCTTCGCCGCGGCAGCCCCTCCCACAGCAGCTGGGCGTTTCCGGCCGCCGTTTCCGGCCGCGGAGGCGCGGTTTAGCGGCAGCTACACGCCCACCGAGCGCAAGGTGTTCGGCGTTTTGTCTGTCTCGGCGATGGACTCGGATGACGAGGAAGAGCTCGCCGCGCTGCTGGAGGAGGAAGCCGCGGCCGACGTCCAGGAAGAAGAGCATCTCATGGTGCTCGCCGCCCTCGCCCAGCTGCTGGCGAGTGATACGTCCAAAACGTATCTATAATTTCTGCTTGCTCCATGCCTCTTTTGTGTGATATTGCTATGATATTTATGCACTTCCATACACTTTTGATCATATTTGGACTAACCTATTAACTCAGTGCACCCCAGTGCCAGTTTCTGTTTTCTGTTGTTTTTCTATTTCAGGTTTTCCCATTACGTAAATTGTCAGAAAAATTCCGGGAAAAATATAAAAAAAATCAGCGTTCCGGAAGCTTCCATGCGGCCAAAGTAGGGCCAGAGGGGGGCCACCGGGGCTCCAGGCGCCCGGAGGGCGCGACCCCCCTCCTGGCCGCGCCGCCAGGCCGCCTGGGCCCCCCTTACCTCTTCTGACGCCCCCCTTTGGCATATATTTACTCCGCGTCCCGAAACCCTCGAGGACGGAACCCTTTTTCGCGATCTCATCTCTGTTCCGCCGCCGCCGCGCTTCCAAGATCGGGAGCACCAGGAGAACTCTTCCCGGCACCCTGCCGGAGGGGAGAACCACCATCGGGAGCCTCTCCACCACCATGGACGCCTCCCGGATGAGTTCTGAGTAGTCTCCCTTGGACCATGGGTCCATGACCAGTAGCTATGTGATGTTCTCCTCCCCTCTTTGTTCTTCACCGATTAGACCTCGTGAGCTGCCTTACATGACCGAGGCACATATGTAATCCTTATGCTGTTGCTATGATGAGTTTGCTGGGATCCGATGGATTATGAGATTATGTTCAGATTGTGTGTGAGTAATATATTTGATTCACCTTTTTTATATTTATGTTCTTGAGTAATTCTTGCATGTTCTCCGTTGCTGTTTATTGCTTTGGCCAAGTAGTAGGTAGTAACTCCAAGAGGGAACGTTATGCTTGATTGTGGGTTCATGCCCCTCGATGACTAGCTTGAGTGACAGAAACATGAGTCTAGGGGATGTGCTGTTGCCACAAGGGGGAAAACAACGGTGCTTGTACTTGCGGGTGCAAGGATTGTTTACTTTACGCAAAGTTCTTTTAATGCAGTTGTCTGTTGCTTTGAGTTTACACTATGGATGGGACTCGCAACTTAATACCAGCGAAATGTTCTGGATAGATATCTCAAGGTGGATAATTAGTAGTAGATGCAGATGGATTTCGGTCTACTTGCCTTGGCGTATCGCCCATGCTTTTGAGCCTCTACCTTTCTTGCAGCATAGTTAGCATTGGTTTGCGCACATAATCCTGTCAATTGTCCAGCTGTAATTTGTTTACCTCGCTTAGCTGTTTTATCGTCTTTTGGGAGAGAGACATCACTAGTGAACATCATGGGACCCCGGTCCATATTACCATCATTGATCACACCCGCTATTTACTTCCTGTTCTTATTTACTAGTTGCAGTCATACCTATCACTATTATCTCTTGTGTTTGATCCTTAGTAAACGACAAGGCCGGAGGGATTGACAACCTCTCTGTACTCGTTGGGAGCAAAGTTATTTGTATCTGTGTGCAGGTCCTGTCAATCGCTAAGTATCTGGCGCCGTTAGCAGTTGACACCTTCTTGTTGACCCTCGGAGTCTCACGGGATTCGATCCTTGGTATCTTTGCCAAGGGAAAACTACCGCTACGCTACATCTCCCACCTTCCACTTGGGGTAACCAACGAGGGGCAAGAAGCCATCAAGCAAAGTTTTCTGGCGCCGTTGCCGGGGACTCCACTCTTCAAGATAGGGGAGTTGCACGCTATCTTTTACCTTTGTTTTTTAGTCTTGTTAGTTTACCTTTCAGTTTTTGCTTTAGTTCCCTTTATCAAAAATCACAAAAATAGTTATCTTGCTTGCTGCTGCTATGGGTTCCACCGAGAACACGAAGTTAGGTGACTTCACTAGTCATAACAACAATGACTTTATCTGCACGCCTATTACTACACCTGCCACTTCAGCACCTTCTTATGAAATTAAACCTGCTTTACTGAACCTAGTTATGAAAGATCAATTCTCCAGTGCTGGAGATGATGCTGCTTTGCACTTAAATAATTTTGTTGAACTCTGTGATATGCAAAAGTACCAAGAAATAGATGGTAATATTGTTAAGCTTAAGCTTTTTCCTTTCTCCTTGAGAGGAGGAGCTAAAATTTGGTTTCAATCCTTGCCTAGGAATAGCATAGATTCTTGGGACAAGTGCAAGGATGCCTTTATTGGGAAGTACTATCCACCTGCTAAAATTATCCAACTAAGGAGTAACATAATGAATTTTAAACAATTGGATAATGAACACGTTGCCTAAGCTTGGGAACGCATGAAATCTCTTGTCAAGAACTGCCCTACTCATGGTTTGACTACTTGGATGGTTATCCAAACTTTTTATGCAGTCTTGAACTTTACCTCGCGGAACTTGTTAGATTCGGCCGCGGGAGGAACCTTTATGTCAACTACACTTGGTGCTGCCATGAAGCTTCTCGATGAGATGATGACCAATTATTCCCAATGGCACACCGAACGCGCTCCAACAGGTAGGAAGGTAAACTCTGTCGAGGAGATTTCCTCCCTAAATGAAAAAGTTGACTTGATCATGTCTCTACTTTCCAAGCAATCTTCTATTGATCCTCGTGATGTTCCTTTAAATTCTTTGATTGCTCAAGATCAAATAGATGTGAACTTTATCTCTAGAAACAATTTCAATAATAATGCTTATAGGAGTAATTTTGGTAGCAACCCTAGACCATTCCCCTCTAATTCCTATGGGAACAACAATGCTTATCCTAGCACCAAGAACTCCACTTCTGAACTAGAGATTATGCTTAAAGACTTCATCACTACCCAAAAAGCCTTCAGTAAGAGTGTAGAAGAAAAACTAAACAAACTAGATAATCTCTCTTTGAAGGTAGACAATTTAGCCCATGAGGTAGAATTGCTTAAAATTAGAACTTCCCCTCTTGAGGAGAGGAAGACCACTCCTATGAATGCTATTCAAGTGCAAATTAATGAAAACATTAGGATGTTGGCTAAACTTAAAGAGAGATGGGCTAGAGAAAAGGAGGAAGAAGATAGGATTAAGAGCCTTCCTACCCACCACACTGTTGCTACTATCCAAGTTGTTGAGGATATCCAAACTCTTAGCACCCAATGCACTCCTGGTCCCATTGGACCTATTAATGGTGATGCTATGACCTCAACCGTAGAAACTCCTATGACCATAGAAACTACCAAACAAGTGAGCCTGAAGGACACCACTACCACCTTACTTGATAATAGTGACCTTGATTTTGATAATTGCACCCTTTCTGAAGTTATTGATTTACTTCACAAGATGTCTAGAGATCCCCGCACTAGCACGCTTAATCTTGCCTTCACAGAGCATATCACTAATGCTCTCATCAAAGCTAGGGAGGAGAAACTTAGGGTAGAAGCCTCCATACCTAGAAAGCTAGAAGATGGTTGGGATCCTATGATTAAAATTAAGTTGAATAACTTCTCTTGCTATGCTTTATGTGATATTGGAGCTAGTACCTCCGTTATGCCCAAAAGGATATATGATATGCTTAAATTGAAACCTTTTGATTCTTGTTCTTTTGGTGTTCGTCTTGTTGATTCTTCCATAAAGAAACCCTTGGGGAGGATCGACGATGTTCTTATCATTGTCAATGACAATTATGTTCCCGTTGATTTTACTATTATGGATATTGAATGTGAACCTTTTTGTCCAATTATTTTGGGACGTCCTTTTCTTCGCACCGTTGGTGCCATCATTGACATGAAAGAGGGGAATATAAAATTCCAATTTCCTCTCAAGAAAGGGATGGAACACTTCCCTAGAAAGAAGATTAAGTTACCTTTTGAGTCCGTTATACGGGATAGCTATTCTTTTACTCTTGATAAAACTTGATCTCTTTGCATTATGCCTAGCTTAAAGGCATAAAAGAAAGCGCTTTTGGGAGGCAGCCCACAATGAATAAAGTTTTATTTTGCTTTTGTTGTGTCTTGATGTTTGTTACTACAGTAGCATCATCATTGTATCTTTACTTTTCAGCTTTGTGCCAAGTGTAGCCTCTGATTGCAAGAAAGATCAAAAGTTGTGACGTGCTTTCCAGGAAACAGATTTTGTCCTTGGACAGAAAAATTCGTATAAAATCACCAGATCATCTTTTTGCTCTGAATTTTTTCGACAACGTGCTCTATACAATTGGCTTTCGGGAGTCTGTTCTGAGTTTTTTGATTTGAGTTGCATAAGTGCCCCGAAAAAATTATTTACCACCTGCTGGTCTGTTTTTCACAGATTCTGTCATGTTTTGCCTTTTCTTCGTTTTGCAAACCTTGAGCTTGCTTTTTCTTTGCAAAAACCTTTTGGCAATCTTGAGAAACAGTAGACCTTCAAGATTATCTTTATTTCCAGGAAGAAAAAATTATTTTATTATGGGTACTAACCTCGCTAATCAGATTATGATGAGTTATGTATGAAGGGAGTTTTCAAGTGTGCGAGGGAAGATGATAAAAAGATTCAGGAGGGTCAAACGCTCAAGCTTGGCGATGCCCCCATGCACCCCCAAGAAATATTCAAGAAGACTCAAGCGTCTAAGCTTGGGGATGCCCCCCATGCATCCCCTTCTCCATCAACATTATCAGTTCGCCTTTCGTTCCACTATATTTTAATCACTTCATGCGTTATGTGCTATGCTTGGAGCGTCTTGCTTTTAGTTTCCTTTTTAGTTTTCTTTAGCTTTGCTTGCTTTTCATAACGAGTTAGAACCCAGCTTTCTTTGTGTGGGACAGAAACACGCTCCACTTCAACCTAGAACACAACATAGGATTTTCATGCTTATCTTTGCTGTGTATGTTCTTTGTCTTTCAATAGCTACTGTCATGCTTAGCTCTTAGTTTTCATGCTTTCTTTTTAAAGAGCTTTTGTTTAGTTGGTTGCTGGAACTCTCTTGAGTTATCATGCTTATCTTGTTAAGAGAGTTGGCTTCTGTTGCACTAGTTGATACGTCTATGATAAAAATGCTATGTGCATAATGGTGCTTAGTAGTTCATGTTTACTTATGGTTAGTCTCAAATAGCTGGGAGGGTTCTTAATGTGTTATTGAAGTACCAACATGA
The DNA here is from genome assembly GCA_902687465.1 of Secale cereale. Lineage (NCBI taxonomy): Eukaryota > Viridiplantae > Streptophyta > Magnoliopsida > Poales > Poaceae > Secale > Secale cereale. The sequence continues at coordinate 793,998,312 of LR738710.1, read as the reverse complement.
TTTGTTTGTCTATGATGTGGTATGGTTTAGTGATATATTCCTCCAAGAATTTATTTTGATTGACTTGGCATATGCTCACGCATATTTAAGACTGTAAAGAAAGTCTATCAAGCCTTGATGATCTTTAATTTATGAGTAGCGATATAACTTCCATGCCCGATTCAATGTTGCTTTGTCGCTCTGCATGATTATGGCCATCATTGCTCTTTTAGTTGGTCGCTCCCAGTCTTTTGCTAACCTTCACCTGTACTAAGCGGACTGACTGCTTGTGCATCCAAAATCCTTTAAACCAGTTATGCCATATGAGTCCACCATACCTTCCTATACATGGTATTTACTTGCCATTCCTAACGAAGACTATCTTGTACCATCTCGAAATTATTAAAAAAAAGCATTTCTCTTTTGTGCCTCTGTTTTAGCTCATGAGGAAGTAGTAGTTAATTCATGATCTTTTTAAGTTGGACGAGATTCACCCCGGGATTGCATGTCTAATCTGCAAACCCCTAATACGAGAAGGAACTGGCAAAGAGTGCGCCCGGCTCATTAAAAAAATATACAACAAACGAACCCTCCTTCACGCTTTGTTCATGAGAAATCAGAAAAACTTTGGCAGTGATAAACAAAGGAGATTAAGGGGATGTGATCGTCCCCATGCGGGTGCCGTTCCTCGAAACTTGTCCAGCTCGAGAACTAATTGAGTTATCTACTAGCATTCGTTGACGAAATATGCATACCCCAAAAATAATTTTTACCTCTGTTTTTAAAAAACCAAGATCTCTGGTACATGTTTAGTCTTTGTTTCCGACCATGGATTTTCAACCTTGCCATCAAAAGCCACGGTTCAAGAGTCTCCACCTTCTTTCTTCAAAGCACCAACTATTGAGAGCATGATTGTCATTCTGAGTGTAATGTGCATTGTCCCAAAGTACCATTGTCTTTTGCATGATTATGATATTGTTTATTCTGAAATCATTGTATCTAGTCGTCACTTAAACTTTGGAGGTGCCCCTGCATTTATGTTTTGCTTCACTAAAGGGGGCAAGCGAGGTATCACTTTGTCATGTTTGCACACCATGCTCACTACAAATCTATTGAGTGTTTCAGTATCATATTGTAAAACTTTCAGTTCTTTGTGATATTCTCATGAGGCAACTTAATTACTACAGATTCATTATCTCAGTAAGCATTTGTCACGCGACTGTAAAAAGTTCTTATATGGTTAATAGCATGTCACCACAGAAATTATGCTTGTTATCATTTACCTACTCGAGGACGGGCAGGAATTAAGCTTGGGGATGTTGATACGTCCAAAACGTATCTATAATTTCTGCTTGCTCCATGCCTCTTTTGTGTGATATTGCTATGATATTTATGCACTTCCATACATTTTTGATCATATTTGGACTAACCTATTAACTCAGTGCACACCAGTGCCAGTTTCTGTTTTCTGCTGTTTTTGTATTTCAGGTTTTCCCATTACGTAAATTGCCAGAAAAAACCCGGGAAAAATATATAAAAAATCAACGTTCCGGAAGCTTCCATGCGGCCAAAGTAGGGCCAGAGGGGGGCCACCGGGTCTCCAGGCGCCCGGAGGGCGCGGCCCCCCTCCTGGCCGCGCCGCCAGGCCGCCTGGGCCCCCCTTACCTCTTCTGACGCCCCCCTTTGGCATATATTTACACCGCGTCCCGAAACCCTCGAGGACGGAACCCTTTTTCGCGATCTCATATATGTTCCGCCGCCGCCGCGCTTCCAAGATCGGGAGCATCAGGAGAACTCTTCCCGGCACCCTGCCGGAGGGGAGAACCACCACCGGAAGCCTCTCCACCACCATGGATGCCTCCCGGATGAGTTCTGAGTAGTCTCCCTTGGACCATGGGTCCATGACCAGTAGCTATGTGATGTTCTCCTCCCCTCTTTGTTCTTCACCGATTAGACCTCGTGAGCTGCCCTACATGATCGAGGCACATATGTAATCCTTATGCTGTTGCTATGATGAGTTTGCTGGGATCCGATGGATTATGAGATTATGTTCAGATTGTGTGTGAGTAATATATTTGATTCACCTCTTTTATATTTATGTTCTTGAGTAATTCTTGCATGTTCTCCATTGCTGTTTATTGCTTTGGCCAAGTAGTAGGTAGTAACTCCAAGAGGGAACGTTATGCTTGATTGTGGGTTCATGCCCCTCGATGACTAGCTTGAGTGACAGAAACATGAGTCTAGGGGATGTGTTGTTGCCACAAGGGGGAAAACAACGGTGCTTGTACTTGCGGGTGCAAGGATTGTTTACTTTACGCAAAGTTCTTTTAATGCAGTTGTCTGTTGGTTTGAGTTTACACTATGGGTGGGACTCGCAACTTAATACCAGCGAGATGTTCTGGATAGATATCTCAAGGTGGATGATTAGTAGTAGAAGCAGATGGATTTCGGTCTACTTGCCTTGGCGTACCGCCCATGCTTTTGAGCCTCTACCTTTCTTGCAGCATAGTTAGCACTGGTTTGCGCACATAATCCTGTCAATTGCCCAGCTGTAATTTGTTTACCTCGCTTAGCTGTTTTATCGTCTTGTGGGAGAGAGACATCACTAGTGAACATCATGGGACCCCGGTCCATATTACCATCACTGATCACACCCGCTATTTACTTCCTGTTCTTATTTACTAGTTGGAGTCATACCTATCACTATTATCTCTTGTGTTTGATCCTTTGTAAACGACAAGGCCGGAGGGATTGACAACCTCTCTGTACTCGTTGGGAGCAAAGTTATTTGTATCTATGTGCAGGTCCTGTCAATCGCTAAGTATCTGGCGCCGTTAGCAGTTGATACCTTCTTGTTGACCCTCGGAGTCTCACGGGATTCGATCCTTGGTATCTTTGCCAAGGGAAAACTACCGCTACGCTACATCTCACACCTTCCACTTGGGGTAACCAACGAGGGGCGAGAAGCCATCAACGAGCCATGAAAAGCCGCGGTGAGGTGGCTCGGCGCCGGGGCGGTTGAAAGCAAAGAAACGGCTTCGTCTTGAAGGCTACTGCATGCTCTACTCCGACTACTTCGCCGATGCTCCACTTCACGGAGAGAAAACATTTCGGCGCCGTTATCGGATGAGCTGAAAGCTCTTCCTCAGGATTGTGAATTCCATCCGGTAGTTCGACAACTACTTCAAGTGCAAGATGGATTGCACTGGCGCTCTTGGATTCACCTCCATCCAGAAGAGCACGACAGCGATGAGGATGCTTGCATATGGAGCTCCCGGTGATTCACTCGACGACTATGGGCGCTTGGCCGAGTCCACCAGCATAGAGTGTTTCTACAAGTTCTGTCAGGCAGTGGTGACAGTGTTTGGGCCACAATACTTGAGAACACCCAATGCGGAAGACACTGCTCAGATCCTAGCCCAGAATGCAGCAAGAGGATTTCCTGGGATGCTTGGAAGCATCGACTGCATGCATTGGAAATGGAAGAATTGCCCATTTGGTTGGCAGGGGATGTACAAAGGCGCCAAAGGCGGTTGTAGTGTGGTGCTTGAGGCGGTAGCCACACAGGACCTCTGGATTTGGCACTTCTTCTTTGGTATGCCAAGAACTCACAATGACATCAACATGCTGCAGTGCTCTCCTGTTTTTGCCAAGCTCGTTGAGGGCCATTCTCCTCCGGTGAACTTCGAGATCAATGGGCACCAATACAACAAGGGGTACTACCTAGCAGATGGCATCTATCCGAGATGGTCGACATTTGTGAAGACGATCTCAAACCCTGCGGCAGGAGGCAAGAACGCCTGGTTTGCGAAAGTTCAGGAGGCTTGCAGGAAGGATGTCGAGCGGGCATTTGGTGTGCTCCAATCTCGATTCATTGTTGTTCGGTACCCCGCTCAGACCTGGTCCAAAGATCAAATGTGGGAGATTATGACTTGCTATGTCATCTTGCACAACATGATCATCGAGAGCGAGCAAGAAGACCCAGTGTTTGACATTGAACCATACTACAGGCAGGGTCCTCTAGCCGAAGTTGATCACCAGCTACCGGAAACTTGGACTGCCTATCTCAGTATGCGTCAGGAGATCCGAGACCCACAGGTGCATCATCAACTGCAGAAAGATCTGATTGAGCACCTATGAAGGCTCAAGGGGGACGCCGTGTGATGAAATACGAGTTTTTATTTGTTGAACTATATAATTTGTATTGAACTAATTGTTGTTCTATTATTTTGTTGAAGTATTTGATTTTTCTGTGATGAAATATGTGATAAAAAATATTTATGTTGATAATTAAACGCCGAGACACGGCGAAACCACGCCGAATATGGGCCTATTCTCGCCCATATGGGCCCTTTATTCGCCGAAATTGGGCTGCAAAGTGGACCAATTTCGACACCTGGGGGCGACGACTGGGCGCAAAACCGCCCCCAGCGCCGATTGTATCGCCGGCTCGCCCCCAGGGGTCGAGTTTTACGCGTCGGGGGGGGGAGGGGGGGCAACGACCGGAGATGCTCTTAGTTAGATGAACTAACCTTCATTGAACGACTATTGCCTGCGGTAGCACACATAATTATTTGGTTAGATCTCAATAAAATTCAAATAGGAAATTTGGTACCATGACCTAAATGAAAACGGAAATCACTAAAATCCAATGAAATCCAGTGATTTTGAATACTATAACTAAAAAAAATCTGAATCTGAAATTTTAAACAATTTGTATGTCGGAGGCAAGCGACCAAATTGTCGCTAGTCATTGTAAACGCCTTCGATATGATGTACACTCAGCAAGCACGATGGATCGATTAATGTAGGGGCGTGCTCGTGGTGGCCACGGACGCGCAATACACGATGAAAGGGATGTGTGGCTGCATGTACGCACTAGCCATGGCAGCATGAAAGCTGGAAATCCCAACACCAGGGAGAAAAAGAAGAGAACCGGCAATGCCCACAGCAACACACGAATACAAGGCGCGGCCCTCAAATTCAGTATAAAAACACACTAGGGGAACGTGTGTTCGCCACGCTGCTGCTGCCTGCCACCGCGAACCAAACCATCTTTATCCATCTCACAAGCTCCTAGTCCCCATGGCCGTGAACGACACCAAGCTGGCCGCCGTGGACGACGCCGAGAACCCAGCCGTGGTGTGCGGCGACGTGGACAACTCCGAGTCGTCCATCGACTTCGCCGGGCGCGCCAACTGGCTGCGCGCGGCGGTGCTGGGCGCCAACGACGGGCTGGTCTCCACGGCCTCCCTCATGCTCGGAGTCAGCGCCGTCAAGCCCGACGCGCGCGCCATGGTCGTGTCCGGGTTCGCCGGCCTCCTGGCGGGGGCGTGCAGCATGGCCATCGGGGAGTACGTCTCCGTCTGTTCCCAGCGCGACGTGGAGATCGCGCAGCTGGACCAGGCCGGCAAGCGTGGCGGCGACGAGGAGAAGGAACTGCCCAACCCGGCCCAGGCCGCCGCGGCCTCCGCGCTGGCTTTCTCCGTTGGGGCGCTCCTACCGCTGCTGGCCGCCGGGTTCATCGTGGGCTACAACCTACGGGTAGCCGTGGTGGTCCTCGTGGCGACGTTGGCACTCGCCGCGTTCGGATGCGTGGGCGCCGTGCTTGGGCGGGCCCCCGTTGCGAGGTCGTGCTCGCGGGTGGTGGTGGGCGGGCTGGCCGCCATGGCCGTCACCTTTGGGTTCATGAGGCTCTTCCGAGCCAGCGGCATATGAGAGACTGACAAGGCCCTCGTCGCCGTCCTCGCGTACGTATGTCATATGTCATGCACGGGCATCGTCCATGCTGTTCTCGGAATAAAATACATAGTAGTAGCCACCGTACTTGTACCTGGGCTGACTTATTTTCTTCCTTGTAATTGTAATCAAACGGCAAATGAAAACGTTTAAACTTTAAACTCGCACTCTCTCTGTCAGAGTTTACACGGCGTGCTTCAACAATCTCTGGGACAAGGTGATCACTAAAAAATAGCACCGGCGGTTACCACGGGTCCTAATTAATGGAGAAATTCATGTGTACACACATGCATAGAGTGCTTCCACCAGCGTACACACATGAAGAGAAAATTGTATGCTTGATTGCGGTTATCACGCCCTAATTAATTGGCCATTAAACCAAACACGTCTAAAATCCCTTCGGTGGTGAAAATGCATGAGAACTGAAGTGCGTCGTGTAAGCTGTGATGGAGAGAGTACTGTAGTACCAAGTGATTTTAATTCCTCTCCGTATGCCCTATTGTTTGAAAAGATGTGACACAACATTTATGTGGGAAAGACCAAGGACGTCCATTCATCGGCGGAGAGGCATTTGCGGGGCTCGATGGCTTGGACGTACTTTGGTGTGCTCGTTGCACACCGACCAAGTATCATCGACAGGGGGTGGTCGTGCATATCCGCTTCTCACTTTCTGCGTCCCCCTTCCGACCCTTCTCCACCACTACATCGTACAAGTCCAGGGGACCAACGGGTCCAGCTGCTTCTCCTCCTCATCCCCGAAACCGAAGAAGACATGGAGCTCCTTCCACTGCGCCATGGACGATGAAGTGGTGGATTGCAGACGAGCGGAACGGGATTGGGAGGCGCTTGAGAGAGGAACTGATAAGAGAGAGAGAGGGGACACATAGGTATACGACACTATGGGCTCCATGTTGTTGGGAAGGCGGTAGTCGGCCATCAAGGGGCGCTTTTATACGCGGTTGTTAGCCTACTCACACACCTCCTACCCTCAGAAATAAGGAAGGAGACGGTGGTGGCCATCTGACGGGCTGCCACGGGAATATAAGGAAGCAACCGCGTAATTTATTTGCCATGTGGTTGACGGTCATGCACCCCCCCCCCCCCCAAGCACGGTGGTGCATGGCTGGTCATGTTGCTTCAAGGCCTACATATAGCGTGATGAGAAAGAAAATGGAACTTCACTCCCGTGCTAACAAAGTTGGGTTTGGAGCAAGCTGCAAGTATGGCGTCGACAACCTCCATATTTGGAGGCTATGTGGTCGTTTTTGGAGTGAGGTCCATAACATATGGCTATCGCGGTACATGTGACGATTTTCTAGAGTGCCATTTTGTGTGTTAATCGACGCACTAGCAGGTATTATAGCGACCAGCCACATATGGAGCATCTGCTAGAGTTACTCTACTGCATAGCGAGTCGCAATCTCGGGGGGTGGGGGCTAGACCTTGGAGATTTTATTTGACTACCTTTAATGGATGGCATGTATGACAAGTGAAAAATCAGCCCAAATGTTGACGGACGCCCATAGTATGTCATCCAGGGGCGATTTTACCGTGAGGGCACCCAGGGCACGTGCCCGGGCTCGATGTCGCTATTAACTACTATAAGAGTCGCGTAAGGTGCGGACGCTCGCGCATGCCACGTCGCCTAACGTACTGTTTCTGCAGTTGTTATTAGCGATTGGGGAGAAGGAAAAGCCGGACTGGATTGGTTGGGCCAAGTCGTCTCGCTCAATCCTGATGGGCCATGACCTAGCTCGGGTCTTCTCCCACGACTCCCTTCCCTCTTGCCGTCGCCACCTTCTCTCATCTTCCCTCATCCTCTCGACGATGCCGCCGCCCCCGTCCTTCCTCCTCCCCTCTTCCCACCCTCTCCCCCGCTGCCCCATCTCCGTCGCCGCCCCCTTTGTCTCTGCCACGCCGCTGACGAGGCATCCTCGATCCGCCTGACCCCAACGACTCGGCTTCTTCCTGCCACCACCAGGTACTCATCTCTGCTTGATGCCGCTGCCGTGCTCGCCTCTGCTTATGTATTTATTTTTGATCTGCATCTAAGAGATTGCATCGGATGATTCCAATCACGAGAACCACCACCATCACCGCGATGAGTTCCAGCGGCTGCTATCGGAGGAACTGGCGGAGGAGGCAGACCTCGAGCTCGACAGCATCATCCGCGACCACTATCACCACCGCAATTTCCAACCAGAGAGAACACCCTTGGGTCAGGATTTTTACCTATTCTTTCATGTATAAGCGATTTTGCGCGCGCAATGGCAGTATGGTCATCGAGAGTAGATGATGGTCACGAAATTTGACCCCATGGGTTTTTTCATGGATGACTGTGATGCTGGTCACGAAATTTCCCTTTGTTGCACATGAGTATTCTTTTGTTAGTTGCAAGGATGCAATCATGTTTGAATCTGACAGAGGTAGCAATTCGTTAGTCCAAAGCACACTGAAAACATGGACTATGCCCCCGTGTGACTCTGTGTATTTAGGCAGGTTGAGAACATCCTTAATATCCAGATAGGTTGTTTATGGTCACTCAGTAAAAAATCATATGATTGTAATTCGGTTATACGAAGCTATCAGTTCATAATCATACAATTTTTTACTCATTGTGCATGCAATGTTTTTTATTGTCCGCTTTTTACTCATTCCAACATCAACGGAGACGATGGCACTATCACGCAGTATGGGGACATGTTTGCATAGTGAAAGACTTGTTGCCCTGGCAAGATTAGTTGCCGGTGGAATTGTCTTGTAGATTTTGGTAAGCTTGGAGATTTAACATCTTAGTGTCAGTTTTTTTATCCTTTTTAGATGTTGCCTAAATCTCTGCAACTCTGTCTTCTTTAGGTACGTGATCTTTATAATGTTAACCGGTTAGAGGCACTTTTGTGCAGAATGTGTGATTTCTAGGCGTGCTACGCCCCGACACAACTGATAATTTTGGGGGATTTGGCAGGCGTGTGGCCGAGAGCAATGGGGTGCTCGCTGCTCGTTCGTTAGCATGGCATCGCTCGTCTGCCTCTTCCTCCTCCCAGTGATCTTCTGTGAGTTTCGTGCTTTGATCCACGGCAACCATTCTTCTGAATATGTGCTTACATTCTGACTGTTTGTTTTATTTGCATTAGAATCTTTTGAAGACAATTATCAAGTTAGGAAGGCAGTTTGATTCACCATGTCTGAACTTGAGGTAATGCATCACGTACCTCCATCACCAGGATTGATCACCCGTGACTTAGTATTTGTAGCAAGTGAACTCAACTGGGTCTGCAACGATGCACGTGGTTTATTCTCAAATTGTGATCTGGTTTTATGGCTGCAGATGTGAGCACCTTCTGTTTGTAATTGTATAAATGCTCAGGGAAGAACATTTGTGTTTGAGAGAGAGGGATGGAAAAGTGGGGATGGATTAAGAGGAGAAGAGGAAGGAATGGAACCAAATGATGTCTCTTTTTCATGGACGCTATCCCGCCATTACAGAGTTGCTCTCTCCCTTCCACTCCATCTCCATTGATACCCTTTCCCGGTTCTTCTCTCCACTACTACTATGATTTTTTTTTTCAAATGCTAATTCAGGCAGTTGTGCTAATTTAATTGATGTGGTGTTGTGCTAATTGAGGTCTTGCATGATCGTGTGTTAATTTTCTGGATGCTTCATCATGTTTACTCTTTCTCAGAGCAGTATAGCATCGTTCCGTGCTGTATTAATGAATTGCGTTCTTGTGATTCGACATGCTTATCCTCTTTCTTTCACCTGGCCTGTGGAAATTGTTTCTTGATATTGCTGATGATGGAGATGGAGATGTTGTTGCTGATGGAGATATAGATGCTGCAGAAGGTGATGGAGACCAGGCTGCTGATGCTCTAACTGGAAAGAGGTTACACTCGACTCTGTTATGAAATTTAAGTAATTATGAATTAAAGTTGTATGATTTTGGCTTCAGTACATGATACTTCTAATCTCAAGGCTTTTTTTAGTAGTACATGTTAATGACGGTTGAAGCTTAGTGTCACATTGTCATTCTATAATTGACATGTTCATATATTCTGTGAAATGATTTAGTTTTTCAGAAAGTTGGGTGCTGCTAAAGTGTTGTCTTATTCTTCCACCTGGATTTCAGTTCACATTCTAGACCCTGATTAGAAGATTTTTTGCTTTTTAGATCATACCTTTTTGATGTTTCAATATGAATGTTGTAGTCTTGATTTTCCAAAATATTATGGAATAGCTGTTGTGGCGAGTTTATCTTTATAGATGATATTTTTTATTGGTGTGATTTATTAATTTTTAGGAAGACCATAACCAAAAGGGTCACGAGAGTGGAACTGAACAAAAGGGCTCGTCGTGAAACAGAAGCAGATGCAAAGAAACTGGAAGTTCTTTCAAAGCAAATAGACAGGCAGGTTACATTCCTGTGTCATCAAGCTTTCAAGAATGGTCCACTTTTAGTTATCTGATTACAAAAGTTTTGTTATTTTTTCCAGCTTGCCAAATATATTAGAGGAGATAGCGGCTAAGCACGAAAGATTCGAGTCAGCCCCATGTCGTCTGGGTAGACACAAGTACATTTCCAACATGGGTTTGATTCTTGTGCCTTGAATAGAGTTGATAACGGTAGCTATGCTATGTTGAGGTTGTTTGGGAAAAAATAACTGAGATTTTTGATGTTGAGGTTGTTTCCAGTAGACTTGAGTAGTGGTTCATTTTTCATTTTTGATGAAGGTGGCACTGTTTCGTTCCAGAAGCTCTCTTCCTGATATTGTGCATCCAAATAAGTGCTTGTTGTGCTTCTTACGACAGGAAAAAAGTTTTTCAAATAGTTGCAAGTCTGAGCTACATATGTTAGTGTTTCTATTTTGTAGATGCTCCTTGATAGATATACACTCAGCTTATATGACTTTAACTCTAGATTTTGTGTGCTGATACTTCCACAAAAATGTATGGCCATCTTTGCATTGTACACCATAAGCCTGATTATTTGTAAGCCAGGTTGAAAGCATAAATGCATCATACATCCATCAACCCATCCATCGATCCAGTATGATTGCTTAGATCTAGCCGGGTATTCCTTGCTGCTAGCTTGATACTATGTAGATCATATTCTTTTTCCATTTGTTTAATTGAATAGCATAATACTGTTGTTATTAAGAAACTTGAACATGCGACATTGTAGATTTCTGTCTTCCATGTTCCCATTATGATGTTCTTTTCATATTCTTCCGTTTACAGCAATCTACTTCTTGGGTGATAATTTTGACAATCATAAAACCTTTCAGGTCTGCATATCTTTTGATGGTGGTTTTATCAAAGGTAATGATGCAGCAAAAAATGATGGGAGCAACTCTTCTCAAGATATTTTGCAAGTTTGTGTCTGCTTTCCTGCAGTTTCGCCTTTCCTCCTCGTCACGCTCTCCCTCAGCTTTGCCTGTCCCTCCCCCCCTCACAGGGCTTCGCCGCCCGTTGCCGTCGAGGCCGGACAAGATGGTGATTGTTATAGCGACGGCGGTATCCAGCGGTCGGTCAGTCGCACCGTCGTGCATGTGCCACGCAGATCATGTAACACGAGGTCGTCGGTGATGTGCTGCGTGAGTGGGACAGCGGGATCTGCTCCGAGCGGTGCGGGACGTGCTGCTGTCACTCGTGCAGCAGAACGGCGGCCGCAACGGCGCGTCTAGAGAGACCTGCGTCGACCTGATCTTGTGGAGGGTAGGTGAATTTTTTCTGTTCTTTATCTTTTCCCTGTTCTTGCTACTACGATCTGGCAGTTAGAGTCTATTTTTCGTAACATCGACAAACAATCTCACAATTTGGTACATATGCAATCTTCATAGTCTATCATCTTTGATACAGAGTCGAACCAGAACATGTATCAAGGGACCATGACATATCTAGCATCGGTATCTGAAGATGGCAAGATTTGGTCATGGCATCTGACTTTTGACAAGTCAGTATCTTCCAAGAAAATTAACCCCCCTCGGCCTCTTTGCGCCGTTCGTGGAGAGCTGGGTCGTGCCATTCTCCAACTGGGTGCCCCTCGCGACCGCCGTCTGGGCCACCATTCAGGTAGTTATTGTTTCTTTCCCATGTGTTGGTAAGATCATGAATGGATTCATAGCTCGTTTGATGCCATCTTACTTTTAGTATAGCATGTATGATGTCTCATCTTGGGCGTTCACATGATACTTTGTAATTTCTGAAAGAGAAACAAAGTGTGAACTATAGCTTTTTATTTGTTAGGAAATTCTGATTTGTTTTGTATTTGTTAAGTGCTAATAATGATTTTGAATGTGAGATTAGCAGCAAACAACATTTTATCTTGGTCCCTAATGGTTTCGTTTGTCTTCTGAGTTCTCAACACTTATGTATCCCTGATGCAATATGAGAGGTTTAAACGGAAGATGGCTGTAGAAGATTTGAACAAAAGATGGAAGCACCTTATACTGAAAACAACAGTATGTGATGTTCCCTTGCTCTATTTACGTTATTGTTTGTTTATGGAGATAGTCATGCTAATTTTACCTCTGTCGTAGCCTACCACTCCAATAGAGCCTTGGGGACTGGTTGAACAAACTTTTGATTGAAGTTTGTCCCAACTACATGGAATCAAAACTATCAAGGAAGTTCCAATTTACTGTCGAGGTGAGCTTCTGCCTGAAATTATATTTTGTGCTTGGATGCAACTTAGCAGTTGGTAGCTCAAAAGGTTTCGCGAGTCAAATTAAACTGTACTATGTGCCTTTAATCCATGGAAGTTGATTATGTAGAATCAAATCATTTCAAAAGTCCTTTAGATTCTGTTAATTTGAGGTAGAGGGTACACCTGCTGCAGCGGACTTTGTCGTCTCATTGGCATGCTCGCCCGCGACAGTACACCTGCTGCAGCTCCGGCGAGACGCTGGAGCTCACGATGGTGTGTCTCGTACTGTACCTCAACTAGCATATTGATCTTGTACTTCTTTTTTGATCAAACTGGGAATCATACTATTCTCTTTCTGTCCAGTAAGCCCCACTAATCGCTACGTTTCATTACTTTTTCTATGTGATGTGGCATGCGCGAGTGGCGAATATAGGTTGCCACGAAATGCCCAACCAATGCGCTTTTCGATCGTCTTGCTCTTATTAGGTAGTCGTTTCAATAAAAGTATATCTGCCGCTTGTTCATTTTCCAATTCATTTTCAGTAGACAGTTTGCATTATCTTTTTTATGGGAGTTGAAGCAAAGGATCAGTTTTGTTTCCTTATGCTGTGAATCTGAAGTATTTCTTGCTATGTCACTTCAGACTAAGAACCCTGCACAGCTAGATGTTGCATTGTTCGTCCTGAATCTGAGAATATTGGTAATTTGAAGAAGCATGTGGTGTAGGTATGTTTTTGTAATCAGTATATATTTATATGCTTCTGCAAATTATAAATCATGTAGTTACATTCACTAACTGCCCACTAAATAGTTCTAACAGTGCACATTTTTTATGATCAGACATAGAAGGGCCAAAGTTTTGTTGGTAGTCGCTTATTCTTGGTAAATCCTTCCACTTTACAAAGCTAATAAGGGTGATCAAGCACTTGTTATTCTTACCTGTCCCAAAGAATTTGAGGAATGGTTTCGCACTTTTGATGAATGTGGGTGCAACCATATTCCTGTATTCAGTGGTTCAATGTAGTCACATTTTTCTTTCAATTTTTATATTGCTTCTTTCATGTCCAGTTGTTGAATACATGAGCAGACTGATTTTTGGTCACTGGATTTTATACCTACTCTTAAAGATTTTGTTGTGACCACATGATTTTTGCTCTTGGCTCTATGCTTTTTGTTAAACTTCCTCATAAAGCATGTAACTTTGAACAATGCAATGAAATCAGTAGAATCATCCAATGTATTCTTCTTAGCATTGCTGCTTTTTTCACTGTATTCTGTAGCCATCAGGGCTGTACAAACACGTTAAGAATTGTAACAACAACATAAGATCGCAGAATTGCGTCTCAGGAGGCGCGCCTAGGGCGCGCCCCAGCCACTAGTGTTCCTGAACGCTGGCGACTTTCCCGAGCAGTGCAAATCTTCGAAAACGCTGAAAACCAACGATCTCACGCTAAAAATACAAGAGCTTATCCAACTGAGCCAGCTTCGCACGTTTCCTTGCTTTTCGGCCTTACAACAAGTTTGTAGGCCTAGGTAGTCATTTTTCTACGTGGGCTACTGGAGGCTAACTCTGTTTGTTTTTTTCGAAACGGAAGCTAACTCTGTTCGTCAAGAGAGACAGAAGGGGATCGATCCATCATCAATCCCTGGCTGCCTCTTTGGTCTTTGCTCACCTATTCTTCTACGCATCCCTAAAAAAACTATTCTTCTACGCGAAACCAGAGCCGCGACACCAACTGAGGGTGGTGATTGCTGACAAATTGCAAGCGCAACAGCCTAGGCGGCCCTCTCCTGATTCTTCCTTTGGTAAAACATTTTTTTCTCAAGATGGAAAATTTTCTCAAGATCCAGCAGAGGGCCGAGTTGATCTGGTGATAATTTGCAGAGGGTCAACTTGATCTACCGTAGACAAATTGCAAGCACATATTGATCTTGTTAGTCTGATGGGAATTCTTGGTCAACGATTCACCCAGCATCAACCGCACCAGCATCACAATTTGGTATCTCACATATTTTTTACATCTATGTTCTATAAAACATCCATATAAAATATTTTGTGCATACCACATACGATTTTATTCAAATATGTGATACTCTCTCCGTCCCATAATATAAGAGTGTTTTTCAGCGTGCCCGGGCTTTCTCAATTCGCTAGCTCCGCTACTGATGTCATCCCTCCAAGAATTTGCCCATATGTCCCCATTGCGCCTCTCTCCTTGGCCCACGCCCTTCATGTTTTCATTAATAATTACCCAGTTGGCACCATATTTCATAGTATGCCTAGCATGTGTCTACGCCTTCGATATGGTGATCCGAGAGCCTATATCTACCTCGTTTGTGTGGTGTTGTCTTGGCGGCTTCCGTATACAAGACCTTCGAGTGTTGTGGATTACTCATGATGCGCCATAGGTGTGACTGCCTCGATCCTGGCCACCAATGTCATTTTTATTGAAGCAACGAACATTCTCATCGGTTTCATGAAATAAACCACCCACAACATTAGTGTGGACAATACATGCACATTTCCATTACTCTATGTCCTTTTATGGAACCCAGTTTTGATTTAATTACTGGATTTTACTATTGGTAGGTAAAATATTGGGTGGGACATATACCAAAACTTTATGCCAGATCCTTTTTGGATCATTTTTTTGGGTTAATCCGACCTTCTTTCACATGCATCTTTTAATGGCTATAATGTGTAAGAAAGGTAGAAAAAGATCAACATATAGCGAGTCTGGAGTCTGCATTTTATGCGAAAAGATAATCTCGATTTCTCGAAGTATATACAGAGGAGTTACTTTTTATCAATGTCAATTGTTTTTTTAGGGTAATCAATTGTTTTCTTAGGAAGTTCGATATGATGTACACTCAGCAAGCACGATGGGTTGATTAATGTTGGTGTGTGCTCGTCGTGGCCACGGGCGCGCAATACCGAAGGGAAAAGATGTGGCTGCATGTGCGCATTAGCCATAGCGGCATGAAAGCTGGAAATCCCAACACCAGGGGAGAAAAAGAAGAAGACCGTCAATGCCCACAGCAACACACGAACACACCCTCATGGCTCCTCTAATTCACTATAAAAACACGCCAGGGGGGAGCGTGTGTTCGCCACGCTGCTGCTGCCTGCCACTGCATAAGGCTACTACCACCGCGAACCCAACCATCTCCATCCATCTCACAAGCTCCTAGTCGCTATGGCCGTGAACGACACCAAGCTGGCCGCCGTGGCCGACGCCGAGAACCCGGCCGTGCTGTGCGGCGACGTCGACGACTCCGGGTCGTCCTTCGACTTCGCCGGGCGTGCAAACTGGCTGCGCGCGGCGGTGCTGGGCGCCAACGACGGGCTGGTCTCCACGGCCTCCCTCATGCTCGGCGTCAGCGCCGTCAAGCCCGAGGCGCGGGCCATGGTCGTGTCCGGGTTCGCCGGCCTCCTGGCGGGGGCGTGCAGCATGGCCATCGGGGAGTACGTGTCCGTCTGCTCCCAGCGCGACGTGGAGATCGCGCAGCTGGACCAGGCCGGCAAGCGCGGCGGTGACGAGGAGAAGGGGCTGCCTAACCCGGCGCAAGCCGCCGCAGCCTCTGCGCTGGCTTTCTCCGTCGGGGCGCTCCTGCCGCTGCTGGCCGCTGGGTTCATCGTGGGCTACAATTTACGGGTCGCCGTGGTGGTCCTCGTGGCGACGTTGGCGCTGGCCGCGTTCGGATGCGTGGGCGCCGTGCTTGGGCGGGCCCCCGTTGCGAGGTCGTGCGCGCGGGTGGTGGTGGGCGGGCTGGCCGCCATGGCCGTCACCTTTGGGTTCATGCGGCTCTTCCGAGCCAGCGGCATATGAGAGACTGACAAGGCGTTCGTCGCCGTCCTCGCGTACGTATGTCATATGTCATGCACGGGCATCGTCCATGCTGTTCTCGGAATAAAATACACAGTACTAGCCACCGTACTTGTACCTGGGCTGACTTTTATTCTTCCTTGTAATTGTAATCAAACGGCAAATGAAAAAGTTTAAACTTTAAACTCGCACTCTCTCTGTCAGAGTTTACACGGCGTGCTTCAACAATCTCTGGGACAAGGTGATTAGCGATTGCACTAAAAAATAGCACCGGCGGTTACCACGGGGCCTAATTACTAGAGAAATTCATATGTACACACATGCATGGAGTGCTTACACCCGCGTACACACACATGAAGATAAAATTGTACAATTTTGCTAAGTCTTAGTCGACTTAGACTTCGTTATGTCTTAGTCGATATTAGATTCCTTTGGACTTGCATTGAGATTCGTACTCAAATTTCTTTTCAGTTTTTCTTTTTTTTTTCTTTTCATATACTATATCACTTGAGTGAGACCTAGACACACCCAAAATTATATGCTTGATTATGGTTACCACGCCCTAATTAATTAGTCATTAAACCAAACACGCCTAAAATCCCTTCGGTGATGGAAATGCATGAGGACTGAAGTGCGTCGTATAAGCTGTGATGGAGGGAGTACTATAGTATCAAATGATTTTAATTCCCAAACCGCGTCCCAACGGGGGCTAGCCAGGTGAAAAAAAGTACCCCCTCGGGGGCTCCCACGATCGCGAGGGCGATCTGGCGGCGATGGCGGACGAGACGGCGGCCTCGACGGCGGTAAATCCGTCGGGGCGGAAGGAAGTGATTCCTAGAGGGAGCCACGAGTGGGGCCTCTTCAGCGGGAGGGAGTGGGAGCAGTTCAAGGAGAGATCAAGGCGAATCTTACGGGAAGCGACAGATCGGGACCATATCCTGTCCCGGTCGAGAGGAAGAGCGAAGGAAATATCGGATCTGCTGGCAGATTTTGCTGCTTGCTATAACTGGGGACCCGGGAGAAGCTGCCCATCATCTCCTCCTGAGCCCAAGCACAGCCACCTGATCGTTGCCCAATTTCTCTCTCGCCGTCGCCTAGCCTATTCCATGACGGGTCTGAGAGCTTCTGCCTGTGGTGGGATGGGGAAGAGGCCTATTACAGAGGTGGTTCCTGGAGGGGCAACAGATTGCCCCCCGCCGGCGCTAGGCCACGCTGGCTCCTCCTCCCACCTAGAGCCGCTGGACCAGCCGGGCACTTTGATCCAGGAGCGCGGCCGGGGTGCAGGCCGCCCTATCGTCATTGACATGGAGGCTGCCCGCAAGGCCGTCAGCGGTTTCCTAGTGGTGGGGCGCCTCCTCTCCCCCTTCCAGGTCAACCCGAGGGTCATTGTCGACGACCTCCGGAACACGGCCTGGAAGAACCTAGGGGTGGCCACCGTCCAAGAGGTGGATAGCGCGGACGGGAGGTTCATCCTCAATTTCGCTGCTGATAATGATCGCCGCTTTGTGCTAAAGGCGCAACCTTGGCATTTCAAGCGAGACGGACTCATTTTCGCCGAGTTTGACGGAAAGGGCGACCCGGCGGAGGTCGACCTCGGTGTTATGACCATATGGGTCCAGGTACGCGACCTTCCATTCGAGCTTAAGACTGAGAGCATAGGGCGGTCTCTAGAGGACCAACTAGGGGAGGTGCTGGAGGTCTCTCACCAAAACCATGTAATTGTTGACAAATAT
Organism: Secale cereale; assembly: GCA_902687465.1. Lineage (NCBI taxonomy): Eukaryota > Viridiplantae > Streptophyta > Magnoliopsida > Poales > Poaceae > Secale > Secale cereale. The sequence continues at coordinate 793,980,390 of LR738710.1, read as the reverse complement.
TTGCGGGTGCGTGTCAAGATATTACTTCATGAACCTTTAAAGTGTGATGTAGCCTTTACACCTCTAGGTAGTTCTAAGGTTGATAAGTATGCTGTTAAGTATGAAAAGCTTCCCCTGTACTGCTAGTGTTGTGGCATTGTTGGCCACACTTCTGAGAGATTTTGTAAAATCCCTCGTGATAAGAGGGTAGTTTGTTATCCTAGGAACTTAAGTGTAGAACCTTACTGGAAGAGCCAAGGTGCCAGTAAGAGGGGTCTCCTCTTCGGGAACTACCTTCGCGACGGCAAGAGTTCTTCTTCAGGCACCATCAACAACAACGCCCCCAAGCCCATGGACGTCGTCAAAGTGGCCACTGCCGTGAGTGGTCTCACGGTCTCGGACGAAGTGGGCGCCTTACACGTCAAGGTGCCACCCGGCCAGGAGAGCCGGAATCGGGGGCTCTTGGCACCTGCTATAGATGCACCACTTGGTCAGGAGGACCAGGCGGCTGCGCTTGCTGTTCCTGACGAGCGACACAAGCAGGGCAATATGTCTCTGGTGGAACAGCACCTTGGGGGACTGCACGACCAGGAGGGTCAGCTGCGCCACTCCACGAGCCTGGACAAGGCTCCCCTGGGGTATTCGATGCCCAAGTCCCTGCGTACGCTGGGAATGCCCAGTCTAGACCCATCTCATGGGGCTGATGCAGATACACTGCTTTTCCAGCCGGGTGTCCTGGAGGCTTTAACTAATGCTGTTGCTGCTAGAATGGGCACGGGAGGAGGCGAACCAGAGAGTAATGCCTTATGTTTTAAATTCACTGCAGGAATGAACCATACTAAGGGCAGCTCAAAAAAGAGGGGAAAAAAGAAAGGGGGAGCAAATAAAGCGGAGGATGCTCGCAGGAAAGTTCTAGGGAAAAAAAGAGGACGCTCATTTGGGGTTCAGCCAACGGGTAGTGATTTAGAGTTTTCTTTTGAGAAGGAGATGGACAGCTATAAGCACATGTTATATGGCGATGTAACCGCCTCATCTAAGCGGGTGTGTACCGGGAGAGTTGAGGTACTCTAGGATGAGGAAGGGGGTGTTACACACGTAGCGAAGGAGATAGACGAGAAGGAAGAAGAATATATTCCGCAAGGTGTGGAGTCGGAGGGCGAAAAGAAAGACGAGAATGGCACATCGGCGGCCTCCGAGGAGGAGGACCGCCGGGCCAAATGAAAATCCTAGGATGGAACTGCCATGGTATGCTCTCCAACACGACAGTTCGTGAGCTTCTGGAACTTCAGGAGCGTACAAGGGCAGAGTTAATTTTCCTTTCTGAGTCTCATTTGAATAAGTGTAAAGCCGATGAGCTTCGTCGCGTCCTAGGTTTTGATTCTATGTTTGTAGTGGAAAGTGATGGTCGGGCCGGTGGCCTTGTTAAGTTTTATCATAAGCTGAATAAAATCGAGTTGAACTATGAATCGCCTTATTTTATTGATGTGCTGTTTATGTATGAGGATGTTGTACAGTGGCGTTTCACGGGCTTTTATGGTCATCCCAGCTGGAACGAACGCCATTTATCTTGGGTTGATATCCGAAATCTATAATACCTAAATAGTTCATCCCCACTAACCAATTTATCTTGACATGCAGCCTATCCACATCAGCAACCTTCCACGTCAACAACCTAGCCATGTCAGCAATTCATTTTTTCTCTGTTTCATGGTGTTTTTTTTAAGTAAATGGTGTGATTTAATTAGTGTTGGCTCATCTTCCTGTTGTTCTGTAACCGATGATGCATCGCCTCCCCACTACCCCTCCAATAAAAAAAGTTGGAGTAGCGAGCGATCTCCAGCGGCAGTTCCGGCCGTCCGACGTGTTCCTGCTGTTCAGTAACTGATGGCGCTACTACTTCTCCGCCGGGCCATCTGCGTCCTCATGGCCATTCCTATCCCCCGCCCAATCTCTTCCCCTTCACGATCCTTCTTCTCCCCTTCTCTACAAATATCTCTCTTCCATGGTATGAGCGGCTATGGGTGAGCGAAGCGACGGTTGCGAGGTTTGGTTGGGGACAGATGGGTGTTAAGTTTTATCATAAGCTGAATAAAATCGAGTTGAACTATGAATCGCCTTATTTTATTGATGTGTTTTTTATGTATGAGGATGTTGTACAGTGGCGTTTCACGGGCTTTTATGGTCATCCCAGCTGGAACGAACGCCATTTATCTTGGGTTGATATCCGAAATTTACACAACAAGGGCAACCACCCCTGGGTGGTTTTGGAGGATTTTAATGAAATTTTATACCCCTCGGAAAAAGAGGGGGGCAATGCTAGACCAAATGGAATGATGAGGGACTTCCGTGAATGCCTCATGGACTGCGGGCTAGAGGACTTAGGTTACAGGGGCGACACTTTTACTTGGAGTAGAGGTGAAATTCGAGAACGCCTTGATCGGGCAGTTTGCAATGTAGAGTGGGCACGTAAGTTCCCCCGTGCGGCAGTGATTAATGAAGAACATATCCATTCTGACCACCGGCCGCTGGTTTTGGACATGGACTATCTAGATGACAATATTTTCACTCGACCAGAGGGACGTGTAAAGCAATTTGAAGCCAGGTGGTTAAAGGAAGAGACTATCACTGAAATTGTTAAGGCTTCTTGGGAAAAAGCAAAGTTAGCAGGTATTGGCCCTTCACTTGCTGACCGTACGAAAGCCGTGCATGCCGATCTGCATATCTGGGATCATGAAACTCTCAAGGGCCCGAAGCGGCGAATTAAAAAATTAAAAAAAGAGTTAGAGAGGCTGAGGCGTGGCCCCTTGAACACAGAATCACGGTGCCGACAAAAGGAGATTATTGTGCTAATTGAAAACCTATTGGACCAAGAGGAAATTTTTTGGCTACAAAGAGGTCGCGCTAACTGGCTGATGCACGGGGATCGCAACACGTCGTTCTTCCATAATGCAGCCACGGCCATGAAAAAGAGAAATAGCATAAAGAAACTTTTAGATGATTCGGGGATCTGGAGAGAAGGTAAGGAGCTGAAGAATCACATTACTGACTATTTTTCAAAGCTCTTTACGGCGGAAGTCCAAAACCCGAACCAGGAGGTTTTATCCATGGTTCGTAGAAGAGTGAAAAATGAAATGAATAATGCTCTTCTTGTACCCTATACTGCTGAAGATGTTCGCAAGGCGCTATTTGAGATTGGGGACTTAAAAGCCCCAGGGCCAGACGGACTCCATGCCATTTTCTACAAAAGATTTTGGCCTATGTTAGGGGACGATCTAGTTGAGGAGGTCCTACAAGCCATCAACACGTGCACTATACCAGCAGGTTGGAACGACACCGCGATTGTGATGATACCAAAGGTTAACACACCGGAAAAGGTTACCTAATTTAGGCCGATCAGCTTATGCAATGTGGTGTATAAAATAATTGCAAAGATGGTGGCTTCTCGTCTGAAGGTTCTCCTGCCAGATATCATTAGCCCGACTCAGAGCGCCTTTGTGCCTGGCAGACTGATAACGGATAATATACTAGTAGCTTATGAGTGTTTCCACACGATCAAAAATAAAAGAGAAGGTAGAGAGGGCATGTGTGCCATTAAACTTGACATGCACAAAGCCTATGACAGAGTTGAGTGGCCTTTTTTAAAGGAGATGATGCTGAGACTTGGCTTCCGTCAAGATTGGGTGGAATTTATCATGCATTGTGTCTCAACTGTTGAATACAGAGTAAGGATCAACTCGGAGGAAAGTGAGAGTTTTAAACCTACAAGGGGTTTGAGGCAGGGTGACCCATTGTCACCATACCTTTTCTTGCTGTGCACAGAGGGATTAAATGCACTTCTTACACGGGCGGAGGAAACTGGAAAGATATCAGGAATAAAAGTCTGTAGAGATGCCCCACCCATCACAAACCTTCTCTTTGCGGATGATTCTTTGATTCTCATGAAAGCCAATCAACACAGCGCGGAAGCTCTGAAGACAGCGTTAGACTTATACTGCGAGGCTTCGGGACAATTGGTAAGCATGGATAAATCCAGCATTTTCTTCAGCCCGAACACGAAGGTGGAGATTAGAGAACAACTGTGTACAACACTGAATATAATGACGGAGGCCCTCAACGATAAATATTTGGGCCTGCCAGCAAATGTGGGTGTAGAGAAAACAGACTGTTTCCAATTTCTAATTGAACGGATAGTCAAGAAAATTAGTGGCTGGAAGGAAAAACTTCTGTCTGCCGGAGGAAAGGAGATCCTACTCAAGGCTGTGATCCAAGCCATACCCACCTATGCAATGTCGATCTTTAAAATTCCTTAAAAAAATTGTAAAGGAATCATTGACGCGATAGCGCATTTCTGGTGGGGAGACGAGGAGAACCAGAGGAGGATGCACTGGATGGCCTGGTGGAAGATGTGCGTACCAAAAAATCAAGGAGGGATGGGATTCCGTGATATTCACTGCTTCAACCTAGCACTACTCGCCAAACAGGCATGGCGACTTCTGGATAATCCTGAGTCTTTGTGTGCTACAATTCTAAGGGCTAAATACTATCCTGATGGCGACTTGTTAAACTCTAAGAAAAAGAAAGGCTCTTCATTTACCTGGCAAAGTATTATGACTGGAATAAATTCCTTGAAACGTGGCTATATTTGGCGTGTGGGGAATGGACAAAATATTAATATTTGGGAAGATGCCTGGATCCCAAATTGTACTACTAGGAAAGTTGTGACACCGAAGGGAGGACAATTGTTAACGAAGGTGGGTGATTTGATTGATCCTGTTTCAAATACTTGGGACGAAGACCTGATCACACAAACAATGTGGCCTATTGATGTTCAGCGGATTCTCTTGATACCAATCTCGCAACATGATATGCCAGACTTCATTGCGTGGAGTTATACGAAAAATAGTATGTTCTCGGTTAGGTCTGCTTATCTTGTGGAGTGGGATAATCAGTATGGAAGTAGACTAAGACATTCTAATGGGATGGGACGAACCACAGTTAATCCTATTTGGAGCAAGATATGGAAGTTATCGTGCCCGGCAAAAGTCAAAATTTTTATATGGCGTACATTACATGGAACACTTCCATGCCGGGTTACCCTCGCAAATAGACATATGAAGGTCACGCCCATGTGTCCTATTTGCTCCGAGGGCTTGGAAGATACAAAGCATATGCTTTTCCTTTGCAATAGAGCAAAAGAGGTATGGACAAGGCTCAGGATGGAGGATATAATTGATAAAGCTTGCAAGATTGACCTTGCTGGAGAGGCGGTGTTGGAGTACCTATTACTTCTTCCAGAAAAAGATACGAGAATAATGGGTCATCATAATGTGTGTGAAATGATCGCAGTCTCAGCATGGTATCTATGGTGGGAAAGACGGAAGTTAGTACACAAGGAGACAACACAGAATGCATCTCAGATTGCAATGGCGATTCTAGCCCTTACGCCAAACTTTGTAAATGCTTCATCGCCCAAGGCCTCTATGAAAAGAGGGGGATGGTCATGTCCTCCTAGGGGTTTTGTAAAACTTAACGTTGACGCTTCTTTTGACCACGACCTGCTTAGGGGCACGATGGGGGCGGTCTTAAGAGATGACAGAGGTAGGTTTATCGCGAGAGGGAATGGGAAGATTGACTATTGTGCAGATGTGTTGATGGCGGAAGCCTCGGCTCTTAGTTTTGGCATAACTTTGGCACAAAAGGCGGGATGTAATCACCTTATTATTAATTCCGACAACATGGAGGTGATTGACACTATGAAGAACGGAGGACAATCGGCGGGCGCAGCGGCGGCAATTTTCGACGATTGCTTTCATTATGCATGTGACTTCGTTGCGATTAGATTCGAACACTGTAACAGAGAAGCAAATAAAGTAGCCCATGAACTTGCGAATATAGCTAGATTCTCTTTGAGTTCGGATTGGTTTGAGGAACCAATAGATGATATTGTAAGGCTCCTCACAAACGATGTACTATCTATTTCCAATGAATATTATTTGAAAAGATGTGACACAACATTTATGTGGGAAAGACCAAGGACGTCCATGTATCGGCGGAGGCATTTGCGGAGCTCGATGGCTTGGACGTACCTTGGCGTGCTCGTCGCACACCGACCAAGCATCGGCGACATGGGTGGTCATGCATATCCGCTTCTCGCTTTCTACGTCCCCCTTCCGACCCTTCTCCACCACTCCATCGTACAAGTTCAGGGGACCAACTGGTCCAGCTGCTTCTCCTCCTCATCCCCGAAACCGAAGAAGACGGAAGCTCCCTCCACATGGACAATGAAGTGGTGGATTGGAGGGGAGCGGGATGGGATTGGGAGGCGCTCGAGGTAGGAACGGATAAGGGAGAGAGGTGACACACAGGTATAGGACACTATGGGCTCCATGTTGTTGGGAAGGCGGCAGGAGGCCATCAATGGACGCTTTTATACGCGGTTGTTGGCCTACTCACACACCACCTAGCCTCAGAAATAAGGTAGGAGATGGTGATGTGTGGTGTCCATCTGATGAGCTGCCACGGGAATATAAGGAAGCAACCGTGTCATTTATTTGCCATGTGGTTGACGGTCATGCCCCCCTCCCCCGCGGTGGTGCATGGTTGGTCATGTTGCTTCAAGACTATCAAACACGACATGTAGCTGTCAGTTCATTGCATGTAATGATATTAATTAGCAAATAAACATTAAGTCCTCCTGTTTTGTCTTTCGTCTTGGTCGCGGTGCACAAGCTAAGATGACTTAGACGTCTTCCAATGCAAAAATGCTTGGATGAGGTGCTCAGTGCTTTAAATAGCTTAGCAACTCAACTCCCCAACGCATAGTTACTTAACTTGTTGTTGCTAAGCCCATTTTACTAAATAATTTAGCACCTAAACTCTTTCATGCATTGGTCAGCTTCTTTCGTTTAAGTGGTTTGCCTAGGTTCACGCGCTTGGCATTGGTTCTTCCTGGGGTCACCAAAGTGCTCTCTCTCCTTTTTAATTGTTGTGCCATGTCATTTTTTAGCTTATGTGGCATGCTTAGCACATGTCCAACATGAAGCACCGCGGAGGGCCTTATTGATGTCTACACACGCTTCTATTCTTGTAGACTATGTTGGGCCTCCAAGCGCAGTGGTTTGTAGGACAGCAGCAATTTCCTTCAAGTGGATGACCTAAGGTTTATCGAACTCAGGGAAGTAGAGGTTGAAGATGGTCTCTCTCAAGCAACCCTGCAACTAAGATACAAGAAGTCTCTTGTGTCCCCAACACACCTAATACAACTAGGAGTTGTATAGGTGCACTAGTTCGGCGAAGAGATGGTAAAATATGGATGATAGGAGTGGCAAAGCAAAGTAATATAAATCTGTAATAAAAAGTGCAGCAAGCAAACAAGTGGTAAACGTGAGCACAAAGGGTATTGCAATGGTGGAAACAAGGCCTAGGTTTCATACTTTCACTAGTGGCAACTCCCAACAACATTAACATAGATATTTCCCATAAAACATGCAATGGAGACGCACTCGGAGGTCATTCCTTTGTGGTCAAGAGAGGACGAGAATTATGTAGGGCTACAAAAGCACACCTCTAAGTTCGTAGTTCTCAATCTATGGATTTCCCAATGTCACAGCGGCCATCCAAAGAGAGTACCACAATCACCACAACATATCTCAAGGATAGTCAAAGACAAGCACCAAGAGACTCTCAATCTTCAATCAACACACAAAAGAGGAAATCACTCATGAAAATATTCTTCTAATCCATGTCCAATAGACCGCTGTCACCTTGGTCTCGGGGATTATACTAGATAAAGACAAGTGAGTACATCAATCCAATACATAGAGGAAGGGGAAATATCATGGGATCACCCTAGATTAACATAGCCTATGATCACAACGAAGATCACATCATGGGAGAGAGAATTGACCACATAGCTACTGGTAGAAACCTCAACCCCGAGGAGGAACTACTCCCGCATCATGGAGAGAGGAAGCAACGTCGATGGAGATGAATCCAGGGGCACTTCCCCGTCCCGACAGGATGCCGGCACAGGAATTCTGGTCCCCCGAAACTTGGTGGCGATGGCGGCGGAGATCGGAATTGCTTTTGGAGAAAAGGGTTCTGGAATCAGGGTTTCCGCGACGGGAGGAATATATATGCGAAGGGGGGCAACCAGAGGCGGAGCTGGGGCCCCAGGCGCCCCCTGGCGCGGCCAGGGGTGGGGCCGCGCCAGGTGGCCACCTGGGCCACCCCTGGCTCCCCTCTGGCCCCGCTTTGGTTTTTCTCGAAGCTTCCTGCACGCTGATTTTTCCTGTATTTTTCCCGGAATTTTTGGAGCACTTTTAATATGGGGGAAACCTGAAATAGAAAAACAGCAGAAAATAGGAACTGGCACTGTGGTGCACTGAGTTAATAGGTTAGTCCAAATATGATCAAAAGTGTATGGAAGTGCATAAATATCATAGCAATATCACACAAAAGAGGCATGGAGCAAGCAGAAATTATAGTTACGTTTTGGACGTATCAACATCCCCAAGCTTAATTCCTGCTCGTCCTCGAGTAGGTAAATGATAACAAGCATAATTTCTGTGGTGACATGCTATCAACCATATAATAACTTTTTAAGTAAAGCAATCAAGGCATGTAATTCAATTCAAGTCATAACAAGCAAGAGTCTATATTAGCATAAGCAACATAAGAACATAAAGGTCCAAGAGCTCTCGCTGTCCGTGACTCGAATGTCTCCAAATGGTGTTTGCGTGCAAGAAAGGGGATAGAGATATACGAGAGAGTAAAACATAGTTTTTGTATTGTTGAGAACTTAATCTACTAAAGTTTCACACTTGGTCTTCTTTGGAATCTTATCTTGACTCATCCCCAGACCAACAACCAGGTACAAGTCAAAATGATCCACTCCCTTTCGATATTTTGAGCACTCATGCAATGGATGAGCGTAAGCAAGAAAGTCGACACTTAGGATGGCAAAAAGAGAAAAATGATGGAGGGGGAAGACAAAAAAGGTGTGAAAGGCTCACATCAATGAGGACAATCATAGGCGAGAGAAAGCCAAATGATAGATATGATGTGAGGAGTAGGGATTGCCATGCAACGGATGCACATATGAGCTAAGGTAAGCTCTCCAATGGAACTAGTGGGGGTGCATCCAACTTGCTTGCTGATACGTCCAAAACGTATCTATAATTTCTGCTTGCTCCATGCCACTTTTGGGTGATATTGCTATGATATTCATACACTTCCATACACTTTTGATCATATTTGGACTAACCTACTAATCCAGTGCACCCCGGTGCCAGTTTCTGTTTTCGGTTGTTTTTGTATTTCAAGTTTTCACGTTACGAGAACTGTCAGGAAAAATCCATAAAAATTATATAAAAAATCAGCGTTCCGGAAACTTCCTTGCGCCCGAAGTATAGCCGGGG
>LR738710.1:793959641-793970963 GCA_902687465.1 Secale cereale | reverse complement strand
GGGGCACCAGGGCTCCAGGCGCCCTGGCGGCGCGCCCCCCCTGGGCCGCGCCTGGGCCCCCCGAGCCCCGTCTGGTGCCCCCCTTTGGCATATATTTAGAGCTTCCTTCGAAACCCTCGGAACGGGAACTCTTTTTCATGATCTCATCTCTGTTCCGCCGCCGCCGCCGCTTCCAAGATCGGGAGCACCAGGAGAACTCTTCCCGGCACCCTGCCGGAGGGGAGGATCATCATCGGGAGCCTCTCCACCACCATGGACGCCTCCCGGATGAGTTGTGAGTAGTCTCCCTTGCACCATGAGTCCATGACCAGTAGCTATGTGATGTTCTCCTCCCGTTCTTGTGCTTCACTAATTAGTCCTCGTGAGCTGCCCTACATGATCGAGGCACATATGTAATCCTTATGCTGTTGCTATGTTGAGTTTGCTGGGATCCGATGGATTATGAGATTATGTTCAGATTGATCTTGAGTAATATATTTGATCTACCTCTTTTATATTTATGTTCATAAGTAATTCTTGCATGTTCTCCATTGTTATTTATTGCTTTGGCCAAGTAGTAGGTAGTGACTCCAAGAGGGAACGTTATGCTCGATTGTGGGTTCATGCCCCTCGATGACTAGCTTGAGTGACAGAAACATGAGTCTAGGGGATGTGCTGTTGCCACAAGGGGGAAAACAACGGTGCTTGTGCCCGCGGGTGCAAGGATTGTTTACTTTACGCAAAGTTCTTTTAATGCAGTTGTCTGTTGCTTTGAGTTTACACTATGGGTAGGACTCGCAACTTAATACCAGCGAGATGTTCTGGATAGATATCTCAAGGTGGATGATTAGTAGTAGATATTGATGGATTTTGGTCTACTTACTTTGGCGTACCGCCCATGCTTTGAACCTCAACCTTTCTTGCAATGTAGTCAGCATTGGTTTGCGTTCGTGGTCCTGTCAATTGCCCAGCTGTAATTCGTTTACCTCACATAGCTGTTTTATCGTCTTTTGGGAGAGAGACATCACTAGTGAACATCATAAGACTCCGGTCCATATTACCATCATTGATCACATCCGCTATTTACTTTTCACTTTTATTTACTATTGCAAAACATTATCTATCACTACTATCATTTGCGTTTAATCCTTTGTGAACTACAAGGCCGGAGGGATTGACAACCTCTCTGTACTCGTTGGTAGCAAAGTTATTTGTATCTGTGTGCAGGTCCACGTTGATTGCTAATATCTGGCGCCGTTAGGAGTTGACACCTACTTGTTGAACCTAGGAGTCTCTGGGGATTCGATCCTTGGCATCTTTGCTAAGGGAAAAACTTCCACAACACTGCATCTTACACCTTCCACTTGGGGTAACCAACAAGGGGTTAGAGGCCCATCAAGGAGTTTTTCTGGCGCCGTTGCCGGGGACTCCACTCTTCAGGATAGGGGAGTTGCATGCTATCTTTTACCTTTGCTTTTTAGTCTTGTTAGTTTACCTTTCAGTTTTTGCTTTAGTATCCTTTATCAAAAATTACAATTTTTTTTATTTTGCCTTCCTGTTAGTAGTCCTATCTGTTTAGCTAAACATGTTAGGATATGGTGCTTTGAGGGAATCAGAAGTTCTAGATTTCCATCAAAGGGATGGAGAAAATATGAAGAAGGCATGGGACAGAATTTCTGATGCACATAGGAGAATTATGCCTTGTATACCTATAAAAATTGTGCTTAGGAATTTTTACCAGGGTCTTTTTAAATGGTGTAAACACTCTCTTGATATTATAGCCGAGGGCGATTTCCTAGAATGTGATGAAGCTAGAGCTATTGAAATTATACATGGTCTATCTAGTTACTTTGTTTATGATCATAATTTTGATACTGTCATAGATAGACTTGCTACTATTGAAAAGAGAATGGATGCTCTAGACTTAATGAAGGTAGAGAAACCCAAACCCAATAAGAGAGATATTTTGGAAATAGATAATGACTGGGAGCCTCTTGTTAGGATTAGCATCTCTAATCAAGACTTCCTTGCTTATTGTGATATTGGATCTATGGTTTCTACTATGCCAAAAATTGTTCATGTTTCTTTAAAATTTAACATGGATAAATTACCATCTTATCATGAACACACTAATGGAGATATTTCTGAAATCCAGGGAAGAATAAAAGATGTGCCAGTTAAATTCCTTAAGGGGATTGCAATGGTTGATTTCTTCATCATGGAGCCAAACCAAGGAAATATAGTGCTTGGAAGGGACTTCCTCCGAGCGGTAAAAGGCTTCATCGATATAGGTAAGGGACAAATCCGCTCACGCGGGAAGGCAAAAAGTGTGTACACCTTTCCTAGAAGGAACAAGAGTGAACTTGTTGAGGAACCATATGACTCAATTTATAACTCCGATTATTATGATGGTTATTGATTCCTCTATGCATTATGCCTAGCTTAAAGGCATAAAAGAATGCGCTTTTGGGAGGCAGCCCAATGAATAAATTTATTTTGCTTTTGTTGTGTCATGATGTTGTTTACTGCTGTAGCATCATCATTGTATCTTTGCTTTTCATATTTGTGCCAAGTATAGCCTCTGATTGCTAGAAAGTTCAAAAGTTGTGAGGTGCTGTCCAGGAAACAGATTCTGTCCTTGGATAGAAAAATTCGTATAAAATCACCAGATCATCTTTTTGGTCTGAATTTCTTCGACAGCGTTCTCTATATAATTGTCTTTCGTGCATCTGTTCTAAGTTTTTTGATTTGAGTTGCAGAAGTACCCCGAACAGATCAATTACTACCTGCTGTTCTGTTTTTCACAGATTCTGTCCTGTTTTGCCTTTCCTTCATTTTGCAAATCAAGAGCTTGTTTTTTTCTTTGCAAAAACCTTTTGGCAATCTTGAGAAACAGTAGAACTTCAAGAATATCCTTATTTCCAGCAAGGTGCAATTATTTTATTAAGGGTACTAACCTCGCTAATCAGATTATGATGAGTTATGTATGAAGGGAGTTTTCAAGTGTGCGAGGGAAGATGATAAAAAGATTCAGGAGTGTCAAGCGCTCAAGCTTGGGGATGCCCCCGTGCACCCCCAAGAAATATTCAAGGAGACTCAAGCGTCTAAGCTTGGGGACGCCCCCGTGCATCCCCTTCTCCATCAACATTATCAGTTCGTCTTTCGTTCCGCTATATTTTTATCACTTCATGTGTTATGTGCTATGCTTGGAGCGTCTTGCTTTTAGTTTTATTTTTAGTTTTTCATAACGAGTCGGAACTCAGCGTTCTTTATATGGGAGAGAAACACGCTCCACTTCTACCTAGAACATGACATAGAATTTTCATGTCTATCTTTGCTGTGTGTGTTCTTTGTCTTTTAATAGCTACTATCATGCTCTGCTCTTAGTATTCATGCTTATCTTTTTGAAGAGCTTTTGTTTAGTTGGTTGCTTGAACTCTCTTTAATTATCATGCTCACCTTATTAAGAGAGTTTGCTTCCGTTGCATTGGTTAATATGTCTATGATAAAGATGCTACGTGCATGATGGCGCTTAGTAGTTCAGGTTTTCTTATGGTTAGTCTCAAATAGCTGGGGGGTTCCCAATGTGTTATTGGAGTACCAACATGATTTGTTTGCCTATGATGTGGTATGGTTTAGTAATATCTTCCTTCGAGAATTTATTTTGATTGACTTGGCGTATGCTCACGCATATTTAAGACTGTAAAGAAAGTCTGTCAAGCCTTGATGATCTTTTATTTCTGAGTAGCGATATAACTACCATGCCTGATTCAATATTGCTTTGTCGCTCTGCATGATTATGACTGTCATTGCTCTCTTAGTTTGTCGCTCCCAGTCTTTTGCTAACCTCCACCTGTACTAAGCAAACTAACTTTGCAATATATAGCTCATGGGAAAGTAGCTTAAAAACTATTATGGTAAATAATATGTTGCCTATGTATCTTATTTCTTATAAGTTGCTTGCTGAGCGATAACCATGTTTCTGGGGACGCCATCAACTATTACACTATTGTTGAATATCATGTGAGTTGCTATGCATGTTCGTCTTGTCTGAAGTAAGGGTGATTTGCCGTGGGTTGAATGAGTATGCATATTGTTAGAGAAGAACATTGGGCCGCCAACAAAAGCCATGCATCATGGTGGAAGTTTTAGCTTGGACATTAATCCTCGATCTCTTATGAGAATATGCTTATGCATTAAACAGGAGTCCATCATCTATTTTCTATGTTGTCCAGGTATGGATGTCCTCAAGTTGAGATCTATCAAAAACGAGAAATCAAATGCGATTTATCTCCTTGGACCTTTGTACAGGTGGCATAGAGGTACCCCTTTGTGACACTTGGTTGAAACATATGTAATGCAATGATAACCCATGGAAATCCGAGCTAATTAGGACAAGGTGCGAGCACTATTGGTATTCGATGCATGAGGCTTGCAACTTATAGGATGTCTTATGCATGACACATATGAAGTACTACTACCGTTGACAAAATTGCTTCTATGTTTTCAAAATAAAAAGCTCTAGCACATAACCATTCTTTTACTTTTATGTTGAGTCTCCACCTTCTTTCTTCAAGCACCAACTACTGAGAGCATGATTGTCATTCTGAGTGTAATGTGCATTCTCCCAAAGTAGCATTGTCTTTTGCATGATTGTGATATCGTTTATTCTGAAATCATTGTATCTAGTCATCACTTAAACCTTGAAGGTGCCCCTGCATTTATGTTTTGCTTCACTAAAGGGGGCAAGCTAGATATCACCTTATCATATTTGCACATCATGTTCATTGCAAATCTTTTTGATGCTTCAGTTTCATGTTGTAAAATTTTCAGTCATTTGTGATTTTCTCATGAGGCAACTTAATTACTATAGAATCATTGTCTCAGTAAGCTTTTGTCATATGACTATAGAAAGTCCTATATGGTTAGTAGCATGTCACCACAGAAATTATTCTTGTTATCATTTACCTACTCGAGGACGAGCAGGAATTAAGCTTGGGGATGTTGATACGTCCAAAACGTATCTATAATTTCTGCTTGCTCCATGCCTCTTTTGGGTGATATTGCTATGATATTCATACACTTCCATACACTTTTGATCATATTTGGACTAACCTACTAATCCAGTGCACCCCGGTGCCAGTTTCTGTTTTCGGTTGTTTTTGTATTTCAGGTTTTCACGTTACGAGAACTGTCAGGAAAAATCCAGAAAAATTATATAAAAAATCAGCGTTCCGGAAACTTCCTTGTGCCTGAAGTACAGCCGGGGGGGGGGGGGGCACCAGGGCTCCAGGCGCCCTGGCGGCGCGCCCCCCCTGGGCCGCGCCGGGGGGGCGCCTGGGCCCCCCGAGCCCCGTCTGGTGCCCCCCTTTGGCATAAATTTAGAGCTTCCTTCGAAACCCTCGGAAAGGGAACTCTTTTTCGCGATCTCATCTCTGTTCCGCCGCCGCCGCCGCTTCCAAGATCGGGAGCACCAGGAGAACTCTTCCCGGCACCCTGCCGGAGGGGAGGATCATCATCGGGAGCCTCTCCACCACCATGGACGCCTCCCGGATGAGTTGTGAGTAGTCTCCCTTGGACCATGAGTCCATGACCAGTAGCTATGTGATGTTCTCCTCCCGTTCTTGTGCTTCACTAATTTTTCCTCGTGAGCTGCCCTACATGATCGAGGCACATATGTAATCCTTATTCTGTTGCTATGTTGAGTTTGCTGGGATCCGATGGATTATGAGATTATGTTCAGATTGATCTTGAGTAATATATTTGATCTACCTCTTTTATATTTATGTTCATAAGTAATTCTTGCATGTTCTCCGTTGTTATTTATTGCTTTGGCCAAGTAGTAGGTAGTGACTCCAAGAGGGAACGTTATGCTCGATTGTGGGTTCGTGCCCCTCGATGACTAGCTTGAGTGAAAGAAACATGAGTCTAGGGGATGTGCTGTTGCCACAAGGGGGAAAACAACGGTGCTTGTGCCCGCGGGTGCAAGGATTGTTTACTTTACGCAAAGTTCTTTTAATGCAGTTGTCTGTTGCTTTGAGTTTACACTATGGGTGGGACTCGCAACTTAATACCAGCGAGATGTTCTGGATAGATATCTCAAGGTGGATGATTAGTAGTAGATATTGATGGATTTCGGTCTACTTACTTTGGCGTACCGCCCATGCTTTGAACCTCAACCTTTCTTGCAATGTAGTCAGCATTGGTTTGCGTTCGTGGTCCTGTCAATTGCCCAGCTGTAATTCGTTTACCTCACATAGCTGTTTTATCGTCTTTTGGGAGAGAGACATCACTAGTGAACATCATGAGACTCCGGTCCATATTACCATCATTGATCACATCCGCTATTTACTTTTCACTTTTATTTACTATTGCAAAACATTATCTATCACTACTATCATTTGCGTTTAATCCTTTGTGAACTACAAGGCCGGAGGGATTGACAACCTCTCTGTACTCGTTGGGAGCAAAGTTATTTGTATCTGTGTGCAGGTCCACGTTGATTGCTAATATCTGGCGCCGTTAGCAGTTGACACCTACTTGTTGAACCTAGGAGTCTCTAGGGATTCGATCCTTGGCATCTTTGCTAAGGGAAAAACTTCCACAACACTGCATCTTACACCTTCCACTTGGGGTAACCAACGAGGGGTTAGAAGCCCATCACTTGCTCAAGAAGACCTAGAGCTCTTTTGAGGAGGCTCATCATTGGAATATACAAGCCAAGTTCTATAGTGTGAAGGTCCCCACATAGCTATATGCATGAATGATAATCTCTATGGAGTATAAGGTATAAGATGGAGTACGAGTGTGGATCTCTCAAAAGAAATAGTAGTGTGCCCCCTTCTCTCTTTTTATTTCTTTTTCTCTTTTTTTCTATTTTTTTTATTTTGTTTGTGTCCTCAATGGCTCTTTCTATTTAACTCTCATTTGTCCTCTTTGGGATCTTTTGATTTTGTCCTCTTCGGGATCTTTTGATTTTGTCCTCTTTGGGATCTTTTCCTCACTTTAGGGGCAACACTCTACAAATTACAAGAAATATAGAAGATCTTTCACACTTTACAAAAGTACTCAACATAAAGAAAATGAAACTATCATGATGTATGCAAATGTATGACTCTGCCGGTGTAGCAGGATATGCAATGATACTAGCGCGTCATGTAGCAATGATTAGGGCAAGGCACAACTAGCATGCGGCTCATCGATCAAGCAAAAGCATGTATGACATGAAGATCAAGTCATGAGAAGATGGATGTTGCATGGCAATGTATCTCGGAAAGGCTATGGAAATGCCTTGATAGGTAGGTATGGTGGCTGTTTTGAGGAAGGATATAATGAGGCTTATGATGACAGAGCGTATCGTGCCAAGGATTTGGATGCACCGGCGAAGTATGCACCAACTCTCGAGGTGAGAAAGGGCAATGCACGGTACCGAAGAGGCTAGAAAAATATGGCTAGGTGGAAGTGTCAACTTTCGAATACTCACATTAGTCCGAAGAACTCATGCACTTATTATCGGTAACTCTCTGTCTAATTAGGAGGTTCACAAAGAGACAAGTACCCCGAGGAGGAGTGTATGGGGGTTTGGTTATCCTTGCGCATCCTCGACTCATGGTACATGAGTGTACTCTAATATTCGATCCCTCCAAAGATTAGTGATCCATCTAGTAGCTAAAGTTCTCAACTATTTTGTAGGTTTTCGAAAATAAACACGGATTGCCCAAAATACGACATCTATCACTAATAGGCTAAAGCTCTTGACACCAAAAGTTCAGACATTACTCATGGCAATACCTCAAAACTATTGCAAGTTACTACTAAAATTAAATAGCAACCTCAATTACCTACTTTAAGTTAAGACACACAACTCAGTGCAACAAGCAAACTCTATTAACAAGATAAACATGAAAACTCAAGAGAGTTCAGCAACCAACTAAACAAAAGCTCTTTAAAAAGAAAAGCATGAAAACTAAGAGCTAAACATGACAGCAGCTATGGAAAGACAAAGAACACACACAGCAAAGATAAGCATGAAAATCCTATGTTGTGTTCTAGGTTGAAGTGGAGCGTGTTTCTCTCCCACACAAAGAAAGCTGGGTTCTAACTTGTCATGAACAGCAAGCAAAGCTAAAGAAAACTAAAAAGGAAACTAAGAGCAAGACGCTCCAAGCATAGCACATAACGCATGAAGTGATTAAAATATAGTGGAACGAAAGACGAACTGATAATTGTTGATGGAGAAGGGGATGCATGGGGGCATCCCCAAGCTTAGACGCTTGAGTCTTCTTGAATATTTCTTGGGGGTGCACGGGGGCATCCCCAAGCTTGAGCGTTTGACCCTCCTGAATCTTCTTTTATCATCTTCCCTCGCACACTTGAAAACTCCCTTCATACATAACTCATCATAATCTGATTAGCGAGGTTAGTACCCACAATAAAATAATTTTTCCCTACTGGAAATAAGGATAATCTTGAAGAGCTACTGTTTCTCAAGATTGCCAAAAGGTTTTTGCAAAGAAAAAGCAAGCTCAAGGTTTGCAAAACGAAGAAAAGGCAAAACAGGACAGAATCTGTGAAAAACAGACCAGCAGGTAGTAAATAATTATTTCGGGGCACTTATGCAACTCAAATCAAAAAACTCAGAACAGATGCTCGAAAGCCAATTGTATAGGGCACGCTGTCAAAACAATTCAGATCAAAAAGATGATCTGGTGATTTTATTCGAATTTTTCTGTCCAAGGACAGAATCTGTTTCCTGGACAGCACGTCACAACTTTTGAACTTTCTTGCAATCGGAGGCTAAACTTGGCACAAAGCTGAAAAGAAAAGATACAATGATGATGCTACTGTAGTAACAAACATCAAGACCACTAAAAACTGAAAGAACAAACTGAAAGTAAAGATAACAAGGGTTGTCTCCCTAGAGCTCTTTCTTTATAGCCATAAAGATAGGCTTAAGACTTTAATGATGCTCTCGTAGGAATAAGAGTTGAAGAGCAAAAGAGAGCATCAAGAAGCAAATATCAAACACATTTAAGCCTAACATGCTTCCTATGCATAGGAATATTGCAATAGAATAATTCATTGAAGCACAAAGCAATAAGCATAGGAAGACAAAACAAGTGCAGCTTCAAAACCTTCAACATAAAGAGAGGGAACTTGATATTATTGAAATATCTATAAGCATATGTTCCCTTCTCATAATAATTTTCAGTGGGATCATGAATAAACTCAACAATATAAGCATCACATAAAGCATTGTTACCATGATCCACATGCGAAAAGGTACTCTTACTCTCCACATAAGCATAATCTTTCTCATTGGTAATAGTGGGAGTAGGATTATCATAAACAACTTGAACACTATAGATTAATTGTGTATTAGGAATATGGTGTTCAACAAGGGAGTAATTGCCTCCATGATTATGACAAGTTTCATAAGGATAATTTCTCCTTATGTCATAGGTACCTTTATAATCACTATAGATTGGAGTTATAACATCATCATAGTAGAGAAGAGCATTATCATTGCTAGCAACTATATTTTTAATCATGTTGTCTTTATTCTTACTAGCAAAAGAATTATCAATTATCACATCACTAGTGGGTAAATGATTTGCAATCCTATCATCCCCAAGCTTAGAGCTTTCCATATCATCACTTTCAGAGTTGGTACCAAAAAGATTTTCAAGATCATAAGTAGCATTATCATCATTTTCCCAATCACAATAAGTAACATGCATATCATAATCAAAATCATCTTCAATAGTACCTACGAACGTATCATCAAGATGATAATTAAGGCAATAAACTTCACCTTCTTCTTTAAACTTACAACCGTTAGGATAAAAGTTGATGGGAGGAATATGCTCAGGCCAGGTTGATACCCATTCTTCTTCCTTCTTGCTCCTCTTCCTCCTCCTCTTCCTTTTCTTCTTCTTCACCTTAGGAGGGAGTGGTTGGAGATGAAGCTTCTCCACATATCGTGGTTTATCATTAGAAACAATAGGGGAAACTTGGGAGAAACTCTCCTTTTTATTAGCAGAAATATAAGAGACATTTTTATACTTTGGTAAAGTTCCCTCATTTCTAATCTTTCTTATGTAATCATTTTTATGGCAATTAACAACACAATAGAGATGGCAATTTTGCAAAATGTTTTTTATTCCTATGGCATTAACATCTAGCCAAGAAGTCTTTTCTGATAGCTCTTCACACATCAAAAATAACATAAGCTCATCATAAAGATCAGGGGTGATCATGTTATCACACAACTGGTTAACAGTTATGTTTTGAAAGTGCATGCATTGAAAATTAAAGTGACCCTCTATACAGCAAAGTTCACAAGTAAAAGGATAAAGGTCACACAATTCTCTAGCAATTTCATTTAAATCTTTGACCCAAGTGATTGTTCTTTCATGCTTATGTTGCTTACAATACTTCTCTTCTTCAATCATAGGCCTTTCACAAGGTCTATCCACTCCACAAAAATTAACATGCTTATATAAAACTTCATTTTTAGGAATTGGATCATGCACGTTGCAATCATCATGAACAATTTCATTTTCTTTGCAAATCTCTTTAAAAGGTTCATGATGCTTGATCCAATCCTCCTTAGGCATATTAAGATGTGAAGCAAAAGATTTGAGGAAATCAACAAGGGGTTGAGAATCAAGCCCAAACTTAGCGCTAAACTTATTAAAACTTGTAGTTTCAACAAAGGACTTAATGCAATCATACTCATAAATTATACCTGACTCTTTACCTTTGTCAATCTCCCAATCTTCAGTGTTGCGTTGAATTCTTTCAAGGAGTTCCCATTTAGCATCAATCTTTTCGTTTGTGAAAGAACCCATAGAGGAAGCATCGAGCAAATCTTTATCCTGTCGAGAGAGCCTCACATAGAAATTAGTAATAATCATATCTTTGGGGAGCCCATGGTAGGACATTTTAGCATTAACGTTTTCAGTCTCCCCCAAGCTTGAGCTATGCTCTCTCCGTCATGAGGATAGAAATTATAAACATAATTACTATTCTCACTAGTAGATAAAGGGTCATCAGACCCGGTTCATTTGGGCCTTTAGCCCCGGTTCCAGAACCGGGACAAGAGGGTCGGTACTAATGCTCTGACCCTTTAGTCCCGGTTCAATCCAGAACCGGGGCAGAAGGGTGTCCACGTGGCCTGTGCACCGAGCCCAGGCAGGAGGGGCTTTAGTCCCGGTTGGTGGTACCAACCGGGACCAAAAGGCATCCACGCGTCAGCATTTCTGTGGCTGTGGTTTTTGTTTTTTTTTAAAGGGGAGGGGGGGTTGGAGGTTTTGGGGGGTTAATTTAGATGTTTCATAT
>LR738710.1:793934614-793952012 GCA_902687465.1 Secale cereale | reverse complement strand
GTAACAGTAGCATGATGGTACGAAGCTCTCCAAAGTTGTTTTGGAACGAAGTCCCAGATAAGATAATCCGTAACAAAAGACGGATTATCCTATCAGGAATTCCGTTCCAGAACATCTTTGCATAACTTCGTACCAACATGCACCGGTTACTTCTGGCAAATTATGAAGTCATGGAATTCTTCAATACTTTGACACTAGCTAGGCAACCTCTCTCGACCTCTCGACCCCCGACTGCTCGGCAATCCACAACCCTAGACCCCCTCATGTCACATTTTGTCGAGTGTCAAAGGATTCAAGAAAACCAATACTTCATCATTAGGCGAAAGTAACAGTAGCATGATGGTATGAAGCTCTCCAAAGTTATTTTGGAACGGAGTCCCAGATAGGATAATTCGTAACAAAAGACGGATTATTCTATCAGGAACTCCGTTCCAGAATAACTTTGCATAACTTTGTACCAAAATGCCCCGGTTACTTCTGGCAAATGATGAAGTTATGGAATTCTTCAATACTTTGACCCCCGACTGCTCGGCGATCCACAACCCTAGACCCCCAACTGCTAGGCAACCTCTCGACCCCTCGACCTTCGGCCTCTCGACCCCTCGACGACCCTCGGCCGCTCGGCAATCTCTCGACCGGTCCCTCGGTCTCTCGACGACCCTCGACCCCGGCCCCCCCTAATGTCGAAGTTATCGGGGAGGGTGTATATCGACATAGACATATCCGATAAAAAAAGAGGAAGAAGAAGAAAAAAGGAACCGCTAGAGGAGAAGATCGAAGAAAAAAAAAGAAAAAAAAGGAGAAGAAGAAAGGAATAGAGGAGAAGAAGAGAAAATTTTCTCTTCTTCTCCTCTATTCCTTTCTTCTTCTCCTTTTTTTTTCTTTTTTTTTTCTTCTTCTTATTTATTTCTCCTCTTCTTCCTCTCCTCTTCTTCTTTAATTTCTCTTCTTCTCCTCTATTCCTTTCTTCTTCTCCTTTTTTTCTTTTTTTTTCTTCTTCTTATTTATTTCTCCTCTTCTTCCTCTCCTCTTCTTCTTTCTTTCCTCTTTTTTATTTTCTTCTTTCCTATCCTTCTTTTTCTAAATTTGTAACTTTTGCATATATAAAACTTTCTATATATATTTAGCATATATAAACAAAAAACTATATAGCCACATACACATATATATACATCACATACAACAACTTCCTAAGAAAAAAATTATTTATATACACATACATATATATTTAACAGATATA
Source organism: Secale cereale (assembly GCA_902687465.1). NCBI lineage: Eukaryota > Viridiplantae > Streptophyta > Magnoliopsida > Poales > Poaceae > Secale > Secale cereale. The sequence goes on along the minus strand of LR738710.1, from coordinate 793,950,772 downwards.
TTTAGCAAATTCCTAAGAAAAAAATATATTTACACATACATATATATACAACAACTATATATACACATGCATATATATACAGCAACTATATATACATCAATTTATATAAACATAAAAAAAATATAGACATATATACATATATACACAGCAACTATATATATATACAACAATTTATATAAACATAAAATAAAGGGAGCCCTCACATCGCACGGCGGGGCTGGGCGGCGCGACGACGGCGGGGCGGGGCGGCGCGACGGCGACGGGGCGCGGCGGCGCGACAGCGACGGGCCGGGGCGCGGCGACGGCGCGGGGCGGGGCGGAACGGGGTCGCGGGGCGGGGCGACGGCGACGAGGCGACGTCGGGGCGGCGTCGGGGGCGACGGCGACGGCGACGGGGCGACGGGGGCGGCGGCGAGGGCGACGGGGCGACGGGGGCGGGGAAGGAGAGGGAGGCGTCGGGGGCGCGGAAGAAGGAAACTGCCCAAAATTTCGCAAGTCCTGGTTATATAGGAGCTGTATTAGTCCCGGTTGGTGGCTGAAACCGGGACTAATACCCCCCTTTAGTCCCGGTTGCTGCCACCAACCGGGACTAAAGGTCCCTTTTCAGCAGCCCAAAGGGGGGTATTAGTCCCGGTTTCAGCCACCAACCGGGACTAATGCCACCCTTTAGTCCCGGTTTCAGCCACCAACCGGGACCAAAGGCCCTGTGCTGGCGCGGGTGCGGTGGGATGTTTAGTCCCACCTCGCTAGCTGAGGGAGCTCGAGAGTGGTTTATAAGGGCTGCTGCTCCCACCCTCTCGAGCTCCTCTCAAATGCAGGCTTCTGGGCCTAACTCTGCGCGCTGCCCTGTGAGCTTGCTGGGCCTTATAGTACAGGTGGATCCTGTGCTATAGGCCTTGCAGGCTCACTGGGCAGCGCCCAATTTTTTTTCCTTTTTTTCTTTATTTATTTCTAAGTTGTTTTTTGCTGTATTTAGAGTTGCTTTATTTATTTTACTTCCTTTATTTATTTTCTTTGTTGCTTTATTTATTTTATTTTGTTTATACTTACAACAAAATACTTATTGTTGCTATTTTTTTTCAAGTTTTTTGTTTTGTTTTCTGCATTATTTATTTTCTTTTGTTATTTGCTTTATTTTTTTAATTCTTTCTGGTAAAACCAATTACAAACTTTCTCTGTTAGTGCAAGTAGTATTGAAATTTGAATACTCGTTTGTTACAAAGTTGGCATGGTATCATCATAATAGTTGCGGAAAAAACTCTTCACTTTTTCTTCGCTTCTGTCATTTGCTTATTGCGCCGTAACCATGGATAATCTTCATCATTTATCAGGATGCTTGGGTCAGCCTTGACTTTGAAGGGAGGAATTTCATGAAACTTTTCATAATCTTCAGACATGTCTGTCTTGCCCTCCACTCCCAGGATGTCCCTTTTTCCTGAAAGAACTATGTGGCGCTTTGGCTCATCATATGATGTATTCGCTTCCTTATCTTTTTTTTCTCGGTCTGGTAGACATGTCCTTCACATAGATAACCTGTGCCACATCATTGGCTAGGACGAACGGTTCGTCAGTGTATCCAAGATTTTTCAGATCCACTGTTGTCATTCCGTACTGTGGGTCTACCTGTACCCCGCCTCCTGACAGATTGACCCATTTGCACTTAAACAAAGGGACCTTAAAATCATGTCCGTAGTCAAGTTCCCATATGTCCACTATGTAACCATAATATGTGTCCTTTCCCCTCTCGGTTGTTGCATCAAAGCGGACACCGCTGTTTTGGTTGGTGCTCTTTTGATCTTGGACAATCGTGTAAATTGTATTCCCATTTATCTCGTATCCTTTGTAAATCAATACAGTCGAAGATGGTCCCCTGGACAACAAGTACAACTCATCACAAACAGTGTTGTCACCTCTGAGATGTGTTTCCAACCAACTGCTGAAAGTCCTGATGTGTTCACGTGTAATCCAGTCATCGCACTGCTCCGGGTGTTTGGAGCGCAGACTATTCTTGTGTTCATCGACATACGGGGTCACCAATGTAGAGTTCTGTAGAACTATGTAGTGTGCTTGAGACCAAGAATATCCGTCCCTGCATATTATTGAGTCCCTTCCAAGCGTGCCTTTTCCAATCAGTCTCCCCTCGTACCGCGATTTAGGAAGACCTATCTTATTAAGGCCAGGAATGAAGTCAACACAAAACCCGATGACATCCTCTATTTGATGGCCCATGGAGATGCTTCCTTCTGGCCTGGCGCGGTTACGGACATATTTCTTTAGGACTCCCATGAACCTCTCAAAGGGGAACATATTGTGTAGAAATACGGGCCCCAGAATGACAATCTCGTCGACTAGATGAACTAGGACGTTTGTCATGATATTGAAGAAGGATGGTGGGAACACAAGCTCGAAACTGACAAGACATTGCACCACATCACTCCTTAGCCTTGGTACGATTTCTGGATCGATCACCTTCTGAGAGATTGCATTGAGGAATGCACATAGCTTCACAATGGCTAATCAGACGTTTTCCGGTAGAAGCCCCCTCAATGCAACCGGAAGCAGTTGCGTCATAATCACATGGCAGTCATGAGACTTTAGGTTCTGGAACTTTTTCTCTGCCATATTTATTATTCCCTTTATATTCGACGAGAAGCCAGTCGGGACCTTCATACTGAGCAGGCATTCAAAGAAGATTTCTTTCTCTTCTTTCGTAAGAGCATAGCTGGCAGGACCTTCATACTGCTTCGGAGGGATGCCGTCTTTTTCGTGCAAACGTTGCAGGTCCTCCCGTGCCTCAGCTGTATCTTTTGTCTTTCCATACACGCCCAAGAAGCCTAGCAGGTTCACGCAAAGGTTCTTCGTCACGTGCATCACGTCGATTGAAGAGCGGACCTCTAGGTCTTTCCAGTAGGGTAGGTCCCAAAATATAGATTTCTTCTTCCACATGGGTGCGTGTCCCTCATCGTCATTCGGAACAGCTAGTGCGCCGGGGCCCTTTCCAAAGATTACGTGTAAATCATTGACCATAGCAAGTACGCGATCACCGGTACGCATGGCGGGCTTCTTCCGATGATCTGCCTCGCCTTTGAAATGCTTGCCTTTCTTTCGACATTGATGGTTGGTCGGAAGAAATCGACGATGGCCCAGGTACACATTCTTCCTGCACTTGTCCAGGTATATACTTTCAGTGTCATCTAAATAGTGCGTGCATGCGTGGTATCCTTTGTTTGTCTGTCTTGAAAGGTTACTGAGAGCGGGCCAATCGTTGATGGTCACGAACAACAACACCTTTAGGTCAAATTCCTCCTGTTTGTGCTCATCCCACGCACGTACACCGTTTCCATTCCACAGCTGTAAAAGTTCTTCAACTAATGGCCTTAGGTACACATCAATGTCGTTGCCGGGTTGCTTAGGGCCTTGGATGAGAACTGACATCATAATGAACTTCCGCTTCATGCACATCCAAGGAGGAAGGTTATACATTAGTCACGGGCCAGGTGCTGTGATTGCTGCTCTGCTCCCCGAAAGGCTTAATGCCATCCGCGCTTAAAGCAAACCATACGTTCCTTGGGTCCTTTGCAAACTCCTCCCAGTACTTTCTCTCAATTTTTCTCCACTGCGACCCGTCAGCGGGTGCTCTCAACTTCCCGTCTTTCTTACGGTCCTCACCGTGCCATCGCATCAACTTGGCATGCTCTCTGTTTCTAAACAAACGTTTCAACCGTGGTATTATAGGAGCATACCACATCACCTTCGCAGGAACCCTCTTCCTGGCGGGCTCGCCATCAACATCACCAGGGTCATCTTGTCTGATCTTATACCGCAATGCACCGCATACCGGGCATGCGTTCAGATCCTTGTATGCACCGCGGTAGAGGATGCAGTCATTAGGGCATGCATGTATCTTCTGCACCTCCAATCCTAGAGGGCATACGACCTTCTTTGCTGCGTATGTACTGTCGGGCAATTCGTTATCCTTCGGAAGCTTCTTCTTCAATATTTTCAGTAGCTTCTCAAATCCTTTGTCAGCCACAGCATTCTCTGCCTTCCACTGCAGCAATTCCAGTACGGTACCGAGCTTTGTGTTGCCATCTTCGCAATTGGGGTACAACCCTTTTTTGTGATCCTCTAACATGCGATCGAACTTCAGCTTCTCCTTTTGACTTTCGCATTGTGTCCTTGCATCGACAATGACCTGGCGAAGATCATCATTTGGTACCTCTTGATCTTCAGCAGCTTCACCCGTTGCAGCATCATTGGGAACATCGTCTGGTTCCTCTTGATCTTCACCAGCTCCCCCCATTGCAGCATCACCGTATTCAGAGGGCACATAGTTGTCCTTGTACTCTTCTTCTTCGCCGTCTTCCATCATAACCCCTATTTCTCCGTGCCTCGTCCAAACATTATAGTGTGGCATGAAACCCTTGTAAAGCAGGTGGGAGTGAAGGATTTTCCGGTTAGAGTAAGACATCGTATTCACACATTTAGTGCATGGACAACACATAAAACCATTCTGCTTGTTTGCCTCAGCCGCATTTAGAAACTCACGCACGCCCTTAATGTACTCGGAGGTGTGTCTGTCACCGTACATCCATTGCCGGTTCATCTGCGTGCATTTATATATAATTAAGTGTGTCAAAAACCATTACAAAACATCATAAATAGATAATTAAGTGACCAAATGGATACAAGTTCATCATCACATTAAAACCAAAGTACATACATATATAGTTCTCATCTAACAACATATAGCTCTCGATACACATCGAAACTATGTAAAACATTTCAACGCAAAAACAAATGCTATCATAATCGCAACCAAGGTAACAATTGATCCAACGACATAATGATACCCTTGGGTCAGGATTTTTACCTATTCTTTCATGTATAAGCGATTTTGCGCGTGCAATGGCAGTATGGTCATCGAGAGTAGATGATGGTCACGAAATTTGACCCCATGGGTTTTTTCATGGATGACTGTGATGCTGGTCACGAAATTTCCCTTTGTTGCACATGAGTATTCTTTTGTCAGTTGCAAGGATGCAATCATGTTTGAATCTGACAGAGGTAGCAATTCGTTAGTCCAAAGCACACTGAAAACATGGACTATGCCCCCGTGTGACTCTGTGTATTTAGGCAGGTTGAGAACATCCTTAATATCCAGATAGGTTGTTTATGGTCACTCAGTAACAAATCATATGATTGTAATTCGGTTATACGAAGCTATCAGTTCATAATCATACAATTTTTTACTCATTGTGCATGCAATGTTTTTTATTGTCCGCTTTTTACTCATTCCAACATCAAAGGAGACGATGGCACTATCACGCAGTATGAGGACATGTTTGCATAGTGAAAGACTTGTTGCCCTGCAAGATTAGTTGCTGGTGGAATTGTCTTGTAGATTTTGGTAAGCTTGGAGATTTAACATCTTAGTGTCAGCTTTTTTATCCTTTTTAGATGTTGCCTAAATCTCTGCAACTCTGTCTTCTTTAGGTACGTGATCTTTATAATGTTAACCGGTTAGAGGCACTTTTGTGCAGAATGTGTGATTTCTAGGTGTGCTACGCCCCGACACAACTGATAATTTTGGGGGATTTGGCAGGCGTGTGGCCGAGAGCAATGGGGTGCTCGCTGCTCGTTCGTTAGCATGGCATCGCTCGTCTGCCTCTTCCTCCTCCCAGTGATCTTCTGTGAGTTTCGTGCTTTGATCCACGGCAACCATTCTTCTGAATATGTGCTTACATTCTGACTGTTTGTTTTATTTGCATTAGAATCTTTTGAAGACAATTATCAAGTTAGGAAGGCAGTTTGATTCACCATGTCTGAACTTGAGGTAATGCATCACATACCTCCATCACCAGGATTGATCACCCGTGACTTAGTATTTGTAGCAAGTGAACTCAACTGGGTCTGCAACGATGCACATGGTTTATTCTCAAATTGTGATATGGTTTTATGGCTGCAGATGTGAGCACCTTCTGTTTGTAATTGTATAAATGCTCAGGGAAGAACATTTGTGTTTGAGAGAGAGGGATGGAAAAGTGGGGATGGATTAAGAGGAGAAGAGGAAGGAATGGAACCAAATGATGTCTCTTTTTCATGGACGCTATCCCACCATTACAGAGTTGCTCTCTCCCTTCCACTCCATCTCCATTGATACCCTTTCCTGGTTCTTCTCTCCACTACTACTATGATTTTTTTATTTTCAAATGCTAATTCAGGCAGTTGTGCTAATTTAATTGATGTGGTGTTGTGCTAATTGAGGTCTTGCATGATTGTGTGTTAATTTTCTTGATGCTTCATCATGTTTACTCTTTCTCAGAGCAGTATAGCATCGTTCCGTGCTGTATTAATGAATTGCGTTCTTGTGATTCGACATGCTTATCCTCTTTCTTTCACCTGGCCTGTGGAAATTGTTTCTTGATGTTGCTGATGATGGAGATGGAGATGTTGTTGCTGATGGAGATATAGATGCTGCAGAAGGTGATGGAGACCAGGCTGCTGATGCTCTAACTGGAAAAAGGTTACACTCGACTCTGTTATGAAATTTAAGTAATTATGAATTAAAGTTGTATGATTTTGGCTTCAGTACATGATACTTCTAATCTCAAGGCTTTTTTGAGTAGTACATGTTAATGACGGTTGAAGCTTAGTGTCACATTGTCATTCTATAATTGACATGTTCATATATTCTGTGAAATGATTTAGTTTTTCAGAAAGTTGGGTGCTGCTAAAGTGTTGTCTTATTCTTCCACCTGGATTTCAGTTCACATTCTAGACCCCGATTAGAAGATTTTTTGCTTTTTAGATCATACCTTTTTGATGTTTCAATATGAATGTTGTAGTCTTGATTTTCCAAAATATTATGGAATAGCTGTTGTGGCGAGTTTATCTTTATAGATGATATTTTTTATTGGTGTGATTTATTAATTTTTAGGAAGACCATAACCAAAAGGGTCACGAGAGTGGAACTGAACAAAAGGGCTCGTCGTGAAACAGAAGCAGATGCAAAGAAACTGGAAGTTCTTTCAAAGCAAATAGAGAGGCAGGTTACATTCCTGTGTCATCAAGCTTTCAAGAATGGTCCACTTTTAGTTATCTGTTTACAATAGTTTTGTTATTTTTTCCAGCTTGCCAAATATATTAGAGGAGATAGCGGCTAAGCACGAAAGATTCGAGTCAGCCCCATGTCGTCTGGGTAGACACAAGTACATTTCCAACATGGGTTTGATTCTTGTGCCTTGAATAGACTTGATAACGGTAGCTATGCTATGTTGAGGTTGTTTGGGAAAAAATAACTGAGATTTTTGATGTTGAGGTTGTTTCCAGTAGACTTGAGTAGTGGTTCATTTTTCATTTTTGATGAAGGTGGCACTGTTTCGTTCCAGAAGCTCTCTTCCTGATATTGTGCATCCAAATAAGTGCTTGTTGTGCTTCTTACGACAGGAAAAAAGTTTTTCAAATAGTTGCAAGTCTGAGCTACATATGTTAGTGTTTCTATTTTGTAGATGCTCCTTGATAGATATACACTCAGCTTATATGACTTTAACTCTAGATTTTGTGTGCTGATACTTCCACAAAAATGTATGGCCATCTTTGCATTGTACAGCATAAGCCTGATTATTTGTAAGCCAGGTTGAAAGCATAAATGCATCATACATCCATCAACCCATCCATCGATCCAGTATGATTGCTTAGATCTAGCCGGGTATTCCTTGCTGCTAGCTTGATACTATGTAGATCATATTCTTTTTCCATTTGTTTAATTGAATAGCATAATACTATTGTTATTAAGAAACTTGAACATGCGACATTGTAGATTTCTGTCTTCCATGTTCCCATTATGATGTTCTTTTCATATTCTTCCGTTTACAGCAATCTACTTCTTGGGTAATAATTTTGACAATCATAAAACCTTTCAGGTCTGCATATCTTTTGATGGTGGTTTTATCAAATGTAATGATGCAGCAAAAATGATGGGAGCAACTCTTCTCAAGATATTTTGCAAGTTTGTGTCTGCTTTCCTGCAGTTTCGCCTTTCCTCCTCGTCACGCTCTCCCTCAGCTTTGCCTCTCCCTCCCCCCCTCACAGGGCTTCGCCGCCCGTTGCCGTCGAGGTCGGACAAGATGGTGATTGTTATAGCGACGGCGGTATCCAGCGGTCGGTCAGTCGCACCGTCGTGCATGTGCCACGCAGATCATGTAACACGAGGTCGTCGGTGATGTGCTGCGTGAGTGGGACAGCGGGATCTGCTCCGAGCGGTGCGGGACGTGCTGCTGTCACTCGTGCAGCAGAACGGCGGCCGCAACGGCGCGTCTGGAGAGACCTGCGTCGACCTGATCTTGTGGAGGGTAGGTGAATTTTTTCTGTTCTTTATCTTTCCCCTGTTCTTGCTACTACGATCTGGCAGTTAGAGTCTATTTTTCGTAACATCGACAAACAATCTCACAATTTGGTACATATGCAATCTTCATAGTCTATCATCTTTGATACAGAGTCGAACCAGAACATGTATCAAGGGACCATGACATATCTAGCATCGGTATCTGAAGATGGCAAGATTTGGTCATGGCATCTGACTTTTGACAAGTCAGTATCTTCCAAGAAAATTAACCCCCCTCGGCCTCTTTGCACCGTTCATGGAGAGCTGGGTCGTGCCATTCTCCAACTGGGTGCCCCTCGCGACCGCCGTCTGGGCCACCATTCAGGTAGTTGTTGTTTCTTTCCCATGTGTTGGTTAGATCATGAATGGATTCATAGCTCGTTTGATGCCATCTTACTTTTAGTATAGCATGTATGATGTCTCATCTTGGGCGTTCACATGATACTTTGTAATTTCTGAAAGAGAAACAGAGTGTGAACTATAGCTTTTTATTTGTTAGGAAATTCTGATTTGTTTTGTATTTGTTAAGTGCTAATAATGATTTTGAATGTGAGATTAGCAGCAAACAACATTTTATCTTGGTCCCTAATGGTTTCGTTTGTCTTCTGAGTTCTCAACACTTATGTATCCCTGATGCAATATGAGAGGTTTAAACGGAAGATGGCTGTAGAAGATTTGAACAAAAGATGGAAGCACCTTATACTGAAAACAACAGTATGTGATGTTCCCTTGCTCTATTTACGTTATTGTTTGTTTATGGAGATAGTCATGCTAATTTTACCTCTGTCGTAGCCTACCACTCCAATAGAGCCTTGGGGACTGGTTGAACAAACTTTTGATTGAAGTTTGTCCCAACTACATGGAATCAAAACTATCAAGGAAGTTCCAATTTACTGTCGAGGTGAGCTTCTGCCTGAAATTATATTTTGTGCTTGGATGCAACTTAGCAGTTGGTAGCTCAAAAGGTTTCGCGAGTCAAATTAAACTGTACTATGTGCCTTTAATCCATGGAAGTTGATTATGTAGAATCAAATCATTTCAAAAGTCCTTTAGATTCTGTTAATTTGAGGTAGAGGGTACACCTGTTGCAGCGGACTTTGTCGTCTCATTGGCATGCTCGCCCGCGACAGTACACCTGCTGCAGCTCCGGCGAGACGCTGGAGCTCACGATGGTGTGTCTCGTACTGTACCTCAACTAGCATATTGATCTTGTACTTCTTTTTTGATCAAACTGGAAATCATACTATTCTCTTTCTGTCCAGTAAGCCCCACTAATCGCTACGTTTCATTACTTTTTCTATGTGATGTGGCATGCGCGAGTGGCGAATATAGGTTGCCACGAAATGCCCAACCAATGCACTTTTCGATCGTCTTGCTCTTATTAGGTAGTCGTTTCAATAAAAGTATATCTGCCGCTTGTTCATTTTCCAATTCATTTTCAGTAGACAGTTTGCATTATCTTTTTTATGGGAGTTGAAGCAAAGGATCAATTTTGTTTCCTTATGCTGTGAATCTGAAGTATTTCTTGCTATGTCACTTCAGACTAAGAACCCTGCACAGCTAGATGTTGCATTGTTCGTCCTGAATCCGAGAATATTGGTAAGTTTGAAGAAGCATGTGGTGTAGGTATGTTTTTGTAATCAATATATATTTATATGCTTCTGCAAATTATAAATCATGTAGTTACATTCACTAACTGCCCACTAAATAGTTCTAACAGTGCACATTTTTTATGATCAGACATAGAAGGGCCAAAGTTTTGTTGGTAGTCGCTTATTCTTGGTAAATCCTTCCACTTTACAAAGCTAATGAGGGTGATCAAGCACTTGTTATTCTTACCTGTCCCAAAGAATTTGAGGAATGGTTTCGCACTTTTGATGAATGTGGGTGCAACCATATTCCTGTATTCAGTGGTTCAATGTAGTCACATTTTTCTTTCAATTTTTATATTGCTTCTTTCATGTCCAGTTGTTGAATACATGAGCAGACTGATTTTTGGTCACTGGATTTTATACCTACTCTTAAAGATTTTGTTGTGACCACATGATTTTTGCTCTTAGCTCTATGCTTTTTGTTAAACTTCCTCATAAAGCATGTAACTTTGAACAATGCAATGAAATCAGTAGAAGCATCCAATGTATTCTTCTTAGCATTGCTGCTTTTTTCACTGTATTCTGTAGCCATCAGGGCTGTACAAACACGTTAAGAATTGTAACAACAACATAAGATCGCAAAATTGCGTCTCAGGAGGCGCGCCCCAGCCACTAGTGTTCCTGAACGCTGGCGACTTTCCCGAGCAGTGCAAATCTTCGAAAACGCTGAAAACCAACGATCTCACGCTAAAAATACAAGAGCTTATCCAACTGAGCCAGCTTCGCACGTTTTCTTGCTTTTCGGCCTTACAACAAGTTTGTAGGCCTAGGTAGTCATTTTTCTACGTGGGCTACTGGAGGTTAACTCTGTTCGTTTTTTTCGAAACGGAAGCTAACTCTGTTCGTCAAGAGAGACAGAAGGGGATCGATCCATCATCAATCCCTGGCTGCCTCTTTGGTCTTTGCTCACCTATTCTTCTACGCATCCCTAAGAAAACTATTCTTCTACGCGAAACCAGAGCCGCGACTCCAACTGAGGGTGGTGATTGCTGACAAATTGCATGCGCAGCAGCCTAGGCGGCCCTCTCCTGATTCTTCCTTTGATAAAACAATTTTTTCTCAAGATGGAAAATTTTCTCAAGATCCAGCAGAGGGCCGAGTTGATCTGGTGATAATTTGCAGAGGGTCAACTTGATCTACCGTAGACAAATTGCAAGCACATATTGATCTTGTTAGTCTGATGGGAATTCTTGGTCAACGATTCACCCAGCATCAACCGCACCAGCATCACAATTTGGTATCTCACATATTTTTTACATCTATGTTCTATAAAACATCCATATAAAATATTTTGTGCATACTACATACGATTTTATTCAAATATGTGATACTCTCTCCGTCCCATAATATAAGAGTGTTTTTCAGCGTGCCCGGGCTTTCTCAATTCGCTAGCTCCGCTACTGATGTCATCCCTCCAAGAATTTGCCCATATGTCCCCATTGCGCCTCTCTCCTTGGCCCACGCCCTTCATGTTTTCATTAATAATTACCCAGTTGGCACCATATTTCATAGTATGCCTAGCATGTGTCTACGCCTTCGATATGGTGATCCGAGAGCCTATATCTACCTCGTTTGTGTGGTGTTGTCTTGGCGGCTTCCGTATACAAGACCTTCGAGTGTTGTGGATTACTCATGATGCGCCATAGGTGTGACTGCCTCGATCCTGGCCACCAATGTCATTTTTATTGAAGCAACGAACATTCTCATCGGTTTCATGAAATAAACCACCCACAACATTAGTGTGGACAATACATGCACATTTCCATTACTCTATGTCCTTTTATGGAACCCAGTTTTGATTTAATTACTGGATTTTACTATTGGTAGGTAAAATATTGGGTGGGACATATACCAAAACTTTATGCCAGATCCTTTTTGGATCATTTTTTTGGGTTAATCCGACCTTCTTTCACATGCATCTTTTAATGGCTATAATGTGTAAGAAAGGTAGAAAAAGATCAACATATAGCGAGTCTGGAGTCTGCATTTTATGCGAAAAGATAATCTCGATTTCTCGAAGTATATACAGAGGAGTTACTTTTTATCAATGTCAATTGTTTTTTTAGGGTAATCAATTGTTTTCTTAGGAAGTTCGATATGATGTACACTCAGCAAGCACGATGGGTTGATTAATGTTGGTGTGTGCTCGTCGTGGCCACGGGCGCGCAATACCGAAGGGAAAAGATGTGGCTGCATGTACGCATTAGCCATAGCGGCATGAAAGCTGGAAATCCCAACACCAGGGGAGAAAAAGAAGAAGACCGTCAATGCCCACAGCAACACACGAACACACCCTCATGGCTCCTCTAATTCACTATAAAAACACGCCAGGGGGGAGCGTGTGTTCGCCACGCTGCTGCTGCCTGCCACTGCATAAGGCTACTACCACCGCGAACCCAACCATCTCCATCCATCTCACAAGCTCCTAGTAGCTATGGCCGTGAACGACACCAAGCTGGCCGCCGTGGCCGACGCCGAGAACCCGGCCGTGCTGTGCGGCGACGTCGACGACTCCGGGTCGTCCTTCGACTTCGCCGGGCGTGCAAACTGGCTGCGCGCGGCGGTGCTGGGCGCCAACGACGGGCTGGTCTCCACGGCCTCCCTCATGCTCGGCGTCAGCGCCGTCAAGCCCGAGGCGCGGGCCATGGTCGTGTCCGGGTTCGCCGGCCTCCTGGCGGGGGCGTGCAGCATGGCCATCGGGGAGTACGTGTCCGTCTGCTCCCAGCGCGACGTGGAGATCGCGCAGCTGGACCAGGCCGGCAAGCGCGGCGGTGACGAGGAGAAGGGGCTGCCTAACCCGGCGCAAGCCGCCGCAGCCTCTGCGCTGGCTTTCTCCGTCGGGGCGCTCCTGCCGCTGCTGGCCGCTGGGTTCATCGTGGGCTACAATTTACGGGTCGCCGTGGTGGTCCTCGTGGCGACGTTGGCGCTGGCCGCGTTCGGATGCGTGGGCGCCGTGCTTGGGCGGGCCCCCGTTGCGAGGTCGTGCGCGCGGGTGGTGGTGGGCGGGCTGGCCGCCATGGCCGTCACCTTTGGGTTCATGCGGCTCTTCCGAGCCAGCGGCATATGAGAGACTGACAAGGCGTTCGTCGCCGTCCTCGCGTACGTATGTCATATGTCATGCACGGGCATCGTCCATGCTGTTCTCGGAATAAAATACACAGTACTAGCCACCGTACTTGTACCTGGGCTGACTTTTATTCTTCCTTGTAATTGTAATCAAACGGCAAATGAAAAAGTTTAAACTTTAAACTCGCACTCTCTCTGTCAGAGTTTACACGGCGTGCTTCAACAATCTCTGGGACAAGGTGATTAGCGATTGCACTAAAAAATAGCACCGGCAGTTCATTGCATGTAATGATATTAATTAGAAAATAAACATTAAGTCCTCCTGTTTTGTCTTTCGTCTTGGTCGCGGTGCACAAGCTAAGATGACTTAGACCTCTTTCAATGCAAAAAATGCTTGGATGAGGAGCTCAGTGCTTTAAATAGCTTAGCAACTCAACTCCCCAACGCATAGTTACTTAACTTGTTGCTAAGCCCATTTTACTAAATAATTTAGCACCTAAACTCTTTCATGCATTGGTCAGCTTCTTTCGTTTAAGTGGTTTGCCTAGGTTCACGCGATTGGCATTGGTTCTTCCTGGGGTCACCAAAGTGCTCTCTCTCCTTTTTAATTGTTGTGCCATGTCATTTTTAGCTTATGTGGCATGCTTAGCACATGTCCAACATGAAGCACTGCGGAGGGCCTTATTGATGTCTACACACGCTTCTATTCTTGTAGACTATGTTGGGCCTCCAAGCGCAGTGATTTGTAGGACAGCAGCAATTTCCTTCAAGTGGATGACCTAAGGTTTATCGAACTCAGGGAAGTAGAGGTTGAAGATGGTCTCTCTCAAGCAACCCTGCAACTAAGATACAAGAAGTCTCTTGTGTCCCCAACACACCTAATACAACTAGGAGTTGTATAGGTGCACTAGTTCGGCGAAGAGATGGTAAAATATGGATGATAGGAGTGGCAAAGCAAAGTAATATAAATTTGTAATAAAAAGTGCAGCAAGCAAACAAGTGGTAAACGTGAGCACAAAGGGTATTGCAATGGTGGAAACAAGGCCTAGGCTTCATACTTTCACTAGTGGCAACTCCCAACATTAACATAGATATTTCCCATAAAACATGCAATGGAGACGCACTCGGAGGTCATTCCTTTGTGGTCAAGAGAGGACGAGAATTATGTAGGGCTACAAAAGCACACCTCTAAGTTCGTAGTTCTCAATTTATGGATTTCCCAATGTCACAGCGGCCATCCAAAGAGAGTACCACAATCACCACAACATATCTCAAGGATAGTCAAAGACAAGCACCAAGAGACTCTCAATCTTCAATCAACACACAAAAGAGGAAATCACTCATGAAAATATTCTTCTAATCCATGTCCAATAGACCGCTGTCACCTTGGTCTCGGGGATTATACTAGATAAAGACAAGTGAGTACATCAATCCAATACATAGAGGAAGGGGAAATATCATGGGATCACCCTAGATTAACATAGCCTATGATCACAACGAAGATCACATCATGGGAGAGAGAATTGACCACATAGCAATTGGTAGAAACCTCAGCCCCGAGGAGGAACTACTCCCGCATCATGGAGGGAGGAAGCAACGTCGATGGAGATGAATCCGGGGGCACTTCCCCATCCCGACAGGATGCCGGCACAGGAATTCTGGTCCCCCGAAACTTGGTGGCGATGGCGGCAGAGATCGGAATTGCTTTTGGAGAAAAGGGTTCTGGAATCAGGGTTTCCGCGACGGGAGGAATATATATGCGAAGGGGGCAAACCAGAGGCGAAGCTGGTGCCCCCAGCCCCCTGACGCGGCCAGGGGTGGGGCCGCGCCAGGTGGCCGCCTGGGCCACCCCTGGCTCCCCTCTGGCCCCGCTTTGGTTTTTCTCGAAGCTTCGTGCACGCTGATTTTTCTTGTATTTTTCCCGGAATTTTTGGAGCACTTTTAATATGGGGGAAACCTGAAATAGAAAAACAGCAGAAAACAGGAACTGGCACTGTGGTGCACTGAGTTAATAGGTTAGTCCAAATATGATCAAAAGTGTATGGAAGTGCATAAATATCATAGCAATATCACACAAAAGAGGCATGGAGCAAGCAGAAATTATAGATACGTTTTGGACGTATCAACATCCCCAAGCTTAATTCCTGCTCGTCCTCGAGTAGGTAAATGATAACAAGCATAATTTCTGTGGTGACATGCTATCAACTATATAATAACTTTTTAAGTAAAGCAATCAAGACATGTAATTCAATTGAAGTCATAACAAGCAAGAGTCTATATTAGCATAAGCAACATAAGAACATAAAGGTGCAAGAGCTCTCGCTGTCCGTGATTCGAATGTCTACAAATGGTGTTTGCGTGCAAGAAAGGGGATAGGGATATACGAGAGAGTAAAACATAGTTTTTGTATTGTTGAGAACTTAATCTACTAAACTTTCACACTTGGTCTTCTTTGGAATCTTATCTTGACTCATCCCCAGACCAACAACCAGGTACAAGTCAAAATGATCCACTCCCTTTTGATATTTTGAGCACTCATGCAATGGATGAGCGTAAGCAAGAAAGTCGACACTTAGGATGGCAAAAAGAGAAAAATGATGGAGGGGGAAGACAAAAAAGGTGTCAAAGGCTCACATCAATGACGACAATCATAGGCGAGAGAAAGCAAAATGATAGATATGATGTGAGGAGTAGGGATTGCCATGCAACGGATGCACATATGAGCTAAGGTAAGCTCTCCAATGGAACTAGTGGGGGTGCATCCAACTTGCTTGCTGATACGTCCAAAACGTATCTATAATTTCTGCTTGCTCCATGCCACTTTTGGGTGATATTGCTATGATATTCATACACTTCCATACACTTTTGATCATATTTGGAATAACCTACTAATCCAGTGCACCCCGGTGCCAGTTTCTGTTTTCGGCTGTTTTTGTGTTTCAGGTTTTCATGTTACGAGAACTGTCAGGAAAAATCCAGAAAAATTATATAAAAAATCAGCGTTCCGGAAACTTCCTTGCGCCCGAAGTACAGCCGGGGGGGGGGGGGGGGCCC
>LR738710.1:793918272-793934408 GCA_902687465.1 Secale cereale | reverse complement strand
GGGGGGGGAGCACCAGGGCTCCAGGCGCCCTGGCGGCGCGCCCCCTTGGGCCGCGCCGGGGGGGCGCCTAGGCCCCCCGAGCCCCGTCTGGTGCCCCCCTTTGGCATATATTTAGAGCTTCCTTCGAAACCCTCGGAACGGGAACTCTTTTTCGCGATCTCATCTCTGTTCCGCCGCCGCCGCCGCTTCCAAGATCGGGAGCACCAGGAGAACTCTTCCCGGCACCCTGCCGGAGGGGAGGATCATCATCGGGAGCCTCTCCACCACCATGGACGCCTCCCGGATGAGTTGTGAGTAGTCTCCCTTGGACCATGAGTCCATGACCAGTAGCTATGTGATGTTCTCCTCCCGTTCTTGTGCTTCACTAATTAGTCCTCGTGAGCTGCCCTACATGATCGAGGCACATATGTAATCCTTATGCTGTTGCTATGTTGAGTTTGCCGGGATCCGATGTATTATGAGATTATGTTCAGATTGATCTTGAGTAATATATTTGATCTACCTCTTTTATATTTATGTTCATAAGTAATTCTTGCATGTTCTCCATTGTTATTTATTGCTTTGGCCAAGTAGTAGGTAGTGACTCCAAGAGGGAACGTTATGCTCGATTGTGGGTTCATGCCCCTCGATGACTAGCTTGAGTGACAGAAACATGAGTCTAGGGGATGTGCTGTTGCCACAAGGGGGAAAACAACGGTGCTTGTGCCCGCGGGTGCAAGGATTGTTTACTTTACGCAAAGTTCTTTTAATGCAGTTGTCTGTTGCTTTGAGTTTACACTATGGGTAGGACTCGCAACTTAATACCAGCGAGATGTTCTGGATAGATATCTCAAGGTGGATGATTAGTAGTAGATATTGATGGATTTTGGTCTACTTACTTTGGCGTACCGCCCATGCTTTGAACCTCAACCTTTCTTGCAATGTAGTCAGCATTGGTTTGCGTTCGTGGTCCTGTCAATTGCCCAGCTGTAATTCGTTTACCTCACATAGCTGTTTTATCGTCTTTTGGGAGAGAGACATCACTAGTGAACATCATAAGACACCGGTCCATATTACCATCATTGATCACATCCGCTATTTACTTTTCACTTTTATTTACTATTGCAAAACATTATCTATCACTACTATCATTTGCGTTTAATCCTTTGTGAACTACAAGGCCGGAGGGATTGACAACCTCTCTGTACTCGTTGGTAGCAAAGTTATTTGTATCTGTTTGCAGGTCCACGTTGATTGCTAATATCTGGCGCCGTTAGCAGTTGACACCTACTTGTTGAACCTAGGAGTCTCTGGGGATTCGATCCTTGGCATCTTTGCTAAGGGAAAAACTTCCACAACACTGCATCTTACACCTTCCCCTTGGGGTAACCAACAAGGGGTTAGAGGCCCATCAAGGAGTTTTTCTGGCGCCGTTGCCGGGGACTCCACTCTTCAGGATAGGGGAGTTGCATGCTATCTTTTACCTTTGCTTTTTAGTCTTGTTAGTTTACCTTTCAGTTTTTGCTTTAGTATCCTTTATCAAAAATTACAATTTTTTTTATTTTGCCTTCCTATTAGTAGTCCTATCTGTTTAGCTAAACATGTTAGGATATGGTGCTTTGAGGGAATCAGAAGTTCTAGATTTCCATCAAAGGGATGGAGAAAATATGAAGAAGGCATGGGACAGAATTTCTGATGCACATAGGAGAATTATGCCTTGGATACCTATAAAAATTGTGCTTAGGAATTTTTACCAGGGTCTTTTTAAATGGTGTAAACACTCTCTTGATATTATAGCCGAGGGCGATTTCCTAGAATGTGATGAAGCTAGAGCTCTTGAAATTATACATGGTCTATCTAGTTACTTTGTTTATGATCATAATTTTGATACTGTCATAGATAGACTTGCTACTATTGAAAAGAGAATGGATGCTCTAGACTTAATGAAGGTAGAGAAACCCAAACCCAATAAGAGAGATATTTTGGAAATAGATGATGACTGGGAGCCTCTTGTTAGGATTAGCATCTCTAATCAAGACTTCCTTGCTTATTGTGATATTGGATCTATGGTTTCTACTATGCCAAAAATTGTTCATGTTTCTTTAAAATTTAACATGGATAAATTACCATCTTATCATGAACACACTAATGGAGATATTTCTGAAATCCAGGGAAGAATAAAAGATGTGCCAGTTAAATTCCTTAAGGGGATTGCAATGGTTGATTTCTTCATCATGGAGCCAAACCAAGGAAATATAGTGCTTGGAAGGGACTTCCTCCGAGCGGTAAAAGGCTTCATCGATATAGGTAAGGGACAAATCCGCTCACGCGGGAAGGCAAAAAGTGTGTACACCTTTCCTAGAAGGAACAAGAGTGAACTTGTTGAGGAACCATATGACTCAATTTATAACTCCGATTATTATGATGGTTATTGATTCCTCTATGCATTATGCCTAGCTTAAAGGCATAAAAGAATGCGCTTTTGGGAGGCAGCCCAATGAATAAATTTATTTTGCTTTTGTTGTGTCATGATGTTGTTTACTGCTGTAGCATCATCATTGTATCTTTGCTTTTCATATTTGTGCCAAGTATAGCCTCTGATTGCTAGAAAGTTCAAAAGTTGTGAGGTGCTGTCCAGGAAACAGATTCTGTCCTTGGATAGAAAAATTCGTATAAAATCACCAGATCATCGTTTTGGTCTGAATTTTTTCGACAGCGTTCTCTATATAATTTTCTTTCGTGCGTCTTTTCTGAGTTTTTTGATTTGAGTTGCAGAAGTACACCGAACAGATCAATTACTACCTGCTGTTCTGTTTTTCACAGATTCTGTCATGTTTTGCCTTTCCTTCATTTTGCAAATCAAGAGCTTGTTTTTTTCTTTGCAAAAACCTTTTGGCAATCTTGAGAAACAGTAGAACTTCAAGAATATCCTTATTTCCAGCAAGGTGAAATTATTTTATTAAGGGTACTAACCTCGCTAATCAGATTATGATGAGTTATGTATGAAGGGAGTTTTCAAGTGTGCGAGGGAAGATGATAAAAAGATTCAGGAGTGTCAAGCGCTCAAGCTTGGGGATGCCCCCGTGCACCCCCAAGAAATATTCAAGGAGACTCAAGCGTCTAAGCTTGGGGACGCCCCCGTGCATCCCCTTCTCCATCAACATTATCAGTTCGTCTTTCGTTCCGCTATATTTTTATCACTTCATGTGTTATGTGCTATGCTTGGAGCGTCTTGCTTTTAGTTTTCTTTTTAGTTTTTCATAACGAGTCGGAACTCAGCGTTCTTTATATGGGAGAGAAACACGCTCCACTTCTACCTAGAACATGACATAGAATTTTCATGTCTATCTTTGCTGTGTGTGTTCTTTGTCTTTTAATAGCTACTATCATGCTCTGCTCTTAGTATTCATGCTTATCTTTTTGAAGAGCTTTTGTTTAGTTGGTTGCTTGAACTCTCTTTAATTATCATGCTCACCTTATTAAGAGAGTTTGCTTCCGTTGCATTGGTTAATATGTCTATGATAAAGATGCTACGTGCATGATGGCGCTTAGTAGTTCAGGTTTTCTTATGGTTAGTCTCAAATAGCTGGGGGGTTCCCAATGTGTTATTGGAGTACCAACATGATTTGTTTGCCTATGATGTGGTATGGTTTAGTAATATCTTCCTTCGAGAATTTATTTTGATTGACTTGGCGTATGCTCACGCATATTTAAGACTGTAAAGAAAGTCTGTCAAGCCTTGATGATCTTTTATTTCTGAGTAGCGATATAACTACCATGCCTGATTCAATATTGCTTTGTCGCTCTGCATGATTATGACTGTCATTGCTCTCTTAGTTTGTCGCTCCCAGTCTTTTGCTAACCTCCACCTGTACTAAGCAAACTAACTTTGCAATATATAGCTCATGGGAAAGTAGCTTAAAAACTATTGTGGTAAAGAATATGTTGCCTATGTATCTTATTTCTTATAAGTTGCTTGCTGAGCGATAACCATGTTTCTGGGGACGCCATCAACTATTACACTATTGTTGAATATCATGTGAGTTGCTATGCATGTTCGTCTTGTCTGAAGTAAGGGTGATTTGCCGTGGGTTGAATGAGTATGCATATTGTTAGAGAAGAACATTGGGCCGCCAACAAAAGCCATGCATCATGGTGGAAGTTTTAGCTTGGACATTAATCCTCGATCTCTTATGAGAATATGCTTATGCATTAAAGAGGAGTCCATCATCTATTTTCTATGTTGTCCCGGTATGGATGTCCTCAAGTTGAGATGTATCAAAAACGAGAAATCAAATGCGATTTATCTCCTTGGACCTTTGTACAGGTGGCATAGAGGTACCCCTTTGTGACACTTGGTTGAAACATATGTAATGCAATGATAACCCATGGAAATCCGAGCTAATTAGGACAAGGTGCGAGCACTATTGGTATTCGATGCATGAGGCTTGCAACTTATAGGATGTCTTATGCATGACACATATGAAGTACTACTACCGTTGACAAAATTGCTTCTATGTTTTCAAAATAAAAAGCTCTAGCACATAACCATTCTTTTACTTTTATGTTGAGTCTCCACCTTCTTTCTTCAAGCACCAACTACTGAGAGCATGATTGTCATTTTGAGTGTAATGTGCATTGTCCCAAAGTAGCATTGTCTTTTGCATGATTGTGATATCGTTTATTCTGAAATCATTGTATCTTGTCATCACTTAAACCTTGAAGGTGCCCCTGCATTTATGTTTTGCTTCACTAAAGGGGGCAAGCTAGATATCACTTTATCATATTTGCACATCATGTTCATTGCAAATCTTTTTGATGCTTCAGTTTCATATTGTAAAACTTTCAGTCATTTGTGATTTTCTCATGAGGCAACTTAATTACTATAGAATCATTGTCTCAGTAAGCTTTTGTCATATGACTATAGAAAGTCCTATATGGTTAGTAGCATGTCACCACAGAAATTATTCTTGTTATCATTTACCTACTCGAGGACGAGCAGGAATTAAGCTTGGGGATGTTGATACGTCCAAAACGTATCTATAATTTCTGCTTGCTCCATGCCACTTTTGGGTGATATTGCTATGATATTCATACACTTCCATACACTTTTGATCATATTTGGACTAACCTACTAATCCAGTGCACCCCGGTGCCAGTTTCTGTTTTCGGCTGTTTTTGTATTTCAGGTTTTCACGTTACGAGAACTGTCAGGAAAAATCCAGAAAAATTATATTAAAAATCAGCATTCCGGAAACTTCCTTGCGCCCGAAGTACAGCCGGGCGGGGAGGGGGGGGGGGCACTAGGGCTCCAGGCGCCCTGGCGGCGCGCCCCCCCTGGGCCGCGCCGGGGGGGCGCCTGGGCCCCCCGAGCCTCGTCTGGTGCCCCCCTTTGGCATATATTTAGAGCTTCCTTCGAAACCCTCGGAACGAGAACTCTTTTTCGCGATCTCATCTCTCTTCCGCCGCCGCCGCCGCTTCCAAGATCGGGAGCACCAGGAGAACTCTTCCCGACACCCTGTCGGAGGGGAGGATCATCATCGGGAGCCTCTCCACCACCATGGACGCCTCTCGGATGAGTTGTGAGTAGTCTCCCTTGGACCATGAGTCCATGACCAGTAGCTATGTGATGTTCTCCTCCCGTTCTTGTGCTTCACTAATTAGTCCTCGTGAGCTGCCCTACATGATCGAGGCACATATGTAATCCTTATGCTGTTGCTATGTTGAGTTTGCTGGGATCCGATGGATTATGAGATTATGTTCAGATTGATCTTGAGTAATATATTTGATCTACCTCTTTTATATTTATGTTCATAATTAATTCTTGGATGTTCTCCATTGTTATTTATTGCTTTGGCCAAGTAGTAGGTAGTGACTCCAAGAGGGAACGTTATGCTCGATTGTGGGTTCATGCCCCTCGATGACTAGCTTGAGTGACAGAAACATGAGTCTAGGGGATGTGCTGTTGCCACAATGGGGAAAACAACGGTGCTTGTGCCCGCGGGTGCAAGGATTGTTTACTTTACGCAAAGTTCTTTTAATGCAGTTGTCTGTTGCTCTGAGTTTACACTATGGGTGGGACTCGCAACTTAATACCAGCGAGATGTTCTGGATAGATATCTCAAGGTGGATGATTAGTAGTAGATATTGATGGATTTCGGTCTACTTACTTTGGCGTACCACCCATGCTTTGAACCTCAACCTTTCTTGCAATGTAGTCAGCATTGGTTTGCGTTCGTGGTCCTGTCAATTGCCCAGCTGTAATTCGTTTACCTCACATAGCTGTTTTATCGTCTTTTGGGAGAGAGACATCACTAGTGAACATCATGAGACTCCGGTCCATATTACCATCATTGATCACATCCGCTATTTACTTTTCACTTTTATTTACTATTGCAAAACATTATCTATCACTACTATCATTTGCGTTTAATCCTTTGTGAACTACAAGGCCGGAGGGATTGACAACCTCTCTGTACTCGTTGGGAGCAAAGTTATTTGTATCTGTGTGCAGGTCCACGTTGATTGCTAATATCTGGCGCCGTTAGCAGTTGACACCTACTTGTTGAACCTAGGAGTCTCTGGGGATTCGATCCTTGGCATATTTGCTAAGGGAAAAACTTCCACAACACTGCATCTTACACCTTCCACTTGGGGTAACCAATGAGGGGTTAGAGGCCCATCACTTACTCAAGAAGACCTAGAGCTCTTTTGTGGAGGCTCATCATTGGAATATACAAGCCAAGTTCTATAGTGTGAAGGTCCCCACATAGCTATATGCATAAATGATAATCTCTATGGAGTACAAGGTATAAGATGGAGTACGAGTGTGGATCTCTCAAAAGAAATATTAGTGTGCCCCCTTCTCTCTTTTTATTTCTTTTTCTCTTTTTTTTTCTATTTTTTTTTGTGTGGCCTCAATGGCTCTTTCTATTTAACTCTCATTTGTCCTCTTTGGGATCTTTTGATTTTGTCCTCTTTGGGATCTTTTGATTTTGTCCTCTTTGGGATCTTTTCCTCACTTTAGGGGCAACACTCTACAAATTACAAGAAGTATAGAAGATCTTTCACACTTTACAAAAGTACTCAACATAAAGAAAATGAAACTATCATGATGTATGCAAATGTATGCCTCTGCCGGTGTAGCAGGATATGCAATGATACTAGCGCGTCATGTAGCAATGATTAGGGCAAGGCACAACTAGAATGCGGCTCATCGATCAAGCAAAAGCATGTATGACATGAAGATCAAGTCATGAGAAGATGGATGTTGCATGGCAATGTATCTCGGAAAGGCTATGGAAATGCCTTGATAGGTAGGTATGGTGGCTGTTTTGAGGAAGGATATAATGAGGCTTATGATGACAGAGCGTATCGTGCCAAGGATTTGGATGCACCAGCGAAGTATGCACCAACTCTCGAGGTGAGAAAGGGCAATGCACGGTACCGAAGAGGCTAGAAAAATATGGCTAGGTGGAAGTGTCAACTTTCGAATACTCACATTACTCCGAAGAACTCATGCACTTATTATCGGTAACTCTCAATCTAATTAGGAGGTTCACAAAGAGACAAGTACCCCAAGGAGGAGTGTATGGGGGTTTGGTTATCCTTGCACATCCTCGACTCATGGTACGTCAGTGTACTCTAATATTCGATCCCTCCAAAGATTAGTGATCCATCTAGTAGCTAAAGTTCTCAACTATTTTGTAGGTTTTCGAAAATAAACACGGATTGCCCAAAATACGACATCTATCACTAATAGGCTAAAGCTCTTGACACCAAAAGTTCAGACATTACTCATGGCAATACCTCAAAACTATTGCAAGTTACTACTAAAATTAAATAACAACCTCAATTACCTACTTTAAGTTAAGACACACAACTCAGTGCAACAAGCAAACTCTCTTAACAAGATAAACATGAAACCTCAAGAGAGTTCAGCAACCAACTAAACAAAAGCTCTTTAAAAAGAAAAGCATGAAAACTAAGAGCTAAACATGACAACAGCTATGGAAAGACAAAGAACACACACAGCAAAGATAAGCATGAAAATCCTATGTTATGTTCTAGGTTGAAGTGGAGCGTGTTTCTCTCCCACACAAAGAAAGCTGGGTTCTAACTTGTCATGAACAGCAAGCAAAGCTAAAGCAAACTAAAAAGGAAACTAAGAGCAAGACGCTCCAAGCATAGCACATAACGCATGAAGTGATTAAAATATAGTGGAACGAAAGACGAACTGATAATTGTTGATGGAGAAGGGGATGCATGGGGGAATCCCCAAGCTTAGACGCTTGAGTCTTCTTGAATATTTCTTGGGGGTGCACGGGGGCATCCCCAAGCTTGAGTGTTTGACCCTCCTGAATCTTCTTTTATCATCTCCCCTCGCACACTTGAAAACTCCCTTCATACATAACTCATCATAATCTGATTAGCAAGGTTAGTACCCACAATAAAATAATTTTTCCCTACTGGAAATAAGGATAATCTTGAAGAGCTACTGTTTCTCAAGATTGCCAAAAGGTTTTTGCAAAGAAAAAGCAAGCTCAAGGTTTGCAAAACGAAGAAAAGGCAAAACAGGACAGAATCTGTGAAAAACAGACCAGCAGGTAGTAAATAATTATTTCGGGGCACTTCTACAACTCAAATCAAAAAACTCAGAACAGACGCTCGAAAGCCAATTGTATAGGGCATGCTGTCAAAAAAATTTAGATCAAAAAGATGATCTGGTGATTTTATTAGAATTTTTCTGTCCAAGGACAGAATCTGTTTCCTGGACAGCACGTCACAACTTTTGAACTTTCTTGCAATCGGAGGCTAAACTTGGCACAAAGCTGAAAAGAAAAGATACAATGATGATGCTACTGTAGTAACAAACATCAAGACCACTAAAAACTGAAAGAACAAACTGAAAGTAAAGATAACAAGGGTTGTCTCCCTAGAGCTCTTTCTTTATAGCCATAAAGATAGGCTTAAGACTTTAATGATGCTCTCGTAGGAATAAGAGTTGAAGAACAAAAGAGAGCATCAAGAAGCAAATACCAAACACATTTAAGCCTAACATGCTTCCTATGCATAGGAATATTGCAATAGAATAATTCATTGAAGCACAAAGCAATAAGCATAGGAAGACAAAACAAGTGCAGCTTCAAAACCTTCAACATAAAGAGAGGGAACTTGATATTATTGAAATATCTATAAGCATATGTTCCCTTCTCATAATAATTTTCAGTGGGATCACGAATAAACTCAACAATATAAGCATCACATAAAGCATTGTTACCATGATCCACATGCAAAAAGGTACTCTTACTCTCCACATAAGCATAATCTTTCTCATTGGTAATAGTGGGAGTAGGATTATCATAAACAACTTGAACACTATATATTAATTGTGTATTAGGAATATGGTGTTCAACAAGGGAGTAATTCCCTCCATGATTATGACAAGTTTCATAAGGATAATTTCTCCTTATGTCATAGGTACCTTTATAATCACTATAGATTGGAGTTATAACATCATCATAGTAGAGAAGAGCATTATCATTGCTAGCAACTATATTTGTAATCATGTTGTCTTTATTCTTACTAGCAAAAGAATTATCAATT
Organism: Secale cereale; assembly: GCA_902687465.1. NCBI lineage: Eukaryota > Viridiplantae > Streptophyta > Magnoliopsida > Poales > Poaceae > Secale > Secale cereale. The sequence goes on along the minus strand of LR738710.1, from coordinate 793,924,823 downwards.
ATCACATCACTAGTGGGTAAATGATTTGCAATCCTATCATCCCCAAGCTTAGAGCTTTCCATATCATCACTTTCAGAGTTGGTACCAAAAAGATTTTCAAGATCATAAGTAGCATTATCATCATTTTTCCAATCACAATAAGTAACATGCATATCATAATCAAAATCATCTTCAATAGTACCTACGAACGTATCATCAAGATGATAATTAAGGCAATAAACTTCACCTTCTTCTTTAAACTTACAACCGTTAGGATAAAAGTTGATGGGAGGAATATGCTCAGGCCAGGTTGATACCCATTCTTCTTCCTTCTTGCTCCTCTTCCTCCTCCTCTTCCTTTTCTTCTTCTTCACCTTAGGAGGGAGTGGTTGGAGATGAAGCTTCTCCACATATCGTGGTTTATCATTAGAAACAATAGGGGAAACTTGGGAGAAACTCTCCTTTTTATTAGCAGAAATATAAGAGACATTTTTATACTTTGGTAAAGTTCCCTCCTTTCTAATCTTTCTTATGTAATCATTTTTATGGCAATTAACAACACAATAGAGATGGCAATTTTGCAAAATGTTTTTTATTCCTATGGCATTAACATCTAGCCAAGAAGTCTTTTCTGATAGCTCTTCACACATCAAAAATAACATAAGCTCATCATAAAGATCAGGGGTGATCATGTTATCACACAACTGGTTAACAGTTATGTTTTGAAAGTGCATGCATTGAAAATTAAAGTGACCCTCTATACAGCAAAGTTCACAAGTAAAAGGATAAAGGTCACACAATTCTCTAGCAATTTCAGTTAAATCTTTGACCCAAGTGATTGTTCTTTCATGCTTATGTTGCTTACAATACTTCTCTTCTTCAATCATAGGCCTTTCACAAGGTCTATCCACTCCACAAAAATTAACATGCTTATATAAAACTTCATTTTTAGGAATTGGATCATGCATGTTGCAATCATCATGAACAATTTCATTTTCTTTGCAAATCTCTTTAAAAGGTTCATGATGCTTGATCCAATCCTCCTTAGGCATATTAAGATGTGAAGCAAAAGATTTGAGGAAATCAACAAGGGGTTGAGAATCAAGCCCAAACTTAGCGCTAAACTTATTAAAACTTGTAGTTTCAACAAAGGACTTAATGCAATCATACTCATAAATTATACCTGACTCTTTACCTTTGTCAATCTCCCAATCTTCAGTGTTGCGTTGAATTCTTTCAAGGAGTTCCCATTTAGCATCAATCTTTTCGTTTGTGAAAGAACCCATAGAGGAAGCATCGAGCAAATCTTTATCCTGTCGAGAGAGCCTCACATAGAAATTAGTAATAATCATATCTTTGGGGAGCCCATGGTTAGGACATTTTAGCATTAACGTTTTCAGTCTCCCCCAAGCTTGAGCTATGCTCACTCCGTCATGAGGATAGAAATTATAAACATAATTCCTATTCTCACTAGTAGATAAAGGGTCATCAGACCCAGTTCATTTGGGCATTTAGCCCCGGTTCCAGAACCGGGACAAGAGGGTCGGTACTAATGCTCTGACCCTTTAGTCCCGGTTCAATCCAGAACCGGGGCAGAAGGGTGTCCACGTGGCATGTGCACCGAGCCCAGGCAGGAGGGGCTTTAGTCCTGGTTGGTGGTACCAACCGGGACCAAAAGGCATCCACGCGTCAGCATTTCTGTGGATGTGGTTTTTGTTTTTTTTGAAAGGGGAGGGGGGGTTGGAGGTTTTGGGGGGTTAATTTAGATGTTTCATATTGTCTTAGCTTGCTAATTAATAGAGAGAAGTGTCCTCTCTTATGTCCGTGCTTGCTACGTACTACACATACGTATAGAGATGACTAGACACGGTAGCTAGCTAGCTAGCTAGTAAAGCAAACGAAGGAAACAAAAGATCGTATAATCAACATATATATATGCATACAGAGAGAAGTAATATCGACCACCTCTCCTTCTCCGAGAGATTGGTCGAACAACAAGTTCTCGTATATCTATCCGACACTACCGGGCACATATATACAATAATTATCTCTTACAAAAATAATCTCCTATCATATGGATGCATGGTCCACATAGTATTCTCCGTCTTCAGCGATCACGTGTTCAAGGAAGAATGCCGCCAATTCCTCTTGAATTGCTCGCAGACGATCTGGTGTTAGGAGTTCATCCTGCATCCGAAACATCTAATTAATTTGAAGTAGGGGGTCAATACATGAAATGATGCTATAAATTTGTGAATATTATTGATTGCTTACGCACTTCAAATTGTTCTTCAGTGTAACCCTGCTCACAGGTCGTGTGGCGGATGGACTCGCAAATGTAGTATCCACAATAATCATTCCCGGGTTCCTGCCACAACCACTTTACAAGAAATAGAGGTCAATCAAACTGATAAGCAAGAATGCCAAATTGGTATTGATGAAACTAGCGCTTGAATCAAGATATAGGAGATGCGCGCGCGGAACATGCTACTATATAGTACTTACTTTCGGGTATCTAAATTGTAGCTTCTTCGGCAGTTCCGGAGCTTTTTTGGTGAATTTTCTCCAAACCCTGCCAGACAAAGAAAACAATTAGTTGATATCAGAAATGAAGTTGCTGATATATATGCATGGTGGATAATATTGATCGATTTAACTTACCTAGCTAGCATTTGAGTCATGTCCGCATACTCCTCGGGATCTTTACGTTTAGTGTCCAAGACAGTTACTACTCCCTTCTCAAGCTTAATCTCTAAGAGAATATAGTGGAAGCTGCGCACGAATGCATGAACTCATCAATTACATCACTATAACCTTGACTGATATATAAGGGAAACCAAATATGCACAAGACATTAACACTCACTTGAAGTTGTAAGGAAAGAGTATTATATCTTTGTTTTCATTTACCACCAACGATCGTAGCAAGTTGGTCTCAGTATCGTCGGGACGCAATTTAACCTTGGTTGCATCTATGAGGTATGTGTTAATAAACCCAATATCACCTACTTGCCTTTTCTTCAATTCGACGGTCTTCAATCAGCATAATATAGTGAGGATAATTATAAATACATGCAATGAAGATCAGCTATATAGAGAGACTTAATGACAGAAGTAGTACTACTTACAGACAGTAGCAGGTGACCGTTGCTTTATCGAGGGCCAATTGATTGAAAAACTGATATAACTCCTCAAATGGAACAGGCAACAGGTCAATTCTAACGAGGTCATGCTCCGGTTTAACTCTCAAATACAAGTTATCCCTCCCCCCAGACTCTCTGCAGAATTTCAAGTACCAATCATGCAATCTTCGCATATTCGTTGATAGAGATCTTTCATTTTTGATGAGAGGCTTTTTGTACTCGTATCTTTCTATCTGCACTTCCAAGAAATCATAGTGTACATCGTCGGACGCGTAATCTGCAAGATTGGTATAACCGGGCACCATCCTCGGATCATTAGCGACCATGTCGCTAGACACCTTGAGCGGGGGGCACGATTGGTTCGCTTGTTCGCCGAGCTGGGAAATTTGTTTCCCAGCTCGCCCTTCTGCTAACCTCTGATCACATTTAGTACTTCCCGACCGCTTCGCTGCTTGATATGACTTTTGGATCATGCGGTCATAGTTGTCCTGCGGCTTACTTTGCGCTGGTTGCTTCAGGGCAGCAAGAGTGCGCTTTGCTTTCACCGCATCTATCTTCTCCTCTGGAGGTGGATGTCTCTGTGCTTTCAACCCTTCAAAAATGTCCTTCACTTCGCCTTGAGCGATCTTCGTGTTTTCCTCGTCGGACCACTTGTACGGTAACTTCTCTAGAGGCGTGAGAGAAAGACCGAATCTGCATCGCCTCCTGCCTCTGGCTGTACTGGTAGACGTCGCCGGACCAGACGAAGCGGCTGTCTTTTTTCCTTGCTTATGCGCCGGAGCAGGAGCAGCCGGAGCGGCGGCAGGTCTCTTCCGCCCTTGCTGATTAGTCGGAGAAGGAGGAGCAGGCTGGCTGCTCGGGCGCGCCGGCGGCGAAGGAGGCGGAGTGCCGCCACACGCCGGCGGCGAAGGAGGCGGAGTGCCGCCATGTGCCGGAGAAGGAGTCGGAGTGCCCTGATGGTCACTCGCCGGAGGAGGAGGCGGTGGAGGAGGCGGAGTGCCCTGACTCGCCGGAGGAGGAGGAGGAAGCGGAGGTGTCCAGTTGAGAATGTTGATTAGGTCCTTCCGCCATAGGCATGGAGTCTTCAGTGAAGAACCCAGCCGAGTCTCCCCTTCACCGGTAGGGTGGTCAAGCTGGAGCTCCTCAAATCCCTCTGTTATTTCGTCGACCATCACCCTAGCATATCCTTCTGGAATCGGCCGGCAGTGAAAAGTGTCGTCGGGTCCAGAAGGATAAACAGAGCCAGCAGCCGCCTTGACCTTCAGATTCATCCAATGCGCCATAAGGTGGCAATTTTGTGCCTGCGTGATAGCATCCACGGGATTCCTGGCAGTAGCCGTCAAGGCAGGCTCTGGCTGAAGCAGCTCGGTGGAAGCCACGCTGCTTCTCCGCTGAGATGGCGGGGTAGCTTCGGGGGAAGTTTCGGCAATTCTTTTCTCCCGATTTGCTTCCCGTTCCTCTATCGCTTGTATTCTGGCCCGCAGCGCCTGGATTTCGGTCTTCTCCATTTTCTTCCTCCTGTCGTGGCATTTGTAGCCTCCTGCGTCCGGAAACCCAGCACGCCACGGAAGGGAGCCTGGCGTGCCTCGTGTCCGTCCAGGGTGCTCAGGATTCCCGAGGGCCATTGTCAGCTCGTCGTTCTCTCTGTCGGGGAAGAACGTCCCTTCATGCGCTGCTTTGATATACTGCCACATCTTCCTGAGTGGTGTTTCCAATTGCTTGTCCGTCCAAATGCACCACCCTGTTACAGGGTCCAAGGTTCCGCCAGCCCCGAAGAACCAAGTCCGGCAACGGTCTGGCCAGTGCATTGTCTCTGGTTCGATCCCTTTCTGAAGCAGATCATTCTCAGCCTTGGCCCACTTAGGCCGGGCTACGAGGTAGCTGCCCAACCCCGTGCGATGGTGATGCTTCTTCTTCGCAGCATTTATCCGGTTTGTCTCCGACATATTCTGACTCTTTTCTGACTTCTTATGGGCCAAAAATGCGGGCCAGTCATCTTTGATCTTCTCATATATGCCCACGAATTCTGGAGTCTTCTTATCTTTGACAAACGTATTCAGTTTTTTCTTCCATGCCCTGAATTGGTATGCCATCTTCGAAAGTGCAGCAGACTTGATTAACTCCTCTTTAACTGGGTTCGCCGGATCAACCTCTCGCGGTAGGACGAAATTTGACTTCAGCTCAGTCCAAAGATCTTCTTTCTGCATATCAGTGACATAAGTCACCTGAGCGTCGTTTGCAGCCGGCTTTAACCATTGATGGATGCTGATCAGGATCTTGTCCCTAACCAGAACCCCGCACTGATTAACAAATGCGTTCTTTGTCCGGATGGGTGCAATCGGCTCGCCGGAGCGCGAGATTTCTGAGATCTCAAACTTTTCATCCGCCCTCAACTTTCTCTTCGCTCCTCATCTCTTTACCGAAGATTTGCTCGATCCGGAGGGCTAGAAAAAGGAACAAAGACGAGAGTTAATGAATGAATCAATTAACTAGTCAGCACATGCTTAACTAACATATATACCTCCTGGCCGGACTCGGTTCGGTCACCGGAGCCAGCATCATGGTCTCCTTCTTGCACCGGCATTGGGTCACCGGAGCCGTCCTCACGGTCTACTTCTTCCATGTGCATTGGGTCACCGGATCCATCAATATCATAGCCTAGATCTTCCAGCTGCAGCTCTTTTTCGACCTGCTCATCGGTGTCGTTGAGAATAGACAAGACGGCATTTTGTCCGTCTGCGATTATGTCCATCAACATCGTTTCTTGTGCTAGGTCTCGGGTGTTGTCGTCCATTGTTTCTACAAATATTTACAACATGCCAATTATTATTCAAACATGACAGATGGATATATTAATGGCAAACGTAGAACTAGCTTCGACCCTCGACTGCTCGGCGATCCACAAACCCTAGACCCCCTCATGTCACATTTTGTCTAGTGTCAAAAGATTCAACAAAACCAATACTTCATCATTAGGCGAAAGTAACAGTAGCATGATGGTACGAAGCTCTCCAAAGTTGTTTTGGAACGGAGTCCCCGGATAAGGTAATTCGTAACAAAAGACGGATTATCCTATCAGGGACTTCGTTCCAGAACAACTTTGCATAACTTGGTACCAAAATGCCCCGGTTACTTCTAGCAAATGATGAAGTCATGGAATTCTTCAATACTTTGACACTAGCTAGGCAACCTCTCTCGACCCCTCGACCCCCGACTTCTCGGTGATCCACAACCCTAGACCCCCTCATGTCACCTTTTGTCTAGTGTCAAATGATTCAACAAAACCAATACTTCATCATTAGGCGAAAGTAACAGTAGCATGATGGTACGAAGCTCTCCAAAGTTGTTTTGGAACGAAGTCCCAGATAAGATAATCCGTAACAAAAGACGGATTATCCTATCAGGAACTCCGTTCCAAAACATCTTTGCA
>LR738710.1:793903142-793917330 GCA_902687465.1 Secale cereale | reverse complement strand
GCGATCCACAACCCTAGACCCCCTCATGTCACATATTGTCGAGTGTCTAAGGATTCAACAGAACCAATACTTCATCATTAGGCGAAAGTAACAGTAGCATGATGGTACGAAGCTCTCCAAAGTTATTTTGGAACGGAGTCCCAGATAGGATAATTCGTAACAAAAGATGGATTATTCTATCAGGAACTCCGTTCCAGAATAACTTTGCATAACTTTGTACCAAAATGCCCCGGTTACTTCTGGCAAATGATGAAGTCATGGAATTCTTCAATACTTTGACCCCCCGACTGCTCGGCGATCCACAACCCTAGACCCCCGACTGCTAGGCAACCTCTCGACCTTCGGCCTCTCGACCCCTCGATGACCCTCGGCCCCTCGGCGATCTCTCGACCGGTCCCTCGGTCCCTCGACGACCCTCGACCCCGGCCCCCCCTAATGTCGAAGTTATCGGGGAGGGTGTATATCGACATAGACATATCCGATAAAAAAAGAGGAAGAAGAAGAAAAAAGGAACCGCTAGAGGAGAAGATCGAAGAAAAAAAAGAAAAAAAAGGAGAAGAAGAAAGGAATAGAGGAGAAGAAGAGAAAATTTCTCTTCTTCTCCTCTATTCCTTTCTTCTTCTCCTCTTTTTTTCTTTTTTTTTTCTTCTTCTTATTTATTTCTCCTCTTCTTCCTCTCCTCTTCTTCTTTCTTTCCTCTTTCTTATTTTCTTCTTTCCTATCTAAATTTGTAACTTTTGCATATATAAAACTTTCTATATATATTTAGCATATATAAACAAAAAACTATATAGCCACATACACATATATATACATCACATACACACATCACATACAGCAACTTCCTAAGAAAAAATATATTTATATACACATACATATATATTTAACATATATATTTAGCAAATTCCTAAGAAAAAAAATATATATATACACATACATATATATACAGCAACTATATATACACATGCATATATATACAGAAACTATATATACAGCAACTATATATACAACAATTTATATAAACATAAAAAAAATACACATATATACATATATACACAGCAACTATATATATATACAGCAATTTATATAAACATAAAAAAAGGGAGCCCTCACATCGCGCGGCGGGGCTGGGCGGCGCAACGGCGGCGAGGCGGGGCGCGCGGCGCGACGGCGACGGGCCGGGGCGCGGCGACGGCGCGGGGCGGGGCCGAACGGGGTCGCGGTGCAGGGCGACGGCGACGAGGCGGCGCTTGGGCGGCGTCGGGGGCGACGGCGACGGCGACGGGGCGACGGGGGCGACGGCGACGGCGACGGGGCGACGGGGACGGGGAAGGAGAGGGAGGCGTCGGGGGCGCGGAAGAAGGAAACTGCCCAAAATTTCGCAAGTCCTGGTTATATAGGAGTTGTATTAGTCCCGGTTGGTGGCTGAAACCGGGACTAATACCCCCCTTTAGTCCCGGTTGCTGCCACCAACCGGGACTAAAGGTCCCTTTTCAGCAGCCCAAAGGGCGAGAAGGAGGGGCCTTTAGTCCCGGTTGGTGGCAGCAACCGGGACTAAAGGGGGGTATTAGTCTCGGTTTCAGCCACCAACCGGGACTAATGCCACCCTTTAGTCCCGGTTTCAACCACCAACCGGGACCAAAGGCCCTGTGCTGGCGCGGGTGCGCTGGGATGTTTAGTCCCACCTCGCTAGCTGAGGGAGCTCGATAGTGGTTTATAAGGGCTGCTGCTCCCACCCTCTCGAGCTCCTCTCAAATGCAGGCTTCTGGGCCTAACTCTGTGCGCTGCCCTGTGAGCTTGCTGGACCTTATAGAACAGATGGATCCTGTGCTATAGGCCTTGCAGGCTCACTGGGCAGCGCCCAATTTTTTTTTCCTTTTTTGCTTTATTTATTTCTAAGTTGTTTTTTGCTGTATTTAGAGTTGCTTTATTTATTTTATTTTCTTTGTTTATTTCTTAATTGTTTTTTGCTGTATTTAGAGTTGCTTTATTTATTTTACTTCCTTTATTTATTTTCTTTGTTGCTTTATTTATTTTATTTTGTTTATACTTACAACAAAATACTTATTGTTGCTATTCTTTTTTCAAGTTTTTTTGTTTTGTTTTCTGCAGTATTTATTTTCTTTTGTTATTTGCTTTATTTTTTTAATTCTCTCTGGTAAAAACAATTACAAACTTTCTCTGTTAGTGCAAGTAGTATTGAAATTTGAATACTCGTTTGTTATAAAGTTGGCATGGTATCATCATAATAGTTGCGGAAAAAGCTCTTCACTTTTTCTTCGCTTGTGTCATTTGCTTATTGCGCCGTAACCATGGATAATCTTCATCGTTTATCAGGATGCTTGGGTCAGCCTTGACTTTGAAGGGAGGAATTTCATGAAACTTTTCATAATCTTCAGACATGTATGTCTTGCCCTCCACTCCCAGGATGTCCCTTTTTCCTGAAATAACTATGTGGCGCTTTGGCTCATCGTATGATGTATTCGCTTCCTTATCTTTTCTTTTTCTCGGTCTGGTAGACATGTCCTTCACATAGATAACCTGTGCCACATCATTGGCTAGGACGAACGGTTCGTCAGTGTATCCAAGATTTTTCAGATCCACTGTTGTCATTCCGTACTGTGGGTCTACCTGTACCCCGCCTCCTGACAGATTGACCCATTTGCACTTAAACAAAGGGACCTTAAAATCATGTCCGTAGTCAAGTTCCCATATGTCCACTATGTAACCATAATATGTGTCCTTTCCCCTCTCGGTTGTTGCATCAAAGCGGACACCGCTGTTTTGGTTGGTGCTCTTTTGATCTTGGACAATCATGTAAAATGTATTCCCATTTATCTCGTATCCTTTGTAAATCAATACAGTCGAAGATGGTCCCCTGGACAACAAGTACAACTCATCACAAACAGTGTTCTCACCTCTGAGACGTGTTTCCAACCAACTGCTGAAAGTCCTGATGTGTTCACGTGTAATCCAGTCGTCGCACTGCTCCGGGTGTTTGGAGCGCAGACTATTCTTGTGTTCATCGACATACGGGGTCACCAATGTAGAGTTCTGTAGAACTATGTAGTGTGCTTGGGACCAAGAATATCCGTCCCTGCATATTATTGAGTCCCTTCCAAGCGTGCCTTTTCCAGTCAGTCTCCCCTCGTACCGCGATTTAGGGAGACCTATCTTATTAAGGCCAGGAATGAAGTCAACACAAAACCCGATGACATCCTCTGTTTGATGGCCCATGGAGATGCTTCCTTCTGGCCTGGCGCGGTTACGGACATATTTCTTTAGGACTCCCATGAACCTCTCAAAGGGGAACATATTGTGTAGAAATACGGGCCCCAGAATGACAATCTCGTCGACTAGATGAACTAGGACGTGTGTCATGATATTGAAGAAGGATGGTGGGAACACAAGCTCGAAACTGACAAGACATTGCGCCACATCACTCCTTAGCCTTGGTACGATTTCTGGATCGATCACCTTCTCAGAGATTGCATTGAGGAATGCACATAGCTTCACAATGGCTAATCGGACGTTTTCCGGTAGAAGCCCCCTCAATGCAACCGGAAGCAGTTGCGTCATAATCACATGGCAGTCATGAGACTTTAGGTTCTGGAACTTTTTCTCTGCCATATTTATTATTCCCTTTATATTCGACGAGAAGCCAGTCGGGACCTTCATGCTGAGCAGGCATTCAAAGAAGATTTCTTTCTCTTCTTTCGTAAGAGCATAGCTGACAGGACCTTCATACTGCTTCGGAGGGATGCCATCTTTTTCGTGCAAACGTTGCAGGTCCTCCCGTGCCTCAGCTGTATCTTTTGTCTTTCCATACACGCCCAAGAAGCCTAGCAGGTTCACGCAAAGGTTCTTCGTCACGTGCATCACGTCGATTGAAGAGCGGACCTCTAGGTCTTTCCAGTAGGGTAGGTCCCAAAATATAGATTTCTTCTTCCACATGGGTGCGTGTCCCTCATCGTCATTCGGAACAGCTAGTGCGCCGGGGCCCTTTCCAAAGATTACGTGTAAATCATTGACCATAGCAAGTACGTGATCATCGGTACGCATGGCGGGCTTCTTCCGGTGATCTGCCTCGCCTTTGAAATGCTTGCCTTTCTTTCGACATTGATGGTTGGTCGGAAGAAATCGAAGATGGCCCAGGTACACATTCTTCCTGCACTTGTCCAGGTATATACTTTCAGTGTCATCTAAACAGTGCGTGCATGCGTGGTATCCTTTGTTTGTCTATCCTGAAAGGTTACTGAGAGCGGGCCAATCGTTGATGGTCACGAACAGCAACGCCTTTAGGTCAAATTCCTCGTGTTTGTGCTCATCCCACGCACGTACACCGTTTCCATTCCACAGCTGTAAAAGTTCTTCAACTAATGGCCTTAGGTACACATCAATGTCGTTGCCGGGTTGCTTAGGGCCTTGGATGAGAACTGGCATCATAATGAACTTCCGCTTCATGCACATCCAAGGAGGATGGTTATACATACATAGAGTCACGGGCCAGGTGCTATGATTGCTGCTCTGCTCCCCGAAAGGATTAATGCCATCCGCACTTAAAGCAAACCATACGTTCCTTGGGTCCTTTGCAAACTCCTCCCAGTACTTTCTCTCGATTTTTCTCCACTGCGACCCGTCAGCGGGTGCTCTCAACTTCCCGTCTTTCTTACGGTCCTCACTGTGCCATCGCATCAACTTGGCATGCTCTCTGTTTCTAAACAAACGTTTCAACCGTGGTATCATAGGAGCATACCACATCACCTTCGCAGGAACCCTCTTCCTGGCGGGCTCGCCATCAACATCACCAGGGTCATCTCGTCTGATCTTATACCGCAATGCACCGCATACCGGGCATGCGTTCAGATCCTTGTATGCACCGCGGTAGAGGATGCAGTCATTAGGGCATGCATGTATCTTCTGCACCTCCAATCCTAGAGGGCATACGACCTTCTCTGCTGCGTATGTACTGTCGGGCAATTCGTTATCCTTCGGAAGCTTCTTCTTCAATATTTTCAGTAGCTTCTCAAATCCTTTGTCAGCCACAACATTCTATGCCTTCCACTGCAGCAATTCCAGTACGGTACCGAGATTTGTGTTGCCATCTTCGCAATTGGGGTACAACCCTTTTTTGTGATCCTCTAACATGCGATCGAACTTCAGCTTCTCCTTTTGACTTTCGCATTGTGTCCTTGCATCGACAATGACCCGGCGAAGATCATCATTTGGTTCCTCTTGATCTTCAGCAGCTTCACCCGTTGCAGCATCATTGGGCACATCGTCTGGTTCCTCTTGATCTTCACTAGCTCCCCCCATTGCAGCATCACCGTATTCAGAGGGCACATAGTTGTCATCGTACTCTTCTTCTTCGCCGTCTTCCATCATAACCCCTATTTCTCCGTGCCTCGTCCAAACATTATAGTGTGGCATGAAACCCTTGTAAAGCAGGTGGGAGTGAAGGATTTTCCGGTTAGAGTAAGACATCGTATTCACACATTTAGTGCATGGACAACACATAAAACCATTCTGCTTGTTTGCCTCAGCCGCATTTAGATACTCACGCACGCCCTTAATGTACTCGGAGGTGTGTCTGTCACCGTACATCCATTGCCGGTTCATCTGCGTGCATTTATATATAATTAAGTGTGTCAAAAACCATTACAGAACATCATAAATAGATAATTAAGTGACCAAATGGATAAATGTTCATCATCACATTAAAACCAAAGTACATACATATATAGTTCTCATCTAACAACATATAACTCTCCATACACATCGAAACTATGTAAAACATTTCAACGCGAAAACAAATGTTATCATAATCGCAACCAAGGTAACAATTGATCCAATGGCATAATGATACCAAGCCTCGGTATGAATGGCATATTTTCTAATCTTTTTAATCTTCAACCGCATTGCATCCATCTTGATCTTGTGATCATCGACGACATCCGCAACATGCAACTCCAATATCATCTTCTCGTCCACAATTTTTTTTATTTTTTCCTTCAAGAATTTGTTTTCTTCTTCAACTAAATTTAACCTCTCGACAATAGGGTCCATCTTGATCTTGTGATCATCGATAACTTCCGCAACATGCAACTCCAATTCCATCTTCTCCTCCTCCATTTTTTCCAATTTTTCTTTAACGAAATGTTTTCCTCTTCAACTAAATTTAACCTCTCCACAAGAGGGTCGGTTGGAATTTCCGGTTCAACTACCTCCTAGACATAATAAAACATCTATGCATGTCAGGTTGGTCGACATAACTATCATAAACACTAAAACAAATAGTTATAAATTAAAGATAATATACCACATCCGAATCGTAGACCGGACGAGGGCCCACGTGGGCGGATATCAAAACCATCGCACTATATAATAACAAGCAATAATAAACGTAAGAAAATTAGACAAATATCTATCTAAAGCAATAATAAAAGTAAGAAAAGCATGGACATAACAAGAGGCTCACCACGGTGGTGCCGGTGACGAGATCGGCGGGGGCGATCGACGGCGGCGAAGACGGGGACGGGACGTGACGGACCGCTAAACCTAGACAAATCTCGGAGAAAATAGAGCTTCGAGAGGAGAAAAGCTTAACTAGTGTGGCTCGGGCATTCCACCGAACACGTTGTGTGCATAGGAGGTGAGCTAGAGCACCACTAACCCCTCTCCCCCTCGGCCAGAAAAAAAAACAGAGCAGTGAGCTCTGCTCTTGAGTGAGGGGGTATATATAGGCAACTCACTGGTCCCGGTTGGTGCTACAAACCGGGACTAAAGGGGTGCCTTTGGTCCCGGTTCATAACACCAACCGGGACCAATAGTGGTGGGCCAGGAGCAAGAGTCATTGGTCCCGGTTTTTAGCTCCAACCGGGACCAATAGGTCCAGACGAACCGGGACCAATGGCCCACGTGGCCCGACCGGCCCCCTGGGCTCACGAACCGGGTCCAGTACCCCCATTGGACCCGGTTCTAGATTGAACCGGGGCTAATGGGCTGGACCAATGCCCTGTTTTCTACTAGTGTCTCATGGACTTCATGAAGAGGATAAAACTTGGAGTAAAAGAGAGACTGGATCTCTTCCCAATCCAGCAGGTGAGAGTCATCTAGTAGCCTATACCATTCCAATGCTTTTCCTTTCAGTGACAAAGCAAATAATTTCCTCATGACTCCATCTCTTGTCAAACCTGAAATCTTAAACAACTCACAAAGTTCTGTAAGTTTCAACAAATGAATACTAGGATTGACTGTCCCATCATAACAATCATTCCTAATTATTTCAATTATCCCAAGTGGTATTTGGAACGGGATACATTCAGTAGGTGGAGGAGACTTCTCTACCACGAGTGTGGTAAAGCGGCCTACCCCAAGCAGTGAACTAAGAGTGCGGTTTTCCATAAACATAACTAGTGAAACTAAAAACAAGAAACGAAAAGATTTAATTGCAAGATCTAAAGATATACCTTCAAACACTTACTTCCCCGACAACGGCGCCAGAAATAGCTTGATGTCTACACACGCTTCTATTCTTGTAGACTATGTTGGGCCTCCAAGCGCAGAGGTTTGTAGGACAGCAGCAATTTCCTTCAAGTGGATGACCTAAGGTTTATCGAACTTAGGGAAGTAGAGGTTGAAGATGGTCTCTCTCAAGCAACCCTGCAACTAAGATACAAGAAGTCTCTTGTGTCCCCAACACACCTAATACAACTAGGAGTTGTATTGGTGTACTAGTTCGGCGAAGAGATGGTAAAATATGGATGATAGGAGTGGCAAAGCAAAGTAATATAAATCTGTAATAAAAAGTGCAGCAAGCAAACAAGTGGTAAACGTGAGCACAAATGGTATTGCAATGGTGGAAACAAGACCTAGGCTTCATACTTTCACTAGTGGCAACTCTCAACAACATTAACATAGATATTTCCCATAAAACATGCAATGGAGACGCACTCGGAGGTCATTCCTTTGTGGTCAAGAGAGGACGAGAATTATGTAGGGCTACAAAAGCACACCTCTAAGTTCGTAGTTCTCAATCTATGGATTTCCCAATGTCACCGCGGCCATCCAAAGAGAGTACCACAATCACCACAACGTATCTCAAGGATAGTCAAAGACAAGCACCAAGAGACTCTCAATCTTCAATCAACACACAAAAGAGGAAATCACTCATGAAAATATTCTTCTAATCCATGTCCAATAGACCGCTATCACCTTGGTATCGGGGATTATACTAGATAAAGACAAGTGAGTACATCAATCCAATACATAGAGGAAGGGGAAATATCATGGGATCACCCTAGGTTAACATAGCCTATGATCACAACGAAGATCACATCATGGGAGAGAGAATTGACCACATAGCTACTGGTAGAAACCTCAGCCCCGAGGAGGAACTACTCCCGCATCATAGAGGGAGGAAGCAACATCGATGGAGATGAATCTGGGAGCACTTCCCCGTCCCGGCAAGATGCCGGCACAGGAATTCTGGTCCCCCGAAACTTGGTGGCGATGGCGGCGAAGATCGGAATTTCTTCTGGAGAAAAGGGTTCTGGAATCAGGGTTTCCGCAACGGGAGGAATATATATGCGAAGGGGGGCAACCAGAGGCGGAGCTGGGGCCCCAGGCGCCCCCCTGGCGCGGCCAGGGGTGGGGCCGCGCCAGGTGGCCGCCTGGGCCACCCCTGGCTCCCCTCTGGCCCCGCTTTGGTTTTTCTCTAAGCTTCCTGCACGCTGATTTTTCCTGTATTTTTCCCGGAATTTTTGGAGCACTTTTAATATGGGGGAAACCTGAAATAGAAAAACAACAGAAAACAAGAACTTGCACAGTGGTGCACTGAGTTAATAGGTTAGTCCAAATATGATCAAAAGTGTATGGAAGTGCATAAATATCATAGCAATATCACACAAAAGAGGCATGGAGCAAGCAGAAATTATAGATACGTTTTGGACGTATCACTTATGCACCTGGACGGAGGGAGTAATGAAGTCCAAAGCGTTTGAATTTCTTCGCTTTTATCATCCATCATCCAAATTGGGCCCGGAGTTGATGTTATTTACCAGTAGCCACCGGTAAGTAAAAAACGACTTCTCTTCTTTCATTGACGGGCTCATTGCTGCTTTGGGCCTTAGCCCGCGCCGCCGCCTCGCCGCCCCGCACACCTCTCCCCCTTGCGCCGCTACCAATTCCAATACAAATACAACTCGGAGCACAGTAAAGGGAGATCGATCGATAGTCCCGTCAAATAATGGGTATCTATCGATAGAGTTCATCTTGGGCTCCGATCTAAACACGCCACCGGATTTCAAGTTGTGTGGCTTGGTAGATCGAGATCGAGAGAGACGGGGCTTGACAAGGAGATCCAGTGGGGTCTAGCCCCAGGAGCCGGGGATCTTCTCTATGTGTGGACGATGATAGTGATGCATGTCATGACAACTACTCCATTGTAGTGTGGCTATCCCAAACAACTGCTATCTGTGCCAAGGCGGTGGTGGTCATTCAGTGTTGGATGAAAGGGCGACGGTCCCAAAATATGTGGTTGCACACTTTGCTCTACCGCGAGCAGCGCTGCATCGGTGGCATTCTCTTTAGTCACATGGATAGTGAAGGGAGGTGCGGTGGGTGGTCCTGGCGTTGTCATGGCTTCGGTGGTGGTAGATCCCTAGTCTTGCTTTGGAGGCCTAGATTTGGCGGAGGCAGTCATTCTCTTGTGGTGGGATGAGGACCTCGGTACCTCGGCTTGGCGCGGATGAGCCTCTGAGCAAAAGGTCCGTGTTCCGACGACTGTGATGCATGTGGGTGTCGCATCGCTCTTGGAGGCATCGTCGTCCCGCCACCCCCTATCATGCCACGAATTCGGTGAAAACCCTAGTCCGTAAGACCCACTCAGTGGCGACTCATAGCGTAAGTCACCCTCTTGGGAAGGCATCTTCGTGGAGCTCAGGTACCTCCCGATTGCTCGTTGGCGTCTTCGGGCAAGCTTTGATCCTAACACGAAGCTTTTTCGACTCTAGCATGGGGCGGTCTCGCTTGTCTCCTACCTTTTACACGTCCCTTTCTCACCATTCTCAGTAATTGACGTTTGCATCTAGGATCAGTGCTCCACGGTCCGAAGCGAGAGGACATGTGTGTCTTTTCACCCATAGCTTGGCGTGTGCGGTGCAACGGTGTCTAGTGGTTCTTTGGAGGCGTTGTGTCATTTCTAGTCGGTAGTTTCATGTGCTTCTTGGTGGGGTGTAGCCACTTGTACTCATGCTCGACTATGAGTTGGTGGTGTTTGCTACTTTCACGGTTATCTTTTTTTCTTTGATCAAGATTTCATCATCACTTTGTATCGGTTTGATCATTTGGCTTTATTTATAAATAGAGTGAATGCCTATTCCGAGAAACACATCTTAAAATAACTGAATTTAAAATCATTCTTTTAATCTTTCTTACTATTTTTTTTACCAAATTTGTAATTTTATGAGAATTTGGAATTTAATTATTATTTTAATTGTGGTTCCCATAAATTTTAGTACAAGGTATCGAGAAGGAATGAATGCAATAAACCAACATGTGGTTAGATGGTTATAGGAGGATAGTGGTATTCCAGCCCACCAGCGTTCAAATAATGGTGTTCGTATTTGTTCTGAATTTATTTCAAGATTTCCGGTGATACGCGTTCAGTGGGAGGAAACGTTCTCGTCTATTACGAGGCGTTTGCGGTGACTTCGTAAAATCTGAAGATAACATGCCGGCTCGGTCTCTCAGAGATGCTCATAGGAGTAGCGGGTGTGTGTGCGCATGTTCATGAAGGTTAATGTATGTGTGTATATATAAGCGTTTGCGTCTTTACTATGTTAACAAAAAGAATGCAAAGAAATACAATGTGCACAAGGTCGGGAAAAATATGAATTCGAATATGAAAGCAGCGTGAATACGTGGGTGCCGGATAGTACATTACTTGCACATGGTGTGGACGACACTAAAGCTTCCGTGGAACAAATCTGCAACCTACTCTCGTACTTTACTTTTTTCGTTTATTTTTACTTTGCATATTAGCTTATCTTAAGTTCAATATATGGTAAAGTTTGACTGAGTTTATAGAAGAGCCAAATACACTTGTTGTGCATGAAGTTTTGCACAGGATGATCACTTTGATGTCTAAAGTTAAAAGATACATAAAACTGGTGCATAAACTTTTTTTTTGAACACAGTACAGATGCAAGCGCTCATACATACGCGCATACACTCAACCCTATGAACGCACACACGCACACCCTACCCCTATGAGCACCTCCAAAAGACTGAGCCGGCATATCGTCACCGTAGGCGCCTCGTAGTCGACGGGAACGTCTCCTCCCACTGAAAGCATGTCTCCGGAAATCCTGAAATAAATCCAGGATATATGCGAGCACCAGGATTTGAACCCTGGTGGGCTGGGGATACCACTGTCCACCTAACCAACTCAACCACATGTTGATTCGCACCTGGTGCATAAACTTGTGTCACGGTGCAAATATGGTGCAATGTCTTTCCGTAGACGTCATCGGCGCCAATGTGGCCTGCCAGCATGGCCTCTGGCCCACTGGCAGTGACTGAAATATCAAATTTAGTGAAAGACAGCTTGAATTGGTAAAAAATCTCGCTGGAGGGTCGCGTTTTTCGGAAAGCACCCTAAATCAGTGTAAAATCTCACAAAAAGGTAACCGAAATGATTTGAAAAATAACGTCGGCTGGAAGTCGAGCACGCCACAAACAACATAAATCTAAGAAGGTACGCCACTGCAATGCTACATGTCTAATGTAATTGGTCATTTATTTAGTTTTAACAGGAAGATACTCGTGGCACATTTAAGCCCCAAAAAGAGAAAAGAAACCGAAAAAAGCCACCTAGTGGCAACTTCCAGAACGATCCTATGGCGCGGACAAACAGCGCGCGGAAGTCATAAGCGCATCCAACATCACCCCAAGGCGGTCACGGTCCCGCTGTCTAGCAAGTGGGTGCCATAGCTGCACGAAGGCAAGAAATTTGAAAAATGAGTCAGACATCTGTCTCGGGAGGATCCATTCAATCACCATCTTATTACGCGTCGTCCAAAAGTTCCAAGTCATCACCGCAAAGATAAGCCGGAGTATGCGGCGGTTGCGGCTAGCCTGCGTCACTCTGTCCAGCAGGAACTCTGCAAGGTTTCCTGCCTCCCAATTAGGTCCTAGTGCCTCGCGGACGAAGGTCCAAAGGGCCCGCACCGCTATGCAGGAGAACATGATGTGGGTTCCCGTATCAGGAGTATGACAGAGGGGACACATACCATTGCCAGGGCCGTGATGCTTAAGAACCTCAGTTCCCGAGGGCAAGCGATCACGAAGAAACTGCCAGAGGAAGATCTTCCATAATGCCTGGTAGGCTGAACTAACAGAGACTCTCCAGAAGGGGAGAGGCTCCAAGATATGGTGTCACGTGACTAGGACACCACCAGTGGGACATCTGCGGTCAACCTTTCCCATTTGAGAACCTTGTCCTGCCCAAATGACCGTTGGAACCCGATGTTCCACTGTCCATCCAGACAAGCCTCAGAAACCAGAATAGTTGAGTCATCGCAGATAGCAAATAGCCTAGGGAAGCCCATGCGAAGTGGCTCCCCTCCTAGCCATGGGTCAAGCAAGAACTGCGTGGCCTTCCCATTGCCAACTTAGAAGGTGACGCCAAGGCGAATTTCTTCCATAATCTTCCGGATAGACTTCCAGAATTTGGACCCTGCGAGACGAGAGCAAGCCAAGAGGGGCTCACCCCGAAGGTATTTTGCCTGAATCAGCTGTAGCCATGGACCGCCCCGCCTCGTAGGATCTGTCAAACCAACGCAACATAAGGGTGACATTCATGCGGCGTGAGGCCATGATACCAAGTCCACCCCTCTCCTTGGGCAAGCAGGTATCCACCCACTCGAGCATGTGGTATTTTGAGCGGCCATCTGAGGCCTGCCAAAAGAACCTTGCCAGATCCCTATCGGAGTCCCCATGGACGCTTTCCGGCAGGATATCACTAGTAGAAATTGGGCCATTTGTCCCGGTTCATAAGGGCCTTTAGTCCGGGTTTTGGATCCGGGACTAAAGGGTCGATACTAATGCTCCCCCTTTAGTCCCGGTTCTTATACGAACCGGGACTAAAGGTGGAGCTCTAGCCAGCAGCCACGTGGAGGGCCTTTAGTCCCGATTGGTAACACCAACCGAGACTAAAGGTAATTTTACGATTGTTTTTATTATTTTTTGAATTTTTTCCCGATTTTCAAAATTTTGAATTATTTTACAATTTATTCTCTAATCACCCACCCCTCATCACTGCTCAATTTAACCTCTAATCTCTATCCATTCCTCATCATTCCAAATCATCTAACTTCCCGTCCGGTCACCCTCTTTATTCATCCCTCATCATTCCAAATCATCTAACTTCCCGGTCAGTCACCCATCCTCTCACTACTCCAGCCTGAGCACGCTTAACTTTCGGGTTCTATTCCCCGTCATTTCCAAGTCTGCACTTGTTGTTTTCCTGACAATAATAAGATGTCAATCCTATTAACCTTCATGAGTTTAGCTTGAGCATGAAGTCACACATTTCACTGTTTGAGTTTGAAACTATTATTCTAAAAAACAATAATTATTTAGTAACACTAATATTTCTTGAATAAGTAGTTTGACCATAGTTTGACTAGATTTGACCAAAATTCAAAAAAAATTGAAATAATTATTTAGTAACACTAATATTCTTGAATAATTATTTAGTAACACTAATATTCTTGAATAATTATTTAGTAACACTAATACTTCTTCAATAAGTAGTTTGACCATAGTTTGACCAGATCTAACTAAAACTAAAAAAACTGAAACTTGAGCATATTTTTTTCCTTTTAAATTTGAGGATCTAAAAAATTGCAAACAAGCCGTATGCCGTCAAAATCGGATGCGGATTTTCATGCTGAACATTTTGATATATTATACGGTTTTTTCCGACATCGTATGCAAAAGTTATAGCCGTTTTACTTTTTCATAACACTTTTTTGCAAAACATGTCCAAATTTAAGTTTTTTAATTTTCCTAACTAGTAGATGTAGTAATATAACTACATCTCGAAGGATTTTATTTTTTTGAAATTTTTATCATTTTCTTTTGTTTTTTTTTTCAAAACTGAAATGGCGATCCGGGGGGGGGG
>LR738710.1:793809140-793895710 GCA_902687465.1 Secale cereale | reverse complement strand
GGCCGCGGTGGGAGGCCGGAGGGCTGCAGCGGGGCGCCGGCCAGGGGGCATTCGGGGCCACAAACGGGCGCACGTTCGCGCATGGGGGGGGGCGACGGCGGCTGCAGGCGATGCGAGGGTGCGTCCAGGCGGCGACCGCGGGTGGCGAGCGCGGTGACGAGCGAGGAACGGCAGGTCGCGCGTGCGGTGAGAGGCGAGGCCACGCGCGGGCCGGCAAGTGATGGCCGCGGCGAGCACGCCACGGGCGTGGCCCGGTCGCGCGGTGCTCGCGACGGCCGCGGCGAGGTGCGGGACAGAGAGGGGAGGAGAGCTCACGAGGGGGGAAGGAGAGGTCTTGGCAGCGGGGGAACGGGGCGGGGGATGATGAGGTCCGGCGAGGAGGCAGTCGACGGCGCGGCTCCAGCGGCGTCGGATTCCGGGCGACGGCGTTCAGCGGCGTCGGCGCCGATGGGGTCTCCCCCCGATCCAGTCGAGGGAGAGAGAAGGGGGGGGGATATTTCGGTGGGAGGTGTCGGTGGGGAAAATATCCCACCGAGGGGTGGGGTTATATGTAGTTTAGGTGGTAGTGGGCCGAGGCCCTGTAGGTTAGGTTAGTTTTTATTTTAATTTTGTTGTTTGCTTTTCCTTTTCTTTTATTTAATTATTCCTTTTCTGTTATACTTTATTTAAAATACTTAGGCAATTTTAGAAATTGTAATAACTAGTCCATAATTGATCTTGTAATATTTAGCACCGCCCGAACATTTTTAATTACCATTTTGAAAACTTATTTTGTTTATTTCTTTTTCGGGCTCTTATTTCGAACGGGTTTTCGATTAGCGTGATGCTATCAACAGTAACACGATGACGTGGCATCATTAGCAGGGAATTACTGTAGCGTGATTACCCGGGCGTTACAACACCACCCTCCTAATATACAACTAATCTCTAGTGTTCAAGTTGTTTATGAAAGTCCTACTCCCACTATTACCAATGAGAAAAATTATGCTTATGTGGGGAGTGAGAGTACCTTTTTGCATGTGGATCATGGTAACAATGCTTTATGTGATGCTTATATTGTTGAGTTCATTCATGATGCCACTGAAATTTATAATGAGAGAGGGAGGCTTGGTTCCAAATATCTTAATAATAAGAAGTTTCCTCTCTTTATGGTAAATATTTTGAAGTTATGCTTGTTTTGCCTTCCTATGCTAGTTGCTTCGTGCTTCAATGAATTATTCTATTGCAATATTCCTATGCATAGGAAGCATGTTAGGCTTAAATGTATTTGGCATTTGCTTCTTGATGCCCTCTTTTGTTCTTCAGCTCTTATTCTTACGAGAGCATCATTAAAGTCCTATGCCTAGCTTAAAGGCATAAAAGAAAGCGCTTTTGGGAGGCAGCCCACAATGAATAAAATTTTATTTTGCTTTTTGTTGTGTCTTGATGTTGTTACTGCTGTAGCATCATCATTGTATCTTTGCTTTTCATATTTGAGCCAAGTATAGCCTCTGATTGCTAGAAAGTTCAAAAGTTGTGAGGTGCTGTCGAGGAAACAGATTCTGTCCTTGGATAGAAAAATTCGTATAAAATCACCATATCATCTTTTTGGTCTGAATTTTTTCGACAGCGTTCTCTATATAATTGTCTTTCGTGCGTCCGTTCTGAGTTTTTTGATTTGAGTTGCAGAAGTATCCCAAACAGATCAATTACTGCCTGCTGTTCTGTTTTTCACAGATTCTGTCCTGTTTTGCCTTTCCCTCACTTTGCAAATAAAGAACTTGCTTTTTCTTTGCAAAAACCTTTTGGAAATCTTGAGAAACAGTAGAACTTCAAGAATATCTTTATTTCCAGCAAGGTATAATTATTTAATTAAGGGTACTAACCTCGCTAATCAGATTATGATGAGTTATGTATGAAGGGAGTTTTCAAGTGTGCGAGGGAAGATGATAAAAAAGATTCAGGAGTGTCAAGCGCTCAAGCTTGAGGATGCCCCCGTGCACCCCCAAGAAATATTCAAGGAGACTCAAGCGTCTAAGCTTGGGGATGCCCCCGTGCATCCCCTTCTCCATCAACATTATCAGTTCGTCTTTCGTTTCGCTATATTTTTATCACTTCATGTGTTATGTGCTATGCTTGGAGCGTCTTGCTTTTAGGTTTCTTTTTAGTTTTTCATAACGAGTCGGAACTCAGCATTCCTTTATGTGGGAGAGAAACACGCTCCACCTCTACCTAGAACATAACATAGAATTTTCATATCTATCTATGCTTTGTGTGTTCTTTGTCTTTTAATAGCTATTATCGTGCTCTGCTCTTAGTATTCATGCTTATCTTTTCAAGAGCTTTTATTTAGTTGGTTGCTTGAACTCTCTTTAATTACCATGCTCACCTTATTAAGAGAGTTTGCTTCCGTTGCATGGGTTAATGTGTCTATGATAAAGATGCTACTTGCATGATGGTGCTTAGTAGTTCAGGTTTTCTTATGGTTAATCTCAAATAGCTGGGGGGTTCCCAATGTGTTATTGGAGTACCAACTTGGTTTGTTTGTCTATGATATGGTATGGTTTAGTAATATCTTCCTTCGAGAATTTATTTTGATTGACTTGGCGTATGCTCACGCATATTTAAGACTGTAAAGAAAGTCTGTCAAGCCTTGATGATCTTTTATTTCTAAGTAGCGATATAACTACCATGCCTGATTCAATATTGCTTTGTCGCTCTGCATGATTATGACCGTCATTGCTCTCTTAGTTGGTCGCTCCAAGTCTTTTTGCTAACCTCCACCTGTACTAAGCAAACTAACCATGCAATACATAGCTCATGGGAAAGTAGCCTAAAAACTATTGTGGTAAAGAATATGTTGCCTATGTATCTTATTTCTTATGAGTTGCTTGCTGAGCGGTAACCATGTTTCTGGGGACGCCATCAACTGTCACACTATTGTTGAATATCATGTGAGTTGCTATGCATGTTCGTCTTGTCTGAAGTAATGGTGATTTACCGTGGGTTGAATTAATATGCATATTGTTAGAGAAGAACATTGGGCCGCCAACCAAAGCCATGTATCATGGTGGAAGTTTTAGCTTGGACCTTAATCCTCAATCTCTCATGAGAATATGCTTATGCATTAAAGAGGAGTCCATCATCTAATTTCTATGTTGTCCCGGTATGGATGTCCTCAAGTTGAGATCTATCAAAAACGAGAAATCAAATGCGATTTATCTCCTTGGACCTTTGTACAGGTGGCATAGAGGTACCCCTTTGTGACACTTGGTTGAAACATATGCAATGCAATGATAACATATGGGAATCCAAGCTAATTAGGACAAGGAGCGAGCACTATTGGTATTCGATGCATGAGGTTTGCAACTTATAGGATGTTTTATACATGACACATATGAAGTACTACTACCGTTGACACAATTGCTTCCATGTTTTCAAAATAAAAAGCTCTAGCACTTAACCTTTCTTTTACCTTTATGTTGAAGCACCAACTACTAAGAGCATGATTGTCATTCTGTGTGCATTGTCCCAAAGTAGCATTGTCTTTTGCATGATTGTGATATCGTTTATTCTGAAATGATTGTATCTAGTCATCACTTAAACCTTGAAGGTGCCCCTGCATTTATGTTTTGCACCACTAAAGGGGGCAAGCTAGATATCACTTTGCCATATTTGCACATCATGTTCATTGCAAATCTTTTTGATGTTTCAGTTTCATATTTTAAAACTTTCAGTCATTTGTGATTTTCTCTTGAGGCAACTTAATTACTTTAGAATCATTGTCTCAGTAAGCTTTTGTCATATGACTATGAAAATGTCCTATATGGTTAATAGCATGTCACCACAGAAATTATTCTTGTTATCATTTACCTACTCGAGGACGAGCAGGAATTAAGCTTGGGGATGTTGATACGTCCAAAACGTATCTATAATTTCTGCTTGCTCCATGCCACTTTTGGGTGATATTGCTATGATATTCATACACTTCCATACACTTTTGATCATATTTGGACTAACCTATTAACTCAGTGCACCCCAGTGCCAGTTTCTGTTTACGGCTGTTTTTGTATTTCAGGTTTTCACATTATGAGAACTGCCAGGAAAAATCTAGAAAAAATATATAAAAAATCAGCGTTCCAGGAGCTACCGTGCGGCCAAAGTACAGCCGGGGGGGACCCACAGGGGCTCCAGGCGCCCTTTGGGCGCGCCCCCCCTTGGGCCGCGCCGGGGGGGGGGGGCGACTGGGCCCCCCGAGGCACCTCCGATGCCCCCCTTTGGCATATATTTAAAGCGTGTCGAGGAAACCCTGATTCCGGACCCCTTTTTTCCAGACGCGATTCCGATCTCCGCCGCCATCGCCATCAAGCTTCGGGGGACCAGAATTCCTGCGCCGGCACCCTGCCGGGACGGGGAAGTGCCCCCGGATTCATCTCCATCGACGTTGCTTCCTCCCTCCATGATGCGGGAGTAGTTCCTCCTCGGGGCTGAGGTTCTTACCAGTAGCTATGTGGTCAATTCTCTCTCCCATGATGTGATCTTCGTTGTGATCATAGGCTATGTTAATCTAGGGTGTTTCCCCTTCCTCTATGTATTGGATTGATGTACTCACTTGTCTTTATCTAGTATAATCCCCGAGACCAAGGTGACAGCGGTCTATTGGACATGGATTAGAAAAGTATTTTCATGAGTGATTTCCTCTCTTGTGTGTTGATTGAAGATTGAGAGTCTCTTGGTGCTTGTCTTTGACTATCCTTTAGATATGTTATGGTGATTGTGGGACTCTCTTTGGATGGCCGCGGTGACATTGGGAAATCCTTAGATTGAGAACTACGAACTTTGAGGTGTGCTTTTGTAGCCCTACATAATTCTCGTCCTCTCTTGACCACGAAGGAATGATCTCCGAGTGTGTCCCCTTTGCATGTTTTATGGGAAATATCATGTGATTCGATTATGTTAATGTTGTTGGGAGTTGCCACTAGTGAAAGTATGAACCTTAGGCCTTGTTTCCACCATTGCAATACCGTTTGTGCTCACGTTTACTACTTGTTTGCTTGCTGCACTTTTTATTACATATTTATATTACCTTGTTTTGCCATCCATATCACTTGCCATTTAACATCTCTTCGCCGAACTAGTGCACCTATACATCTGGCAAGTGTATTAGGTGTGTTGGGGACACAAGAGACTTCTTGTATCTTAGTTGCTGGGTTGCTTGAGAGAGACCATCTTCAACCTCTACTTCCCTGAGTTTGATAAACCTTAGGTCATCCACTTGAGGGAAATTTGCTGCTGTCCTGCAAACCTCTGCGCTTGGAGGCCCAACATAGTCTACAAGAGTAGAAGCGTGTGTAGACATCAGTATGGAGTTTTAATCGGACACAGAGAAAGACAGGGGCTTATGGTATTGCCTCTCAACCTTTTACCTCAAGGGTAATGTCAACAGTAATAGATCATGATAGCTTACATCCAAGTGGGTATATATGTCAGGATCTTTCCAACACAATGTGTTTGCCAAAGGATAAAATGTAAAAAGGAAAGGTGTTTTTTTTCACCTTGACTCTTATAAGGCAAGAATAATTGATAGGCCCTTCGCAGAGGGAATCAGAGGTTGTCATGTGCTTTTATGGTTGGATGTACAAAATCTTAGCGCAAAAGAACGTCACTTTATATTGCCACTTGTGACAGGGACCTTTATTATGCAGCCCGTCGCTTTTATTACTTCCATATCATAAGATCGTATAAAGCTTATTTTCTCCACACTAATAGATCATACACATTTTAGAGATTTGCAACAATGACAACTTACTTGAAGGATCTTACTCAATCCATAGGTAGGTATGGTGGACTCTCATGGCAAAACTAGGTTTGAGGATGTATGGAAGCACAAGTAGTATCTCTACTTGGTGCAAGGAGTTTTGGCTAGCATGAGGGGGAAAGGCAAGCTCAACATGTTGGATGATCCATAACAATATACTTTATTCCGGATATAAGAAAACATAACTCATTATGTTGTCTTCCTTGTCCAACATCAACTCTTTAGCATGTCATATTTTAATGAGTGCTCACAATCATAAAAGATGTGAAGTCATTACTTTCCATAAGATCAATATAATCTCTTGGATACTTTTTATATTTTCTTTTATTCTCTCATGACCATAGCGAGATAATCAAGCCCTTGACTCAACACTAATCTTTATTATATAGCTCACAGACTCAATTACAAAGGTAAAGATCATAAAGCAAAAGCTCACAACTAGATCATGCTAAACTTTATTCCACTATATTAGGATATTACCAAAAGGATCGAACTAAGAAAAACGGTAAAGATAGGAGTGTGATGGTGGTATGATACCGGGGCACCTCCCCCAAGCTTGGCAGTTGCCAAGGGAAGTGCCCATACCCATGTGATTATGTCACCTTCTTTGGAGGTGGTGATGGAGTTGTTGATGATGTAGGCTTGTCGTCCATCTTCCAAGGCATGGGCTCACCATCGTAGAAGGATGATCGAGTCTCCGGGATCCTCAAATCTGTAGCCAAACTCATCTTCTTGAATCTATATTCATACTCACAGTTTTCGTTTTGCGGGTCATAGATCTGGGCTTGGAGGTGCTCGATTTTCTCTTGGAGCTTGGAGATGGCTTCCCAACGATCTTGGCGTCCAGCTAGTGGTTGTTGGCGAGCTCCGCAATCATCATGTGCTTGGCGTTGAGTCCTCATTCCACCATACCTTGGCACTTGAAAACTTGCTGCTCCATTGCTTCGAGCCTTGTTTCCACGCTTCCGGTCCTCCTTGGTCCCGCAACATCGCGGATGTGCAGCACCCCCTCACACACCACGATGGTTTGAGGGTGTTGTAACACCTCCGCGAGGTAGGGGTTGATGACCTTCTCGAAGAACTTGTCCTTGGGGGTGCTGGAAGACGTCATGATGATCTAGATCTGTCAGAAACAACAGCTCGAAACGAAAACAGAGGATTTTTGCGTGATACGGTGGTCAAAACCTTCGGGAGAATATATAGTGCATTTTTTACCGACCGAAAGAAGTAACATGCAAGAAATCGGAGTACGGGAGGCACACGAGGTGCCCACGAGGCAGGGGGCGCGCCCTCCACCCTCGTGGATGCCTCGTGTCCTTTCCGGACTGCTTCTTATTTTTCAATTTTTCTAAATATTCCAAAATGGTGAAAAATTGCCATTAGAACTGTTTTGGAGTCGGTTTACTTATCGTACCACATACCTCTTCCTTTTTGGGGTCTGAATCGTTCAGGAAAGTGTCCCTTATGTATTCCTCCGGGGTTACGGTTTCAATAACATTGGTTTCAATATTTGTAGGATTACCTGATATATAATGCTTTATTCTTTGACCGTTCACCACCTTTGGATTTGTGCCTTCGAAGTTGTTGATTTTTTATGGCACCAGAACGATAGACTTCCTCGATAACGTAAGGACCTTCCCATTTAGAGAGAAGTTTTCCTGCAAAAAAATCTTAAAAGAGAGTTGTATAGCAAGACATATTCACCTACGTTAAACTCACGCTTTTGTATCCTTTTGTCATGCCATCTTTTAACTTTTTCTTTAAACAACTTGGCATTCTCATAGGCTTGGGTTCTCCATTCATCAAGCGAGTTGATGTCAAATAACCTCTTTTCACCGGCAAGTTTGAAATCGTAATTGAGCTCTTTAATAGCCCAATATGCCTTATGTTCTAGCTCAAGAGGTAAGTAACATGCTTTTCCATAAACCATTTTATATGGAGACATACCCATAGGATTTTTGTATGCAGTTCTATAGGCCCATAAGGCATCATCAAGTTTCTTGGACCATTTTTTTCTAGACCTATTAACAATCTTTTGCAAAATTAATTTCAGCTCTCTGTTACTTAGTTCTACTTGACCACTAGACTGTGGGTGATAGGGGGGATGCAATTATGTGATTAACATCATACTTAGCAAGCATTTTGCGGAAAGCACCATGAATAAAGTGTGAACCACCATTAGTCATTAAGTATCTAGGGACTCCAAACCTCGGAAAAATAACTTCTTTAAGCATCTTAATAGAGGTGTTGTGATCAACACTACTAGTTGGAATAGCTTCTACCCACTTAGTAACGTAATCAACGGCAACTAAAATATGTGTACACCCATTAGAGGAAGGAAACGGTCCCATATAATCAAAGCCCCGGACATCAAATGGTTCAATAACAAGTGAATAATTCATAGGCATTTCTTGACGTCTACTAATATTACCAATTCTTTGACATTCATCACAAGATAAGACAAACTTACGGGCATCCTTGAAGAGAGTAGGCCAATAAAAACCAGATTGCAATACCTTGTGTGCAGTTCTATCTCCAGCATGGTGTCCTCCATAAGCTTCGGAGTGGCACTTGCATAGGATATGTTCCTGTTCATGCTCAGGTACACAACGTCTAATAATACCATCTACTCCTTCTTTATAAAGGTGTGGGTCAACCCATAAGTAATGTCTTAAATCATAGAAGAACTTTTTCTTTTGCTGGTATGTGAAACTAGGTGGTATAAACTTAGCAACAATGTAATTAACATAATCAGCATACCATGGAGCAGTACAAGAAGCATTTATGACAGCTAATTGTTCATCAGGAAAGCTATCATCAATAGGTAGTGGGTCATCAAGAATATTCTCTAGGCTAGACAAGTTGTCTGCAACGGGGTTCTCAGCTCCCTTTCTATCAATAATATGCAAGTCAAATTCTTGTACCAGGAGAACCCATCTAATAAGTCTAGGTTTAGCATCTTTCTTTTTCATAAGGTATTTGATAGCAACATGATTAGTGTGAATAGTTACTTTAGAATCAACTATATAAGGTCTAAACTTATCACAAGCAAATACGACTGCTAAAAACTCCTTCTCAGTAGTAGCATAATTTCTCTGGGCACTGTCTAGAGTTTTACTAGCATATTGGATAACATTCAATTTCTTATCTACTCTTTGTCCTAGAACAACACCTACATCATAATCACTAGCATCGCACATAATCTCAAAGGGTAAATTCCAGTCAGGAGGCTGGACGATAGGTGCAGAGATCGATGCTTTTTTAAGTATTTCAAATGCTTCTACACAATCATCATCAAAGACAAAATGAACATCTTTTTTTAAGAGATTAGTCAGAGGCCTAGAGATTTTGGAGAAGTCCTTAATGAACTTCCTATGAAACCCGACATGACCAAGGAAACTTCTTATACCTTTTCTGTCCTTGGGACACGACATCTTTTCAATAGCATCAACTTTGGCTTTATCAACTTCAATACCTCTTTCACAAATTTTATGCCCCAAGACAATGCCTTCATTAACCATAAAGTGGCACTTTTCCCAATTCAA
The DNA here is from genome assembly GCA_902687465.1 of Secale cereale. Classification (NCBI taxonomy): domain Eukaryota; kingdom Viridiplantae; phylum Streptophyta; class Magnoliopsida; order Poales; family Poaceae; genus Secale; species Secale cereale. Next base: position 793,886,368 of record LR738710.1, on the reverse strand, counting down.
GACAAGATTAGTTTCTTCACATCTCTGCAAAACTCGATCAAGGTTGCTCAAGCAATCTTCAAAAGAGGTTCCGTAAACGGAAAAGTCATCCATGAAAACCTCAACAATCTTTTCACAAAAATCAGAGAATATAGCCATCATGCATCTTTGAAAGGTAGCAGGTGCATTACATAAACCAAAAGGCATACGTCTATAAGGAAAGGTACCGAAAGGACAAGTAAAAGTGGTCTTTTCTTGATCCCCTTTTGACATAGGTATTTGAGAGAAACCAGAGTAACCATCTAGAAAGCAAAAATGGGTGTGTTTGGATAACCTTTCTAGCATTTGAACAATAAAAGGCAAAGGGTAATGATCTTTCTTAGTGGCTTTATTTAATTTGCGGAAATCAATTACCATCCTATAACCCGTAACAACTCTTTGCGGGATCAATTCATCTTTTTCATTAGGAATAACAGTCATACCTCCCTTCTTAGGGACACAATGGACAGGACTTACCCACTGGCTATCAGCAACTGGATAAACTATACGCACCTCTAGAAGCTTTAGTATTTCCTTCCTTACCACTTCTTTCATCTTAGGATTTAACCGTCGTTGATGATCGATAATCGGTTTCGTGTCCTTTTCCAATTTTATCTTGTGTTGGCATAGAGTGGGACTAATGCCCTTAAGATCATCCAGAGTATATCCAATAGCAGCACGATGCTTCTTTAGAGTTTTCAATAATTTTTCTTCTTCCTACTCTGAAAGGTTAGCACTAATAATAACATGATATATCTTATTTTCATCGAGATAAACATACTTAAGAGTATCAGGTAATGGTTTAAGTTCAAACACGGGATCACCCTTGGGTGGAGGAGGAACCACTAGAATTTCAACAGGCATGTTGTTTTTCAATAAGGGTCCCCGTTTAAAGAATATTTCATCTATTTCCCTTCTCTCATTCAGATACATATCATTTTCATGGTCTAGCAAATATTTTTCTAAAGGATCGTTAGGAGGAACATCAATAGAAGCAAGACCAATAATTTCATCCTTACTAGGCAATTCTTTATCACGGGGTTGTCTATGAAATTTAGCAAAATTAAAGTCATGAGACATATCCCCTAATCCAACAGTAACAATATCCTTTCCGCGGTCTATCTGAGCATTAACAGTATTCAAGAAGGATCTACCAAATATAATGGAACAAAAATCATCTTGTGGGGAACTAAGAACAAGAAAATCAGCAGGGTATTTAACTTTTCCACACAAGACTTCAACATCTCTAACAATCCCAACTGGGCTAATAGTGTCTCTATTTGCAAGTTTAATAGTAACATCAATACCTTCTAACTCAATAGGTGCAATATCGTGCATAATTTCTTTATATAAGGAATGAGGTATTACACTCGCACTATCATATACGTCACATAAACCATGATAGCAATGATCTCCTATTTTAACAGAAATAATAGGCATGCCTACAACAGGTCTATGTTTATTCCTAGTATCGGGTTTGGTGATTCTAGCAGCTTCCTCTTGGAGGTAAATAACATGCCCATCTAAATTTTCGACCAAGAGATCCTTAACCATAGCAACACTAGGTTCAACTTTAATTTGCTCAGAGGGTGTAGGTGTTCTAGTATTACTCTTACGAACCACAGTTGAAGATTTAGCATGATCCTTTACCCTAACAGGGAAACAAGGTTTCTCAATATAAGCGGTAGGAACAATAGGATCAACATTATAAGTAATAGTCTTTTCTTCAACTTTAACAGGTTCAACTACTTTTACTTCAATTGGGGGATGGTATTTAAACCACTTCTCCTTAGGGAGATCAACATGAGTAGCAAATGATTCACAGAAAGAAGCTACTATCTCAGAGTCAAGTCCATATTTAGCGCTAAATTCACGGAAAACATCGGTATCCATAAAAGATTTACCACAATTGAACTTAGGGGTTATACCTGACTCCTTACCTTTGTCGAGGTCCCAATCTGCAGAGTTTTGTTTAATTCTTTCCAATAAATCTCATTTGAATTCAATAGTCTTCATCATAAAAGAACCAGTACAAGAATTATCAAGCATGGAACGATTATGGAGAGAAAGCCGAGCATAAAAATTTTGAATGATCATTTTTCTTGAGAGCTCATGATTGGGGCATGAATATAACATTGACTTAAGCCTCCCACAAGCTTGAGCGATACTTTCTCCTTCGCGAGGCCAAAAAATTATATATATAATTACGATCACGGTGAACCTGATGCATAGGGTAGAACTTCTGATGAAATTCCAACTTCAATCGATTATAGTTCCATGATCCAATATCATCACATAGCCTAAACCATGTCAATGCATCTCCCTTCAAAGATAAAGGGAAGACCTTCTTCTTGATAACATCCTCGGGCATACCTACAAGCTTAAATAATCCACAAACTTCATCCATATAGATTAGGTGCAAATCGGGATGCAGTGTTCCATCTCCTGTAAAGGGATTAGCTAGCAGTTTCTCTATCATACCCGAAGGAATTTCAAAGCAAACATTTTCAATAGGTTCAGTAGGTTGAGGAGAAACTCTTTGCTCCACTGGTCGGGGTGAAGATACCCCGAACAAGCCCCTCAAAAGATTATGAGCCATAGTAACAAGTGACAGTAAATTTCAGCACACTATATAAATTTTTCCTTACCAAAGGCGCTTCACTCCCCGGCAACGGCGCCAGAAAAGAGTCTTGATGACCCAGAAGTTTAGGGGATCTATCACAGTCCTTTCGATAAGTAAGAGTGTCGAACCCAATGAGGAGCAGAAGGAAATGATAGGCAGTTTTCAGTAAGGTATTTTCTGCAAGCACTGAAATTATCGGTAACAGATAGTTTTGTGATAAGATAATTGGTAGCAAGTGAAAAATAGTAAAAGTAAATAAGGCGCAGCAAGATGGCCCAATCCCTTTTGTAGCAAAGGACAAGCCTGGACAAATTATTATATGAAGGAAAGCGCTCCCGAGGACACATGCAATTATCATCAAGCTAGTTTTCATCACGTTCATATGATTCGCGTTCGTTACTTTGATAATTTGGTATGTGGGTGGACCAGTGCTTGGGCGATGTCCTTACTTGGACAAGCCTCCCACTTATGATTAACCTCTATTGCAAGCATCCACAACTACAAAAGAAGTATTATGTTAAACCTAACCATAGCCTGAAACAAGTGGATCCAAATCAGCCCCTTACGAAGCAACACATAAACTAGGGTTTAAGCTTCTGTCACTCTAGCTATCCATCATCTACTTACTACTTCCCAATTCCTTCCTCTAGTCCCAAACAATGGTGAAGTGTCATGTAGTCGACGTTCACATGACACCACTAGAGGAAAGACAACATACATCTCATCAAAATATCGAACGAATACCAAATTCACATGACTACTTATAGCAAGACTTCTCCCATGTCCTTAGGAACAAACGTAACTACTCAAAAAGCATATTCATTTTCATAATCAGAGTAATATTAATATGCATAATGGATTTGAACATATGATCTTCCACCAAGTGAACCAACTAGCATCAACTACAAAGAGTAATCAACACTACTAGCAACCTACATGTACCAATATGAGGTTTTGGTACAAAGATTGGATACAAGAGATGAACTAGGGTTTTGAGAGGAGATGGTGCTGGTGAAGATGTTGATGAAGATAACCCTCCCCAAGATGGGAGAGTTGTTGGTGATGATGGCGGTGACGATTTTCCCCTCCCGGAGGGAAGTATCCCCAGCAGAACGGCTCCGCCGGAGCCCTAGATTGGTTCCGACAAGATTCCGCCTCGAGACGGTGGCGTCTGGTCCCGAAAGCCTCCTTATGATTTTTTCCATGTCAAAACACCTCATATAGCAGAAGATGGGCCCTGGGGGGTCACCGACTGGCCCACGTGGGCGCGCCCCCCACCCTCGTGGACAGGTGGTGGCCCCTGCTACCTCTTGAGCTTGCGTTGTATTCCCTCGAAGAGGATAGGGAGATGCAGCACAGTAGCGTAAGTATTTCCCTCAGTTTTTGAGAACCAAGGTATCAATCTAGTAGGAGACCACGCGCCAGTCCCTCGCACCTGCACAAACAAATAAGAACTTTGCAGCCAACGCGATAAGGGGTTGTCAATCCCTTTACGGTCACTTACGAGAGTGAGATCTGATAGAGATGATAGTTATATTTTTGGTATTTTTAGTTTAATAAAACGGCAAATAAAAGCAAGAAAAGTAAAGTAGATGTAGATTGATATGTTGAGAATAGACCCGGGGGCCATAGTTTTCTCTAGTGGCTTCTCTCATGATAGTGGTATTCTACGACGGGTAAACAAATTACTGTCGAGCAATTGATAGAAAAACGAATAATTATGAGACTATCTAGGCATGATCATTGTATATAGGCATCACGTCCGAGACAAGTAGACCGAAACGATTCTGCATCTACTACTATTACTCCACACATCGACCGCTATCCAGCATGCATCTAGTGTATTGAGTTCATACGAACAGAGTAACGCTTTAAGAAAGATGACATGATGTAGAGGGATAAACACAAGCAATATGATGAAAACCCCATCTTTTTATCCTCGATGGCAACAATAAAATACGTGCCTTGCTGCCCCTACTATCACTGGGAAAGGACACCGCAAGATTGAACCCAAAGCCAAGCACTTCTCCCATTGCAAGAACTAAAGATCTAGTAGGCCAAACCAAACCAATAATTCGAAGAGACTTGCAAGGATATTATGAGCACACATAAAAAGTTCAGAGAAGAACCAAATATCTTTCATAGATAATCTTAATCATAAACTCACAATTCATCGGATCTCGACAAACACACCGCAAAAAGATATTACATCAAATAGATCTCCTCGAAGACCGAGGAGAACTTTGTATTGAGATCCAGAGAGAGAGAAGAAGCCATCTAGATACTAGCTATGGACCCGAAGGTCTGTGGTAAACTACTCACAACTCATGGTGAGGGCGATGATGATGATGATGAAGGCCTCCGTGATGGATCCCCCTCCCGGAACAGGCTCCAAGATGGGATCTCCACGGGAACAGAAGCTACGGCGGTGGAATTAGGGTTTTCTCTCTGCCTATGAAGTTTCTGGGGTACGTAGGTATATATACGAAGAAGGAGGGCACCGGGGGGCGTGTGGGCCAGCCTCGAGGCAGGGGGACGCGCCTTGGGAAGGGGGCGCTCCCCCCACCCTCGAGGGCAGCTCAACTATCCCCTGACTTGGTCCTGACGTTTTCCGTGCGTAATTTTCTCCAAAAATATCTCTCGCGAAGGTTTCATTCCGTTTGGACTCCGTTTGATATTCCTTTTCTGCAAAACCCTGAAATAGGCAAAAATCAGCAATCTGGACTGGGCCTGTGGGTTAGTAGGTTAGTCCCAAAAATGATATAAAAGTGAATGATAAAGCCCATTAAACATCCAAGACTTCATAAATAATAGCATGGAACAATAAAAAAGTATAGATACGTTGGAGACGTATGAAGCATCCCCAAGCTTAATTCTTGCTCGTCCCCGAGTTGGTAAATGATAAAGAAAGAATTTTTGATGTGGAATGCTAACCAATATAGTTTTTCAATGTAATTATCTTAATTGTGGCATGAATGATCAAATCTGAAAGATTCAAGATAAAAGTCTATATTGACATAATAAGAATACTTCAAGCAATACTAACAAAGCAATCATGTCTTCTCAAAAATACCATGGCTAAAGGAAGTTGTCCCTACAAAATCATATGGTCTGGCTATGCTCCCTCTTCATCACACAAAATATTCATATCATGCACAACCCCGATTTCAGCCAAGCATTTGTTTTCATACTCTATTTTTTTCAAACCTTTCAACTTTCTCACAATACATGAGCGTGAGCCATGGATATAGCACTATGGGTGGAATAGAGGTGGTTGTGGAGAAGACAAAAAGGAGGGAGATAGTCTCACATCGACTAGGCTTATCAACGGGCTATGGAGATGCACAATGTGAGTGAGTAGGGATTGCCATGCAACGGATGCACTAGAGCTAAATATGTATGAAAGCTCAACAAAAGAAACTAGTGGGTGTGCATCCAACTTTCTTGCTCATGAAGACCTAGGGCATTTGAGGAATCCCATCGTTAGAATATACAAGCCAAGTTCTATAATGAAAATTCCCACTAGTATATGAAAGTGACTAAACATGAGACTCTCTATCATGAAGAACATGGTGCTACTTTGAAGAACAAGTGTGGAAAAAGATAGTAGCAATTGCCCCTTCTCTCTTTTTTTGGAGGGGCTTTTCTCTTTTTTTTTATTAGCCCCTCTCTATATTTTTTGGGCCTTCTCTTTTTTTATTGGCCTTTCCGCACATGGGACAATGCTCTAATAATGATGATCATCAAACTTTTTGTTACAACTCGAAATTACAACTCGATACTACAACAAGTATGACTCTACATGAATGCCTCCGGCGGTGTACCGGCATAAGCAATGAATCAAGAGCGACATATATGAAAAATTATGCATGGTGGCTTTGCCACAACTACGATGTCAACTACATGATCATGCATGGCATTATGACAGTATGATGCGTGTCATATGAATGGAACGGTGGAAAGTTGCATGGCAATATATCTCGGAATGGCTATGGAAATGCCATGATAGGTAGGTATGGTGGCTGTTTTGAGGAACAATATGGTGGCTGTTTTGAGGAGTGATATATAGTTGGTTTATGGTACCGGCGAAAGTTGCGCGGTACAAGAGAGGCTAGCAATGGTGGAAGGGTGAGAGTGCGTATAATCCATGGACTCAACATTAGTCATAAGAACTCATGTACTTATTGCAAAAAAACTACGAGTCATCAAAAACAAAGCAATCAACGCATGCTCCTAGGGGGAAGGTTGGTAGGAGTTAACCATCGCGCGCTCCCGACCTCCACACAAAGGTTGGCACTCTATAAATACCTCATGCTCTAACTTCGTCATATAGCGGTTCAACATACGTGCATGATACGGGAATCACTAACCTTAGCACAAGTATTTCTCAATTTCATAATAACTCCACTAGCATGATTCTAATATCACTATACTCATGTCTCAAAACAATTATCAAGCATTCAACATCTCTTTCTATTCAATGCACTTGGTGTGAAAATTTTACTACATTGACATTGGATGTTTATCATGTGAAGACTAGTTTCTTTAGCCTAAACACATTACCTTGCTGTTTTAATGGACTCGCAAATATTGACATAAGAAATAACAATACTTCAAGCAATGCTAACAAAGCAATCATGTCTTCTCAAAATACCATGGCTAAAGAAAGTTATCCCTACAAAATCATATAGTGTTGGCTATGCTCCCTTATTATCACACTAAATATTCATATCATGCACAACCCTGATTTCAGCCAAGCATTTGTTTTCATGCTCTATCTTTTCAAACCTTTCAACTTTCACGCAATACATGAGCGTGAGCCTGATACGTCCAAAACGTATCTATAATTTCTGCATGCTCCATGCCTCTTTTGTGTGATATTGTTATGATATTTATACACTTCCATACACTTTTGATCATATTTGGACTAACCTATTAACTTAGTGCACCCCAGTGCCAGTTTCTGTTTTCTGCTGTTTTTGTATTACAGGTTTTCCCATTACGTAAACTGCCAGAAAAATTTCGGGAAAAATATATAAAAAATCAGCGTTCCGGAAGCTTCCATGCGGCCAAAGTAGGGCTGGAGGGGGGCCACCAGGCCTCCAGGCGGCCAGGGGGTGCGCCCCCCCTAGGCCGCGCCGCCAGGGCGCCTGGGCCCCCCAGGCCCCCCCTCTGACGCCCCCTTTGGCATATATTTACACCGCGTCCCGAAACCCTTGAGGACGGAACCCTTTTTCGCAATCTCATCTCTGTTCCGCCGCCGCCGCGCTTCCAAGATCGGGAGCACCAGGAGAACTCTTCCCGACACCCTGCCGGAGGGGAGAACCACCATCGGGAGCCTCTCCACCACCATGGATGCCTCCAGGATGAGTTGTGAGTAGTCTCCCTTGGACCATGGGTCCATGACCAGTAGCTATGTGATGTTCTCCTCCCCTCTTTGTTCTTCATCGATTAGACCTCGTGAGCTGCCCTACATGATCGAGGCACATATGTAATCCTTATGCTGTTGCTATGTTGAGTTTGCTGGGATCCGATGGATTATGAGATTATGTTCAGATTGTGTGTGAGTAATATATTTGATTTACCTCTTTTATATTTATGTTCTTGAGTAATTCTTGCATGTTCTCCGTTGCTGTTTATTGCTTTGGCCAAGTAGTAGGTAGTAACTCCAAGAGGGAACGTTATGCTTGATTGTGGGTTCATGCCCCTCGATGACTAGCTTGAGTGACAGAAACATGAGTCTAGGGGATGTGCTGTTGCCACAAGGGGCAAAACAACGGTGCTTGTACTCGCGGGTGCAAGGATTGTTTACTTTACGCAAAGTTCTTTTAATGCAGTTGTCTGTTGCTTTGAGTTTACACTATGGGTGGGACTCGCAACTTAATACCAGCGAGATGTTCTGGATAGATATCTCAAGGTGGATGATTAGTAGTAGATGCAGATGGATTTCGGTCTACTTACCTTGGCGTACCGCCCATGCTTTTGAGCCTCAACCTTTCTTGCAGCATAGTTAGCATTGGTTTGCGCACATAATTCTGTCAATTTCCTAGCTGTAATTCGTTTACCTCACATAGCTGTTTTATCATCTTTTGGGAGAGAGACATCACTAGTGAACATCATGGGACCCCGGTCCATATTACCATCACTGATCACATCCGCTATTTACTTTCTGTTTTTACTTACTAGTTGCAGTTATACCTATCACTATTATCTCTTGCGTTTGATCCTTTGTAAACGACAAGGCCGGAGGGATTGACAACCTCTCTGTACTCGTTGGGAGCAAAGTTATTTGTATCTGTGTGCAGGTCCAGTCAGCCGCTAAATATCTGGCGCCGTTAGTAGTTGACACCTTCTTGTTGAACCTTGGAGTCTCAGGGGAATTCGATCCTTGGTATCTTTGCCAAGGGAAAACTACCGCTACACTGCATCTCAAACCTTCCACTTGGGGTAACCAACGAGGGGCGAGAAGCCATCAGAGCCATGGACATAGCACTATGGGTGGAATAGAGGTGGTTATGGAGAAGACAAAAAGAGGGAGATAGTCTCACATCGACTAGGCGTATCAACGGGCTATGGAGATGCCCATCAATAGATATCAATGTGAGTGAGTAGGGATTGCCATCCAACGGATGCACTAGAGATAAATATGAATGAAAGCTCAACAAAAGAAACTAGTGGGTGTGCATCCAACTTGCTTGCTCACGAAGACCTAGGGCATTTGAGGAAGCCCATCGATGGAATATACAAGCCAAGTTCTATGACGAAAATTCTCACTAGTATATGAAGGTGACTAAGCATGAGACTCTCTACAATGAAGAACATGGTGCTACTTTGAAGCACAAGTGTGGAAAAAGATAGTAGCAATTGTCCCTTTTTCTTTTCTTTTTTTTCTTTTTTTTTCTTTTTTTGGGCCTTTCTTTTTTTCTTTGGCCTTTCTTCTTTTTTTTCCTTTTTTTGCGGAGGGGCTTTATAGATTCAGCCTTTCCTCCCATGGGACAATGCTCTAAAAATGATGATCATCACACTTTCATTACAACACACTATTACAACTCGATATTACAACAACAAAGTATGACTCTATATGAATGCCTCCGGTGGTGTATCGGTATGTTCAATGAAAGAAGAGTGACATGTATAAAAAGATTATGCATCGTGGCTTTGCCACAAATACGATGTCAACTACATGATCATGCAATGGCAATATGACAATATGATGCGTGTCATATGAACGGAACAATGGAAAGTTGCATGTCAATATATCTCGGAATGGCTATGGAAATGCCATGATAGGTAGGTATGGTGGCTGTTTTGAGGAACAATATGGTGGCTGTTTTGAGGAAGGATATATAGTGAGTTTATGGCACCGGCGAAAGTTGCGCGGTACAAGAGAGGCTAACAATGGTGGAAGGGTGAGAGTGTGTATAATCCATGGACTCAACATTAGCCATAAGAACTCATATACTTATTGCAAAAATTTACGAGTCATCAAAACAAAGCAATAAACGCATGCTCCTAGGGGGGAGGTTGGTAGGAGTTAACCATCGCGCGCCCCCGACCTCCACACAAAGGTTGACACTCTACAAATACCTCATGCTTTAACTTAGTCACATAACGGTTCACCATACGTGCATGATACGGGAATCACTAACCTTAACACAAGTATTTCTCAATTTCAATAACTCCACTAGCATGACTCTAATATCACTATCCTCATGTCTCAAAACAATTATCAAGCATCCAACATCTCTTTCTATTCAATTCACTTGGTGTGAAAATTTTACTACATTGACATTGGATGTTTATCATGTGAAGACTAGTTTCTTTAGCCTAAACACATTACCTTGCTATTTTAATGGACTCGCAAATAGATATAAGTGAAGCATGAGAGTTCAACAATTTCTACAAAATATTACCACCACCGTGCTCTAAAAGATATAAGTGAAGCACTAGAGCAAAACTATTCAACTCAAGAGATATAAGTGAAGCACATAGAGTGTTCTAATAATTTCTAGGCATATTTAACTCTCTCAAATAGGTGTGTCCAGCAAGGATGATTGTGGCAAACTAACAAGCAAAGACTCCAATTATACAAGACGCTCCAAGAAAAACACATAGCATGTTGCGAATAAAAATATAGCTCCAAGTATAGTTACCGATGGATGAAGACGAAAGAGGGGATGACTTCCCGGGGCATCCCCAAGCTTAGGCTTTTGATTATCTTGATTTTACTTGGGGTGCCAGGGATATCCTAAAGCTTAGGCCTTTGCTACTTCTTGTTCCATAGTTCATCAAAGGAATACTCAAAACTTTAAAACTTCACAACACAAAACTTAGACAAAAATTCTTGTGAGCTCTGTTAGTAAGAGAAAGCAAACTACTTGTGACGCCCCCGATTTGACTGTACACTAATCATGCACGCAAATGTGTACGACCAAGATCAGGGACTCACTTGAAGATCTCACAACACAACTCTAGACACAAAATAAAATAATACAAGCTTTATATTACAAGCTAGGGGCCTCGAGGGCTCGAATACAAAAGCTCGAATACACAAGAGTCAACGGAAGCAATAATATATGAGTACAGACATAAGTTAAACAAGGTGCCATAAGATGGCTAGCACAAATGTAGCAATGATCGAAAAGGCAAGGCCTCCTGCCTGGGACCTCCTAACTACTCCTCGAAGCCGAACTCCACGCAGAAACATCCTCGGGATCTTCTGGGTCCTGGACTCCATCAATCTGGTTGCGTCATCCGAGAAGAAGGGACAAAAGGGGAAAAGAGGGAGCAAAGCAACCGTGAGTACCCATCCAAAGTACACGCAAGCAAGGATCTACACTACATATGCAATGATATCTGTGTAAAGGGGTAATATTTGTGGGCTAAACTACATAATGCCAGAATAAGAGGGGGATAGCTAATCCAATTAAAGACTACGCTTCTGGTAGCCTCCATCTTGTAGCAGTAGAAGAGAGTAGCTGGAAAGCAACAAGTATCCTCGCTTCTCGCAGCCTCCGTCTTGCAGCAGTAGAAGGGAGTAGATGGTAAGTTCACCAAGTAACATCGTATATCATAAACCTACCTGGCGATCCTCCCCTCGTCGCCCTGTGGGAAAGCGATCACCGGGTTGTATCTGGAACTTGTCTGGGTGTGTTTTATTAAGTATCCAGTTCTAGTTGTCATGAGGTCAGAGTACAACTCTGGGTCATCCTTTTACCGAGGGACACGGCTATTCGAATAGATTAACTTCCCTGCAGGGGTGCACCACATAACCCAACACGCTCGATCCAATTTGGCCAGACACACTTTCCTGGGTCATGCCCGGCCTCTGAAGGTCAACACATCGCAGCCCTACCTAGGCACAGCAGAGAGGTCAGCACGCCGGTCTAAGTCCTAGGCGCGCAGGGGTCCGGGCCCATCACCCAACGCACACCTGCACGTTGCATACGCGGCCGGTGAGCAGACCTAGCAACCTCCATTACTAAGGAAGTTACGTTACGCGGTCCAACCCGGCGTGCACCGCTAAGTCGCTGACGTCAAGAAGGCTTCGGCTGATACCACGACGTCGAGTGCCCATAACTACTCCCACGTAGCTGGTTAGTGCGTATAGGCCAATGGCCAGACTCAGATCAAATACCAAGATCTCGTTAAACGTGTTATTATGAAATAACCGCGGACAATGACCAGGGCCAGGCCACCTCTCGACTGGGTGTCTCAACCTACCATGTCGCTCCGCCACAAAGATCCACTCGGGGGCCGTCGGGAACTCAGGCCCACCACTACCTGGATGGAGCCACCTGTCATTTCAGCCCCCACATCGGAATCACTTGCGGGTACTCATCGAGCCGACCCGACTTTAGTCACATCATGTGTCATGTAAAATGTATATAGTATATACCCGTGATCACCACCCGAGGTGATCACGGCCAGATAGTATAGCAAGGCAGACAGACAAGGATGTGGGGCCACTGATGGAATACTAGCATCCTATACTAAGCATTTAGGATTGCAGGTAAGGGTATCAACAGTTGTAGCAACAATGACAGGCAATGCAGCAGAATAGGATCATTCGAAAACAGTAACATGCTACACTACTCTAATGCAAGTAGTAGAGAGAAGAATCGGCGATATCGGGTTGACCAAAGGGGGGGGCTTGCCTGGTTGCTCTGGCAAGAAGGAGGGGTCGTCGTCGACGCAGTCGATCACAGTGGCACCGTCAGCAGTCTAAGTCCCGGTGTCTATCGGAGAGAAGAGGGGGGAGAAACAATAAATATAAAGCAAACATCGCACCACAAAGCATAATATGGCAAAACGCGGTGCTACGTGTGACCTAACGTAGTGCTCGGTGATACAGGCGAAGAGGAATAACATCCGGGAAAGTATTCCCGGTGTTACGGATTTTCAGACAGACGAAACAAAGGGGGAATGTTGCATGTTCGCTATGATAGGGATGCGTGGAGGACGAACGGACCGCGTATCTGGATTCGTCTCGTCGTTCTGAGCAACTTTCATATATAAATTATTTTCATCCGAGTTACGGATTATTTTATATGATTTTCCAAAGTTTTAGTCATTTTCTTTATTTTCAGGAAATGGTTTAATTCAAAAATAAATTAAATATTAATTGTAAGTGTAGACAAAGAAGTGTACACGTCAGTGGCATTAGAGGTTGACAGGTGGGCCTGTTGACTTGGTCAGCAGCCCAGTCAACAGAGGCTGACATGGGGCCCAGTCAACTGCATAGTCAGCAGTTGACTGGGTCAAAGTTGACTGGTCAAGGGGCACTATGGTCCCACCTGTCACTGATTGGGACTGCCCAGTCAGCAGGTTTGACTGGTCAATTGACCAGTGGGACCCCGCCGTCAGCGGCTGTCAGTTTATTTTAACCTAATCCACTTAAACAGTTCTCCGGGCCCCACATGTCATTGGCTGTAAATTAAAGAGAACATAATTTAACATGGGTTAATAATTAGTGCGATGGGGCCCGATGCCAGTGACTGTTAGCAGCGCGGTTAGGGGATAATTAGCACGGGCTGGCATTTGAACGCCCGCGCGCACGATGGTGCACTCCGGCAACCAGCAGCGGCGACGGTGGCCCACCGTAGATGCGCTCCGGCGACCAAACGGGCGGTGACCGCTACCTACGTGAGGTGTCCTACATGCCGCACCCACTGGTGCGAGTGGTTGGAGCTGGTGTAGCGACCACGATCCAAATGGACCGAAGTCTCTGTGTTCTGTGTCATCCCTGGATCGGTATGCTGACACACGGTACTCGAGGATTTATAACAGAGGTAAATCACATGTATTAAGTAACGTAAATACTATTACCTCAATCGATCATAGCGGAAGCAACAAAGGTTGTGGATTCCCATCAACACCAATGGCAAAGTTGAGTGTAGAAATCGTAACCCTAACGTGTCACTTACTCGTCGTAAGATAATCCTGCAACATGAGACGTTGCAGCCACAAAGGGTCAGTACATTGAATGTACTGGCAATTTCACACTGTAATGGTAATGATGAACAAAGCCTACAACTACATGCATATTTGGCTGGTGGAGGCTGTAAGGTTAAAGTTTTTGCGTAAAGCCAATTTTTCCCTACAACAAAGGAATAAGTTTTATTTTAACTATCATGGTGGTTGTTAAACATTGAGAGTGTAGACACCCTCTCAATCCATATTAATCATCATCATTAAAACCCAACAATATTTATTAAAGTAACATGATGAGATTCACATGATAATCCAAGTACTAGATACTCAAGACGTCCATAACCGGGGACACGGCTAATCATGATCAGTTTATACACTCTGCAGAGGTTTGTGCACTTTTCCCACAAGACTCGATCTCCTCCGTTTGGTTTCTTGCACTGCATGGTGTTGGAGAAATGGATGACCGAGACACAGTCTTTCCGAAGAGGTCCCTTTAACCGTATAGATAGGCCGGTACACCTACAATCCCTCTACATCTGCTAGCCCATCACGGAAAGGTTTCCCACAACTTACTCAACTATGCCAGAGCCCGTATTGGCATGTGGCTACACACGAAAGTTTCTAGTATGAATAATCTCATGATCCCTTTGAGCCTGGGTGGCGGTCCAAAAGAAAACAGGCAATCGCTGGAATACCCAGGTGCCAAAATCCACCCAGATGTGTGTTAAAGTTGCCACCTTAAGTTGAACCATTAATTAACAATCTCACATCTGTCATGGATACACTCAACCAATCCACGTCTACGAGCATAGCATAACCTATTTGCAAACTCAGAAGTAACTCCCAAAGGTTTGAATGTAATGCAGGTAATAGGTACTACCTCAATCTACTTCCCAATCCCACATGTTAATAGATCCTACTCATGCAATGTGTGAGGGTTTGACTAATGCAATGAAAACAGGGTAATTGGAAAGTATGATCAAAGTGTTACTTGCCTGCAATGTTGATGAAGATGATTCGCACTCAAAACTCTTGATATCTCTACTCGTCACACTCCGGTCAACCTATCGTACACAAGCAATAGTAACCACACATAAGCAATCACTCAGAAAGATCGGACAGAACGAATAAACACTTCGAAAAACTTCGAAAACAAACGAATGACTATTGAAACATAATTTTTTTTTCCAACAGTACCAAAATTATGTGAATTTGGCCTTATCAGAAAGTTTAGGTCAAGAGCTTCGATTTGCAAAAAGAATCAACTAAAACGGAGTTACGAAACTCAAGTTATGATCAAACGAAGTTAGAATCTAAAACTAGTTGAATTCAAATTTTAAAATTTTCAAAAACATGTTTAAGTTGTATTACTGGAAAGAGGGGATCGTAACGAAGAGGTGGGCGTTGGTTTCGTTGGATTTGGACCAACTGGTAAAAAGTTGCGGTCGTTTAAAGTTCAGGGGCTAAACTATAAATAAAGTATTTACATCTAAGTCCCTGGCAGAAATCTAAAGAAAAAGAAAAAGATTAAGTACTGAACGTTCGATTCGGGACTCTAACGAACGAAATCGTTAATTTTCAGATCCTAACTGACGAACGTTCAGTAGATACTTAACCTAAAAAAACCATAACTAAACGGTTTTTCCGAAAAACCGATCCAAGGAAACCAGACGGTTTTAGAGGTTTACCAAGTCGGCTGGTTTTCCGTTGAAAACCGCTGGGGCGGATCGGGTGCGGGTCGGACTCGGAGCTCCGGCCGGCGAGCTCCGGCGAGGGGCGGCAAACGGCGGTGGGCCGAGGCGTGCGTTGCAGGGCGTGGCCAGCAACGGGGCGACGACGTTGAGCAAAGCGGGCGAGGCGAGGGCAAGGCACGGCGCGGGTGGTGAGGCAGCAGCAGCCAGCAGCGGCGGCGACGGTGGTTCTGCAGCGGCGGCGGCGCGATGCGGGGAGAGAGAGGGGCGGTGTCGGGGCGGGGCCCTCGGGCTTTATAGGAGGAGGGGGAGGGGCTGTCGTGGGGAAGGTGCAAGGGGAAAGAGGCGGCGGCGAGACGTGCTGGGCACGGACGCCGAGGCGTGGAGGCGGCGGTTTCCTTCGGGAGCTCGGGAGCGGGCGAGCTGGGCTGGGCCTTGGCCTGGCAGTGGCTGGGCTGGCCCAGTTCAGCTGAGAAGATTTTTTTTAACAGACGACGAAAATAAAAGAAAAGGAAAATAATTTCAATATATAATATAGGCATATTTTATATCAAAATTTGCAGAAAAAGAAATCCTACAAGATGGACATTTTCCTACTTTCAAATAAAATGCCCACAAATTCTAATAAATCAAAAGGTGCTACTGATGCAATAAAATTCAATAAAGATCATTCTTAAAATACCAAAAGGAATTCAAATTTATTTTTCTGCAATTTTCTGCTCTAGGGAATCATGTTACCCTATTTTCCATGTAGTTTATTTTTTTGGCGAAAAATAATTTGAATAAAACCCAAATAACTCAATATTGAAATTGAGTTGCAGAAAATTTCAGAAAAACTTCCAACTCATATTTCCTATATTTTGAAGAAGTCATTTTATCTTCTCTCGGGAAAATCACTGAGTTGCTTAAAGTTTCTGAATTGAAAAGATTTCGAGGATGAAATTTAAAAATCCTTTCAAAGCCCTTTATCCTTTTAAAATAAATGGAAGAAGTCATATTATCTTCACTCTAGGGTTTTGTGTTGAAAAGAAATTGAATTCCCGGAGATCAAAATGCAAAGTGAAAGTTTTGGGAAAATCTTTTTATTCCCTCTCATTTAACTTTCAAAAGTTCAATTTCCACTCAATTTCACCCAGCACATCAAACTGCAATCAAATCTATCTATTTATTATAACATTCCAAAATTTAGAATTTTGGAATGTTACAAACCTACCACACTTAAAATGAATCTCATCCTCGAGATTCGGAGAGGCTAGCAAGAAATAGGTTAGGGTTTTGGGGTCTCCTAACAAATCCACTCATTGATATGGTCTGGTGTGCTACCACACTTAGGAATATGGATACTGTTCCATCAAAACTCAGGTACTCCATCCCTTGGGTTGACGGCGTCGGTCTTCTCAAATCTTTAGGGTATTTCCTTCTCTGGCTCTTTCGGTAGTGGCAAAATCTTTGTCCTCAATCCTTGTATCCTTTCATCCTGCTAAGGCTCTTTCAGGACTGGTTCTTCTTAACTGACGAGTCTGGCGCCAATACTAAACAAATATCGATATCTCATGGTGGTCGTCAAGCAAATTAACCGGGTCCCTGCAGAAAACGGGTATGGGCTTCATCCTCATCGTATATCCTACGGTTGGCAACAGCATGCCGTGTACAAGGGAAGAATTTCTATACCATTATAAGGTTTAAACAAAGTTTTGACATCGTCGTCTCTCTACTATAGGTAAGTCACTCAGATTTACCATCCCGTATAACAAAGGCGAATAATAAGAGTAAGTCGGTATGGTGATCAATCCATCCCGCACCCAAATCATTACCTTGTATATGGTTTAGTGAATCTCGAATTCTAACACTCGGTCATACTCACAAGCATTGCAAAATTTTCTCTTGTCAACGAACTAAGTTCGGATAAATCCATTGATTCTGCAAGCCAAACAAAACATCTAACGTTTCTTCACAACCCTCGGGTTTAACGTAACCACCTATAAAATCGTATGTTGGCCAAGTCGTAACTTCTTCCAGGGGTTTTCCTTCAGCAAGAGTGAGCTTGCTTCCTTGACAGGTCCTGGGGCCTGTGGGTTATGGCTCATCTCGTCACTAGCAACACTTGGGCTCATCCTCGGGTTGCAACTGATCATTCTTCCAACATCCAACTTCCTTGGCTTTCTTAAATCCATCCAATTATACCTTACTTCTCTGTGGGTAAAACTACGATGTAATTAGTCAGACTCATCCTTGGGCAGTCCATTCCAAGTCTGACGTAACCAACCACTAGCTAGTGTATTCGGGTAATGGTGTTTGGATTCTTCCACACTTAAAATGAATAACACTAGTTTCTTCAAAATCTTATGCCATGCATCATGTCTTCACCCTTCACTTATGTAGTAACAACTCATAGAATCCAAATCAATATCAGGCTGCTAACTTCATCGATTCTCAACTTACTACAGTCTACTGCATTTCCATTGCAGGCTTCAACTCAACTACTTAGCATAAGTCTCCTTCTCCTTGGGTCAATCTCTAGCAAAATGCCCTGCTTCACTACAGCAGAAGCATATTGGTTGTGACAAGTCTCGTGGTTCCCTTATAATTACGTAGCCTCCTTAGGTCCTCGACTTAGGGGTCCACTTCAGAACTTGTGTATCCTTAACTCATCCTTGGAGACACTATTGCTCCATACTTCAGAATTACCCCCTCTAAAAATCCAATTGTATTACTTTCCTTCATACTCTTGGGGTTTGCTTCATATCAACCATAACTCCAACTTATTTGTGCAAACTCTACTCCTTGGAGCAACACTTTCCTTTCTATTGGTCCAGGGTTCACTCAGAAAAGTATCGCCCTAAACAAAATGCACTGGTTAATCCTTAATCCATATTCTCCTCATATCAAATCTCTTATTATATCCTGAACCAGTATTCAAAACTCAATTTCAGAGGTGCTTCACTACAAATGTTGCCATCCACATAGTCGGGTATGGTCAACATTCCATCCATCTTTATTCCTAGATAAGGACGCTTCAGTCCCACTGGAATTGTACAATGTGATTCTTAAAATCATCAATCTTTTGATTCATCCTATTGGTCGTGTGCTTCATCTCCAGCATCTCTGCATGCACACCACTCAGGCATTCCTGAGCGTGACGAAGTCTTGCTTCAAGTATTTCTCCAATCTGACGTATGGCCTCCATAGCAGCTTCACGAACAGAGTCGAAGAACGTTGTTCGTGGTACTCGAGAGATGAAAAAGTATTGACCCATAGTCTTTGGGCAAACTCGTTTCACATGGTGGAGGTGTACCTCCACGTACCAAAGTTCAACTCCGTTCTCCATGAAGGGATAACCCTTGTAAACTGCATCTCCTTCCAGGTGAATATGCTTCATCATGTCCTTCAGGATCTTTGGATAATCTTGATCGCTAGTCAGGGTCATGATGGTTTCTGGGCCTTTGAGAAAAGACTCGTAAAGGGTTGCCATCTGTAGGCATAAGACAGAAGGGGTTCTCAGGACAACATACGGACATCCTTGGGTAAAATGGGGTCATCTGTCCGAGAATGGTTTCGGGTCAACTGGCCCATGGGTCTAGGTTTTGGTCCGGGTGAGATAGCAAGAGAGGCACTCACAATCATCCAACAACTCATAACATCTCCTTCTTAGACTCCAAAATATCAATTTCTATTACTTCACAAACTATTACAATGTTATTTCCATACTCAACTCAACATTGAAATAAAGGTGTATTCCATATTAATCTACATGCTTCATTCCAATATGAAGATATCAACTACTCAGATCAATCTTCCTCCGGTCTAGACCTTCTCTTGGCAAAATGCTCTACTTCCTTGTAGTGTAAACTAATGTCATACGACAGATCTAAGGGCTTCATGGTGACTATCCTGGTTCAGTGGGTTATTCGCTTCCTGGTTGGGCAATTGCTAGCATAATGACCTAATTCCTTACATCGGTAACATGTGATGTGACTCAGGTCCTTTTCCGCAGAATTTGGGTTGTTCTGAGGACACATGCTCTTTCTCTTCCTCGACTTCTTCGTTCCCATCAATTCTTCTATCTTTTGTGGATCAAACTCCACTTCTTCTGTCGGGAAGTCTCCCAGATACTCATGGCTTTCCTTCGTGCAATACTGTGAAAGGTGTCCTTCTTTTCCACATGAGTAACAAGCACGTGAGTAATATCTGTATAGTCCTTCTCCATCAGGGTCATCAATATCTTCCTCCATCGCGGATTCCCTTAAGGTTTCCTCGAGGACTTCTTTCATTGCTTCTTTCTTCTGCTGGACAGTTTGTTGTACCATGGGGTAAATGTGACACTGAGAAGGCACAAGAAACACGTAATCTGCCTAGTTGGGCATTCTTCAGCTAGGTGACTTCCTTCACAATTAAGGCATTCATCCTTATGCTCCTCCTGGGTGTGTCCTATTTCTCCACAAATCCTGCAGGCACAATGTTTCTTCTTTGGGTGGTCAGCACGCTTGCGGATGAGACGGGATCTTAGCAGGGTCTTCTTGAATTCTTCCCAATTTTCTGCTCTATTACATCCTTGTATGGATTGATGCATCTTCCACCATGTTGCAGCACTTTTTATAAAGTACTGGAGAGCGTATTGAACCTCATACTTCCTTGCAACCAAATTTTCCCTGAAGTGATCCTCCATGTTTTGTATCCATAGCTCTGCCTCTGGCTGGGTCATTGGTCCAGAGACTTCAAGTCCGTCTTCTTTCATCCTCTATTGGGTCCAAGGGTTTTGGGATGAGATAAGAGAGATGGGGAGAGATACACTCAACACAAACAATAGTTTTGAAAAGAAGGTTTTAGTTTGTGGCCGTCAGAAAACATCAAACAAATGACGGCTCACAATCGTCGCATCTAACGTAAGTACATAACAGGGGGTTGGTCTTCTAACGGTCATCATATCTTCAAAGTTGTCAACTCTTCAAATCTTCGGAGTATCCATGGTTGTAGCTTCATCACTTCCAATGTATGGTAAAATCCTCTTTACTCCGAAGTGGTCTAAATGGTAAAGGGTATTGTCTAACTATTTAAGGTCAAAGGGAAGATTTGACAAAGCTTAGAAAAGAAGAGAGATAAGAGTCTTTTGAAAAAGATAGTCTTAGAGAAAACTTTTCCTATGGTCTTGCCAGTTTCTAGGGTCATGTCCTACAGTCAACATGTGCTCTGATACTATCTTGTAGCGACCACGATCCGAATGGACCGAAGTCTCTGTGTTCTGTGTTATCCCTGGATCGGTATGTTGACACACACAGTACTCGAGGATTTATAACAGAGGTAAATTACATGTATTAAGTAACGTAAATACTATTACCTCAATCGATCATAGCGAAAGCAACAAAGGTTGTGGATTCCCATCAACACCAATGGCAAAGTTGAGTGTAGAAATCGTAACCCTAACGTGTCACTTACTCGTCGTAAGATAATCCTGCAACATGAGACGTTGCAGCCACAAAGGGTCAGTACATTGAATGTACTCGCAATTTCACACTGTAATGGTAATGATGAACGAAGCATACAACTACATGCATATTTGGCTGGTGGAGGCTGTAAGGTTAAAGTTTTTGCGTAAAGCCAATTTTTCCCTACAACAAAGGAATAACTTTTATTTTAACTATCATGGTGGTTGTTAAACATTGAGAGTGTAGACACCCTCTCAATCCCAATTAATCATCATCATTAAAACCCAACAATATTTATTAAAGTAACATGATGAGATTCACATGATAATCCAAGTACTAGATACTCAAGACGTCCACAACCGGGGATACGGCTAATCATGATCAGTTTATACACTCTGCAGAGGTTTGTGCACTTTTCCCACAAGACTCGATCGCCTCCGTTTGGTTTCTCGCACTGCATGGTGTTTGAGAAACGGATGACCGAGACACAGTCTTTCCGAAGAGGTCCCCTTAACCGGATAGATAGGCCGGTACACCTACAATCCCTCTACATCTGCTAGCCCATCACAGAAAGGTTTCCCACAACTTACTCAACTATGCCAGAGCCCATATTGGCATGTGGCTGCACACGGAAGTTTCTAGCATGAATAATGTCATGATCCCTTTGAGCCTGGGTGGCGGTCCAAAAGAAAACAGGCAATCGCTGGAATACCCAGGTGCCTCAGTCCACCCAGATGTGTGTTAAAGTTGCCACCTTAAGTTGAACCATTAATTAACAATCTCACATCTGTCATGGATACACTCACCCAATCCACGTCTACGAGCATAACATAACCTATTTGCAAATGCAGAAGTAACTCCCAAAGGTTCGAATGTAATGTAGGTAATAGGTACTACCTCAATCTACTTCCCAGTCCCACATGTTAATAGATCCTACTCATGCAATGTGTGAGGGTTTGACTAAAGCAATGAAAACTGGGTAATCGGAAAGTATGATCAAAGTGTTACTTGCCTGCAATGTTGATGAAGATGATTCGCACTCAAAACTCTTGATATCTCTACTCGTCACACTCCGGTCAATCTATCGTAAGCAAGCAATAGTAACCACACATAAGCAATCACTCAGAAAGATCGGACAGAACGAATAAACACTTCGAAAAACTTCGAAAACAAACGAATGACTCTTGAAACATAAAACAATTTCCAACAGTACCAAAATTATGTGAATTTGGCCTTATCAGAAAGTTTAGGTCAAGAGCTTCGATTTGCAAAAAGAATCAACTAAAACGGAGTTACGAAACTCAAGTTATGATTAAATGAAGTTTGAATCTAAAACTAGTTGAATTCAAATTTTAAAATTTTCAAAAACATGTTTAAGTTGTATTACTGGAAAGAGGGGATCGTAACGAAGACGTGGGCGTTGGTTTCGTTGGATTTGGACCAACCGGTAAAAAGTTACGGTCGTTTGAAGTTCAGGGGCTAAACTGTAAATAAAGTATTTACATCTAAGTCCATGGCAGAAATCTAAAGAAAAAGAAAAAGATTAAGTACCGAACGTTCGATTCGGGACTCTAAACGAACGAAATTGTTCGTTTTCATATCCTAACTGACGAACGTTCAGTAGATACTTAACCTAAAAAAACATAACTAAACGGTTTTTCCGAAAAACCGATCCAAGGAAACTGGACGGTTTTAGAGGTTTACCAAGTCGGCTGGTTTTCCGTTGAAAACTGCCGGGGCGGATCGGGCGCGGGTCGGACTCGGAGCTCCGGCCGGCGAGCTCCGGCGAGGTGCGGCAAACGGCGGTGGGCCGAGGCGGGCGTCGCAGGGCAGGGCCAGCAGCGGGGCGGCGACGTTGAGCAAAGCGGGCGAGGCGAGGGCGAGGCACAGCGCGGGCGGCGAGGCAGCAGCAGCCAGCAGTGGCGGCGATGGTGGTTCTGAAGCGGCGGCGGTGGAGCGATGCGGGGAGAGAGAGGGGCGGCGTCGGGGCGGGGCCCTCGGGCTTTATAGGAGGAGGGGGAGGGGCTATCGTGGGGAAGGGGCAAGGGGAAAGAGGCGACGGCGAGACGTGCTGGGCACGGACACCGAGGCGTGGCGGCGGCGGTTTCCTTCGGGAGCTCGGGGACGGGCGAGCTGGGCTGGGCCTTGGCCTGGCAGTGGCTGGGCCGGCCCAGTTCAGCTGAGACGATTTTTTTTAACAGACGACGAAAATAAAAGAAAAGGAAAATAATTTCAATATATAATATAGGCATATTATATATCAAAATTTGCAGAAAAAGAAATCCTACAAGATGGACATTTTCCTACTGTCAAATAAAATTCCCACAAATTCTAATAAATCAAAAGGTGCTACTGATGCAATAAAATTCAATAAAGATCATTCTTAAAATACCAGAAGGAATTCAAATTTATTTCTCTCCAATTTTCTGCTGTAGGGAATCATGTTACCCTACTTTCCATGTAGTTTATTTTTTGGAGAAAAATAATTTGAATAAAACCCAAATAACTCAATATTGAAATTGAGTTGCAGAAAATTTCAGAAAAACTTCCAACTCATATTTCCATATTTTGAAGAAGTCATTTTATCTTCTCTCGGGAAAATCATTGAGTTGCTTAAAGTTTCTGAATTGAAAAGATTTCGAGGATGAAATTCAAAAATCCTTTCAAAGCCCTTTATCCTTTTAAAATAAATGGAAGAAGTCATATTATCTTCACTCTAGGGTTTTGTGTTGAAAAGAAATTGAATTCCCGGAGATCAAAATGCAAAGTGAAATTTTTGGGAAAGTCATTTTATTCCCTCTCATTTAACTTTCAAAAGTTCAATTTCCAGTCAATTTCACTCAGCACATCAAACAGCAATCAAATCTATCTATTTATTATAACATTCCAAAATTTAGAATTTTGGGATGTTACAGCTGGGGGTGGTCGGAACGGAGACAAAGACGATAGCCGAGCGGCGGCCGGAGAGGAGCGTGGCAGCGGCAGGCGAAGCCGGCGACTCTGGTGACCAAAAGGCCAGCATCGAGCGCCAAACGGACGAGCGTGATGCGCCGCACCTAGTTGTACGTTCGGCTGGAGCTACGGGCGAACGAAACGGTGCTGGGGACGACGGACGGCGGCGACTACGGGCAGCACTAGCGGCAACCGTCGCTAGAGGCATGGGGAGGAGGGGGAAAAGGCCGTGGAAGGCCGGATGCTCATAGTGGTGGAGAAGGCCGTCGGAGGGGAGCGAATCGAGCGACGAGCTGACGGTGGTCGTGGGTGGAAGGGACAAAGTGGGCGGCCGTGATTGTTGTCCTCGGCATCGATCCGATGGCGTAGATGATGAAGACGATGCAGGAGCATCTCCCGAACACGGCAGAATGCTGAGAGGTCGATGGTCGTCGCGTGGATCGACGGCGGTCGTGGCGGCGATGTGCTCGTGCGAGAGGGGAGGCACGGATATGGGGAAAAGGAGGAGAGTGGGGGCGCCTAGGTTTTGCGGGAGAGAGGGGGGCAGGGGCTGATCTTATCCCCCCTGCGGCGCAGCAATGCGCGGCTCCTTGAGATCGCGGCCATGGCGCGTCGGCCTTCTCCTGTAGCGGGAGGACGACGAAAGGCTGGAGCTGGTGGGCCGGGCTGCACTGTTGCCACGGCTGGGCCAAGTGCACAGCGCCCGCTCTCCCTTTTTTTATTAATCTCTCTATTTTCCTTTTACAGAAATTGCCTTGCAATATTTCGAGCTGTCAAAAGGATTCTGTAAAAGGTGGGCCCTGGCCTCATAATTACATTGTAATAATATGTGTTGGCACCAAAAGTTTGGGGGCAATTAGAAACGTCTAATCATTTTTAGAAAATGAGGAGGTTAATTATTTTGCCGTTGAACCTACTTAATTAATTTCCAGGGGATTTTGGGAATTTTAATGAGGTTGATTTTATTTTTGTAATAGCTTTGGGGTTTTATACAATAATATGGGCATTTTAGTTTTTGACATTTGAAAACTTTAACTATTTGACTTTACTTTAAATTTGAATTTTGAATTGGTTCCGAACTATCGCGAGATTAGCAATAGTAATCGTGATGACGTGGCATCATTAGCAGAGGTTTACTGTAGCTGGATTGCCCGAGCGTCACACCACTACTCAAAGGTACAGCAAGGAATTCATTATTTGTTTATATTGGTGTTAAACCTACTGTACTCCAAGTTCTCTATGGTTCATATCCTACAATATTACTCATGGATGCATCGGAATAAGCAAACAACACACGAAAAACAGAATCTGTCAAAAACAGAACAATCTGTAGTAATCTGTAGGGTTCGCCTACTTCTGGAACTCCAAAAATTCAAACTAAATTGGTAAATTTGCGAAATTTGTCTACCAGTCAGAAGCAAAAAGAATCAACTAAAAATCACGCTCCAGTAAAATCTGAAGACTACTTTAGCGAGCGCTACCGATTCTGTTTTTCACAGCAAGATCAAATAAACTTCACACAAGTCTTACCAAAGGTTCTACTTGGCACAAACACTAAACAAAACATGAAACCACATCTAATCAGAGGCTAGATGCAATATTTATTCCCTAACAGCAACAAAAAAGAAGAAACATAAAATTGGGTTGCCTCCCACAAGCGCTATTGTTTTACGCCCCTAGCTAGGCACGATACAAGATAGATCTAGGTATTGCCATCGTTGGAAGGCAATCCATAAGTGACTCTCATGATAGATTCATATGGTAATTTGATTTTCTTTCTAGGAAAGTGTTCCATGCCTTTCCTTAATGGAAATTGGAATCTAATATTTCCTTCCTTCATATCAATAATTGCACCAATCGTTCTAAGGAAAGGTCTACCAAGAATAATAGGACATGAAGGATTGCAATCTATATCAAGAACAATGAAATCTATGGGCACATAATTCCTATTGGCAACAATAAGAACATCATTAATTCTTCCCATAGGTTTTCTTAATAGTGGAATCCGCAAGATGCAAATTTAAAGAAAAATCATCAAGCTCATGGAACCCTAACAAATCACACAAAGTTTTTGGGATAGTGGAGACACTTGCACCCAAATCACACAAAGCATAGCATTCATGATCTTTTATTTTTATTTTTTTAGTAGGTTCCCATTCATCATAGAGCTTTCGAGGTATAGAAACTTCCAACTCAAGTTTTTCTTCATAAGATTGCATCAAACCATCAACTATATGTTTAGTGAAAGATTTATTTTGACTATAAGCATGCGGAGAATTTAGCACGGATTGCAACAAGGAAATACAATCAATCAAAGAGCAATTATCATAATTGAATCCCTTTAAATCCAAAGTAGTGGGTTCATCACTATGCAAAGTTTTAATCTCTTCACTCCCACTTTTAGCAATTTTAGCATCAAGATCTAAAAACTCCGAATTATTGGGACACCTTAAAGAAGAATCATCTCCAATCCTATTCTCATCAAGATTAATACTAGAAAACAAGGATCTAATAGGAGACACATCAATAACTTTCAGATCTTCATCTTTATTTCCACGGTAACTAGAAGAACACGATTTAATATAACTTTCTCTTTTAGCATGCATTCTAGCGGTTCTTTCTTTGCATTCATCAATGGAAATTCTCATGGCTTTGAGAGACTCATTGATATCATGCTTAGGTGGGATAGATCTAAGTTTCAAAGAATCAACATCAAGAGTA
Source organism: Secale cereale (assembly GCA_902687465.1). Lineage (NCBI taxonomy): Eukaryota > Viridiplantae > Streptophyta > Magnoliopsida > Poales > Poaceae > Secale > Secale cereale. Next base: position 793,859,507 of record LR738710.1, on the reverse strand, counting down.
ATTCTATCCACGCTTCTAGCCAATTCATCAACTTTAAGAAATTTCTCTTCAAGCATAGCATTGAAATTCTTTTGCAAGATCATAAACTCCTTAACACTAGTTTCAAATTCAGAAGGCATCTTTCCATAAGAGTTGTTGTAGGAATTACTAAAATTATTGGAGGAAATACTAGGAAAAGGCCTAGGATTAAAATTACCTCTATAAGCATTGTTACCAAAATTATTCCTACCAACAAAATTCACATCCAAAGATTCATTGTTATTCTCAATCAAAGTGGACAAAGGCATATCATTAGGATCAGAGGAAGCACTCTTAGCAGCAAACAATTTCATAAGTTCATCCATCTTTCCACTCAAAACACTAATTTCTTCGATACCATGCACTTTTTTACTAGTAGATCTTTCGGTGTGCCATTGATAATAATTAACCATAATATTATCTAAGAGTTTGGTAGCTTCTCCTAAGGTAGTTTCCATGAAAGTGCCTCCGGCGGCCGAATCTAAAAGATTTCTAGAAGCAAAATTCAAGCCAACATAAAAGTTCTGAATAATCATCCATAGATTCAAACCATGTGTAGGGCAATTATGTATCATCAATTTCATTCTCTCCCAAGCTTGTGCACCATGCTCATGATCTAGTTGCTTAAAATTCATAATATCGTTCCTGAGAGAGATGATCTTAGCAGGTGGGAAATACTTAGAGATAAAAGCATCTTTGCACTTATTCCATGAATCAATGCTATTTCTAGGCAAAGAGAAAAATCAAGTTTTAGCACGATCTCTAAGTGAAAACGGAAATAACTTCAATTTAACAATATCGTTATCCGTATCCCTTTTCTTTTGCATATCACACAAATCAACAAAGTTGTTTAGATGGGTAGCGGCATCTTCACTAGGAAGGCCGAAGAATTGATCTTTCATGACAAGATTCAACAAAGCAACATTGATCTCATAAGATTCAACATCGGTAATAGGAGCAATCGGAGTGCTAATAAAATCATTGTTGTTGGTATTGGAGAAGTCACACAATTTGGTATTGTTCTGACCCATAGTGACAAGCAAGCAATCCAAAACACACAAGCGAACAAGAAGCAAGCAAACGAAAAACACAAGGCGGAAGAAGGGCAAATAAAACAACAAGGGTGAAGTGGGGGAGTGGAAAACGAGAGGCAAATAAATGTAATGCGAAGGATAAGGGTTTGTGATAGGTACTTGGTATATGACTTTTGCGTAAGCCTCCCCGGCAATGGCGCCATAAATTCTTCTTGCTACCTCTTGAGCTTGCATTGTATTCCCTCGAAGAGGAAAGGGAGATGCAGCACAGTAGCGTACGTATTTCCCTTAGTTTTTTAGAACCAAGGTATCAATCTAGTAGGAGACCACGCACCAGCCCCTCGCACCTGCACAAACAAATAAGAACTTTGCAGCCAACGCGATAAGGGGTTGTCAATCCCTTTACGGTCACTTACAAGAGTGAGATCTGATAGAGATGATAGTTATATATTTGGTATTTTTGGTTTAATAAAACAACAAATAAAAGCAAGAAAAGTAAAGTAGATGTAGATTGATATGTTGAGAATAGACCCCGGGGCCATAGTTTTCTCTAGTGGCTTCTCTCATGATAGCGGTATTCTACGGCGGGTAAACAAATTACTGTCGAGCAATTGATAGGAAAGCGAATAATTATGAGACTATCTAGGCATGATCATTGTATATAGGCATCACGTCCGAGACAAGTAGACCGAAATGATTCTGCATCTACTACTATTACTCCACACATCGACCGCTATCCAGCATGCATCTAGTGTATTGAGTTCATACGAACAGAGTAACGCTTTAAGAAAGATGACATGATGTAGAGGGATAAACTCAAGTAATGTGATGAAAACCCCATCTTTTTATCCTCGATGGCAACAATACAATATTTGCCTTCCTGCCCCTACTGTCACTGAGAAAGGACACCGCAAGATTGAACCCAAAGCCAAGCATTTCTCCCATTGCAAGAACTAAAGATCTAGTAGGCCAAACCAAACCAATAATTCCAAGACACTTGCAAGGATATTATGAGCACACATAAAAAGTTCAGAGAAGAACCAAATATCTTTCATAGATAACCTTGATCATAAACTCACAATTCATCGGATCTCGACAAACACACCGCAAAAAGAGATTACATCGAATAGATGTCCTTGAAGACCGAGGAGAACTTTGTATTGAGATCCAGAGAGAGAGAACAAGCCATCTAGATACTAGCTATGGACCCGAAGGTCTGTGGTAAACTACTCACAACTCATGGTGAGGGCGATGATGATGATGATGATGAAGGCCTCCGTGATGGATCCCCCTCCCGGAACAGGCTCCAAGATGGGATCTCCACGGGAACAGAAGCTACGGCGGTGGAATTAGGGTTTTGTCTCTGCCTATGGAGTTTCTGGGGTACGTAGGTATATCTAGGAAGAAGGAGGGCATCGGGGGCCATGTGGGCCAGCCTCGAGGCAGGGGGCGCGCCCCCACCCTCGAGGGCAGCCCAGTTGTCCCCTGACTTGGTCCTGACGTTTTCCGTGCGGGATTTCCTCCAAAAATATCTCTCGCGAAGGTTTTATTCCGTTTAGACTCCGTTTGATATTCCTTTTCTGCAAAACCCTGAAATAGGCAAAAAAACAGCAATCTGGACTGGGCCTTTGGGTTAGTAGGTTAGTCCCCAAAATGATATAAAAGTGAATGATAAAGCCCATTAAACATCCAAGACTTCATAAATAATAGCATGGAACAATCAAAAATTATAGATACGTTGGAGACGTATCAGCCCCCCTGGCAGATCTCTTTCGCCAGATAGTTTTTATATTTTCTGAAACGGTGTTTCGTGGAGTTCGGAGCTTTTTGAGTTGTGCAGAATAGGTCTCCAATGTTTGCTCCTTTTCCAGCCCAGATTCCAGCTGCCGGCATTCTCCCTCTTCATGTAAACCTTGTAAAATAAGAGAGAAAAGGCATAAGTATTGTGACATAACGTGTAATAACAGCCCATAGTGCAATAAATATCAACATAAAAGCATTATGCAAAATGGATGTATCATTGGGCCCCCTTGCTTCACACCTCTAGAAGATCTAAAGTAAGGTCCTATCTCGCCGTCGATATTCATGGCGGTGTTTCCAGACCTCGCCATCTACATAATCCAAGAGCGCCAACGCTCATCAAACCCTCATCTCTGAAGCACTAACCTCAGGAAGGAACAGTCCAGGCGATCATATGCCTTTTGGAAGTCTAGCTTGAGGAAGGGGCCCTTGTGGCCCCGCGATGTCATCTCATGAACAATTTCATGGAGGGCCAGGATCCCCTCACGGATCCTCCGACCCTTCAGGAACGTGGTTTGGAGGTGACACGCAATCCGCTTCGGCACCGGGGCTAGGCAAGTGACGCACACCTTCGCAAAGATCCGCTCCAACACGTTAATCACTGCGATCGACCTAAAGTGTCGGATATCAGTAGCCGCAACTACTTTGGGGATAAGGGATATCACACCATAGTTTATCCGGGACATGTCAAATGTTCCCATATAGAATTCATGGAACATAGGCATGATAACCGGTTGTATGACATCCCAGATTTTCTAGAAGAAAGCAACTGGGAGGCCGTCTGGGCCTGGGGCAGGTCCTGCCTTCATCGAGGCGATCACTCGACCCACCTCCTCTTGCAAGAAGAGGAGGGTCAGATCTTGATTTTCACTATCAGAGACCCTGTCCTCAAGGGGCCAGAAGTCTTCGGAAAGGGAGACTCCTCCACGGGGTTCTGCCGTGAAGAGCTCCTTATAGAAGGAGTAAATGTGGGCACTAATATCTGCCGGCTGCTCCAGGAGGGAGTCACCCTCCCAAAGACACGAAATGACACACTTCCGCCTCCGCCCCAGCGGCCGCTGTTTTCCAAAAAAAATTGGGTTCCTTTTTTACATGATCTGACACTAATTCAGAGTGTTTTTCCAAGAAAAAAGGTGCGACCCCAGCAAGATTTTATGCCAATTCAAGGGGTTTTCTGCACAATTCCAAATTCTAGTCACTGACAGTGGCCCAGGGGCACACTGGCACGCCATGTAGGCACCGTTGAAGTCTACGGACAGAAATTGCACAGTATTTGCACCCTGACACAAGTTTATGCGCCATTTTTATGTATTTTTTAACTTTAGACACCAAAGTGATCATCCTTGTGCAACTTCATGCACCACGGGTGTATTTGCCTCAATTTATTAAAGTTCATATAGTTTCTCTTAAGATAAATCTGACGTCCAGAGTGAAATTGAAACTAAGGGACGCCAAGGACTACGAAAGCCATTGTCGTAATCACAAGGGGTATAATTGATTACCTTATTCTCCAACCAAAACACGCCCAAAATATAAGATGGTCAGTAGCATTAACATATCTGCGTAGATTTCTTAATATTTTACAAAAAAGAATGATCAAATCTTGACAAGCAATGAGGTCAACTGTAGCATGTGTATACCCTCCCCTGGATCGTCCTAGTCCTCCTCTCTGCTCTACGCATGTGTAAGTGTAACCGACTCTGCACTCAAAGTAGTGGTACAGCCGACGGAAAGCATCACCGGATCTCTACGGCATGTAGCACTCGGGCGGCGAGCCGTAGGGGAACCTCCTGCTGTCCGCGCAGTAGTTGTACACCATGTACGTGTCCCGCGCCCACTTCATGGCCTGCTGCGCCGTCGCGTCCATCTCCTGGTCGTAGTACCCGCCACCGCCCGGCGACGAGGTGGTGACGGTGAAGTTGCGGTACTGCGCGACGAAGGGCGCCAGCGACCAGTCCGTCTTGACGCGGCCGCCCTGCGTCGCCCAGTCCTCCGCGTTCCACAGGCTCCCGTACAGCCGCATCCGCTGCCACGACGGGAACGCCACGCCCTTGTCCGCGTGGTTCTTCACCTCCCGGACCGGCGTGCCGTCCACCAGCACGCTGCAGAGCAACCGTGTCAGTTTGGTCACCCATGCCATGGATTGGATCAATGCGCACTGCGGATGGGATGGGCTACTCACAGGATGTGCAGGGGAGTCCAGACGATGGAGTAGGTGTGGAAGTCGGCGGTGGGGTCGAACCAGAGGTGGAACTGCTGCTCCTTGTTGCCGGCGCCGTTGATGTAGACGTTGGTGTGGAGCGTGTACGGCTCGCCGGTGGAGTTGCCCAGGAACTCCAGGTCGATCTCGTCGTGGTTCGCCCATGACCCCTCCGACAGGAACTGCAGTATTTACATTGGCATACATGAGCTCGCGATCAAACCCAAAAAAATGCACATTGATCGAGCCTCGGAAAGGGTATGGCCAGCAATCTTACGTAGCACGTGGTGACCGTGCCGGCGGAGTTGCCGGGGGCGAGCTTGATCTGCAGGTCGGTGCGCGCGTAGAGGTACGTGTCCTTGGACCGGAAGCCGGAGCCGGAGTTGCGGTCGAGCGACAGCGACATGACCTGGCCGTCGGCCGAGACCGTCCCGTGGCCGCCATGGCCCCAGTTCACCTCCAGGCGGTCGTCGATTCTCCCCCAGGCCGCCGCCGTCCGCGCGGCAATGCAGAGCGCCACGAGCACTACGCAGGCATAGGCCTGCTTCGAGCTCACGGCCATCACTAGCTCGTAAAAGGAGTCGTGCGATGAAATGAAAGAGATCGATCAGCTGAAAGAGGGACGGCCGGTGATGCAGTGATGGGTCGGTGCGTCCCTGTTTCGAGGCTTATATAGAATTTTGATCACGAGGCGGTTGGGGCAATGAAGGAAGGAAGGAAGGAAGGAAGGAATCGATCGAGGAGGAGGAGAATGACAGCCCGGACACATCAGGTGCGGGCGACGACACAGGGGCATGTGGGCTGGCGACGCCGCGGAGGTCGGCCGGGGAGCTGCGGAGATTATATCGGTATATAAACATGGGATTAAAGCATCTCCAAAGCTGTCCTGCAAATTTGCTCCGGCGTCAGTCCACAGACAGGTGGACCAGTCAACGAACATTAATGTAGGAGGCCGTGATCCAGCGCTGGCCTCATATATTTCAACAACATTTTTAACTAATCGAACGAAATTCGCGCAAACACGATAGATTTCATATAAACCGAATAACATTCATGCGAACACGGCGAACTTTAATTACATTTCAAACATTTAAAACAAAAAAACCTACAACGGCCGATGTCTAAGCCCTTGTTCCCTTCCTGGGTCTATCTCATCCATCCGCTGTCTCCATGAGCACCGGTATTAAGACCGATGAAGTCTTGTGAAGGTCAACAAGGAACACGGCATGCGCGAGGCTCGTCGCCGCCTCGTGCGACATTGGCCGGGCACCTATGGGCGTAGCCCGCATGGCCAGGTACGAGCACGTCTTTCTTTTTTATGAGGGGCCCGAACCGGAGTTGTGTCACGTGTATAGTTCCCTCCCTCCCTAAATTTCAATACATCAGTTTTTGTTGAAATAAATATGAACACAAATGTACATGCAAATCAATATATGGATGGACTGAAATGAATAGGTATTGAAATGCAAACGATCTAGTAATTGGAATCGTTATGCGTTCAAATGGATCTATTCTAAGGAGTTGTAGTTGGATTGCGGAATTTAGTAAAGTGATATTACACATTAACATGAATTAGTTAATGAATAATTGAATGTTGATTGTGACGGAATAGACACTGAAGTTTGTTTACATTTTTGTAATGAAAATGGATATGGTTTTTGTTAAACATTAACATTTGGTACTGGATTTTGAAATTGCTTTTTATTTTCTACTAAACTTGGAATTGGTATGATTGTTTAATAAAACGGGATGATTCATTTTGAAATTTATGGTATCCTATATACCTGAAAAGTACATCCCCAATATCTGATTTATCTTAACATTCAATCTATCCAACTAATCACAAATGTCCCACGCATGCCATCATCCATTTAAATGCCCATGCGAGCTATTCACATCATCAACTGCACGCAATAAATTAACTTCCCACTTTTCATCACATACATGCCCTCCACATCATCAGGCGTTGATTCAACCATTCAACTTTTCACTTTCCAATTTCTACCACCTGCAAGTTGTCCACACCATCAAAGAACATGACAACACTCCACATTAGTATATTTAAATTTTATGTTTCAACAATAAACAATTGAACTTGAATGTCACAAGACAGGATAGCATGCATCCATCCTCCATTTACATCTAGGTTGAATATGGTGTGGTACTATTATCATATATTCTAATTTGTTTTTCATCAGTTCATTTCTAAAAATTACCGCAACAATGTGTGGGTCATTATCTAGTCAATATTAATTTGTGGTACGGAAATTGTGACTTTTTGTACAAATAATGTGTTTTTGTGGTACTGAAATATATGATATGTGGTAATGAAATTGAGGTTTGTGAAAATGACATTGATAAATTATTGGTCTTTAGCATTTAAGATGATGGAATTTGCGATCTATGGTATTGATATTGAAATTTCTGATACTGGAAACAATGAATTTTAATATTGAAATTGAGATGCATCTACTTTGCTTATTGACATGTATCATGTTGGGTAACGTAGTATTTTAAAATTTTCCTACGATCACGCAAGATCTATCTACCAGATGCATAGCAACGAGAGGGGAGAGTGAGTCTACGTACCCTCGTAGACCGAAAGCAGAAGCGTTAGAACAACGCGGTTGATGTAGTCGTACGTCTTCACGGCCCGACCGATCAAGCACCGAAACTACGGCACCTCCGAGTTCTAGCACACGTTCAGCTCGATGACGTCCCTCGAACTCCGATCCAGCCGAGTGTCGAGGGAGAGTTCCGTCAGCACGACGGCGTGGTGACGATCTTGATGTTCTACCGTCGCAAGGCTTCGCCTAAGCACCGCTACAATATTTATCGAGAAGAACTATGGTGGAGGGGGGCACCGCACACGGCTAAGAGATCAAGAGATCAATTGTTGTGTCTAGAGGTGCCCCCTTGCCCCCGTATATAAAGGAGGGAGGGAGAGGCCGGCCCTAGAGGGGGCGCACCAAGTGTGGGGAGTCCTACTAGGACTCCCAAGTCCTAGTAGGATTCCCCTTTCCTTTCCGGAATAGGAGAGAAGGAAAGAGGGGGAGAGGGAGAAGGAAAAGGGGGCTGCACCCCTTGTCCAATTCGGACCAGAAGGGGGGGTGCACGCCTCCTTCCTTTTGGCCTCTCTCCTCTATTCCCGTAACTCCCCGATACTTCGAAAATACCCGAATCACTCGGAACCTTTCCGATGTCCGAATATAGTTGTCCAATATATCAATTTTTACGTCTCGACCATTTTGAGACTCCTCGTCATGTCCCCGATCTCATCCGGGACTCCGAACTCCTTCGGTACATCAAAACTCATAAACTCATAATAAAACTATCATCGAAACCTTAAGCGTGCGGACCCTACGGGTTCGAGAACTATGTAGACATGACCGAGACACGTCTCCGGTCAATAACCAATAGCGGAACCTGGATGCTCATATTGGCTCCCACATATTCTACGAAGATCTTTATCGGTCAAACCGCATAACAACATACATTGTTCCCTTTGTCATCGGTATGTTACATGGCCGAGATTCGATCGTCGGTATCTCAATACCTAGTTCAATCTCGTTACCAACAAGTCTCTTTACTCGTTCCGTAATACATCATCCCGCAACTAACTCATTAGTTGCAATGCTTGCAAGGCTTATAGTGATGTGCATTACCGAGTGGGCCCAGAGATACCTCTCCGACAATCGGAGTGACAAATCCTAATCTCGAAATACGCCAACCCAACAAGTACCTTCGGAGACACCTGTAGAGTACCTTTATAATCACCCAGTTACGTTGTGACGTTTGGTAGCACACAAAGTGTTCCTCCGGTATTCGGGAGTTGCATAATCTCATAGTCATAGGAACATGTATAAGTCATGAAGAAAGCAATAGCAGTAAAACTTAAACGATCATAGTGCTAAGCTAACGGATGGGTCTTGTCCATCAGATCATTCTCCTAATGATGTGATCCCGTTGATCAAATGACAACTCATGTCTATGGCTAGGAAACATAACCATCTTTGATCAATGAGCTAGTCTAGTAGAGGCATACTAGGGACACTCTGTTTTGTCTATGCGTTCACACATGTATTAAGTTTCCGGTTAATACAATTCTAGCATGAATAATAAAAATTTATCATGATATAAGGAAATAAATAATAACTTTATTATTGCCTCTAGGGCATATTTCCTTCAGTCTCCCACTTGCACTAGAGTCAATAATCTAGTTCACATCGCCATGTGATTTAACACCGATAGTTCACACCGTCATGTGATTAACCACCAAAGGGTTTACTAGAGTCAATAATCTAGTTCACATCGCTATGTGATTACCACCCAAAGAGTACTAAGGTGTGACCATGTTTTGCTTCGTGAGAGAAGTTTAGTCAACGGATCTGTCACATTCAGATCCGTATGTATTTCGCAAATGTCTATGTGTCTACAATGCTCTGCATGGAGCTACTCTAGCTAATTGCTCCCACTTTCAATACGCATCCAGATTGATACTTAGAGTCATCTGGATTTAGTGTCAAAGCTTGCATCGGCGTAACCCTTTACGACGAACTCTTTATCACCTCCATAATCGAGAAACATTTCCTTAGTCATCCAGTTACTAAGGATAATGTTGACCGCTGTACAGTGATCTACTCCTGGATCACTATTGTACTCCTTGACAAACTCATGGCAAGGTAGGTACACAACATGTTTGGTACACAACATGGCATACTTTATAGAACCTATGGCTGAGGCATAGGGAATGACTTTCATTCTCTCTATATTTTTCTGCCGTGGTCTGGCTTTGAGTCTTACTCAACTTCACACCTTACAAGTCAGGTAAGAACTCCTTCTTTGACTGATCCATTTTGAACTACTTCAAAATCATATCAAGGTATGTACTCATCGAAAGTCTTATCAAGCGTCTTGATCTATCTCTATAGATCTTGATGCCCAATATGTAAGCAGCTTCACCAAGGTCTTTCTTTGAAAAACTCCTTTCAAACACTCCTTTATGCTCTCCAGAAAAATTCTACATCATTTCCGATCGACAATATGTCATTCACATATACTTATCAGAAAGGTTGTAGTGCTCCCACTCACTTCTTGTAAATACAGGCTTCACCGCAAGTCTGTATAAATCTATATGCTTTGATCAACTTATCAAAGCGTATATTCCAACTCCGAGATGCTTGCACCAGTCCATAGATGGATCGCTGGAGCTTGCACATTTTGTTAGCACCTTTAGGATTGACAAAACCTTCTGGTTGCATCATATACAAGTCTTCTTTAATAAATCCATTAAAGAATGCAATTTTGTTATCCATTTTCCAGATTTCATAAAATGCGGCAATTGCTAACATGATTCGGACAGACTTAAGCATCGCTACGGGTGAGAAAGTCTCATCGTAGTCAACTCCTTGAACTTGTTGAAAAACTTTCGCAACAAGTCGAGCTTTGTAAACAGTAACATTACTGTCAGCGTCAGTCTTCCTCTTGAAGATCCACTTATTTTCGATGGCTTGCCGACCATCGGGCAAGTCAACCAAAGTCCACACTTTGTTCTCATACATGGATCCCATCTCAGATTTCATGGTCTCAAGCCATTTTGCGGAATCTGGGCTCATCATCGCTTCCTCATAGTTCGTAGGTTCATCATGGTCCAGTAACATGACTTCCAGAACCGGGTTGCCGTACCACTCTGGTGCGGAACGTACTCTGGTTGATCTACGAAGTTCAGCAGTAATTTGATCCGAAGTTTCATGATCATCATCATTAGCTTCCTCACTAATTGGTGTAGGAATCACTGGAACCAGTTTCTGTGATGTACTACTATCCAATTCGGGAGAAGGTACAATTACCTCATCAAGTCCCACTTTCCTCCCACTCACTTCTTTCGAGAGAAACTCCTTCTCTAGAAAGGATCCACTCTTAGCAACAAAGACCTTGCCTTCGGATCTGTGATAGAAGGTGTACCCAACAGTTTCTCTTGGGTATCCTATGAAGATTTACTTCTCCGATTTGGGTTCGAGCTTATCATGTTGAAACTTTTTCACATAAGCATCGCAGTCCCAAACTTAAAGAAATGACAGCTTAGGTTTCTCGTCAAACCACAGTTCATACGGTGTCATCTCCACGGATTTAGATGGTGCCCTATTTAACGTGAATGTATCTGTCTCTAATGCATAACCCCAAAAGCGATAGTGGTAGATCGGTAAGAGACATCATCGATCGCACCATATCTAATAAAGTACGGTTATGACGTTCGGACGCACCATTACACTATGGTGTTCCAGGTGGCGTGAGTAGTGAAACTATTTCACATTGTTTTTACTGAAGGCCAAACTCGCTAACTCAAATATTTTACCTCTACGATCATATCGTAGAAACTCTTATTTTCTTGTTACGATGATTCTCCACTTCACTCTGAAATTCTTTGAACTTTTCAAATGTTTTAGACTTGTGCTTCATTAAGTAGATATACCCATATCTGCTCAAATAATCAGTGAAGGTCAGAAAATAACGATACCCGCCGCGAGCTTCAACACTCATTGGTCCACATACATCTGTATGTATGATCTCCAACAAATCTGTTGCTCGCTCCGTTATTCCGGAGAACGGAGTTTTAGTCATCTTGCCCATGAGGCATGTTCGCAAGCACCAAGTGATTCATAATCAAGTGATTCCAAAAGTCCATCACTATGGAGTTTCTTCATGCGCTTTACACCATTATGACCTAAACAGCAGTGCCACAAATAAGTTGCACTATCATTATTAACCTTGCATCTTTTGGCTTCAATATTATGAATATGTGTATCACCACGATCGAGATCCAACAAACTATTTTCATTGGGTGTATGACCATCGAAGGTTTTATTCATGTAAACAGAATAACAATTATTCTATGAATTTAAATGAATAACCGTATTGCAACAAATATGATCAAATCATATTCATGCTCAACGCAAATGCCAAATAACATTTATTTAGGTTTTACACTAATCCCGAAAGTATAGGGAGTGTGCGATGATGATCATATCAATCTTGGAACCACTTCCAACACACATCGTCACTTCACCTTTAACTAGTCTCTGTTCATTCTGCAATTCTCGTTTCGAGTTACTAATTTTAACAACTGAACCGGTATCAAATACCCAGGGGTTGCTATGAACACTAGTAAAGTACACATCAATAATCTGTATATCAAAATATACCTTTGTTCACTTTGCCATCCTTCTTATCCGCCAAGTATCTAGGGCAGTTCCACTTCCAGTGACCATTTCCTTTGCAGTAGAAGCACTTAGTTTCAGGCTTGAGTTTTAGCTTTGGGTTTCTTCACGGGAGTGACAACTTGCTTGTCATTCTTCTTGAAGTTCCCCTTCTATCCCTTTGCCCTTTACTTGAAACAAGTGGTCTTGTTAACCATCGACACTTGATGTTTTTTCATGATTTCTACTTCGCCGACTTCAGCATTGCGAAGAGCTCGGGAATTCCTTTCGTCATCCCTTGCATATTATAGTTCATCACGAAGTTCTACTAACTTGGTGATAGTGACTAGAGAACTTTGTCAATTACTATCTTATCTGGAAGATTAACTCCCACTTGATTCAAGTAATTGTAGTACCCAGACAATCTGAGTACATGCTCACTGGTTGAGCTATTCTCCTCCATCTTGTAGGCAAAGTACTGTCAGAAGTCTTATACCTCTCGACACAGGCATGAGTATGAAATACTAATTTCAACTCTTGGAACATCTTATATGCTCCGTGGCATTCAAAACTTTTTTGAAGTCCTGGTTCTAAGCCATAAAGCATGGTGCACTTAAACTATCAAGTAGTCATCATACCGAGCTTTTGTCAAAACGTTCATAACGTCTACATCTGCTCCTGCAATAGGTATGTCACCTAGCGGTGCATCAAGGACATAATTTTCTGTGCAGCAATGAGGATAATCCTCAGATCACGGAACAATTCCGCATCATTGCTACTAACATCTTTCAACTTAGTTTTCTCTAGGAACATATAAAAAATAAACGGGGAGCAACATCGCGAGCTATTGATCTACAACATAGATATGCTAATACTACGAGGACTAAGTTCATGATAAATTAAAGTTCAATTTAATCATATTACTTAAGAACTCCCACTTAGATAGACATCCCTCTAGTCATCTAAATGATCACGTGATCCAAATCAACTAAACCATGTCCAATCATCACGTGAGATGGAGTAGTTTCAATGGTGAACATCTTATGTTGATCATATCTACTATATGATTCACGCTCGACCTTTCGGTCTCCAGTGTTCCGAGGCCATATCTGCACATGCTAGGCTCGTCAAGTTTAACCCGAGTATTCTGCGTGTGCAAAACTGGCTTACACCCGTTGTATTTGAACGTAGAGCTTATCACACCCGATCATCACGTGGTGTCTCGGCACGACGAACTTTCGCAACGGTGCATACTCAGGGAGAACACTTATACCTTGAAATTTAGTAAGGGATCATCTTATAATGCTACCGTCGAACTAAGCAAAATAAGAAGCATAATAAGATAAACATCACATGCAATCAAAATATGTGACATGATATGGTCATCATCATCTTGTGCTTTTGATCTCCATCTCCAAAGCACCGTCATGATCACCTTCGTCACCGGCGCGACACCTTGATCTCCATCGTAGCATCGTTGTCGTCTCGCCAACTATTGCTTCTACGACTATCGCCACCGCTTAGTGATAAAGTAAAGCAATTACATGGCGATTGCATTTCATACAATAAAGCGACAACCATATGGCTCCTGCCAGTTGCCGATAACTTTAAAAAACATGATCATTTCATACAAAACCGTATAACTCATCATGTCTTGACCATATCACATCACAACATGCCCTGCAAAAACAAGTTAGACGTCGTCTACTTTGTTGTTGCAAGTTTTACATGGCTGCTACGGGCTTAGCAAGAACCGTTCTTACCTACGCATACAAAACTACAACGATATTTCGTCAAGTATGTGTTGTTTTAACCTTCACAAGGACCGGGCGTAGCCACACTTGATTCAACTAAAGTTGGAGAAACTGACACCCGCCAGCCACCTGTGTGCGAAGCACGTCGGTAGAACCAGTCTCGCGTAAGCGTACGCGTAATGTCGGTCCGGGTAGCTTCATCCAACAATACCGCCGAATCAAAGTATGACATGCTGGTAAGCAGTATGACTAGTATCGTCCACAACTCACTTGTGTTCTACTCGTGCATATCATCTACGCATAGACCTGGCTCATGATGCCACTGTTGGGTAACGTAGTATTTTAAAATTTTCCTACGATCACGCAAGATCTATCTACCAGATGCATAGCAACGAGAGGGGAGAGTGAGTCTACGTACCCTCGTAGACCGAAAGCAGAAGCGTTAGAACAACGCGGTTGATGTAGTCGTACGTCTTCACGGCCCGACCGATCAAGCACCGAAACTACGGCACCTCCGAGTTCTAGCACACGCTCAGCTCGATGACGTCCCTCGAACTCCGATCCAGCCGAGTGTCGAGGGAGAGTTCCGTCAGTACGACGGCGTGGTGACGATCTTGATGTTCTACCGTCGCAGGGCTTCGCCTAAGCACCGCTACAATATTTATCGAGGAGAACTATGGTGGAGGGGGGCACCGCACACGACTAAGAGATCAAGAGATCAATTGTTGTGTCTAGAGGTGCCCCCCTGCCCCCGTATATAAAGGAGGGAGGGAGAGGCCGGCCCTAGAGGGGGCGCACCAAGTGTGGGGAGTCCTACTAGGACTCCCAAGTCCTAGTAGGATTCCCCTTTCCTTTCCGGAATAGGAGAGAAGGAAAGAGGGGGAGAGGGAGAAGGAAAAGGGGGCTGCACCCCTTGTCCAATTCGGACCAGAAGGGGGGGTGCACGCCTCCTTCCTTTTGGCCTCTCTCCTCTATTCCCGTAACTCCCCGATACTCCGAAAATACCCGAATCACTCGGAAACTTTCCGATGTCCGAATATAGTTGTCCAATATATCAATTTTTACGTCTCGACCATTTTGAGACTCCTCGTCATGTCCCCGATCTCATCCGGGACTCCGAACTCCTTCGGTACATCAAAACTCATAAACTCATAATAAAACTATCATCGAAACCTTAAGTGTGCGGACCCTACGGGTTCGAGAACTATGTAGACATGACCAAGACACGTCTCCGGTCAATAACCAATAGCGGAACCTGGATGCTCATATTGGCTCCCACATATTCTACGAAGATCTTTATCAGTCAAACCGCATAACAACATACATTGTTCCCTTTGTCATCGGTATGTTACATGCCCGAGATTCGATCGTCGGTATCTCAATACCTAGTTCAATCTCGTTACCAACAAGTCTCTTTACTCGTTCCGTAATACATCATCCCGCAACTAACTCATTAGTTGCAATGCTTGCAAGGCTTATAGTGATGTGCATTACCGAGTGGGCCCAGAGATACCTCTTCGACAATCGGAGTGACAAATCCTAATCTCGAAATACGCCAACCCAACAAGTACCTTCGGATACACCTGTAGAGTACCTTTATAATCACCCAGTTACGTTGTGACGTTTGGTAGCACACAAAGTGTTCCTCCGGTATTCGGGAGTTGCATAATCTCATAGTCATAGGAACATGTATAAGTCATGAAGAAAGCAATAGCAGTAAAACTTAAACGATCATAGTGCTAAGCTAACGGATGGGTCTTGTCCATCAGATCATTCTCCTAATGATGTGATCCCGTTGATCAAATGACAACTCATGTCTATGGCTAGGAAACATAACCATCTTTGATCAATGAGCTAGTCTAGTAGAGGCATACTAGGGACACTCTGTTTTGTCTATGTGTTCACACATGTATTAAGTTTCCGGTTAATACAATTCTAGCATGAATAATAAACATTTATCATGATATAAGGAAATAAATAATAACTTTATTATTGCCTCTAGGGCATATTTCCTTCATATCATAATTGAAATATTTTTGTTGTGAAATGTATTTTATAATACTCACACTGCAATTGTGAAATTCTGATGTATGGCATTGAAATTTTTGTTATGTGGTTTCAATTGTGATTGTGATATCGAAATTGTAATTTGCGACACCAAAACTATGATTTGTGATGTTCATTATTGAAGTTGTAATTTGTGGGGTTGAAATTTATAATATGTGGCGTGTGATGTTAAAATTTCTAATATGATGGCATTGAAGTTGAACTCGTGACACTGAAACTATCACTTGTCATATTAAATTTTGTGATTTGTGGTCTTGGAATTTGCGATTTGTTTACGAACCATATGGTAACAAAGTGACTTGATGATTGAAATGCATGACATAAAGTTATATATGAAATTCAATTTAATTCCAATCAGTAAAAAGTTAAAATTTGTTAAACTCATTTTAATCCCAATCAATTTTGTGAAACAACAAATATTAAATAAGTTAAAATATATTCAATATTGATCTTGTCTGAAATATCTTTTGATCTGAATTTCAAATATAAATTATAATAATGAAAAATCAAATTCTAGTTTGAAAGATGTGGATCATATAAGCACTACGGAAGTTAATGCTAGTATTTTCCATAGGAGGGGGCGGAGAATGGCAGAGTCATGCACGGAGATTTACATCATTCCCTCTGACAAAAAGGTGAAGGAACCTTGTGATGTGACCAGAAATTACTATACCAGATAAGAGGCAAAGCAAATACATATAATACATCTAAAAGATGGCAACTTTATAGGTGGCGCATGCTGAGGTTACGGTACGTACCTCTTCTTCTAGAAAAGGCATTGGCGGGTGGGCATATACACCTATGGTAGGAGATGGGCTTGTACACTAGCAAAAATATATGGCAAATATACATGTTCATGTGTGCATTATTGTGTAGAAGGTATAAATATATAGGGCTTCCTAAAAAAGGACTCGGGTACCAGGCCGATGCCAGCTGGGGAGTTACCACATGCGAACGTTGAGCATAATCGGTTTGATGCCAAATGTTGGCTTGTGGTTGGTTGACTACCTACTTTTCTTGTCAATCTCACAAAAAGTTGTCAAATTTTGGAAACT
Organism: Secale cereale; assembly: GCA_902687465.1. NCBI lineage: Eukaryota > Viridiplantae > Streptophyta > Magnoliopsida > Poales > Poaceae > Secale > Secale cereale. Next base: position 793,842,383 of record LR738710.1, on the reverse strand, counting down.
TTGATTTTGCCAGATATTGGCTTGCCAAACGTTGGCATCAAACTAATTATGCTCGATTTGTCCGCTAGGGTATGCAGGATAGAACAAACCATCACGACACCATTGATTGTCCGTTACAAATTCTAGTTCACGCGACCTTTGGCCCAGAAATAAAGCAACATGGGACAAAATAGGCTAGGCCCAATTAACTGCCTTTTTGCAAAAAAAACTACCATCAAAGAGAAAATTCGAACATTTATGATACAAAAACTGCCAAAAGGTGCATAATTTAGATATGAGAAAAAAATGTGAAATAGCACATGGATGTAAATATGAAAAACAGATAATATAATTGCCATGTCGGTAGTAAAATGTCGCCTATATGAAATTGCCATGACACAATGGGAAAATCATCCTATATGTAACACGAAATTGTCGTGCTACATACAAAAAGAAATTTGCCATGGTGTGATCAATAAACTAGACATGACATTTATAATAATTTAGCCCTATACAGTACATAAAAAAATCATATGCATGATAGATTTGCCATGATATTTGTACAGGAAAACATGCAAAGTTAAAATTTGACATGGTCCATGGCAACTTTGATACAAAATGTTCCAATGATCATAAGCAACTTTGCAAAAAAGTTGTACCTCTAAGTACCGAATTGGAAAAAACCCGCAAGGGTAAATCTTGTATCGTAATTGTTGGAAAAATAAATATTATCTATAGTTTGCCACGGGGACATCCCAACAATTCCTACAAATTGCCATGAGAATAATTATTTACAATTGGCCATGAGAAACTATTTTCAAAACATTGCCATGTGTACAAATAGAAAATATCTTAGAAGTTGCCATGAATCAAACAGTTATCGTGGTCCATCACCCGCTAGAACGACCCCCTCCAACCCACAAGGGAAACTATTAATTTAGCCATGATATACGAAATGAAAAATAGAAATTTTCCATGTTATCTTTAATAAACCTGCCATAGTGTATATAATAAATTTGCATCACACATAAAATAAAGAATTTCCATGATATGTTAAATTAAATTTCCATAGTGTATACTCCCTCCGTTCCCAAATATTTGTCTTTCTAGAGATTTCAACAAGTGACTACATACAAATCAAAATGAGTGAATCTGCACTCTAAAATATATCTACATACGTCTGTATGTTGTAGTCTATTTGAAATGTTTAGAAAGGCAAATATTTAGGAACAGAGGGAGTATAATAGATTTTCCATGATGAATGAATTTTTTTCCCTAAATTTTCCATGTAGAAAATTTCCATGACACCAAAAAGGTCATGAAGCAACTATTATGATCATGGCAACTATACACAAGTTTCTATTGGACATATGAAAATTAAGCTAATCTTGTTATTTTCTAAGAGAAAAAATAATGGAAATTTTGCAGTGGGATAACATATGAACTTGCCATCATAAAAGACCATGTAATTTACAAAACTCTATAATACAAAATTAACTAGATATATAGGGAAAGTATGCACATGTAGCAATGCAATTTCAAACAACCATAACTTTGAGGATGTACAGAGAGCTAATTTCCTCCACGCATGCTCCATTTGTACATAATGAAACAATATAGAATGAAGCTAGTGCACACATAATTGTAGGGGAGTGTAGGGAAATTGTTGGGATGAAAAATGAATGAATACATTTCAGACGAGACATGGAAAATGAATGAAAAAAATTAGATGAGACATGGCAAAACAAAAAAAAGCCCCTAAAAATAACTCAAATCTTGCCAGGTGGAAATATGTTAAGTTGCCATCATAAGTTTAGTTGCAAAAATAATAGCCTCTACCCGTGTGATGGGAGCAGCGCATCAGGCAATCAAAACAACGGTGAGAGGGAGCAGGTGCAAGAACTACGAAGAGAACAACCATGAGGCACCGTAGACGGGGTTGTCCACCCATCCGCGTGACTTGCATAACATTGACCCAAAGAGAGACATGTGGAGGCTGACGTCTATGCCAGTGGCAGGAGGTTAAGCGGGCCAGTGCGGCTTTATAACTTGGCTAGGAAGACTATGGCATTGGCCGATGCGTCAGGCAAATGGGTGGTCTACTCGACATCCAGGGGAATCTCCGCCTATTGCTGACCAAACCCTTCCTCTCTGGCTCCTCTCACTCCTTTTCCCTCGCGTCCTCCTTTGTGTATCTCCTCTATCCTGAAGATTCACGTGCCCGTCGCAAGTCAGAGACACCTCGCACCCAAGCTCGTGCGGTCGCACCGGCGAGCCTCCGCTTCTCCCATGCACGCCGCCCCTTATCAATCATGCCATTGACCTTCAACCTGCCTTTGGCCATATCTAGACCTTGCACCATCAGCAACCCCTATTGCATCGCCAGCTACTTCCCTTCTAAGCTCGTCTTCTCCGAGATGGTACGCGTCATCGCGGTTGCCGACGCTAGTTGTTAGTATTAGTTCTTGAATACGAGCTAGAGAGGAAAATCCAAATACATGTGTGGAAATGTAAACATCAAATGATCCCTAGTCATGCCTCTAAGACTAGCTCATGTATTGATGATGATCTTGTTGTCCCGATCATGAGCATTGTTATTGTAATAAGGACGCTATCAATAATGAGTACACATTGTTACCAAAACACAATGGTGTTTGATAAACCCAACTTATGAATTACTCAGAGATTTTATCGTTGTTATGTTGTCAGTATTTTCATACAACTTGTTCACGGTTACTCTGTTCCTTAGACTATGAGAATATCGTATGCTAACATACTGGGCGGTATTTACATTGTTATATGCTAAGATATCCTCTTCTCGCTGGGTCACTGACCGCACGCTTTGTATTTCCTTTCGTTGACCACGATGTAGGGGAACATGCTACACAACAACAAAATATATGGTACACGATCACACCTAGGAACACTATGAAGATGGAGGTACCAATCAAACTCACCGATGAGCAGAGTAGAGGAAGCAGTGATGAGTCGGTGCAGCGCTATGATTTCCGGCAGCTAGGTTGCACCTCCCAACTGCGAGAAAGTTCTCTGAGATGAGAGTCGAACTAGACGACCCCTCCGAGGTATCCACGTGTTCCAAAGTAGTAGCCTGACAGAGCTTCGACGTCCAGGAAGAAAGCATGTGAGAAAACTAGAGAGAGAGAGAGAGAGAGAGAGAGAGAGAGAGAGAGCCTAGTGGCAGTTCTCGTATAGCTAGGAGTCTTTCTCTTAGACCGATTAGACCGATATTAGAGCCCATCTAATTACGAAACTAAACACTTAGACCAATTAGACGAGGAGAACGTGGAGCTATGCAGGAGAGATCCCCTTGAATTTGTGTGGAGCAGGAAGAGGGTGGGGGGGGCAAGACAGGGATTCCTTTTTGTTTTCCACTTGGCCCTATGGGGCACCTCTCCCTATGGAAGGCCCTAGGTCGAACTGGAATAGGTAGGGAGTCTTTCCCTCCTTCCACCAAGTGGAAAACGAGAAGGAATCCCTGTCTTGCCCCCACCCTCTTCCTGCTCCACACAAATCCAAGGGGATCTTTCCTGCATAGCTCCACGTTCTCCTGGTCTAATTGGTCTAAGTGTTTAGTTTCATAATTAGATGGGTTCTAATCTCGCTCTAATCGGTCTAAGAGAAAGACTCCTAGCTATATGAGAACTGTCACTAGTCTCTCTCTCTCTCTCTCTCTCTCTCTCTCTCTCTCTCTCTCTCTCTCTCTCTCTCTCTCTCTCTAGTTTTCTCACATGCTTTCTTCCTGGACGTCGAAGCTTTGCCGGGCTACTACTTTGGAACACGTGGATACCTCGGAGGGGTCGTCTAGTTCGACTCTCATCTCAGAGAACTTTCTCGCGGTTGGTAGGTGTTACCTAGCTGCCGGAAATTGTAGTGTTGCACCGACTCATCACTGCTTCCTCTACTCTGCTCGTCGGTGAGTTTGATTGGTACCTCCATCTTCATAGTGTTCCTAGGTGTGATCGTGTACCATATTTTGTTGTTGTTGTGTAGCATGTTCCCCTACATCATGGTCAACGAAAGGAAATACAAAGCGTGCGGCCAGTAACCCAGCGAGAAGAGGATATTTTAGCATATAACAAGAGGGTTTGCGCTGGGACCCAACTAGAACGAAAGAATGCGGTGGCTGACATGGATTTGCGCCCTGCTCTAAGATTCATGCAATGCATCTAACAGCGGAGAGTGCGCTCGTTGGGAGGGCCGAAAACTGACGTCAACTATATAAATTTCCCAAAAAGGGGGGCGAGAATATAGCAACAATGTGTGCATAATTCTTTTTTTTTGCATGGTTCACAAATATGTGTATACTCTGTACGTACACGTGTGACATTGGTTTTAAATGATGTATCATTCCGAAATCCAATTTGGCCCTAGGGAGCATATGCTCCTACGCGGGAAAAATGTATTTTGCAAATGTCGTTCATTGTCACGCTCAAATGCTACCTGCAAATTTTTAGGGGGAGGGAGGGGGGGGGGCGAGATAAGCGTTTTGACGTGTGAAAAATCAAGTCAAATGTCAAATGTTAGCCAAGTGTTATACTTAATATTTTTTATCCGACAAAGCGCTGCTATCATTTCACATGAAAATAATCGGGTCGCTTGTTACACTACTATGAACATCTACACAAAAATTAAGAACTTTTAAAATTAATTTAGTATTTATTCCGTATTTACTAAAGCATATCCTTCCCAGAGTCAAAACGGCCATCCCGTGTCATTTTAACACTAGAATCACAAAGCTGAATAATCCAGAGATGGGTATAGATGCGCTTGTCAGTGCCTGCTAGCCGTGACTGGCTGCTATGTCGGCGGTATGTCCCATGTAACCCAATGTGCCATAGTACTGCCTGTCTATTTCTTTACTCTGCTTGATATATACGGTCATGTGGGTTTCAACTTCAAAGTTCAACTTAGGCATGTGACTCGATATATCTGGTGGGTTTCAACTTCAAAGTTCAACTGAGGCATGTGCCACGATGTATCTGATATCTCTAGCTGTTACAGCAGATTCCTGGTGCGGTGATTATATGTATCTGCCGAAACTGACGCTCAAATGATTATGTTCATAACATAGTTGAGATTTTGTGGCACGCGGTGCCACGGTTCACTTGGCTGTAGACGATACGCAGACCGGATTACACCGTCCGGCCCCCAAGGAATCTAGGGTTTGGGACATTGCCACCCCTCTCCTCATCGCTCTTGGAGCGCCGCGGGCAAAGGCCAGGCGGGGGTCGATGGCGGCGGCGGGGCCTTCCACCGCAGTGGCTCCAGAAGGTGGTTGCGGTGACGCGGATGTGCTTCTTTGACGTGTGCATCGTCCGGCGTCGGGAGCGCAACGAGGATTCTTCTGTCATTGACGACTCACCCAGACGGGGCAGCAATTCCTGGCGATGGTAACACCGCGGCAGCTCCGGTCGTTGGCAGTTTCCTAGATGGAAAATGGTGGAGGAGGATCAAGTGGTCCACTCGGTGATGGGTGCGAGTTTGCCAATGAAAGCTTGGTTCGGCCTGGACCAGAACCATCCATGGCGGTGCCCGCGGGCGTTGTTACCTCACTAGAGGCGTTGTGGGGCGATTCGTGTCACATGTGTGCCCCAGGGGAAATCCCAGATTCTCGGGTTTTCCAGATCGGATGATGGCGACGATCATGCGTCATCAACCCACGGGTGCATCATCTTTGGGGCAGTACATCAGCCGGAGGGACAAGTGTTTAGCTTCAGTGGCTGAGCGCAAGTCTCCGCATGCTTCTCGTGCGGTGACCAAGATGGAGCGGTGTGGCATCTACGGTATAAGTGACGGCGAGTCTTGGAGGCAAGGTGTAGCGAGGTCTCGTCACTAGATACCATTTGATGGGTGCACACACGAGGGTGCGCTATCTGGCATCATGGTGGCATTGACGATGAAAGGGTCTGGCAAGGTCAATGCATTGATTACTCCTGAAGATATTGGATGACGGAAGATGTCGACGGCAACGTGTGCATGGGGCCACACTGCGGGGCTGCCAGACCGGTTGGTGCTCCTGCTAGCTAGTGGGCGGCTTGATGAGGCCATGGCCTGCGTTGGCGCGAGGTCATGACTATTGTTGAGGAAATCGTTAACTGGTAGCTGCTCGGTTGGCTGGCGAGCAGAGGATTAATAGACTAATCGGCAAGTTAATCGACCATTTAATCAATTAATCGGATGATTTATCAGTTTATCGGCTACTCGGTGATCATTCGAGTAGAGATTAATCGGCAAGTTAACTGGTTAATCGGACGAATTCTTGAACAGGGGTCATGACGCATCATAAACCTTTGTTTTTTTGCGAGAAAATTTCTGGTATATTCATCTTCAATCATGACAGTACAACGAATAACAGAAATATAGAAATTACATCCAGATCCGTAGACCATCTACCGACAACTACCAGCACTGAAGCGAGCCGAGGGCGCACCGCCGTCATCGCCCCTCCATCGTCAGAGCCGAGCACAATTTATTGTAGTAGACAGTCGGAAAATTGTCGTGCTAAGCCCCGTATGCAGGATAACAGTTCTCACTAGGAAGATGGCTTTAGATTGATTTATGTATTGCTGGATGTAGGCGGGGTTATCCTCCTTTTTTGAAAATACATGCACCAGACATGCTCTACAGGTTGTCAACTTATAGAATTCTGGGGAGTTTCAACGACCTGAGGTAGGAGGTACTCCAAGTGAGGTCAAGGGAAGTGTTAATTTATCCTTCTTTACTCAATTACTCTGAGGTTTATAGGTAGGGATCCTAATATGGCTCATCAATGTGCAAAGCAGGCTAGTGAAGCTAGCCGTCGTTCAAAAATTGGCATATGGGAGCGCGCGTTCCTGCTACAAGGAAAAATATTTTAAAGTGTGATTTTTACTTAAAATTTGACGCTCACATCTGATATTATATGTGTGCATGTCAAGTTTCAGAGAAAATCGATATTTCTTATGGCTTGTGTAAAAAGACAAAATGATGTCTTGTAAAAAACACATTTTAATATCAGATTTTGTCTTTTCACATGCGACACATAACTTGTCTGTTTTCCATGGAACGACTTTGTGAGCATGTATAATATTGAGATGTACGCGCCAAATTTTTGCTTGGAATTTTTTGATAAAACACATTGTAAAAACTAGGAGCGCGCACGCCTGTGTGCCAAAAAGCTACTCTCGCCATACATCTGTTTTTTGCGTGAGAATTTTTCAGTCTACCAATTTTAATCGTGGCAGTACAGAGAACACATTTGATAATAAAAATTACAACCAGCTTCGTGGACCATCTAACGGCGACTACAAGCACAGGAGTGAGACAAATACGCCCCCCTCATCACCCATCCATCACCGGAGCCAGGCAACATTATTGTAGTAAAAAGTAGGAAGTCATTGTCCTAAGGCCTCATAACGCACCGGAGCAAAAATCATCATCGATGAAGAAAGTTATAGATTGAAAGCATCAAGCATGTTGGTTGCGGCCCAGTTGGCGTCCATGCGAGGGCAAATTTAGCTTCTTGAAAGCCCCGATTCGGAAAATTCGCACCAAGGCACCAACTGACGCTCGCTAGCGACAAAAGAACGAGGTTTCGCGCAGACGCGATCTGAATGGGCCAGCCCATTCAATGGCATCATGGCTAAGCCGCTACTAAAAAAAAGCTCTAAAAGAGGATTCGAACTCGAAACCAGACAACAGCGAGTCAAGGTTCTTCACAAGTTGAGCTGCTAGATGTTCGTGGTTAGTAGGCCGTGGAAACGTTATGAACTCAATCCTTTGGCAGATCCAGAAAAAATTAAAAAAATCGAGCATTGAATAATTTTGTAAAAAATACGACGAACAGTTTAAATACACATTAATTTTTTCATATATTATGAAAAAATTTAAATACACACTGAATAGTTTTGCCATATGCTGAACATTGCATTAAATATACATTAAAACATTTCTTTGTAAATATAGTATGAACATTTTTTACCTAAACATTGAACATTTTTGTGATATATTATGAACAATATTTATGTTGGGGAACGTAGCAGAATTCAAAAAATTTCCTACGCTTCACCAAGATCAATCTAAGGAGTCATCTAGCAACGAGCATAAAGGAGTGCATCTACATACCCTATGTAGATCGCGTGCGGAAGCGTTCGAAGGAACGTGGATGAAGTAGTCGTACTCTTCGTGATCCTTGTCACCGATGATCCCAGCGCCAACGGACGACACCTCCGCGTTCAACACACGTACGGTACAGCGACGTCTCCTCCTTCTTGATCCAGCAAGGGAGAGGAGAGGTTGACGGAGATCCAGCAGCACGACGGCGTGGTGGTGGATGCAACAGGAAAAGCTGCAGGGCTTCGCCGGTGCCCTGCGATAGGAGTTGGAGGTGTGACGGGAGGGGGGAGAGGCGCCAGAGGCTTTGGGGTGCGGCTGCCCTCTCCCCCGGGCCAGGGGGGCGCCGGCCCTAAGAGATCCAATCTCCTAGGGGGGCGGCGGCCAGAGGGGGGAAACTTGCCCCCCAGGGCATAGGGGGCGCCCCCTTCCCCTAGGGTTTCAACCCTAGGCGCATGGAGGGGGGGCCATGCGGTGCGCCAGCCCACCAGGGGCTGGCCCCCTTCCCCTTGCGGCCTACGGGGCCCTCCGAGATGGGTGGCCCCACCCGGTGGACCCCCGGGACCCCTCCGGTGGTCCCGGGACACTCCCGATGACCCCCGGAATTCACCCGATGGCCGAAACTGGACTTCCTATATATCATTCTTTACCTCCGGACCATTCCGGAACTCCTCGTGACGTCCGGGATCTCATCCGGGACTCCGAACAACATTCGGGTTTCCACGTGCATGTATCTCTACAACCCTAGCGTCACCGAACCTTAAGTGTGTAGACCCTACGGGTTCGGGAGACACGCAGACATGACCGAGACGACTCTCCGGTCAATAACCAACAGTGGGATCTGGATACCCATGTTGGTTCCCACGTGTTCCTCGATGATCTCATTGGATGAACCACTGTGTCTAGGATTCACTCAATCCCGTATGTTATTCCCTTTGTCTATTGGTACGGTACTTGCCCGAGATTCACATGTAGAATGCGCCACGACACTCTGTTTGCAACTGCACCAGCTGACTGCACCACCATTCAAAATATACACGTATCCGGTTTGTGACTTAGAGTCATCCAGATCTGTGTCGAAGCTAGCATCGACGTAACCCTTTACGACGAGCTCTTCGTCACCTCCATAAACGAGAAACATATCCTTAGTCCTCTTCAGGTACTTTAGGATGTTCTTGACCGCTGTCCAGTGTTCCATACCGGGATCACTTTGGTACCTCCCTACCAAACTTATGGCAAGGTTTACATCAGGTCTGGTACACAACATGGCATACATGATAGAACCTATGGCCGAGGCATAGGGAATGACACTCATCTTTTCTCTATCTTCTGCCGTGGTCGGGGACTGAGCCTTGGTCAATCTCATACCTTGCAAAACTGGCAAGAATCCCTTCTTGGACTGATCCATATTGAACTTCTTCAATATCTTGTCAAGGTATGTGCTTTGTGAAAGACCAATGAGGCGTCTTGATCTATCTCTATAGATTTTGATGCCTAGTATGTAAGCAGCTTCTCCAAGGTCCTTCATTGAAAAACTCTTATTCAAGTAGGCCTTTATGCTCTCCAAGAATTCTATATCATTTCCCATCAGCAATATGTCATCCACATATAATATGAGAAATGCTACAGAGCTCCCACTCACTTTCTTGTAAATACAGGCTTCTCCCCAAGTCTGTATAAAGCCAAACGCTTTGATCACATCATTAAAGCGAATATTCCAACTCCGAGATGCTTGCACCAGCCCGTAGATCGAGCGCTGGAGCTTGCATACCTTGTTAGCATTCTCTGGATCGACAAAACCTTCCGGCTGCATCATATACAGTTCTTCCTTGAGGAAACCATTAAGGAATGCCGTTTTGACGTCCATTTGCCATATCTCATAATCATAGAATGCGGCAATTGCTAACATGATTCGGACTGACTTCAGCATCGCTACGGGAGAGAAAGTCTCGTCGTAGTCAATCCCTTGAACTTGTCGATAACCCTTAGCGACAAGCCGAGCCTTATAGATGGTCACATTACCATCCGCGTCCGTCTTCTTCTTAAATATCCATTTATTTTCCATGGCGTGCCTATCATCGGGCAAGTCCACCAAAGTCCATACTTTGTTTTCATACATGGATTCTATCTCGGATTTCATGGCTCCAAGCCATTTATTGGAATCCGGGCCCGCCATCGCTTCTTCATAGTTTGAAGGTTCACCATTGTCTAACAACATGATTTCCATGACAGGGTTGCCGTACCACTCTGGTGCGGAACGTGTCCTTGTGGACCTTCAAAGTTCAGTAGTAACTTGATCTGTATCTTCATGATCATCATCATTAACTTCCTCCCTTGTCGGTGCGGGCACCTCAGGAACAATTTCCTGTGCTACGCCACTTTCCGGTTCGGGAGGGGTGACTGTCACCTCATCAAGTTCTACTTTCCTCCCACTCACTTCTTTCGAGAGAAACTCTTTCTCCAGAAAGGATCCATTCTTGGCAACAAAACCTTGCCTTCGGATCTGTGGTAGAAGGTGTACCCAATCGTTTCCTTTGGGTATCCTATGAAGACGCATTTTTCCGATTTGGGTTCGAGCTTTTCAGGTTGAAGTTTCTTGACATAAGCATCGCAACCCCAAACTTTTAGAAACGACAGCTTAGGTTTCTTGCCAAACCAAAGTTCATACAGTGTCGTCTCTACGGATTTCGACGGAGCCCTATTTAAAGTGAATGCGGCAGTCTCTAAAGCATAACCCCGAAAAGATAGCGGTAAGTCAGTGAGAGACATCATAGATCGCACCATGTCCAACAGGGTATGATTTCGACGTTCGGGCACACCGTTACGCTGAGGTGTTCCGGGCGGTGTCAATTGTGAAACAATTCCACAGTTCCTAAGGTGCGTGCCAAATTCATGACTCAAATATTCACCCCCACAATCCGATCGCAAGAACTTTATTTTTCTGTCACGTTGATTCTCAACCTCACTCTGAAATTCCTTGAATTTTTCAAAGGTCTCAGACTTGTGCTTCATCAAGTAGATATACCCATATCTACTCAAGTCATCTGTGAGGGTGAGAACATAACGATAGCCTCCGTGAGCCTCAACACACATTGGACCGCACACATCAGTATGTATGATTTTCAATAAGTTGGTTGCTCGCTCCATTGTTCCGGAGAACGGAGTCTTGGTCATCTTGCCCAAGAGGCATGGTTCGCATGTGTCAAATGATTCATAATCAAGAGACTCCAGAAGTCCATCTGCATGAAGCTTTTTCATACGTTTGACACTAATATGACCAAGGCGGCAATGCCACAAGTATGTGGGACTATCATTGTCAACTTTACATCTTTTGGCATTCACACTATGAATATGTGTATCATCACGATCGAGATTCATCAAAAATAAACCATTAACCAGCGGGCATGACCATAAAACATATCTCTCAAATAAATAGAACAACCATTATTCTCGGATTTAAATGAGTAGCCATCTCGCATCAAACGAGATCCAGATACAATGTTCATGCTCAAAGCTGGTACTAAATAACAATTATTAAGGTTTAAAACTAATCCCGAGGGTAGATGTAGTGGCAGCGTGCCGACGGCGATCACATCGACCTTGGAACCATTCCCGACGCGCAACGTCACCTCGTCCTTCGCCAGTCTCCGCTTATTCCGCAGCTCCTGCTTTGAGTTACAAATATGAGCAACTGCACCAGTATCAAATACCCAGGAGCTACTACGAGCGCTGGTAAGGTACACATCAATAATATGTATATCATATATACCTTTGACGTTGCCGGCCTTCTTGTCTGCTAAGTATTTGGGGCAGTTCCGCTTCCAGTGACCCGTTCCCTTGCAATAAAAGCACTCAGTCTCAGGCTTGGGTCCATACTTTGGGTTCTTCCCGGCAACTGGCTTACCGGGCGCGGCAACTCCCTTGCCGTCCTTCTTGAAGTTCTTCTTACCCTTGCCCTTCTTGAACTTAGTGGTTTTATTGACCATCAACACTTGATGCTCTTTCTTGATCTCCACCTCCGCTGATTTCAGCATTGAATACACCTCGGGAATGGACTTCTCCATCCCTTGCATATTGAAGTTCAACACGAAGCTCTTGTAGCTAGGTGGGAGATTCATTCCCAACTGAGACAAGCGGTTGTGCAACCCAGAAATCTTGAGTATGTTCTCACTGACAGAACTGTTTTCCTCCATCTTACAGCTGTAGAATGCGTTGGAGACATCATATCTCTCAACTCGGGCATGAGCCTGGAAAACCATTTTCTGCTCTTGGAACATCTCATATGCCCCGTGGTGCTCAAAACGCTTTTGGAGCCCCGACTCTAAGCTGCAGAGCATGCCGCACTGAACCAGGGAGTAATCATCACAACACGACTGCCAAGCGTTCATAACATCTTGGTTTGCCGGGGCGGGAGCGTCACCTAGCGGTGCTTCTAGGACATAAGTTTTCTTGGCTGCTATGAGGATGATCCTCAGGTTATGGACCCAGTCCGTATAGTTGCTACCATCGTCTTTCAGCTTGGATTTATCAAGGAACACGTTGAAGTTGAGGGTGACATGAGCGTGGGCCATTTGATCTACAAGACATATTGTAAAGAATTTAGACTAAGTTCATGACAATTAAGTTCATCTAATCAAATTTTAATGAACTCCCACTCAGATTGACATCTCTCTAGTCATCTAAGTGATACATGATCCGAATCGACTAGCCCGTGTCCGATCATCACGTGAGAAGGACTAGTCATCAACAGTGAACATCTTCATGTTGATCGTATCTTCTATACGACTCATGTTCGACCTTTCGGTCTTCCGTGTTCCGAGGCCATGTCTGTACATGCTAGGCTCGTCAAGTGAACCCTAAGTGTATTGCGTGTGTAAATCTGGCTTACACCCGTCGTATGCGAACGTTAGAGCCTATCACACCCGATCATCACGTGGTGCTTCGGAACAACGATCCTTAGCAACAGTGCACAGTTAGGGGGAACACAATTCTTGAAATTTTTAGTGAGAGATCATCCTATTTACTACCATCGTTCTAAGTAAACAAGATGCATAAACATGATAAACATCACATGCAATCAAATAAAGTGACATGATATGGCCAATATCATCTTGCTCCTTCGATCTCCATCTTCGGGGCACCATGATCATATTTGTCACCGGCACGACACCATGATCTCCGTCATCGTGATCTCCATCATCGTGTCTTCATGAAGTCGTCACGCCAAACATTACTTCTACCACTATGGCTCACGTTTAGCAATGAAGTAAAGTAATTACATGGCGTTATTCAGTGACACGCAGGTCATACAATAATTAAGACAACTCCTATGGCTCCTACCGATTGTCATTTTCGTCGACATGCCAGTCATGATTTTCTATTACAAGAACATGATCAATCTCATACATCACATATATCATTCATCACATCTTCTTGGCCATACCATATCACATAGCACATGCTGCAAGAACAAGTTAGACGACCTCTAATTGTTGTTGCAAGTTTTTTACGTGGCTTCTATAGGTTTTCTAGCAAGAACGTTTCTTACCTACGCCAAAACCACAACGTGATTTGTCAATTTTTATTTACCCTTCATAAGGACCCTGTTCATCGAATCTGATCCGACTAAAGTGGGAGAGACAGACACCCGCCAGCCACCTTATGCAACTAGTGCATGTCTGTCGGTGGAACCAGTCTCACGTAAGCATACGTGTAAGGTCGGTCTGGGCCGCTTCATCCCACGATGCCGCCGAATCAAGATTGGACTAGTAACGGCAAGAAAATTGAGCAAACTCAACGCCCACAACTTGTTTGTGTTCTTCTCGTGCAAGATGCTACGCAAAGACCTAGCTCAGATGCCACTGTTGGGGAACGTAACTGAATTCAAAAAATTTCCTACGCTTCACCAAGATCAATCCAAGGAGTCATCTAGCAACGAGCATAAAGGAGCGTTCGAAGGAACGTGGATGAAGTAGTCGTACTCTTCGTGATCCTTGTCACCGATGATCCCAGCGCCGAACGAACGGCACCTCTGCGTTCAACACACGTACGGTACAGTGACGTCTCCTCCTTCTTGATTGAGCAAGGGGAAGGAGAGGTTGATGGAGATCCAGCAGCACGACGGCGTGGTGGTGGATGCAACAGGAAAAGCTGCACGGCTTCGCCGGCGCCTTGCGAGAGGAGTTGGAGGTGTGACGGGAGGGGGGAGAGGCGCCAGAGGCTTTGGGGTGCGGCTGCCCTCTCCCCCCCCACTATATATAGGGGCCATGGGGGGCGTTGGTCCTAGGAGATCCAATCTCCTAGGGGGCGGCGGCCAGAGGGGGGAAACTTGCCCCCCAAGGCATAGGGGGCGCCCCCTCCCCCTAGGGTTTCAACCATAGGCGCATGGATGGGGGCCCATGTGGTGTGCCAGCCCACCAGGGGCTGGCCCCCTTCCCCTTGCGGCCTACAGGGCCCTCCGGGATGGGTGGCCCCACCCGGTGGACCCCCGGGACCCCTTCGGTGGTCCCGGGACACTCCCGATGACCCCCGGAATTCACCCGATGGCCGAAACTGGACTTCCTATATATCATTCTTTACCTCCGGACCATTCTGGAACTCCTCGTGACGTCCGGGATCTCATCCGGGACTGCGAACAACATTCAGGTTTCCACGTGCATGTATCTCTACAACCCTAGCGTCACCGAACCTTAAGTGTGTAGACCCTACGGGTTCGGGAGACACGCAGACATGACCGAGACAACTCTCCGGTCAATAACCAACAGCGGGATCTGGATACCCATGTTGGTTCCCACGTGCTCCTCGATGATCTCATCGGATGAACCACTGTGTCTAGGATTCACTCAATCCCGTATGTTATTCCCTTTGTCTATCGGTACGGTACTTGCCCGAGATTCGATCGTCGGTATACCCGATACCTTGTTCAATCTCGTCATGGCAAGTCTCTTTACTCGTTCCGTAATCCATCATCCCGTGACTAACTCCTTAGTCACTTTGAGCTCATTATGATGATGTCTTACCGAGAGGGCCCAGAGGTACCTCTCCATCATACGGAGTGACAATATCCCAGTCTCGGTTCGTACCAACTCAACAGACACTTTCGGAGATACCCGTTGCGTACCTTTATAGCCACTCAGTTACGTTGTGACGTTTGGCACACCCAAAGTATTCCTACGGTATCCGGGAGTTGCACAACCTCATGGTCTAAGGAATAAATACTTGACACTAGAAAAGCTTATGCATTACGAACTATACGATCTCGTGCTAGGCTTAGGATTGGGTCTTGTCCATCACATCATTCTCCGAATGATGTGATCCCATCATCAATGACATCCAATGTCCATGGTTAGAAAACCGTGACCATTTGTTGATCAACGAGCTAGTAACTAGAGGCTTACCAGGGACACGTTGTGGTCTATGTATTCACACATGTATTGCTGTTTCCGTACAATACAATTCAAGCATGAATAACAGACAATTATCATGAACAAGGAAATATAATAATAATACCTTTATTATTGCCTCTAGGGCATATTTCCAACAATTTAAACACACATGAAACATTTTTCGATATATGATGAAAAAAAATTAAACATAGATTGAAATTTTTTATAATATACGCTAAACAATTTTTTAGGTGCATTTTTTCAAAATGATTTATTTTAAAACCATGCATCTTTTTTAATTATGAATAAAATTTTGATTTTTTTTATATTTTAAAAACAAAGATAGAAGTAAAATTGAAGAAGGATAAAAGTAAAGTAAAGGAAAAATAACAGAAATAGAAAATGAAAAAAAATGAAAGAGAAAGAAAAAATAAGAAAGAAAATAGGAAAAACCTGAAATCAGTAAAAGAAACAAAAAAAGCGGTTTGCCAGGCTCAACGATGGAAGTGAGCCGGCCCGTTTCCCGCTGCTGGCTCGCGCGCTTCTGCTAAAGGGCTGCGGCCCAGCCGTCTCTCTCCCCTCACGTTTGGGTTTTTCCTCCTCTAGGCGACGACGGCGACCGTCCCCATAGAGATCGACTCTCCCCCGCCCTCATCTCCTTGCCGGCGATCACCATGGCTTTCGGGCCTCGGGGGCAGCGCGGTGCTGGGGATCGGGTTAGGGTCCATACCGCCCGCGGTTCAAGACACCTCGGGCTAGAGATTGATGGATACAAAGACGTCGAGTTCGGGCTCGGACACCTCCGATCTGGAGGCCATGATGCAGGAACTGGGACTGAAGGAAGATGAGCTCCAGGATGTCATCGTAGATGATAGTGAACTGCAGACCGATGCAACTCGGTGGATGGCGATCGCTACGGTTCATACTGACAAATCCTACAGCCAATATTGGTTCTTCAGGAATATGAGGGTGGCATGGGATCTATCACATTAAGTGAAAATCAGGCCGCTTGAGGAAAATCTGTACTCGATGCAATTCTCGTGCTTAGGAGATTGGGAGAGGGTGATGGATGAAGGGCCATTGAACTTCAAGGGCAAAGCGGTGGTGCTTGCTAACTATGATGGATTCACCAAACCATCTTCCATTGAGATGAATAAGATAGATATATGGATACAGATCCAAAGGTCAAGGCACTATCTGCAACAGTTGGTGAATTCATCTATGCTGAACCAAAATCACAGGACTTTGAAGGGAACTTTGCACGGGTCCGAGTGAGAATTGATGTTACCAAGCCACTAAAGAATGTTGTTTCTCTAGTTGTCAAGAGGAAGGAAGGCATGGAGCGGGTGATCTTCAGGGTGAAGTATGAGAGACTTCCAGATTGGTGTGTTGTCTGTGGGTATTTGGGTCATCAGTTCAAGGAGTGTGATGATGGAGTTCACCCTCCCAAGGCGCTGGTTTTTAAAGATCTCAAAGCGACATGGTTCAGGGGCCCAGGCAATGGTCCAGGAGAAGGAGGATCAAGGGGTGGCCGTGGTAGAGGCCGCGCTGGAAGGGGCGGTGGATGAACTGGTTCAAACATGCCGCATAATCCCTCCGAGGAAGAGAACAAGGGTGCTACAGAGCGCGACACAGTGTTCCTTGAATTTCACGAAAGCGGGCCAGTGATCTCTTTGCCAGTGTTCGCATGAATTCTGGAGTCTTCTTTTCTCTTTCAACGTACTTGGCCCATATCTTTTTCTTGTGGGTGCTGAATGCAATCGCCATCTTCCTAAGAGCAGCGCCCTTGACTTTCTGCACATCTATCTTTGTGAAATGATCTGGTAGGGTGAAATGTTCCATGAGAGATTCCCAAAGCCGATTTTTTTTCTCTTTGGTCGACAAAAGTAAGATCTGGACGTGGCTTTGCTGGCTCTTTCCATTCTTCAATGGAGATCGGAAGTTGGTCCTTCACAAGAACTTTGCACTGACGAATTCTTCTTAGGATCGCTTGGTTCACCATTAGGTTTGATAGCATCGATGTTGTACTTTACGTCTTCCTTCAACTTTTTGGCCGGGCCTCGCACTGTCATGCTGCCTGTAGAAGATTTGCTCGATCCGGAGGGCTAAAAGAAGAAAAATGTATTCATTAATGTATATACAAATCATTATGTATATACAAATCATTTAAAACATGTGATGATCACCGGATGCCTACTTATATAAATATACCTCGTCAGTCTTTGTTATTTCAAGATCAACATTTTCTTCGTCATCATAATCATAGTTCTGGACTTCATCAATTCGGTCGTCTTGATCGAATATCATATCACCCTCCCCGGTATTGTTCAGATATTGGGAGTCGTCATCTTCTTCATTCTGATCATCTGTCCAGCGAGAACGTATGATCTCAAACATGGCATGTTCTCCTTCTCTGCCGGTATTGTCCGCCATAGCTTTTATTTAACTAATCCAAAATAAATATAAAAAAATTTAGTACGCATCTCAAATAATAGTAGTAATTGATATGCATCTCGAATAATAGTAGATAATATATATGCATCTTGAATGATAAAATTGAATCATATTAGATAATATGCAGCATTGAATATAATATCGAATACATCATCTCGAATAATATATATAATCTCGAATACATCGTCTCAAATATTATCGAGTACATCACTAGCTAGAAAATATAGATTGAATACTATCGAATAATCTAGCTCACTCGCGGTTCCTGAGGCACGGGCAGTTGATACATCCAAAACGTATCTATAATTTCTGCTTGCTCCATGCTTCTTTTGTGTGATATTGCTATGATATTTATGCACTTCCATACACTTTTGATCATATTTGGACTAACCTATTAACTCAGTGCACCACAGTGCCAGTTCCTGTTTTCTGCTGTTTTTCTATTTCAGATTTCCCCCATATTAAAAGTGCTCCAAAAATTCCGGGAAAAATACAGGAAAAATCAGCGTACATGAAGCTTCGAGAAAAACCAAAGTGGGGCCAGAGGGGAGCCAGGGGTGGCCCAGGCGGCCACCCGGCGCGGCCCCACCCCTGGCCGCGCCAGGGGGGCGCCTGGGGCCCCCTCTCCGCCTCTGGTTGCCCCCCTTCACATATATATTCCTCCCGTCGCGAAAACCCTGATTCCAGAACCATTTTTTTTTCAGAAGCAATTCCGATCTCCGCGGCCATCGCCACCAAGTTTCGGGGGACCAGAATTCCTGTGCCGGCATCCTGCCGGGACGGGGAAGTGCCCCCGGATTCATCTCCATCGACGTTGCTTCCTCCCTCCATGATGCGGGAGTAGTTCCTCCTCGGGGCTGAGGTTTCTACCAGTAGCTATGTGGTCAATTCTCTCTCCCATGATGTGATCTTCGTTGAGATCATAGGCTATGTTAATTTAGAGTGATCCCATGATATTTCTCCTTTGTATTGGATTGATGTACTCACTTGTCTTTATCTAGTATAATCCCCGAGACCAAGATGACAGCGGTCTATTGGACATGGATTAGAAGAATATTTTCATGGGTGATTTCCTCTTTTGTGTGTTGATTGAAGATTGAGAGTCTCTTGGTGCTTGTCTTTGACTATCCTTGAGATATGTTGTGGTGATTGTGGTACTCTCTTTGGGTGGCCGCGGTGACATTGGGAAACCCATAGATTGAGAACTACGAACTTTGAGGTGTGCTTTTGTAGCCCTACATAATTCTCGTCCTCTCTTGACCACAAAGGAATGACCTCCGAGTGCGTCTCCATTGCATGTTTTATGGGAAATATCATGTGATAGACTATGTTAATGTTGTTGGGAGTTGCCACTAGTGAAAGTATGAAGCCTAGGCCTTGTTTCCACCATTGCAATACCATTTGTGCTCACGTTTACCACTTGTTTGCTTGCTGCACTTTTTATTACAGATTTATATTACTTTGCTTTGCCACTCCTATCATCCATATTTTACCACCTCTTCGCCGAACTAGTGCACCTATACAACTCCTAGTTGTATTAGGTGTGTTGGGGACACAAGAGACTTCTTGTATCTTAGTTGCAGGGTTGCTTGAGAGAGACCATCTTCAACCTCTACTTCTCTGAGTTTGATAAACCTTAGGTCATCCACTTGAGGGAAATTGCTGCTGTCCTACAAACCTCTGCGCTTGGAGGCCCAACATAGTTTACAAGAATAGAAGCGTGTGTAGACATCAAGCTATTTCTGGCGCCGTTGCCGGGGAAGTAAGTGTTTGAAGGTATATCTTTAGATCTTGCAATTAAATCTTTTCATTTCTTGTTTTTAGTTTCACTAGTTATGTTTATGGAAAACCGCACTCTTAGTTCGCTGCTTGGGGAAGGCCGCTTTACCACACCCGTGGTAGAAAAGTCTCCTCCACCTACTGAATGTATCCCGTTCCATATACCACTTGGGATAATTGAAATAATTAGGAATGATTGTTATGATGGGACAGTCAATCCTAGTATTCATTTGTTGAAACTTACAGAACTTTGTGAGTTGTTTAAGATTTCAGGTTTGACAAGAGATGGAGTCATGAGGAAATTATTTGCCTTGTCACTGAAAGGAAAAGCATTGGAATGGTATAGGCTACTAGATGACTCTCACCTGCTGGATTGGGAAGAGGCCCAGTCTCTCTTTTACTCCAAGTTTTATCCTCTTCATGAAGTCCATGAGAATAGGAATTATGTTTATAATTTCTATCCTCATGACGGAGAGAGCATAGCTCAAGCTTGGGGGAGACTGAAAACGTTAATGCTAAAATGTCCTAACCATGGGCTCCCCAAAGATATGATTATTACTAATTTCTATGCGAGGCTCTCTCGACAGGATAAAGATTTGCTCGATGCTTCCTCTATGGGTTCTTTCACAAACGAAAAGATTGATGCTAAATGGGAACTCCTTGAAAGAATTCAACGCAACACTGAAGATTGGGAGATCGACAAAGGTAAAGAGTCAGGTATAATTTATGTGCATGATTGCATTAAGTCCTTTGTTGAAACTACAAGTTTTAATAAGTTTAGCGCTAAGTTTGGGCTTGATTCTCAACTCCTTGTTGATTTCCTCAAATCTTTTGCTTCACATCTTAATATGCCTAAGGAGGATTGGATCAAGCATCATGAACCTTTTAAAGAAATTTGCAAAGAAAATGAAATTGTTCATGATGATTGCAACATGCATGATCCAATTCCTAAAAATGAAGTTTTATATAAGCATGTTAATTTTTGTGGAGTGGATAGACCTTGTGAAAGGCCTATGATTGAAGAAGAGAAGTATTGTAAGCAACATAAGCATGAAAGAACAATCACTTGGGTCAAAGATTTAAATGAAATTGCTAGAGAATTGTGTGACCTTTATCCTTTTACTTGTGAACTTTGCTGTATAGAGGGTCACTTTAATTTTCAATGCATGCACTTTCAAAACATAACTGTTAACCAGTTGTGTGATAACATGATCACCCCTGATCTTTATGATGAGCTTATGTTATTTTTGATGTGTGAAGAGTTATCAGAAAAGACTTCTTGGCTAGATGTTAATGCCATAGGAATAAAAACACTTTGCAAAATTGCCATCTCTATTGTGTTGTTAATTGCCATAAAAATGATTACATAAGTAAGATTAGAAAGGAGGGAACTTTACCAAAGTATAAAAATGTCTCTTATATTTCTGCTAATAAAAAGGAGAGTTTCTCCCAAGTTTCCCCTATTGTTTCTAATGATAAACCAGGATATGTGGAGAAGCTTCATCTCCAACCACTCCCTCCTAAGGTGAAGAAGAAGAAAAAGATGAGGAGGAGGAAGAGGAGCAAGAAGGAAGAAGAATGGGTATCAACCTGGCCTGAGCATATTCCTCCCATCAACTTTTATCCTAACGGTTGTAAGTTTAAAGAAGAAGGTGAAGTTTATTGCCTTAATTATCATCTTGATGATACGTCCGTAGGTACTATTGAAGATGATTTTGATTATGATATGCATGTTACTTATTGTGACTGGGAAAATAATGATAATGCTACTTATGATCTTGAAAATCTTTTTGGTACCAACTCTGAAAGTGATGATATGGAAAGCTCTAAGCTTGTGGATGATAGGATTGCAAATCCTTTACCCACTAGTGATGTGATAATTAATAATTCTTTTGCTAGTAAGAATAAAGACAACATGTTTACAAATATAGTTGCCAGCAATGATAATGCTCTTCTCTACTATGATGATGTTATAACTCCAATCTATAGTAATTATAAAGGTACCTATGACATAAGGAGAAATTATCCGTATGAAACTTGTCATAATCATGGAGGGAATTACTCCCTTGTTGAACACCATCTTCCTAATACACAATTAATCTATAGTGTTCAAGTTGTTTATGATAGTCCTACTCCCACTATTACCAATGAGAAAGATTATGCTTATGTGGAGAGTAAGAGTACCTTTTTGCATGTGGATCATGGTAACAATGCTTTACGTGATGCTTATATTGTTGAGTTTATTCGTGATCCCGCTGAAAATTATTATGAGAAGGTGATACGTCCAAAACGTATCTATAATTTCTGCTTGCTCCATGCCACTTTTGGGTGATATTGCTATGATATTTATACACTTCCATACACTTTTGATCATATTTGGACTAACCTACTAATCCAGTGCACCCCGGTGCCAGTTTCTGTTTTCGGCTGTTCTTGTATTTCAGGTTTTCGCATTACGAGAACTGTCAGGAAAAATCCAGAAAAATTATATAAAAAATCAGCGTTCCAGAACCTACCTTGCGCCCGAAGTACAGCCGGGGGGGGGGGGCACCAGGGCCCCAGGCGCCCTGGCGGCGCGCCCCCCCTGGGCCGGGCCGGGGGGCGCCTGGGCCCCCCGAGCCCCGTCTGGTGCCCCCCTTTGGCATATATTTAGAGCGTCCTTCGAAACCCTCAGGACGGGAACTCTTTTTCGCGATCTCATCTCTGTTTCGCCGCCGCCGTCGCTTCCAAGATCAGGAGCACCAGGAGAACTCTTCCCGGCACCCTGCCGGAGGGGAGGATCATCATCGGGAGCCTCTCCACCACCATGGACGCCTCCCGGATGAGTTGTGAGTAGTCTCCCTTGGACCATGAGTCCATGACCAGTAGCTATGTGATGTTCTCCTCCCATTCTTGTGCTTCACTAATTAGTCCTCGTGAGCTGCCCTACATGATCGAGGCACATATGTAATCCTTATGCTGTTGCTATGATGAGTTTGCTGGGATCCGATGGATTATGAGATTATGTTCAGATTGTGATTGAGTAATATATTTGATCTACCTCTTTTATATTTATGTTCATAAGTAATTCTTGCATGTTCTCCATTGTTATTTATTGCTTTGGCCAAGTAGTAGGTAGTGACTCCAAGAGGGAACGTTATGCTCGATTGTGGGTTCATGCCCCTCGATGACTAGCTTGAGTGACAGAAACATGAGTCTAGGGGATGTGCTGTTGCCACAAGAGGGAAAACAACGGTGCTTGTGCCTGCGGGTGCAAGGATTGTTTACTTTACGCAAAGTTCTTTTAATGCAGTTGTCTGTTGCATTGAGTTTACACTATGGGTGGGACTCGCAACTTAATACCAGCGAGATGTTCTGGATAGATATCTCAAGGTGGATGATTAGTAGTAGATATTGATGGATTTTGGTCTACTTACTTTGGCGTACCGCCCATGCTTTGAACCCCAACCTTTCTTGCAATGTAGTCAGCATTGGTTTGCGTTCGTGGTCCTGTCAATTGCCCAGCTGTAATTCGTTACCTCACATAGCTGTTTTATCGTCTTTTTGGAGAGAGACATCACTAGTGAACATCATGAGACTCCGGTCCATATTACCATCATTGATCACATCCGCTATTTACTTTCCGCTTTTACTTACTATTGCAAACATTATCTATCACTACTATCATTTGCGTTTAATCCTTTGTGAACTACAAGGCCGGAGGGATTGACGACCTCTCTGTACTCGTTGGGAGCAAAGTTATTTGTATCTGTGTGCAGGTCCACGTTGATTGCTAATATCTGGCGCCGTTAGCAGTTGACACCTACTTGTTGAACCTAGGAGTCTCTGGGGATTCGATCCTTGGCATCTTTGCTAAGGGAAAAACTTCCACAACACTGCATCTCACACCTTCCACTTGGGGTAACCAACGAGGGGTTAGAGGCCCATCAAGGAGTTTTTCTGGCGCCGTTGCCGGGGACTCCACTCTTCAGGATAGGGGAGTTGCATGCTATCTTTTACCTTTGCTTTTTAGTCTTGTTAGTTTACCTTTCTGTTTTTGCTTTAGTATCTTTTATCGAAAATCACAAAAATAGTTATCTTGTTCTTTAGTTGTCAATATGTCGGGTCCTTTTGTCTTTGACGAGGTAGAAGTTCTCACCTTTAAACAAAGAGGTGGAGAAAGTTTGAAAGATGCTTGGTATAGAATTAATGATTCACAAAAAAGAGCCACCAAGAAGCAACCTACTACTATCTTGCTTAGAAATTTTTATGTTGGAATTACTTCTTGGAATAGGTTTATTCTAGATACTGCTATCAATGGGAATTTCCTAGAGGCCCCAGTTTGGGAGTCTCTTAGTATTATTGAAAATCTTGTTGGGAATCTCCCTGTTGTTAGCATTCGAGAGGACATCACCCTAGCTCACATTATGAAAAAACTTGAAAAGATAGAGCTAGAGATGCCAAGCATTAATAAGATAAATGAGTTGGATCGTAAGATCCAAGGGAATTTGAATAGACTTGATAGCTCCATGCATAAATTTTTTAAAATTTTGGAGACCGTCAAATTCCATGACTTGGACTCTTCTAGGATAGACAAGATTGAGGAAATATTTGATACCTTAGGAACTACCTTCTCCTCGATCAAAACCAAAAAGGTAGAAACTCCGGCAAAGAGGGAGCCTAAGTTCGTTCACATTCCCAAGGCTCCCCGTTCTAAAATTAATCCATCTATTGCCAAAGGGGTTGAAACTGTAAAGACTTTGGAAGAAACACCTCTCTATGATGAATTTATAAATGAATCTTCCCTTGACTTTTATCCTTTTGGTCTTCTACCTAGAAGTATCTCTATGAGGCCCTTATTTGAGAGTCCTCTTAAGACTAGTTGTATTATTGAAGAGCTTTTTGATGATCTTGATGATGGTTCAATTGATACAACTTGATCTCTATGCATTATGCCTAGCTTAAAGGCATAAAAGAAAGCGCTTTTGGGAGGCAGCCCACATGAATAAAAAATTTATTTTGCTTTTGTTGTGTCATGATGTTGTTTACTACAGTAGCATCATCATTGTATCTTTGCTTTTCATATTTGTGCCAAGTATAGCCTCTGATTGCTAGAAAGTTCAAAAGTTGTGAGGTGCTGTCCAGGAAACAAATTCTGTCCTTGGATAGAAAAATTCGTATAAAATCACCAGATCATCTTTTTGGTCTAAATGTTTTCGACAGCGTTCTCTATATAATTGTCTTTCGTGCGTCTGTTCTGAGTTTTTTTATTCGAGTTGCAGAAGTATCCCGAACAAATCAATTACTACCTGCTGTTCTGTTTTTCACAGATTCTGTCCTGTTTTGCCTTTCCTTCATTTCGCAAACCAAGAGCTTGTTTTTTCTTTGCAAAAAACCTTTTGGCAATCTTGAGAAACAGTAGAACTTCAAGAATATCTTTATTTCCAGCAAGGTGCAACTATTTTATTAAGGGTACTAACCTCGCTAATCAGATTATGATGAGTTATGTATGAAGGGAGTTTTCAAGTGTGCGAGGGAAGATGATAAAAAGATTCAGGAGTGTCAAGCGCTCAAGCTTGGGGATGCCCCCGTGCACCCCCAAGAAATATTCAAGGAGACTCAAGCGTCTAAGCTTGGGGATGCCCCCGTGCATCCCCTTCTCCATCAACATTATCAGTTCGTCTTTCGTTCCGCTATAGTTTTATCACTTCATGTGTTATGTGCTATGCTTGGAGCGTCTTGTTTTTAGTTTTCTTTTTAGTTTTTCATAACGAGTCGGAACTCAGCGTTCTTTATGTGGGAGAGAAACACGCTCCACTTCTACCTAGAACATAACATAGAATTTTCATGTCTATCTTTGTTGTGTGTGTTCTTTGTCTTTTAATAGCTACTATCATGCTCTGCTCTTAGTATTCATGCTTATCTTTTCAAAGAGCTTTTGTTTAGTTGGTTGCTTGAACTCTCTTTAATTACCATGCTCACCTTATTAAGAGAGTTTGCTTCCGTTGCATTGGTTAATATGTCTATGATAAAGATGCTATGTGCATAATGGCGCTTAGTAGTTCAGGTTTTCTTATGGTTAATCTCAAATAGCTGGGGGATTCCCAATGTGTTATTGGAGTACCAACATGATTTGTTTGCCTATGATGTGGTATGGTTTAGTAATATCTTCCTTCAAGAATTTATTTTGATTGACTTGGCGTATGCTCACGCATATTTAAGACTGTAAAGAAAGTCTGTCAAGCCTTGATGATCTTTTATTTCTGAGTAGCGATACAACTTCCATGCCTGATTCAATGTTGCTTTGTCGCTCTGCATTATTATGACCGTCATTGCTCTCTTAGTTGGTCGCTCCCAGTATTTTGCTAACCTCCACCTGTACTAAGCGAACTAACTTTGCAATACATAGCTCATGGGAAAGTAGCTTAAAAACTATTGTGGTAAAGAATATGTTGCTTATGTATCTTATTTCTTATAAGTTGCTTGCTGAGCGGTAACCATGTTTCTGGGGACGCCACCAACTGTCACACTTTTGTTGAATATCATGTGAGTTGCTATGCATGTTCGTCTTGTCTGAAGTAAGGGTGATTTGCCATGGGTTGAATGAGTATGCATATTGTTAGAGAAGAACATTGGGCCGCCAACCAAAGCCATGTATCATGGTGGAAGTTTTAGCTTGGACCTTAATCCTCAATCTCTTATGAGAATATGCTTATGCATTAAAGAGGAGTCCATCATCTATTTTCTATGTTGTCCCGGTATGGATGTCCTCAAGTTGAGATCTATCAAAAACGAGAAATCAAATGCGATTTATCTCCTTGGACCTTTGTACAGGTGGCATAGAGGTACCCCTTTGTGACACTTGGTTGAAACATATGTAATGCAATGATAACCCATGGAAATCCGAGCTAATTAGGACAAGGTGCGAGCACTATTGGTATTCGATGCATGAGGCTTGCAACTTATAGGATGTCTTATGCATGACACATATGAAGTACTACTACCATTGACAAAATTGCTTCTATGTTTTCAAAATAAAAAAAAAGCTCTAGCACATAACCATTCTTTTACTTTTATGTTGAGTCTCCACCTTCTTTCTTCAATCACCAACTACTGAGAGCATGATTGTCATTCTGAGTGTAATGTGCATTGTCCCAAAGTAGCATTGTCTTTTGCATGATTGTGATATCGTTTATTTTGAAATCATTGTATCTAGTCATCACTTAAACCTTGGAGGTGCCCCTGCATTTATGTTTTGCTTCACTAAAGGGGGCAAGCTAGATATCACTTTATCATATTTGCACATCATGTTCATTGCAATTCTTTTTGATGTTTCAGTTTCAAATTGTAAAACTTTCAGTCATTTGTGATTTTCTCATGAGGCAACTTAATTACTACAGATTCATTGTCTTAGTAAGCTTTTGTCATATGACTATGAAAAGTCCTATATGGTTAATAGCATGTCACCACAGAAATTATTCTTGTTATCATTTACCTACTCGAGGACGAGCAGGAATTAAGCTTGGGGATGTTGATACGTCCAAAACGTATCTATAATTTCTGCTTGCTCCATGCCACTTTTGGGTGATATTGCTATGATATTTATACACTTCCATACACTTTTGATCATATTTGGACTAACCTACTAATCCAGTGCACCCCGGTGCCAGTTTCTGTTTTCGGCTGTTTTTGTATTTCTGGTTTTCACATTACGAGAACTGTCAGGAAAAATCCAGAAAAATTATATAAAAAATCAGCGTTCCAAAACCTACCTTGCGCCCGAAGTACAGCCGGGGGTGGGGGGCACCAGGGCCCCAGGCGCCCTGGCGGCGGCCCCCCCCTGGGCCGCGCCGGGGGGGCGCCTGGGCCCCCCGAGCCCCGTCTGGTGCCCCCCTTTGGCATATATTTAGAGCGTCCTTCGAAACCCTCGGGACGGGAACTCTTTTTCGCGATCTCATCTATGTTCCGCCGCCGCCGCCGCTTCCAAGATCGGGAGCACCGGGAGAACTCTTCCCGGCACCCTGCCGGAGGGGAGGATCATCATCGGGAGCCTCTCCACCACCATGGACGCCTCCTGGATGAGTTGTGAGTAGTCTCCCTTGGACCATGAGTCCATGACCAGTAGCTATGTGATGTTCTCCTCCCGTTCTTGTGCTTCACTAATTAGTCCTCGTGAGCTGCCCTACATGATCGAGGCACATATGTAATCCTTATGCTGTTGCTATGATGAGTTTGCTGGGATCCGATGGATTATGAGATTATGTTCAGATTGTGATTGAGTAATATATTTGATCTACCTCTTTTATATTTATGTTCATAAGTAATTCTTGCATGTTCTCCGTTGTTATTTATTGCTTTGG
The DNA here is from genome assembly GCA_902687465.1 of Secale cereale. Lineage (NCBI taxonomy): Eukaryota > Viridiplantae > Streptophyta > Magnoliopsida > Poales > Poaceae > Secale > Secale cereale. Next base: position 793,814,335 of record LR738710.1, on the reverse strand, counting down.
CCAAGTAGTAGGTAGTGACTCCAAGAGGGAACGTTATGCTCGATTGTGGGTTCATGCCCCTCGATGACTAGCTTGAGTGACAGAAACATGAGTCTAGGGGATGTGCTGTTGCCACAAGGGGGAAAACAACGGTGCTTGTGCCCGCGGGTGCAAGGATTGTTTACTTTACGCAAAGTTCTTTTAATGCAGTTGTCTGTTGCATTGAGTTTACACTATGGGTGGGACTCACAACTTAATACCAGCGAGATGTTCTGGATAGATATCTCAAGGTGGATGATTAGTAGTAGATATTGATGGATGTCGGTCTACTTACTTTGGCGTACCGTCCATGCTTTGAACCTCAACCTTTCTTGCAATGTAGTCAGCATTGGTTTGCGTTCGTGGTCCTGTTAATTACCCAGCTGTAATTCGTTACCTCGCATAGCTGTTTTATCGTCTTTTTGGAGAGAGACATCACTAGTGAACATCATGAGACTCCGGTCCATATTACCATCATTGATCACATCCGCTATTTACTTTTCGCTTTTACTTACTATTGCAAACATTATCTATCACTACTATCATTTGCGTTTAATCCTTTGTGAACTACAAGGCCGGAGGGATTGACAACCTCTCTGTACTCGTTGGGAGCAAAGTTATTTGTATCTGTGTGCAAGTCCACGTTGATTGCTAATATCTGGCGCCGTTAGCAGTTGACACCTACTTGTTGAACCTAGGAGTCTCTGGGGATTCGATCCTTGGCATCTTTGCTAAGGGAAAAACTTCCACAACACTACATCTCACACCTTCCACTTGGGGTAACCAACGAGGGGTTAGAGGCCCATCAGAAGGGAACATATGCTTATAGATATTTCAATAATATCAAGTTCTCTTTCTTTATGTTGAAGGTTTTGAGCTGCACTTGTTTTGTCTTCCTATGCTTATTGCTTTGTGCTTCAATGAATTATTCTATTGCAATATTCCTATGCATAGGAAGCATGTTAGGCTTAAATGTGTTTGGTATTTGCTTCTTGATGCTCTCTTTTGTTCTTCAACTCTTATTCCTACGAGAGCATCATTAAAGTCTAAAGCCTATCTTTATGGCTATAAAGAAAGAGCTCTAGGAAGACAACCCTTGTTATCTTTGCTTTCAGTTTGTTCTTTCAGTTTTTAGTGGTCTTGATGTTTGTTACTACTGTAGCAACATCATTGTACCTTTATTTTTCAGCTTTGTGCCAATTTTAGCCTCTGATTGCAAGAAAGTTCAAAAGTTGTGACGTACTGTCCAGAAAACAGATTCTGTCCTTGGACAGAAAAATTCGAATAAAATCACCAGATCATCTTTTTGATCTGAATTTTTTTGACAGCGTGCTCTATATAATTCGCTTTCGAGCGTCTGGTCTGAGTTTTTTGATTTGAGTTGCATAAGTGCCCCGAAAAAATTATTCACTACCTGCTGGTCTGTTTTTCACAGATTCTGTCCTGTTTTTCCTTTTCTTCGTTTTGCAAACCTTGAGCTTGCTTTTTCTTTGCAAAAACCTTCTGGCAATCTTGAGAAAAACAGTAGCTCTTCAAGATTATCTTTATTTCCAGTAGGGAAAAGTTATTTTATTATGGGTACTAACCTCGCTAATCAGATTATGATGAGTTATGTATGAGGGGAGTTTTCAAGTGTGCGAGGGAAGATGATAAAAGAAGATTCAGGAGGGTCAAACGCTCAAGCTTGGGGATGCCCCCGTGCACCCCCAAGAAATATTCTAGAAGACTCAAGCGTCTAAGCTTGGGGATGCCCCCATGCATCCCCTTCTCCATCAACAATTATCAGTTCGTCTTTCGTTCCACTATATTTTAATCACTTCATGCGTTATGTGCTATGCTTGGAGCGTCTTGCTCTTAGTTTCCTTTTTAGTTTTCTTTAGCTTTGCTTGCTGTTCATAACAAGTTAGAACCCAGCTTTCTTTGTGTGGGAGAGAAACACGCTCCACTTCAACCTAGAACACAACATAGGATTTTCATGCTTATCTTTGCTGTGTGTGTTCTTTGTCTTTCCATAGCTGCTGTCATGTTTAGCTCTTAGTTTTCATGCTTTTCTTTTTTAAAGAGCTTTTGTTTAGTTGGTTGCTAAACTCTTTTGAGTTTTCATGTTTATCTTGTTAAAAGAGTTTGCCTGTTGCACTGAGTTGTGTGTCTTAACTTATAGTAGGTAATTGAGGTTGCTATTTAATTTTAGTAGTAACTTGCAATAGTTTTGAGGTATTGCCATGAGTAATGTCAAAACTTTTGGTGTCAAGAGCCTTAGCCTATTAGTGATAGATGTCGTATTTTGGGCAATCCGTGTTTATTTTTTGAAAACCTACAAAATAGTTGAGAACTTTAGCTACTAGATGGATCACTAATCTTTGGAGGGATCGAATATTAGAGTACACTCCCGTACCATGAGTCGAGGATGCGCAAGGATAACCAAACCCCCATACACTCCTCCTCGGGGTACTTGTCTCTTTGTGAACCTCCTAATTAGATTGAGAGTTACCAATAATAAGTGCATGAGTTCTTCGGACTAATGTGAGTATTCGAAAGTTGACACGCCCACCTAGCCATATTTTTCTAGCCTCTTCGGTACCGTGCATTGCCCTTTCTCACCTCGAGAGTTGGCGCATACTTCGCCGGTGCATCCAAATCCTTGGCACGATACGCTCTGTCATCATAAGCCTCATTATATCCTTCCTCAAAACAGCCACCATACCTACCTATCAAGGCATTTCCATAGCCTTTCCGAGATACATTGCCATGCAACATCCATCTTCTCATGACTTGATCTTCATGTCATACATGCTTTTTTCTTGATCGATGAGCCGCATGCTAGTTGGGCCTTGCCCTAATCATTGCTACATGACGCGCTAGTATCATTGCATATCCTGCTACACTGGCAGAGGCATACATCTGCATACATCATGATAGTTTCATTTTCTTTACGTTGAGTATTTTTGTAAAGTGTGAAAGATCTTCTATACTTCTTGTAATATATAGAGTGTTGCCCCTAAAGTGAGGAAAAGATCCCAAAGAGGACAAAATCAAAAGATCCCAAAGAGGACAAAATCAAAAGATCCCAAAGAGGACAAATGAGAGTTAAATAGAAAGAGCCATGGAGGCCACAACAAAAAAAAAATAGAAAAAAGAGAAAAAGAAATAAAAAGAGAGAAGGGGGCACACTACTATTCATTTTGAGAGATCCACACTCGTACTCCATCTTATACCTTGTACTCCATAGAGATTATCATTTATGCATATAGCTATGTGGGGACCTTCACACTATAGAACTTGGCTTGTATATTCCAATGATGAGCCTCCTCAAAAGAGCTCTAGGTCTTCTTGAGCAAGCAAGTTGGATGCACCCCCACTAGTTCCATTGGAGAGCTTACCTTAGCTCATATGTGCATCCGTTGCATGGCAATCCCTACTCCTCACATCATATCTATCATTTGGCTTTCTCTCGCCCATGATTGTCCTCATTGATGTGAGCCTTTCACACCTTCTTTTGTCTTCCCCCTTCATCATTTTTCTCCTTTTGCCATTCTAAGTGTCAACTTTCTTGCTTACGCTCATCCATTGCATGAGTGCTCAAAATATCGAAAGGGAGTGGATCATTTTGACTTGTACCTGGCTGGTGGTCTGGGGATGAGTCAAGATAAGATACCAAAGAAGACCAAGTGTGAAACTTTAGTAGATTAAGTTCTCAACAATACAAAAACTATGGTTTACTCTCCCGTATATCCCTATCCCCTTTCTTGCACGCAAACACCATTTGGAGACATTCGAGTCACGGACAGCGAGAGCTCTTGCACCTTTATGTTCTTATGTTGCTTGTTACAATGCTAATATAGACTCTTGCTTGTTATGACTTAAATTGAATTACATGCCTTGATTGCTTTACTTAAAAAGTTCTTATATGGTTGGTAGCATGTCACCACAGAAATTATGCTTGTTATCATTTACCTACTCGAGGACGAGAAGGAATTAAGCTTGGGGATGTTGATACGTCCAAAACGTATCTATAATTTTTGCTTGCTCCATGCTTCTTTTGTGTGATATTACTATGATATTTATGCACTTCCATACACTTTTGATCATATTTGGACTAACCTATTAACTCAGTGCACCACAGTGCAAGTTCCTGTTTTCTGTTGTTTTTCTATTTCAGATTTCCCCCATATTAAAAGTGCTCCAAAAATTCCGGGAAAAATACAGGAAAAATCAGCATAGAGGAAGCTTCGAGAAAAACCAAAGTGGGGCCAGAGGGGAGCCAGGGGTGGCCCTGGCGGCCACCCGGCGCACCCCTGGCCACGCCAGGGGGGCACCTGGGGCCCCCTCTCCGCCTCTGGTTGCCCCCCTTCGCATATATATTCCTCCCGTCGCGAAAACCCTGATTCCAGAACCCCTTTTTTCCAGAAGCAATTCCGATCTCCGCCGCCATCGCCACCAAGTTTCGGGGGACCAGAATTCCTGTGCCGGCATTGTGACGCCCGGGTAATAAAGCTACAGTAACCCTCTGGTAGTGATGCCAAATCATTTCGATTACTGTTGCTAATTTCGCGTTAGTTCGAAACCGATTCAAATTCAACTTCAAAATAAAGTCGAGCGGTAAAAGTTTCAAAACATTAAAACTAAAATGTTTCTAAGTGTGTCAAATAATGCATAATAAATATTGGTGAAGAAACAATATTTCTATAAAGTATTCTTATATTTTGAAGTAAATAAAACAGTAGTAGAAACAAATAAATAAATGCCTTCTTCAATTAATAAATTATTAAGCTAAATTATTAATTGCCCAAAACTACACGGGGCAGTGGAATATTTATTAAAGATAAATTAGGAACTAGTTTTGTATTTTTGTTAAACTAAAATAAAACAGAAAAGGAATAATTAAATAAATAAAAGGAAAACCCAAAACAAACAAAACATAAAAAAAGGGGGAAAGCAAAGCCCCCTGGCCCAACTGAGCCGAAGCCCACCTAGACAATACTTAACCCACCCCACACCCAATCCAAAAACAAAAAAAAAAGAGCACACCACCGACAACCCCCACGTTCCCCACTCGCTATCTCCTCCCTCCCCCGTTTGGATCGGGATCGGACGAACCCGATCCCGTCGCCGCGCCGTTCGAAGCCGACGCCGGAGCCGCCCATCGTCGGGCCACTACGCCATCGCCACCGCCGCCT
>LR738710.1:793783194-793808868 GCA_902687465.1 Secale cereale | reverse complement strand
CCCGGTGAGCCACCCCGCGCTCACCACTAGCCGCCGCCCGCTGCTCCCAGCACCAGCCTCCGGTCGTCGCCCGCACAACCGCAAGCCCCGCCCGCTGCGACCCCCTTGGCCGCTCGCCCAGCTCGCCGGCGCGTCGTCCGCCCTCCCTGCTCTGCTGCCCCGCGACCCCCCCCTTTGCCCGCCGCCGCTGGCCGTTGGCCGAGCGCCGCCCGCGCCGGCCGGCTTCGTCGGCCGCGCAGGCTCGCCCCCGCTCCGACCTGCGCCCCTATGCCCCACCGCCGACGCCCCTTCCCCTTCCTGGCGAGGTCCGGCGCGGCCTCCGGCCCGACCTCGTCGTGGCCGTTGTGCACCGACGCGCCCGGGCAGGGCAGCGCCCCGCCCCGCCGCGCCACGGTGGCCTCGCCCCGTTTTCCCTCGGCCGGGCTCGCCCCCTCCCCACGCTCGGGCGATGCCCGTAACCCGCCACCCGTGTGCCCGCTTCGGCCACATGGGCCACTGGCGATTGGGCCCCGCCCCGTGGGGCCAATGACAGGGGGCCCCTAGCCCCCAGAACGTTTAAAAAAAGAGAATAAAAAAAATATAATAAAAATATATATAATAAAAATATTAATAATTAAAATAATTAAAATATAAACAATTAATTAATTAGTGAATAAATTAAGTTAGTTAATCCTGTTTCATTAATCTAATTAACTGGTTAGTTTAATTAAACAGTAACTGGATTAGCTAGATCCTAATTAAACTAAACAGTGTATGACAGGTGGGACCCACTGGTCAGGTTGACCAGTCAACCATGCTGACGTCAGCATGATGTCATGCTGATGTCATAAATCCTTTTAAAATTAATTTAATTAATATTAAATTCCAGAAATTAATAAAACCTTTAGAAAATCATATCTTTTAAACCGTAACTCGGATGAAAATAATTTATATATGAAAGTTGCTCAGAACGACGAGACGCATCCGACTAGGCAACCCGTTCGTCCACTACACCTCTCTATCATACCGAACGTGCAACATTCCCCCTCCGTTTCATCTGCCCGAAAACGCGAAACACCGGGAATACTTTCCCGGATGTTTTTCATCCTTGCCAGTATCACCTCCTACCGCGTTAGGTCACACGTAGCACCGCCTTTTGCCATGTTATGCTTTGTGATGCTATTGTTTGCTCTGTTATTTATTTGTTTCCCCTTCGTTGCTTATTTCGGTAGACTCCGATACTGTGATAGACCCCGAGACCATTGGTGCTTCGGTGTTCGACTACGGCTACGATTCCGAAGATTCCTTTCGTCTGCAGAGCTTCCAGGCAAGCCCCCCCTTTGATCACCAGATATCGCCTACTCTTCTCTCTACTGCTTGCATTAGAGTAGTGTAGCATGTTACTGCTTTCGATAATCCTATTCTGCTGCATAGCCTGTCATTGTTGCTACCATTGTTGATACTTTACCTGCAATCCTAAATGCTTAGTATAGGATGCTAGTATACCATCAGTGGCCCTACACCCTTGTCCGTCTGCCCTGCTATTCTATCGGGCCGTGATCACTTGGGTGTGATCACGGGTATATACTACATACATTTTACATACACATGATGATGATTCGGATATGGGGGCTGAAGGGGCAGGTGGTTCCACCCAGGTAGTGGTGGGCCTGGGTTCCCGACAGTCCCCTGATGGTTACTTTGTGGCGGAGCGACAGGGCGGGTTGCGACCACCTAGGAGACAGGTGGGCCTGGCCTTGGTCGTTGTCCGCGGTTATTTCATAATAACACGTTTAACGGGATCTTGGTATTTGATCTGAGTCTGGCCATTTGGTCTATACGCACTAACCAGCTGCGCGGGAACAGTTATGGGCACTCGACGTCGTGGTATCAGCCGAAGCCTTCTTGACGTCAGCGACTTAGCGGCGCGCGCCGGATTGGACTGGAAAGCCTACTCTGGTATTAGGAGAGGCTAGGTCTGCTTACCGACCGCCCTCGCAACGTGCAGGTGTGCATTGGGCGATGGGCCCAGACCCCCGTGCGCTTAGGGTTTAGACCGGCGTGCTGACCTCTCTGTTGTGCTTAGGTAGGGCTGCGACGTGTTGATCTTCCGAGGCCGGGCATGACCCTGGAAAGTGTGTCCGGCCAAATGGGATCAAGCGTGCTGGGTTATGTGGTGCACCCCTACAGGGAAGTTAATCTATTCGAATAGCCGTGTCCCTCGGTAAAAGGACGACCCGGAGTTGTACTCTGACCTCATGACAACTAGAACCGGATACTTAATAAAACACACCCTTACAAGTGCCAGATATAACTCGGTGGTTGCTCTCTCACAGGGTGACGAGGGGAGGATCACCGGGTAGGGTTATGCTATACGTTGTTACTTGGTGAACTTACCATCTATTCCCTTCTACTGCTTCAAGACGGAGGCTGCCAGAAGCGAGGATACTTGTTACTTCCAGCTACTCTCTTCTTCTGCTGCAAGATGGACGTTGCGAGAAGCGTAGGCTTCGTTTGGATTAGCTATCCCCCTCTTATTCCGGCATTCTGCAGTTTAGCCCACAAATATTACCCCCTTACACAGATACCATTGCATATGTAGTATAGATCCTTGCTTGCGAGTACTTTGGATGAGTACTCACGGTTGCTTTGCTCCCCCTTTTCCCCCTTCTTTCTTCTTTCTGGTTGATGCAACCAGATCGATGGAGTCCAGGAGCCAGAAGATCCCGAGGATGATTCTACATGGAGTTCGGCTTCGAGGAGTTGTTAGGAGGTCCCAGGCAGGAGGCCTTGCCTTTTCGATCGTTGTTACTTTTGTGCTAGCCTTCTTAAGGCAAACTTGTTTAACTTATGTCTGTACTCAGATATTGTTGCTTCCGCTGACTCTTGTGTATTCGAGCATTTGTATTCGAGCCCTCGAGGCCCCTGGCTTGTAATATAAAGCTTGTATTATTTTAATTTGTGTTTAGAGTTGTGTTGTGATATTTTCCAATGAGTCCCTGATCTTGGTCGTACACGTTTGCGTGCATGATTAGTGTACGGACAAATCGGGGGCGTCACAGGCATCCTGCCGGGACGGGGAAGTGCCCCCGGATTCATCTCCATCGACGTTGCTTCCTCCCTCCATGATGCGGGAGTAGTTCCTCCTCGGGGCTGAGGTTTCTACCAATAGCTATGTGGTCAATTCTCTCTCCCATGATGTGATCTTCGTTGAGATCATAGGCTATGTTAATTTAGGGTGATCCCATGATATTTCCCCTTTGTATTGGATTGATGTACTCACTTGTCTTTATCTAGTATAATCCCCGAGACCAAGGTGACAGCGGTCTATTGGACATGGATTAGAAGAATATTTTCATGGGTGATTTCCTCTTTTGTGTGTTGATTGAAGATTGAGAGTCTCTTGGTGCTTGTCTTTGACTATCCTTGAGATATGTTCTGGTGATTGTGGTACTCTCTTTGGGTGGCCGCGGTGACATTGGGAAACCCATAGATTGAGAACTACGAACTATGAGGTGTGCTTTTGTAGCCCTACATAATTCTCGTCCTCTCTTGACCACAAAGGAATGACCTTCGAGTGCGTCTCCATTGCATGTTTTATGGGAAATATCATGTGATAGACTATGTTAATGTTGTTGGGAGTTGCCACTAGTGAAAGTATGAATCCTAGGCCTTGTTTCCACCATTGCAATACCATTTGTGCTCACGTTTACCACTTGTTTGCTTGCTGCACTTTTTATTACAGATTTATATTACTTTGCTTTGCCACTCCTATCATCCATATTTTACCACCTCTTCGCCGGACTAGTGCACCTATACAACTCCTAGTTGTATTTGGTGTGTTGGGGACACAAGAGACTTCTTGTATCTTAGTTGCAGGGTTGCTTGAGAGAGACCATCTTCAACCTCTACTTCTCTGAGTTCGATAAACCTGAGGTCATCCACTTGAGGGAAATTGTTGCTGTCCTACAAACCTCTGCGCTTGGAGGCCCAACATAGTCTACAAGAATAGAAGCGTGTGTAGACATCAGCAGTGGACACCCAAAGAGAAGGAACCATCACAAGATCATAGCTCGGGTGAGATCCCCGAAGAACCTGCCAGGTATTGGAGACCCTGATGTCCATAGCAGCCATTTAGCAACAGACATGCTCGTCCCCCTGCCTGACACGGCGACGTACCACATCCGGCGGTGCCGGCTCCCTCTGCATTGCCAATTTTAGCCTCTGATTGCAAGAAAGTTCAAAAGTTGTGACGTGCTGTTCAGAAAACAGATTCTGTCCTTGGACAGAAAAATTCGAATAAAATCACCAGATCATCTTTTTGATCTGAATTTTTCTGACAGCGTGCTCTATATAATTGGCTTTCGAGCGTCTGTTCTGAGTTTTTTGATTTGAGTTGCAGAAGTGCACCGAAAAAATTATTTACTACCTGCTGGTCTATTTTTCATAGATTATGTCCTGTTTTTCCTTTTCTTCGTTTTGCAAACCTTGAGCTTGCTTTTTCTTTGCAAAAACCTTCTGGCAATCTTGAGAAAAAGTAGCTCTTCAAGATTATATTTATTTCCATTAGGGAAAAGTTATTTTATTATGGGTACTAACCTCGCTAATCAGATTATGATGAGTTATGTATGAGGGGAGTTTTCAAGTGTGCGAGGGAAGATGATAAAAGAAGATTCAGGAGGGTCAAACGCTCAAGCTTGGGGATGCCCCGTGCACCCCCAAGAAATATTCAAGAAGACTCAAGCGTCTAAGCTTGGGGATGCCCCCATGCATCCCCTTCTCCATCAACTATTATCAATTCGTCTTTCGTTCCACTATATTTTAATCACTTCATGCGTTATGTGCTATGCTTGGAGCGTCTTGCTCTTAGTTTCCTTTTTAGTTTTCTTTAGCTTTGCTTGCTGTTCATAACAAGTTAGAACCCAGCTTTCTTTGTGTGGGAGAGAAACACGCTCCACTTCAACCTAGAACACCACATAGGATTTTCATGCTTATCTTTGCTGTGTGTGTTCTTTGTCTTTCCATAGCTGCTGTCATGTTTAGCTCTTAGTTTTCATGCTTTTCTTTTTTAAAGAGCTTTTGTTTAGTTGGTTGCTGAACTCTTTTGAGTTTTCATGTTTATCTTGTTAAGAGAGTTTGCCTGTTGCACTGAGTTGTGTGTCTTAACTTAAAGTAGGTAATTGAGGTTGCTATTTAATTTTAGTAGTAACGTGCAATAGTTTTGAGGTATTGCCATGAGTAATGTTAGAACTTTTGGTGTCAAGAGCTTTAGCCTATTAGTGATAGATGTCGTATTTTGGGCAATCCGTGTTTATTTTCGAAAACCTACAAAATAGTTGAGAACTTTAGCTACTAGATGGATCACTAATCTTTGGAGGGATCGAATATTAGAGTACACTCACGTACCATGAGTCGAGGATGCGCAAGGATAACCAAACCCCCATACACTCCTCCTCGGGGTACTTGTCTCTTTGTGAACCTCCTAATTAGATTGAGAGTTACAGATAATAAGTGCATGAGTTCTTCGGACTAATGTGAGTATTCGAAAGTTGACACTTCCACCTAGCCATATTTTTCTAGCCTCTTCGGTACCGTGCATTGCCCTTTCTCACCTCGAGAGTTGGCGCATACTTCGCCGGTGCATCCAAATCCTTGGCACGATACGCTCTGTCATCATAAGCCTCATTATATCCTTCCTCAAAACAGCCACCATACCTACCTATCAAGGCATTTCCATAGCCTTTCCGAGATACATTGCCATGCAACATCCATCTTCTCATGACTTGATCTTCATGTCATACATGCTTTTTGCTTGATCGATGAGCCGCATGCTAGTTGGGACTTGCCCTAATCATTGCCACATGACGCGCTAGTATCATTGCATATCCTGCTACACTGGCAGAGGCATACATCCGCATACATCATGATAGTTTCATTTTCTTTATGTTGAGTATTTTTGTAAAGTGTGAAAGATCTTCTATACTTCTTGTAATATATAGAGTGTTGCCCCTAAAGTGAGGAAAAGATCCCAAAGAGGACAAAATCAAAAGATCCCAAAGAGGACAAAATCAAAAGATCCCAAAGAGGACAAATGAGAGTTAAATAGAAAGAGCCATGGAGGCCACAAAAAAATAAAAAAAATAGAAAAAATAGAAAAAGAAATAAAAAGAGAGAAGGGGGCACACTGCTATTCTTTTTGAGAGATCCACACTCGTACTCCATCTTATACCTTGTACTCCATAGAGATTATCATTTATGCATATAGCTATGTGGGGACCTTCACACTATAGAACTTGGCTTGTATATTCCAATGATGAGCCTCCTCAAAAGAGCTCTAGGTCTTCTTGAGCAAGCAAGCTGGATGCACCCCCACTAGTTCCATTGGAGAGCTTACCTTAGCTCATATGTGCATCCGTTGCATGGCAATCCCTACTCCTCACATCATATCTATCATTTGGCTTTCTCTCGCCCATGATTGTCCTCATTGATGTGAGCCTTTCACACCTTTTTTTGTCTTCCCCCTTCATCATTTTTCTCTTTTTGCCATCCTAAGTGTCAACTTTCTTGCTTACGCTCATCCATTGCATGAGTGCTCAAAATATCGAAAGGGAGTGGAACATTTTGACTTGTACCTGGCTGGTGGTCTGGGGATGTGTCAAGATAAGATTCCAAAGAAGACCAACTCTGAAACTTTAGTAGATTAAGTTCTCAACAATACAAAAACTATGTTTTACTCTCTCGTATATCCCTATCCCCTTTCTTGCACGCAAACACCATTTGGAGACATTCGAGTCACGGACAGCGAGAGCTCCTGCACCTTTATGTTCTTATGTTGATTGTTACAATGCTAATATAGACTCTTGCTTGTTATGACTTGAATTGAATTACATGCCGTGATTGCTTTACTTAAAAAGTTCTTATATGGTTGGTAGCATGTCACCACAGAAATTATGCTTGTTATCATTTACCTACTCGAGGACGAGCAGGAATTAAGCTTGGGGATGTTGATACGTCCAAAACGTATCTATAATTTTTGCTTGCTCCATGCTTCTTTTGTGTGATATTGCTATGATATTTATGCACTTCCATACACTTTTGATCATATTTGGACTAACCTATTAACTCAGTGCACCACAGTGCCAGTTCCTGTTTTCTGCAGTTTTTCTATTTCAGATTTCTCCCATATTAAAAGTGCTCCAAAAATTCCGGGAAAAATACAGAAAAAATCAGCGTACAGGAAGCTTCGAGAAAAACCAAAGTGGGGCCAGAGGGGATCCAAGGGTGGCCTAGGCGGCCACCCGGCGCGGTCCCACCCCTGGCCGCGCCAGGGGGGCGCCTGGGGCCCCCTCTCCGCCTCTGGTTGCCCCCCTTCACATATATATTCCTCCCGTCGCGAAAACCCTGATTCCAGAACCCTTTTTTCCAGAAGCAATTCCGATCTCCGCCGCCATCGCCACCAAGTTTCGGGGGACCATTATTCCTGTGCCCGCATCCTGCCGGGACGGGGAAGTGCCCCCGGATTCATCTCCATCGACGTTGCTTCCTCCCTCCATAATGCGGGAGTAGTTCCTCCTCGGGGCTGAGGTTTCTACCAGTAGCTATGTGGTCAATTCTCTCTCCCATGATGTGATCTTCGTTGAGATCATAGGCTATGTTAATTTAGGGTGATCCCATGATATTTCCCCTTTGTATTGGATTGATGTACTCACTTGTCTTTATCTAGTATAATCCCCGAGACCAAGGTGACAGCGGTCTATTGGACATGGATTAGAAGAATATTTTCATGGGTGATTTCCTCTTTTGTGTGTTGATTGAAGATTGAGAGTCTCTTGGTGCTTGTCTTTGACTATCCTTGAGATATGTTCTGGTGATTGTGGTACTCTCTTTGGGTGGCCGCGGTGACATTGGGAAACCCATAGATTGAGAACTACGAACTTTGAGGTGTGCTTTTGTAGCCCTACATAATTCTCGTCCTCTCTTGACCACAAAGGAATGACCTCCGAGTGCGTCTCCATTGCATGTTTTATGGGAAATATCATGTGATAGAATATGTTAATGTTGTTGGGAGTTGCCACTAGTGAAAGTATGAAGCCTAGGCCTTGTTTCCACCATTGCAATACCATTTGTGCTCACGTTTACCACTTGTTTGCTTGCTGCACTTTTTATTACAGATTTATATTACTTTGCTTTGCCACTCCTATCATCCATATTTTACCACCTCTTCGCCGAACTAGTGCACCTATACAACTCCTAGTTGTATTAGGTGTGTTGGGGACACAAGAGACTTCTTGTATCTTAGTTGCAGGGTTGCTTGAGAGAGACCATCTTCAACCTCTACTTCTCTGAGTTCGATAAACCTTAGGTCATCCACTTGAGGGAAATTGCTGCTGTCCTACAAACCTCTGCGCTTGGAGGCCCAACATAGTCTACAAGAATAGAAGCGTGTGTAGACATCAGCAGTGGACACCCAAAGAGAAGGAACCATCACAAGATCATAGCTCGGGTGAGATCCACGAAGAACCTGCCAGGTATTGAAGACCCTGATGTCCATAGCAGCCATTTAGCAACAGACATGCTCGTCCCCCTCCCTGACACGGCGACGTACCACATCCAGCGGTGCCGGCTCCCTCTGCATTGAAAGTGGCCCACGCGAATGCCATCAAAGGAGGTCCGGGTCGACGGCGGGACCCAGGGCCGGGTTCCTCACCAAGCGGCGCGCCCCTGAAGGTAGCACCTCCCTGTACCAGCCCAGCGGAGCCAGTCCCAGACATGACTCCTCTGAAGCAGGACGTCGTCGCGAACGGGTCGACGACGAGGATGCGGGCCGTGCATCGTTCACGTATAATAAACTAAAAATATAACATTTCTAATTAACATTTATATATCTAATTAACATTTAAATATATATATATATATATATATATAATTCATCTAACATTTCTATAACTAAAAGTATAAAAAACTAAAAAAAACATGCATCTAACATTTTTATATATATACACACACACATATACATATATATAACTAGAAGTTTAAAATTCCTTAACTTTTTTCTATATACATCTAATCATCTAGTGAAAGGAAGTGTCAAAATTCATCAAACTAACATTTCTATATCTAAAATTCATCTACCATTTCTATAACTAAAACTATAAAAAAATCATCTAACATTTCTATATAGCCAATTCATCTAATTCATCTAACATTTGACATTAATCTAGCATTTCTATCCAATACTATCATCTAAGTAACAAATTGACATTAATCTAATTCATCTAGCTAGCTAAAACTTTGACATTAACAATTTGACATTAATCTAAAAAACGGAAAACAGAAAATAAGTAAAAAAATGTGTGTGTGTGTGTGTGTGTGTGTGTGTGTGTGTGTGTGTGTGTGTGTGTGTGTATGGGGCGCGACGACGGGGCGGCCGAGGGCTCACAGCGCGGGGCGACCGAGGCGGCGACTGGGGGTGGCGATCGACGGCGACGGCGTACAGGGCGGCGGCGAGATGCGGCGATGACGACGGGGACGGGCCGGGGCGGCGACGAGGACGGGGGCGACGACGCGGATGAGGACGGCGTGCGACGGGGGCGGCGACGACGACGACGCGCGACGGGGGTCACGACGGCGGGCGGCGGCGATGTCGAACAGAGAGGAAGAGTGGGAGAAGAAACCAAAATTTTCGTAAGTGCTATATATATACAGTACCCAGGAAAACCTTAGTAGTATCGCTTGTTTTGTAGCTAGCAGTAGCGCTTGTACGAGTGCTACCACTAAGGCGCTACAGCTAACTTTTAGCAGTAGCACTGAACTGCTAGCGCTACTGCTATACATAGTTAGCAGTAGTGCTTTCTTTAGGAAAGCGCTACAGGTAAGAGTAAGTAGCAGTAGCGTTTCTTTAGAAAAGCGCTGCTGCTAACTCTTCATGTATCTTTGAAAATACAGCTTATTTTGTTGTGGTTTTTTATATACAGTACTTTCATCATATGATTTTATGACCATGGTTAGTTATTATATATAACAGTGGGTGAAATGAACGTGGAGTAGATTCAAGTGGAGGCAACATGTGGTGCATGTCGAAAGTACTACTATTCCAAACTTGTAGTTTGTATTAGTAGTCCTTTCGACATGCACCACATGTTGCTTCCACTTGAATCTTATCCATATTTATTTCACCTACTAATATATATAATAACTCATCATGCTCATATAACAACTTAGCATCATGCATCACCGATCATAATAATAAATAACACATCATTGGTATCAAAATAACAAGTCCTACTCATCATCGATGATCATACAACTTCTACTCAATACCACATCATCATCATAGTCATCTAACCAATCCTACTTAGTTATTCTTAGCACATGATCATGAGTATTAGCTAGGACCTACTGCCTTCTCTTAGGTAAAAAAACATAAAACAAGATAGCTCCTGACTCTCCATTATGGAGAATGGAGATTATCCTGTCTCCAATTCTTGCCTCTCGCACAATGTTGCTTCCAAGAACCTCCTTACGACTGTCCATACATTTTTTCCTTTCTTTGATTATCATGTGTTCACTGGTTTTAGAAATCTGATATGGATAGGTGAGATTCGTAGGATGACCTGGCTATATGTTCAAAACATTAAGGCGACCATTCTGAAACATCAGATGAGGCACACAATCCTTCGAGATTTTCTATTGAAAAACATAGTAATAACTTCATAGTTAGCAATGTAGTTGAGTTTTAGAAGTATGCAAAAGATGCACAGATGTCGTAATAGTACAAAATCTTATCGTGGCATCTCCATAGATGTTACTGTGGTTCAACACGTGCACTAGTGGCACGTATTGACCATAATGTGGAGGAGTATGATAATAGATATTGTAATTCTCAATATCAGTACAAAATGCGATCACATGATTTTTCTCCTGATAAGTTAATTCTGAGCCATCGGTGTAATAGTTTATGTCTACCATCTTCCGCATATTCTTTGAAGAATGAAAATAAGCTGTCAATGGAAATAAGTTGTCAACTATTTTGAAATAAACAATATAAATGGGTAGCGCTCGTAATAACTATGTTTGAGAAACTCACATAGCGATAGAGTTGGAAGCCTATCAACAAGGACTCAAAGGTCCAAATTGTCTTCGGTGATGTCAGGATCACCAAGATCCATGGTGACAAGCATACCCTCATAAAAATCATACATCTTGCGAAGTGCTTCCCAATTCTTGCAACCAAAATGGGTACAAAATGGGTCAGAATTGTACAGATTTACTTCAAAATCCATATCATGATGGGTCCTTAGGTGAATTTTCTTTGTTTCCATAGTTTCATGTTCTTCAAAATCAAACCGCTCCAAGACATAGCGTCTTGCATGGCACGGGATAAGCTAGTGTAATTGTAAAAGACGAAAATTACACGTTGAAGTAGTAGAATCCGTGCTTAAATACGAAAAAAATGTCGTCGTTGCGTACCGTTTCAACATCGAAGGTCACATTGAGCTTAATGCTGAAGCGCCGATCTTCGTCCAGGTGAGGCCTGTCGCAAAGACCCCGGTCGTCGTTGCACCAGTCGCACTCCCCCGGGAGACTTTCATCGTCCGATGATGACATTTCCTAGGTTCATATAATAAAAAGATTAAACTCTCATATAATTCAAAAATATGTACTACAAAAACTAAATTAGATCATTATTATTCATCACAGGTTGACTATCGGTCTGCCGAGTCTTTTGTTGAAAACTCTCAGCTCACGTGGTGTATATATTCAATCGTCGGTGATGGTCGTTACTCCTCCTTCCCCTAGTGCATAACAAAGGTCTAGCACAAGGAGAAGAAGGAGAAACGACCCCCACGACAATAGTCGGGATTCTTCATCCTCTCTCATATATGGTGGACACACTCCCTCACTGATTTTTCGACCGTCGATGATGGTCGTTATTCCTCCTTCCCCTTGTGCATAACAAAGGTCTGACACAAGGAGAAGAAGGAAAAATGACCCCCACGACAATAGTCGGGATTCTTCTTCTCTCATATATGGAGCCTCGACAGACTTAAAGTCAACCCGAAATGTCATTTACATGTTTTTCTAGAAAATCCAGGCCACTCGATATTTCCTACATATTCTACCACAAATCATGCTAGGATTCACGGAAAAATCCGGCGTGACCTTTGCTAAAAAAAGGACATATCGAGCGCCTGAAATTTGTCAGAACGGAAATTAATCAACACTCCGGCAAAACATAGGCCACTCGGAGGTGTAACCTGCAAACATGGCCGGCCACTTCGGCAAGCACATATCCTATTTGAGCAACACAAGATATACATGTTTATATCTACATCATATGAGCATTCAATAAGCAAACCCTATAAGTAGGACTAGTTTTCCAATTTGAGCATTCAATAAGCAAAACCAAATCGTAAAATAAATTAGTATTCAAATTAGCATGCATTCAATAAGAAAAACTAAATCATCTCTTTTGTCCGTACATCGTCGAATATTATCACTAATACATCTCGAATAGTATCATACATATAACATCACTAATACAGCTAAAACCCTAGCGAACGACGGGTATCGACGTGGGCGGTGGACACCCAAAGAGAAGGAACCATCACAGGATCATAGCTCCAGTGAGATCCCTGAAGAACCTGCCACGTATTGGAGAACCTGCCCTCCAACGCAAGCATGTAGCGACAGACGTGCTCGTCCTCCTCGCTGACACGGTGACGTACCACCTCCGCGGGATCCTCAAGCCTCCGCACCGTCACTGGCCCACACGACCGCCACCAAAGAAGGTTCGGGTCAACGACGGGCTGACTCCTCACGAAGCAGCGCCCCCCGGAAGGTAGCACCTCCCAGTACCAGCCCGGCGGAGCCCAGTTGCGACGCCCGAAGACCAATTTCCCAGAAGATTCCAGATGTTTCGGGTTCTCCCGTGTGTTTCTTTTGTGCTTGTGTTATTTATTTTTTGCATTGCATCAGGTCATCATGCCATCATGTCATATTTATTTTTGCATCTCAACTTAAATAAATCGTATGGATCTTCGGTCCATTTAAATCGAGGGAAGGATGACTTCTCTTTATAACATATCAGAAGTCTCTCAATATTATTAGGGAGCTATATTAATAATATTCCATTCTTTGGAATTAAACCCAACACACTTGCATATATTCCCCATGCCTCTTAATTCAAGTTTCACCGTCAAAAACCTTCCCTATTTTGTTGGAACCATTTTTGTTGGGTTGGTATTATTCATTAAAGCCTTACAAAAATGTTCCATTATTTATTTTCTTCTTCTTAGCCTCTTTTCTTTTTGGTGTTGTTCTCTCTCTATTTTTTTCTGGTAAAGAAATAAATAAGAAGACAGCCAGGCTCCCAGCCACTGGCCTCCTTTTGGCCCAAGGCATCCCAGCCGCCTGGCCCATCCCCTCCCGCAGCCTCCCTCTCCTCCTGGCCCATCCGGCCCAATTCCCCTAACCCTAAGCCCGACTCCATCGCTCCACCCCTCGCTCCTTTCCTCCCTCGCGCCGCCAGGCCGCTCCTCTCGTTCTCCCTGGCCGATCCCATCTCTCTCCCTCTGGATCCCTCGTCCCCTCGCTCCCTCCCCTCGGTTGCCTCGTCCAGCGCCTCGCGCCGGCCCTCCGTCGCCAGGGCCGCGGCTCCGAGCGCCCCAGCCACGACACCGCGCCCCGTGCGCCTCGCCTCTGGCCCCGCGGCCACGAGTGTCCCGCGCGCCAGGAGCAGCCGACCCAGCCCATCCTCGCCTCCATCGCCGCTCACCTGCATAGCTCTGAGCCGCCGCCGGCCAGAGGCTGCAGGAGCCCCCGAGCACCCTGACGTCCCAGCGCCCCTGCCTCCCCTTCCAGCGCCCGAGCGCGCCAAGGCCTCGTCAGGGCCTCCTCCGCCTCGCCATCGCTCAAGGCCCGCGCCCCTTGCGCGCCCCAGGCCTGCACCGCACCTTCGTCGCCAGGCAGCTCGCCGTGGCCTCCCTCGTCCGCCGCCCTGCGTGCCTCCAGCGCCAAGAGGCCGCAGCGCCGACCCCTCCATGCTCTAGCCGCCCGCGCCTGGCGCGCCCTCGAGCAGGCCGCGCCCGTGCCTCCAATCCTGAGCGCCAAGGCGTCGCCCCGAGCAACCCCCGCAGCCCTTTTCCTTTTTTGTTGTTGCCGTTATTGTTTATCTCAAGTACCCATGAAGCAGCAAGTACATCTACGTATGCACCCGTACATCTACATAACGAGTACATCTACAAACCGCCAAGTACCCCTTCGGATACGCCAAGTTCGACTACGTCAAGTTCCTCTCTGATGCGTCAAGTTCCACTATGAGATGTACAACTACCGTCGACCTCGGAGACCCTCGACGTCAAGTTCATCTATGAACGTGAACAACTACCGTCGCCGGAAACACCAAGTACCCCTTCGAACGTTTTGAAGCGCCAAGTAACGCGACGCCCGGAGCACTCGAAACCGTCAAGTACATCTACGTAACGAGAATGCCTACTTCCTCTACGACCGACTTGTGAACGACTACTTCCTCTACGACCCGTGTACCACTACTTCCGCTACTTCCACTACTTCCCCTACGATCTCGAACCGCCCCGAGAACGATCGTTCCGAAGGTATAACCCTGAGGTGATGACCCGTGGAATGCTTGTGTTGTATGAGATGTTTGCCCTTGTGTGCACCGTGCCCGTTTCGTCCGTTTGTCATGTTCCTCGGTTGCCTCGTCGCCGACTCGTGGGAACCCGGTGACGGGATCACCCCACCTTTCATCTTGTTCTGCTCGCTCACTCACCTTTGCTTTTGCACCGGTCTCTCAACAAGTTACCGGAACCGAGATGTTGCGTTGCATCATTTTCGGATCGTTGCCGTGGCACCCTTTCCTTCCACCACGGTGACAAATACTTCATATCATCTTCATGTGAACTGTTAATAAAAATTGCATAAACTTGATAATGTCATCCGCATCATGTTAACAACATTAAAATGTGTGAATTGTTGTTGCTTAATAATTGCTAAACATGCTCATGAGGAGTTTTCCGGAATTGTTGTTGTTATTTCCGGCCTCATTTAAAATGTCTAAATAGGTAGTTTGTTTTTGCTTCACCTCTTGCCATGTTAAAAAAACATTTAATCTTGTCTTGTAAATAAACGAGAGTCAACTAAATAAATAACATGTGGTGTTTCATTAATATGCAACTCGTTGCATATTGAGCTCCACTTAACTTGTAGTTTTGTTTGTGCTCTTTGCCATGCCATGCATAATTAAACCGGACATGCATCATACTTGGATGTGCATCGTATGCCATGCTTATGATTGTGTGTTTACCGTGTTGCTTGTTTCTTTCCGGTTTGCTTCTCTTGTTAGCTTCGATTTCGTTCCGGAGTTGTGAGGATTCGCTTGACTATGTTGCTCCGTCTACTTCATGGACTTGTTCTTCTCCCTCACGGAATTCCAGGCAAGATGATCATACCCTTGGATACCTTTACTACCACTGCCATGCTTAGTTGTCTCGATGCTATCGTTACATGTCACGCTACCCATCTTTTATGTCAGCCTCTCCTTGTTGCCATGAAACCTCTAACCTTGAAACCTTCCTAGCAAAACCACTGTTTGGCTATGTTACCCGCTTGCTCAGCCCCTCTTATAGCGTTGTTAGTTGCAGGTGAAGATGAAGTTTGTTCCAGGAGGGAACTTGTTGTTGGAATATCACAATATCTATAATTATTATTAACACAACTATATACTGGGCATGGGTGGAAGGCTTGGCCTTTTGCTCGGTGTTTTGTTCCACTCATGCCACCTTAGGCGCCGATAAACCGGCATTATGTTCCTTGATTTTGCGTTCCTTACACGATGGGTGGATGGGGACCCCTTGACAGTTCGACTTTGAGTAAAACTCCTCCAGCAAGACCCAACATTGGTTTTAATTTGCCTCATAATAACAACTTAATTAATTAATTAAATTGCATAGGGGGTCGCGTCCCCGGGTTCTTAATTCTACATAGCAAGGGGGGCCAGTGCTGATGGTGTTGGTCCCAAACGGGGGTTATGCGGGGCCACCATGGGGAAACTCGAGGTTTGGTTTTACTCGTATAATCGCCCATCCGGTCGTGGCTTGAGACGAGATACGCGTGGCTACTATCAGGGTGTCGGCACACCGGGAGGTCTTGCTGGACTTGTTTTACCATTGTCGAAATGTCTTGTGCTACCGGGATACCGAGCCTGATCGGATTTCCCTAAGATAAGGAGTGATGATATTATATTTATCACTTCAGCTAATCGTGAGAGCTTGTGATGGGCTAAGTTGGGACACCCCTGCAGGGTTATGATCTTTCGAAAGCTGTGCCCGCGGTTATGTGGCAGATTGGAATTTGTTAATGTCCGGTTGTAGATAACTTGACAGAGGATCCGAAGTAAAACACACAACTGTGTGAGTAACCATGACTGTCTCTTTTCACTTTGAGAAGAGAACACGGTGGGGTTATGTTTGATTCGTATGTAGTTCAGGATCTTTAGCGATCACTACTTTTGCGACCGTTTGCGTAGATGCTCATCCTATTCTGGTACTCGTAAGCTAGCCACCATATTATGCTTAGCCGCTGCTGCAACCTCACCACTACCCTTCTTCCTACCCATAAAGCTTTGCTAGTCTTGATACCCATGGTTATGGGATTGCTGAGTCCTCGTGGCTCACAGATACTACAACACCAGATACAGGTTCAGCCGAGAATGATGCAAGAGCTGGTTCAAGTACTTCACTGGGAGCTCGATGAAGAGAGTGGTCGTATGCTTGTGACGTGTTTCGACGATCAGTAGTGGTTTCTACTAGGGGTGATTCAGACCTGTGGCTTTATGTTTTTGGTATCTTTCTTTTGGATCTTCGCCCGTAGTCGGGTTGTGATGTTTTGGATGATTTGCTTATGTAATGTATTATGTCAAGTGGCGAGTGTAAGCCAACTATCTCCTTTTGCAATTTCATCCCTCTTTTACATGAGTCGTGCAAAGATACCAAACTTGAGATCATTCCAGAATGGGATTATACCTTTAAGTCGTGCCTCGACACGTAGGAGGTATAGTCCCATCCTGGGCATTACAAGTTGGTATTCAGAGCCTTCTCCGACCTAGAAGCCCCCACTGTTTGATCGAATCGTTGACGGTTGAGTCTAGGCACACACTTGAAAATATTTTGAGTCCTATATTTATATCGGAGAGTAGGAATTCTTTTGCTCCTCATCTCTTTTCACTCTAGTGAGGACTCCTGACGATTACTCTTGCCTCTTCTACTCTCAAAAAAGCACCAATTTTTTTTAGGATCACGCGAGTATTGTTTGGATTGTTACGATGCCTTTGTGACGAGAACATTGTTCTCGATGCCTCCTGTCATTAGGGGTTGTGGCAGTGTCCCGGGGAGTTGAGCTGTGAGGTGTTGTCGTCACAAATCCATCGCGGCAGTACTAGAATACTTAAGACGGCCGACATCCAAAACTCTCCTATGCGGTTAGTGGCAAGATAACCCCGACATCATCCAGTACTGGGGAGGTAGTTCGGGAGTATTGCCATAGCTTGTATAGTGGATGCGTTTCGAAGGTCCGAGGTAAACGGTTTCCGGAAATAACTGGTTATGTGTTGAAGGATGGATACAGCTGGATGTAGGATTAGAGTTGAGTGCGCGGTGCTTCCCCTGTATCCCCAACACCTGATTGCATGACTGGAAACTTTCGAAAATTAATAGGTGGGTTCATCTAGTAGTTTTAGGCATTCTTCCAACGAATGCATGATATGAAGTTCGGGGTTCTACATTGAGTGAAGTGGTTTTATGGACTTGTTCCGATCGGGAGTTGCATCTTAAAGGGTCCTTGGCTATGCTAATCCGGGGATTGCAAAACCCTTTTGTAACACGTTCCATAAGCTTTCAGCACGAATATGTCGGACGAAACTTCTATCTTGTATTTGTTCTATCTGCTCCTTGTTGCTTTTATTTATCTTTTGTTCTCCAAGTGGCTTCTCGACAAGCTGATGTACCTACAGAATTCATTCGTTCAATTCTCTGTTCGGATAGATATGTTGCAACATAATCTTCTTCATAAACATAACTATCCTTTGTTTTTGTTTTGATTCTGGTATCCGAGTTGCTTCGATGTCAAATGTTGATTCCATACCTTTCCTAATCAGTATTCTCATATTTCCATGGGAGTGCTAATCCTTCTTGATCATCAAGATGGTCATGTTAAATTCTTTTCAACCGGTGTCCATTTTGTTCGTCTCAAGTTGTCTTTGTTTTTCCCCACCCTCCCACCCTTCTCCTTCTCGGAGCCAGAAATTCTCAGATGAAGTATCCACTTTATTCATGTGAGATTTCTTCATTCTTTTCCTTCAATGTTCTTATCCGGTGATTTATCGTGAAGATGCTCAAGAGCTTCAAGTTCATCATTCTTTTGTTCTCAAATTCTGCCAGTGGATGTAATTCAAGATTTCGGTGTTGATCTTATCCTTTTCCTTATTTCACAATGCTTTCTTATTCCGATGCTCCAATTAATCATTCTCCTCTTGCTATTCATATCCGGAGTGCTGAAGATTCATAATTCCATTCTTAATCCGTTCAAGCTATTTTGAGGATTGCTATCTTATTCATGCCATTTAATTCAACCGGTGCGATATCTCTTAAGCAATATTTTTCAACGGTGATTTTCTTTGAGTGGGCACTAACCCACATGTCTTTTCCCAGGATCTTACCTGACTCTTCTAATTTCTGGAGTAATACTCAAATTCTTTCAAATTGTGACGTAAGTATGGATTCCATCAGTCACATGCCTTCTCCAAGATCGCTTTCAAATTCTTGTTCATCATTGGTTCAACCTTTTAATTCTTCATTCCGGAGTGCTCAACAATTCTTATGGCATTTCTCGTCTTCACTCTCAACATTTGAAGACTGGAGAAGTGTTTCTCTTAAATCTTGGCCCGTTCTCTTGAAGATTCGTGGTTCTAGATTCTTGCCATCCTCATTATTGTTCCGATCGTGAGGAATTCTTTTTTTTATACCCGCCCGAAGCATTTCATGAATTCTTTTCTTTGTGTTCCTCCGAAGGCCATCATTTCAGAATATTTCTTCGTTCTCAGTTTTCAACTTCGTCCTCCAAATATTCTTCATTGATGTCTTTTCGTTCGTCTCCATATTTTTACGGTGGTTCTTTCAAGATTACCCTTCCGTTGTTATCATTTTAATTCATTTGTCTTTTCACAATCCTACCGGTGGTTCGTTGAAGATTTACCCAAGTTTGTGCGAGATCTCTCTTTAATTCTTTCCAACGAGAATAAGTAGTAAGCCAAATCCTTTGGTTGTCATCAATTTTAAATTGGTGAAGGAGATGCATAACATAAATCTTATTCTAGTTTCTTCCAAGAGGTTAATCCCTTCCTTCGGAGTTTGTTCAGAAGGAATATATCCTTGGATCTAAGTTGTTCGTCTTGTTCCTCGGTGTTCTAAGCTCTCTCAATTATCTTGTCACGGAGCTCTATCTGAATTCATCATAGGCCTTGAATCTTATTCTTTTCACCTTTCACTTCTCATGCTTTCTTTACCGGAGTTTTCATGGTGGTTCATCAAGATTTAATTCATCCTCGAAGTCTTCATCAAGATTCTTGTTGGATCTCAAGCATTCTTCTTCATGCTTTCCAATTGCAATTCTTCTACCTTATGTTTGAGATGGTGGTATGTCATTTTGACAATTTTCCTTCATGTTTCATGATTCACAAGTTGTCAGGAATGAGATATTTAAAACCATCATTTTCCTTGTTCAGGAGATCTTTTCAACCCTTCATTATTCGTTGGAGTAATCTTGGGTTGTATTTCACCTAAAAGCTTTCCCTAAGGATTGTTGCTATTATGGTGCTAATAAATTACCCAAGTTCTTCATTTAATCATTCCGGTGAGATAAGTTTTTCATCTCCTTGTTGATCTCAATCCAATCAATTGTTTTCGTTAGTGGCTGGTTGTCACCTCTTAGTTTTGAGATGTTTCCCATAAGCCCACATCAAGCTTATTTGTTTTCGTTGTTGATTTTTCCAACAACTCCATTCAACCCTTCTTTGTAAGGAGGATTTCCTAATCCATTGTGGGAGAAGTTATCTTTTCTCTCTCCTTTCAATTCTTTCATTGATTTATATGCTATTCATTCATTCCGGAGGCATTGTGATGTTGCTCTCTCCAAACCATCATCTCGTTTTTATCAAGATCATATTCTCTCTTGCTTGTCTATTTAACCGGAGTGTTGTGTCCTCCATTCAAGTTCCCTCATCTTATCAGTTTTGCCTATCTTTTTAACCGGAGTGTTGTCTGAATCCTTCTTACCCCTTGTGCCATTCTTTCAATTGTTTCGGAGGCAATATGTTGTTGATTTCACCAAGTATCATCTCATCTCCTCAAGTTCTTGTTCATTTCCTTCCATTTTCAGACGGAGTGCTGTCCGAATTCTGTCATTCTTATTCCTTGGCTATGCCGTTGCAGTTTCATATTCTTTTGGTTCGTAAGCTCTTGTTTCATGTCTTTCAATCTACAAGGTTCTCGTAATGTTCCTTGTTCCTCCTTTTACCGGAGTGCTCTTAACTTCGTTCATCTCCGTTGCATTCTTTTCTTTCAAGATTGTTAAACCTCTCAAGGTTCCTGGTTCCACTCGTTTGTCAAAGAAGCAACTTTGTTTTACCTCTTCTTTTTCGTTTTCTATCCGGTGCCATCTCTAGGATCTCGGGTCGAGATCCTCTGTTAGTGTGGGAGAGTTGTGACGCCCGAAGATCGACGTCCCAGAAGATTCCAGATGTTTCGGGTTCTCCCGTGTGTTTCTTTTGTGCTTGTGTTATTTATTTTTTGCATTGCATCAGGTCATCATGCCATCATGTCATATTTATTTTTGCATCTCAACTTAAATAAATCGTATGGATCTTCGGTCCATTTAAATCGAGGGAAGGATGACTTCTCTTTATAACATATCAAAAGTCTCTCAATATTATTAGGGAGCTATATTAATAATATTCCATTCTTTGGAATTAAACCCAACACACTTGCATATATTCCCCATGCCTCTTAATTCAAGTTTCACCGTCAAAAACCTTCCCTATTTTGTTGGAACCATTTTTGTTGGGTTGGTATTATTCATTAAAGCCTTACAAAAATGTTCCATCATTTATTTTCTTCTTCTTGGCCTCTTTTCTTTTTGGTGTTGTTCTCTCTCTATTTTTTATTTCTGATAAAGAAATAAATAAGAAGACAGCCAGGCTCCCAGCCACTGGCCTCCTTTTGGCCCAAGGCATCCCAGCCGCCTGGCCCATCTCCTCCCGCAGCCTCCCTCTCCTCCTGGCCCATCCGGCCCAATTCCCCTAACCCTAAGCCCGACTCCATCGGTCCACCCCTCGCTCCTTTCCTCCCTCGCGCCGCCAGGCCGCTCCTCTCGTTCTCCCTGGCCGATCCCATCTCTCTCCCTCTGGATCCCTCGTCCCCTCGCTCCCTCCCCTCGGTTGCCTCGTCCAGCGCCTCGCGCCGGCCCTCCGTCGCCAGGGCGGCGGCTCCGAGCGCCCCAGCCACGACACCGCGCGCCGTGCGGCTCGCCTCTGGCCCCGCGGCCACGAGCGTCCCGCGCGCCAGGAGCAGCCGACCCAGCCCGTCCTCGCCTCCATTGCCGCTCAACTGCATAGCCCTCAGCCGCCGCCGGCCAGAGGCTGCAGGAGCCCCCGAGCACCCCGATGTCCCAGCGCCCCTGCCTCCCCTTCCAGCGCCCGAGCGCGCCAAGGCCTCGTCAGGGCCTCCTCCGCCTCGCCATCGCTCAAGGCCCGTGCCGCCTTGCGAGCCCCAGGCCTGCACCGCACCTTCGTCGCCAGGCAGCTCACCGTGGCCTCCCTCGTCCGCCGCCATGCGCGCCTCCAGCGCCAAGAGGCCGCAGCACCGACCCCTCCATGCTCCAGCCGCCCGCGCCTGGCGCCCCCTCGTGCAGGCCACACTCGTGCCTCCAATCCCGAGCGCCAAGGCGTCGCCCCGAGCAACCCCCGCAGCCCTTTTCCTTTTTTTGTCGTTATTGTTTATCTCAAGTACCCATGAAGCAGCAAGTACATCTACGTATGCACCCGTACATCTACATAACGAGTACATCTACAAACCGCCAAGTACCCCTTCGGATACGCCAAGTTCGACTACGTCAAGTTCCTCTCCGATGCGTCAAGTTCCACTATGAGATGTACAACTACCGTCGACCTCGGAGACCCTCGACGTGAAGTTCATCTACGAACGTGAACAACTACCGTCGCCGGAAACACCAAGTACCCCTTCGAACGGTTTGAAGCGCCAAGTACCGCGACTCCCAGAGCACTCGAAACCGTCAAGTACATCTACGTAATGAGAACGCCTACTTCCTCTACGACCGACTTGTGAACGACTACTTCCTTTACGACCCGTGTACCACTACTTCCGCTACATCCACTACTTCCCCTACGATCTCGAACCGCCCCGAGAACGATAGTTCCGAAGGTATAACCCCGAGACGATGACCCGTGGAATGCTTGTGTTGTATGAGATGTTTTCCCTTGTGTGCACCGTGCCCGTTTCGTCCGTTTGTCATGTTCCTTGGTTGCCTCGTCGCCGACTCGTGGGAACCCGGTGACGGGATCACCCCACCTTTCATCTTGTTCTGCTCGCTCACTCCACCTTTGCTTTTGCACCGGTCTCTCAACGAGTTACCGGAACCGAGATGTTGCGTTGCATCATTTTCGGATCGTTGTCGTGGCACCCTTTCCTTCCACCACGGTGACAAATACTTCATATCATCTTCATGTCAACTGTTAATAAAAATTGCATAAACTTGATAATGTCATCCGCATCATGTTAACAACATTAAAATGTGTGAATTGTTGTTGCTTAATAATTGCTAAACATGCTCATGAGGAGTTTTCCGGAATTGTTGTTGTTATTTCCGGCCTCATTTAAAATGTCTAAATAGGTAGTTTGTTTTTGCTTCACCTCTTGCCATGTTAAAAAAACATTTAATCTTGTCTTGTAAATAAACGAGAGTCAACTAAATAAATAACATGTGGTGTTTCGTCAATATGCAACTCGTTGCATATTGAGCTCCACTTAACTTGTAGTTTTGTTTGTGCTCTTTGCCATGCCATGCATAATTAAACCGGACATGCATCATACTTGGATGTGCATCGTATGCCATGCTTATGATTGTGTGGTTACCGTGTTGCTTGTTTCTTTCCGGTTTGCTTCTCTTGTTAGCTTCGGTTTCGTTCCGGAGTTGTGAGGATTCGCTTGACTATGTTGCTCCGTCTACTTCATGGACTTGTTCTTCTCCCTCGCGGAATTCCAGGCAAGATGATCATACCCTTGGATACCTTTACTACCATTGCCATGCTTAGTTGTCTCGATGCTATTGTTACATGTCGCGCTACCCATCTTTTATGCGAGCCTCTCCTTGTTGCCATGAAACCTCTAACCTTGAAACCTTCCTAGCAAAACCACTATTTGGCTATGTTACCCGCTTGCTCAGCCCCTCTTATAGCGTTGTTAGTTGCAGGTGAAGATGAAGTTCGTTCCAGGAGGGAACTTGTTGTTGGAATATCACAATATCTATAATTATTATTAACACACCTATATACTGGGCATGGGTGGAAGGCTTGGCCTTTTGCTCGGTGTTTTGTTCCACTCATGCCACCTTAGGCGCCGATAAACCGGCATTATGTTCCTTGATTTTGCGTTCCTTACACGATGGGTGGATGGGTACCCCTTGACAGTTCGACTTTGAATAAAACTCCTCCAGCAAGGCCCAACATTGGTTTTAATTTGCCTCATAATAACAACTTAATTAATTAATTAAATTGCATAGGGGGTCGCGTCCCCGGGTTCTTAATTCTACATAGCAGGGGGGGCCAGTGCTGATGGTGTTGGTCCCAAACGGGGGTTATGCGGGGCCACCACGGGGAAACTCGAGGTTTGGTTTTACTCGTATAATCGCCCATCCGGTCGTGGCCTAAGACGAGATACACGCAGCTACAATCAGGGTGTCGACACACCGGGAGGTCTTGCTGGACTTGTTTTACCATTGTTGAAATGTCTTGTGCTACCGGGATACCGAGCCTGATCGGATTTCCCTAAGATAAGGAGTGATGATATTATATTTATCACTTCAGCTAATCGTGAGAGCTTGTGATGGGCTAAGTTGGGACACCCCTGCAGGGTTATGATCTTTCGAAATCCGTGCCCGCGGTTATGTGGCAGATTGGAACTTGTTAATGTCCGGTTGTAGATAACTTGACAGAGGATCCGAAGTAAAACACACAACTGTGTGAGTAATCGTGACTGTCTCTTTTCACTTTGAGAAGAGAACACAGTGGGGTTATGTTTGATTCGTATGTAGTTCAGGATCTTTAGCGATCACTACTTTTGCGACCGTTTGCGTAGATGCTCATCTTATTCTGGTACTCGTAAGCTAGCCACCATATTATGCTTAGCCGCTGCTGCAACCTCACCACTACCCTTCTTCCTACCCATAAAGCTTTGCTAGTCTTGATACCCATGGTTATGGGATTGCTGAGTCCTCGTGGCTCACAGATACTACAACACTAGATGCAGGTTCAGCCGAGAATGATGCAAGAGCTGGTTCAAGTACTTCACTGGGAGCTCGATGAAGAGAGTGGCCGTGTGCTTGTGACATGTTTCGACGATCAGTAGTGGTTTCTACTAGGGGCGATTCAGACATGTGGCTTTGTGTTTTTGGTATCTTTCTTTTGGATCTTCGCCCGTAGTCGGGCTGTGATGTTTTGGATGATTTGCTTATGTAATGTATTGTGTGAAGTGGCGAGTGTAAGCCAACTATCTCCTTTTGCAATTTCATCCCTCTTTTACATGAGTCATGCAAAGATACCAAACTTGAGATTATTCCAGAATGGGCTTATACCTTTAAGTCGTGCCTCGACACGTAGGAGGTATAGTCCCATCCTGGGCATTACACCAGTCCCGGACATGCCCCCTCTGATCAAACAGGCCTCCTCCGTCGAGTCGACGACGAGGATGTAGGATAGGCATCATCGACGTCAATGCGAGAATAATTGTTTTAACTAAAAAATAACAACAAATATGACACCTAAAACACCTAAATTCTATTAACTACACCTAATTAAAAACCTACATTTTGAACATGATTCAATCATAACTAGGGTTCATACTACATTATTCTAAGATTAAACACCTAAAATACCTAAATTAAATTAACAACATGGGGTGGCTGGTCTCACCTCGATCAAGGTCGGAGGGGGTCGGTGACGGGGACGATGACGGGGATGATGCAGGGGCTCATTGATTTCTGCAAAAACAAAATATAAACAAAAACATTATTATCATCATCTTAGGACTTAGTGAAACTCCATAAGCTATATTTACTTATTCTATTCAAATTTACTTATAATTTTCTATTCTATTCAAATTTTCCAAAATTTTCCTATTCTATTCAAAAAACCTACATTTACTTATTTTTTCAATTTCATATTTTATTCTTTTCAAATTACTTATTCAATTTTTCTAAAAACAAAATATACTAAAAACCTACATTTACTAAAAACAAAAACCTACATTTAACAAAACCTAAAACCTATTTATAGAAAGGGGGAGGAGGAGGTGGGAGAAGGCCAGGAGTAGGAGGGGAAGGAGGAGGGAG
>LR738710.1:793613325-793783048 GCA_902687465.1 Secale cereale | reverse complement strand
GAGAGGGAGGAGAGAGGAGGGCCGTGGGAGGAGGGAGAGAGGAGGACGACGAGAGGAGGAGGGAGGGAGGGAGGGAGGCAGATACCACGATGGCGGGTGACGGCGGCGACGGTAGGTAATGTGCGGTGACGGCGGCGAGTGAGAGTGTTTGAGGGAGAGTGAGGGACGCGCGCGGCCGGGTGTGGATAACATACAGCTAGTAGTAGCGCTGGAACACAAAAAGCACTACTGCTAATTTACATAGCAGTAGCGCTCCTCTGAAATAAGCGCTACTGCTACGTACATTAGCAGTAGCATTTTTGTGGAACCAGCCCTACTACTATGGCTAAAAAGTATCAAATTTAAAAATGTGTTGATCATCATTGATCTTTTTATGTTGAATTTAAATTGTTAGTAGGAGTCATGTCCGGTTTAGGAACAGGCCAGGACTTCTATTGCAGCCACAAATCCTACACATATAGTTCAATGAAGACCAATTGGTGGTGATAGTTTGGGAAGCACCATATTTAAGGTGGTAGAAATTATGTTCGCGGAGCGGGGTGGGACTAAACTTCGGTCATATGTAGGAGGGGCTGAATTTAGCAGTGGCGCTGGTCGTAGGAAAGCGCTATTGCTATGTACAGTAACAATAGCGCTTTTTACATACGAGCGCTACTAGTATATCTGGCCTGTCGGTAACGGTCTGGCAATTATAGTAGTAGTGTGTTTTATAGCTATAGCGCTACTGGTAAGTGCATAGTAGTAGCGCTTTCTACGGCCAAGCGCTACTGATAAATAGTAGCAACGGTTCCTTTTGAAAAGTGCTACTAGTAAACTCCGCTGTATAAGGTTTTCCCTAGTAGTGATAGGAGGGACCTTTAGTACCGGTTGGTGGTGGACAGGCCAAGCGCGGAAAGCGGACACCTTTAGTACCAGGTCGTGGCTCCACCTGGTACTTAATACCCCTCCCTTTAGTACCAGTTGGAGCCACGACCCAGTACTAAACGGTGTGCGATGCCACCCCGTTGTGCCAAAGTTTAGTCCCACCTCACCGAGCGAAGGGCAGCTGCACTGGTTTATAAACCCAGACGCGGGTGCTCCTTCGAGCTCCTCTCTGAAGCAGGTATCTGAGTCACCTCTCCTATGTTGCCCTGTTGGGCCTACTAGGACTGTGGGCCTGCATCCTCGCCCAACTACAGGTTGGGTTTCGAGTCATATGGAGGCCGATGTGGCCGAGTAGGCGGGCTTTTTTTATTTAGTTTTTTTTTCTTTTTTGTCTTTTCCGCTTTATTTATTTCTGAATTGTTTTTTTGCTGTATTTAGAGTTTCTTTGTGAGTATTTTTGCTTTAGGTACAAAAAATTGTAAACTTTCTGTTAGTGCTAGTAGTTTTCAAATTTGAATAGTTTAAATTTGAATTGTTTGAAATTTGTGTGAATCACTAGTTTGTGAATAACTTTACTTTTAAGATATATTTTTTGATTCGTTTTTCTTATGTTAAATATTAGTGTGTGTTATCATCATATTAAATTTGGTAATACTTAGGTTATCTAAAAAGATGAAATGCCTTTGTAACAGATGAGTTTCGTCCGAAACCCTGATACTTCGAAAGAGATTGTCCATTTTGTACACGAAGTGCATCCAGTTTTGCCGTAACCCTCTCTACTTTTTCACATGCTATGTGGGTGAAATGATGATACCATGTCAACTTTCAACCTTTTTCAGAATTCATTAGTGCTTTTCGATTTCAGGGTCATTTAGCTCTAAAACAAAATCAGTAAATGAGCTGAAAAATAGCAAATGAAGTCAGAAAGGTACCCGTTTGTTCGAAGCACAGAAGTACACGTTTCAAATGCCAAAACACATAAGCACCCTAACTATTACAAAGATTCCTTACGGTTTATCCAAAGTGGGACTTTCGAGATATACAAGTCCAGAAACTCACTAGAGAAGAAAGTGATGACAGTGAAGCTGATCACATCCCAGAGTAGGATCTTTGGGTGTGAAACTTTTTCTTCGCGTGTGTCCCTTTGCGCCGTAACCATGGACAATCTTCATCATTTAACTAGATGCTTGGGTCAATATTCACTGTGAATGGAGCAATTTCATCAAATTTTTCATAATATTCTGACATGTCTGTCTTGTCATCCACTCCCACGATGTTTCTTTTCCCTGAAAGAACTATGTGGAGCCTTGTCTCACCATATGATGTATTCACTTCCTTATCTTTTCTTTTTCTCGGCTTGGTAGACATGTCCTTCACATAGAAAACATGTGCCCCTTCATTTGCTAGGGCGAATGGTTGGTCTGCGTACGCAAGATTATTGAGATCCACTATTATCATTCCGTATTGCGGGTCTTCCGTTACCCCGCCTCCTCTCAGATTGACCCATTTGCACCGAAACAAAGGGACCTTCAAACCACTTCATAGTCAAGTTCCCATATCTCCTCTATGTAACCATAATATGTGTCCTTTCCCCTCTTGGTTGCCGCATCAAAGCGGACACCACTGTGTTGGTTGGTGCTCTTCTTATCTTGAGCGATCTTGTAAAATGTATTCCCATTTATCTCGTACCCTTTGAAAGTCATTATATTTGAAGATGGTAACTGAGACAACAAGCACAGTTCATCTTCAACAGCGACGTCATGCATGGCACGTGTCTGCAACCAACCGGCGAAAGTCCCTGTTTGTTCACGTGTAATCCAGTCGTCAGACTGCTCCGGGTGTTTGGAGCGTAGAATATTCTTGTGTTCCTCCATATACTGAGCCACCAAGGCAGACTTTTGTAGAACTATGTAGCGTGCTTGAGTGACAGAATGCCCGTCCATACATATTATTTGTTTCGGTCCTAGTGTGCCATTTCCACCCAGTCTGCCCTTATGCCGCGATTCAGGAACAACAATCAGCTTATGGTCAAGAATAAAGTCATTACAAAACTCAATGACCTCCTAATTTTCATGGCCCTTGGAGATGCTTCCTTCTTTCCTAGCACGGTTATGAACATATTTTCTTTAAGACTCCCATGAACCTCTCAAAGGGGAACATATTATGTAGAAATACATGACCCAGAACGTTAATCTCTTTGCATAGGTGAACTAGGACGTGTGTCATGATGTTGAAGAAGGATGGTGGGAACACCAACTCAAAACTGACAAGACATTGCACCAAATCATTCTCTAACCTTGGTATGATTTCTGAATCGATTACCTTCTGAGAGATTGCATTGAGGAATGCACATAGCTTCACAATGGCTAATCGAACATTTTTCGGTAGAAGCCCCCTCAATGCAACCGGAAGCAGTTGTGTCATAATCACGTGGCAGTCATGAGACTTTAGGTTCTGGAACTTTTTCTCTGCCATATTTATTATTCCCTTTATATTCAACGAGAAGTCAGACGGTACCTTCATACCGAGCAGGCATTCAAAGAATATTTCCTTCTCTTCTTTGGTAAGAGCGTAGTTGGCTTGACCCTGATGTATGCCATTTTTTCCGTGCATACGTTGCTGGTCCTCTCGTGCCTCTGGTGTATCTTTTGTCTTCTCATACACGCCCAAGAAGCCAAGCAGGGTCACGCAAAGATTCTTCATGATGTGCATGACGTCGATTGCAGAGCGGACTTCTAGGTCTTTCCAATAGGGCAAGTCCCAAAATATAGATTTCTTCTTCCACATGGGTGCGTGTCCGTCGGCGTCATTCGAAACAAATTGTCCGCGAGGACCCTTTCCAAAGATTACCTTCAAATCCTTGACCATATCATGTACATAATCACCAGTACGGTGGCGAGGCTTCGTCCGGTGATCTACCTCACCTTTGAAATGCTTGCCTTTCTTTCTTACGGGATGCCTGCTCAGAAGAAATCGACAATGTCCCAGGTACACCTTCTTCCTACAATTATCCAAATATATACTATCGGTATCATCCAAACAGTGCGTGCATGCGCGGTATCTCCCTTGTTTGTCTATCCTGAAAGGTTACTGAGAGCAGGCCAATCATTGATGATCACAAACATAAATGCCTGTAGGTCAAATCCTTCCTGTTTGTGCTCATCCCACGCACGTACACCTTTTCCATTCCACAGTTGTATGAGTTATTGAACTAATGGCCTTAGGTACACATCAATGTCGTTGCCGGGTTACTTAGGGCCTTGGATGAGCACTGACATCATAATGAACTTCCTCTTCATGCACAACCAAGGAGGAAGGTTATACATACATAGAGTCACAGGCCAGGTGCTATGGTTGCTGCTCTGCTCCCCAAAAGAATTAATGCCAACTGTGCTTAGACCAAACCATACGTTCTTTGCGTCACCTACAAAGTCCTCCTAGTACTTCCTCTCGATTTTTCTCCACTTCGACCCATTAGCGGGTACTCTCAACTTCCCGTCTTTCTTACGGTCTTCTCTGTGCCATCGCATCGACTTGGCATGCTCTTTGTTTTGGAACAAACGATTCAACTGTCGTATTATAGGAGCATACCACATCACGTTGGCAGGAATCTTCTTCCTGGGGCGCTTGCCCTCGACATCACCGGCCAGGGTCATCGCGTCTGATCTTATAGTGCAATGCACCGCATACCGAGCACGCGTTCAAATCATCGTACTCACCGCGGTAGAGGATGTAGTCATTAGGGCATGCATGTATCTTCTGCACCTCTAACCCTAGCGGGCAGGCAACCTTCTTTGCTTCATACGTACTTTCGGGCAATTCGTTCTCCTTTGGAAGCATCTTCTTTAACATTATCAGCAACTTTCTGAATCCCTTGTATACACCATTCTTTGCCTTCCATTGCAACAATTCCAGTGTGGTGCCCATCCTTTTCTTGTCAGCTTCGCAATTCGGGTACAACAATTTCTTGTGATCCTCTAAGATGCGCTGCAATTTCTTCTTCTCCTTTTCACTTGCGCGGTTTCTCTTTGCATCGGCAATGGCCCGACCTAGATCATCAGCGGACTCATCTGATGCCTCTCCTTAAGCTTCTTCCCGAATTGCCGGCTCAGCTTCTTCCCCCATTGGTATACCATCGTATTCACGGAACCCATGGCTAGGATAGTTGTCGTCGTCCTCTTCCTCTTTAATGTCTTCCATCATAACCCCTTTTTCCCCGTGCTTGGCCCAAACATTATAGTGGGGCATGAAACCGGACTCAAACAGGTGGACGTGAATGGTTCTTGACTTAGAATAATTCTGATCATTCTTACAGCCAGCACATGGACACGGCATAAAACCATCTGCCCGCTTGTTTGCCTCAGCCGCAAGCAGAAAAGTATGCATGCCATTAAGGAATTGGGGAGAGCATCGGTCATCGTACATCCATTGCCGGCTCATCTTCATTACACAGCAACAAATAGACCAAATTAATACAAGTTCGTACATAAAGTTCATACAACACTTATTGCCATAAAACAAACATACAAATAACTCTCTAGCTAAAGCATTTAAATGCAACAACAAATGCGATCAAGATCGCAACTAAGGTAACAATTGATCCAACAGCATAATGATACCAAGCCTCACTATCAATGGCATATCTAATCTTTCAAATCTTCAAGCGCATTTTCTCCATCTTGATCTTGTGATCATCTACGACATCGGCAACATGCAACTCCAATTCCATCTCCCCCCCCTTCAATTCTTTTCAATTTTTCTTTCAAATACTCATTTTCTCTTTCAACTAAATTTAACCTCTCGACAATAGGGTCGGTTGGAATTTCTGGTTCACATACCTCCTAGGTAAAAATATCTATGTCAACTTGATGGACATAATTTGTCATAAACACGAAATACAACAAATAGTTATAAAAGAGAATATACCACATCCGAATCATAAACCGGGCGAGGGCCGATGGGCCGGATATCAAAACCATGGCACTATGTATAACAAAGAATGTACGGGTAAGATAATTATACGAGTAATTATATATCTAAATCACACAAACATGATTTTTTTTATAAAAAAGATAAGAACAAGAGGCGCACCACAAGGTGGTGCCGGCGACGGGACGGTGCGGGCGATTGAGGGGGTTATGACGGAGACGAGAAGGCACTAAGTAAACCACACCTACATATGCAAACTAAGAGTTATTTCGACCCCAAATTGCATATAAATCAAATACTACCACATATAATTCCTCCCAAAATAAAACCCACAAATCACTATACTTATAGAGCATTGTAAGAGCTAATCTAGCAAAGAGAGATGAAAGGACAAAGTTGCTAACCTTTGTGATCACTTGGATGGATGGGGTGCCTTCAAATCTTCACAATTTTTTGGCAAAAATGAAGTGTGAGCTCGAGAGGAAGAGGAAGATAATAGAGGAGAGGGGAAAGGGGAAGAACGGAGCGCTCGGGCTCGACGAAGGGGTTTATGTAGGATGACCTTTAGCACGAGTTCGTGGCATGAACCGGAACTAAAGGTGCATCTCTAGTCATAATTCATATAACCAACCGGTACTAAAGGTGCCGGTGGGGCCCCAGCCTGACACAAGCCTTCGTGCCACGAACCGGTACTAAAGGTTCGCCACAAACCGGTAGTAATGATCGCCGTCCGTCTAGCCGTTGGAACCGGCACTAATGATCATATTAGTGTCGGTTCAGTTACAAATCGAGACTAATGTGCTTCACATTAGGCCCTTTTTCTACTAGTGGCCCTATCTCTCTGTATTTTTGAATCCGCACATCAGTGAATTTATTGCAGAAAATGACATGGTAACATAATTAACCGGCTAACCAAAAGGAAAAGAAGGAAATTTTTGATAAAGTTATCATGTCATGACCCCTTTGGAACTCCCAACTAGCCTTGTGACCATCTTCTTCTTCATAATCGACAAATCTTTCTCGGGGGGAGAATATCATCAACACCCCCACATGAGAACCATTAGTAAACATGAACCTTCAAAATAACGCCATTAAGTGGGGATCACCACCCATATGTCGATTCTATATCAAAACTTGTATACCGATGTATAAATACATTATAAAACAAAAGAGAAATAAAATATGGACAAATATTAGTCGCTCGTGGCTCGTGCGCGCTGCTAGTAATTATTAGTAGCGAGGACTATGACAAGCGCTACTGCTAAGTGAGTTAGCAGACCCGCGCTACTGCTAAAGTTTAGCTGCAGCGCCCGAATAGTAGCGCGGCACGCGCTACTGCTGGGCCAATAACCGACACTACCGCTAGGGTTTTTCTGAGTGTCTCCTCTTCAAGGAAATCCCAACGCAGCTCACAAGTAGCACCCATCACCAACATCGGCTTCCTAGGAACGACTCTAGGATCCTTACTTGGGATATATACCTACTAGTACATCATATTGGGTCATGTATGGAGTAGTGGTAGTGTAAGTTCAAGTCGAGATCCATTCGGACATGGAGAAATATGGTCAAATGGTAGCATCTGTGTTATTTCCTCGGCGACCATGGTGGTGGCAGGATCATCTTGTCCCACAACATAATTATGGTCATGCTCTTGAAATGGGTTAGGAAAATCATGGTCTCTTGTTGTGCCTCATCCCTTTGCAATACCTTCATCACAGTCCTTGATGACGTGTTCCACAAAGGAGGGAACCCGATTCTTGAGAACTACTCAGGGCATTAAGCATCTCAATAAAGAGGGAGACCGAAATGTTACGGGCGACACAAAGTCAACCTTTTTTTGGTCCGACACATGGTCTTGTAATGGCCGCTGGAACCTCTCATTCCGCCGATCATTCGGGGCAGAGGATGGGATGCCTGGCAGGCTCTTACAACTCTGGAAACATGCCTCCTGTCTCCGGCCTTCCAACATCATCTCTTGGAGACTATCATCTTCGGGCACTTTTGTTGGGGAACGTAGTATTTTAAAATTTTCCTACGATCACGCAAGATCTATCTACCAGATGCATAGCAACGAGAGGGGAGAGTGTGTCTACGTACCCTCGTAGACCGGGAGCGGAAGCGTCAAGTGACGCGGTTGATGTTGTCGAAATTCTTCGCGATCCAACCGATCAAGCACCGAACGTACGGCACCTCCGCGTTCAGCACACGTTCAGCTTGATGACGTCCCACGAGCTCTTGATCCAGTTGAGATTCACGGGAGAGTTTCGTCAGCACGACGGCGTGGTAACGGATATGATGTGTTCACCGGCGCAGGGCTTCGCCTAAGCTCCGTGATGGTATGACCGAGGTGTGATTCTGTGGAGGGGGGCACCGCACACGGCTAAAACAATTCAACTTGTGTGTCTTTGGGTGCCCCCCTGCCCCCGTATATAAAGGAGCAAGGGAGGAGGGCCGGCCAACCTCCTATGGTGCGGCTAGGGAAGGAATCCTACTAGGAATAGGATTGCAATCCTATTCCTAGTAGGAATCACCAAAGAAGGAAGAGATGGAGTAGGAAAAGGAAGAGGTGGTGCCTCCCACCAATCCTAGTCCAACTAGGAACTAGGTGGGGCGCCGGCCAGCCCTATGGGCTGCCTCTCTCCTTTCCACAAGGCCCACTATGGACCATCCCCCTTCGTAGGAGGTTCCGGTAACCCCCTTCGGCAATCCCGATAAATCCGAAACTTTTCCGGTATACTTCCGGTGTCCGAATATAGCCGTCCAATATATCAATCTTTATGTCTCGGACATTCCGAGACTCCTCGTCATGTCCGTGATCTCATCCGGGACTCCGAACTACCTTCTGTACATCAATACTCATAAACTCATAATACCGATCGTCATCAAACGTTAAGCGTGCGGACCCTACGGGTTCGAGAACTATGTAGACATGACCGAGACTCATCTCCGGTCAATAACCAATAGCGGAACCTGGATGTTCATATTGGCTCCTACATATTCTACGAAGATCTTTTATCGGTCAGAACCGCATAACAACATACGTTGTTCCTTTTGTCAAACGGTATGTTACTTGCCCGAGATTCGATCGTCGGTATCTCTATACCTAGTTCAATCTCGTTACCGGCAAGTCTCTTTACTCATTCCGTAACACATCATCTCGTGACTAACTCATTAGTCTTTTGCTTGCAAGGCTTATTGTGATGTGTGTTACCGAGAGGGCCCAGAGATACCTCTCCGACACTCGGAGTGACAAATCCTAATCTTGATCTATGCCAACACCACGAATACTTTCGGAGACACCTGTAGAGCATCTTTATGATCACCCAGTTACGTTGTGACGTTTGATAGCACACAAGGTGTTCCTACGGTATTCGGGAGTTGCATAATCTCATAGTCATAGGAACATGTATAAGTCATGAAGAAAGCAATAGCAGTTAAACTAAACGATCATAGTGCTATGCTAACGGATGGGTCTTGTCCATCACCTCATTCTCCTAATGATGTGATCCCGTTGATCAAATGACAACTCATGTCTATGGTTAGGAAACATAACCATCTTTGATCAATGAGCTAGTCTAGTAGAGGCATACTAGGGACATACTGTTTTGTCTATGTATTCACACATGTACTAAGTTTCCGGTTAATACAATTCTAGCATGAATAAAAGACATTTATCATGATATAAGGAAATACAAATAACATCTTTATTATTGCCTCTAGGGCATATTTCCTTCAGTCTCCCACTTGAACTAGAGTCAATAATCTAGCTCACATCGCCATGTGATTTAATACTGATAGTTCACATCGTTATGTGAATGACACCCATAGTTCACATCGCCATGTGACTAACACCCAAAGGGTTTACTAGAGTCAATAATCTAGTTCACATTGCTATGTGATTAATTCCCAAGAGTAATAAGGTGTAATCATGTTTTGCTTGTGAGAGAAGTTTAGTCAACGGGTCTGTCACATTCAGATCCGTATGTATTTCGCAAATTTCTATGTCTACAATGCTCTGCATAAAGCTACTCCAGCTAATTGCTCCCACTTTCAATATGCATCCAGATTGATACTTAGAGTCATCTGAATTTAGTGTCAAAGTTTGCATCGGCGTAACCCTTTACGGTGAACTCTTTATCACCTCCATAATCGAGAAACATTTCCTTAGTCATCCAATTACTAAGGATAATTTTGACCGCTGTACAATGATCTACTCCTGGATCACTATTGTACCTCCCTGTCAAACTCTTGGCAAGGTACACAACGTGTTTTGTACACAGCATGGCATACTTTATAGAACCTATGGCTGAGGCATAGGGAATGACTTTCATTCTCTCTATATTTTTCTGCCGTGGTCTGGCTTTGAGTCTTACTCAACTTCACACCTTACAAGTCAGGCAAGGACTTCTTCTTTGACTGATCCATTTTGAACTACTTCAAAATCTTATCAAGGTATGTACTCATCGAAAGTCTTATCAAGCGTCTTGATCTATCTATATAGATCTTGATGCTCAATATGTAAGCAGCTTCATCGAGGTCTTTCTTTGAAAAATTCCTTTCAAACACTCCTTTATGCTTTCCAGAAAATTCTACATAATTTCCGATCGACAATATGTCATTCACATATACTTATCAGAAAGGTTGTAGTGCTCCCACTCACTTCTTGTAAATACAGGCTTCTCCAAAAGTCTGTATAAAACCATATGCTTTGATCACCTCATCAAAGCGTATATTCCAACTCCGAGATGCTTGCACCAGTCCATAGATGGATCGCTGGAGCTTGCATAATTTGTTAGCACCTTTTGGATCGACAAAACCTTTTGGTTGTATCATATACAACTCTTCTTTGAGATATCCATTCAGGAATGTAGTTTTGACATCCATTTGCCAGATTTCATAATCATAAAATGCGGCAATTGCTAACATGATTCGGACAGACTTAAGCATCGCTACAGGTGAGAAAGTCTCATCGTAGTCAACTCCTTGAACTTGTCGAAAACCTTTCGCAACAAGTCGAGCTTTGTAAACAGTAATATTACCGTCTGCGTCGGTCTTCCTCTTGAAGATCCATTTATTTTCGATGGCTTGCCGATCATCGGGCAAGTCAACCAAAGTCCACACTTTGTTCTCATACATGGATCCCATCTCAGATTTCATGGCTTCAAGCCATTTTGCGGAATCTGGGATCATCATCGCTTCCTCATAGTTCGTAGGTTCATCATGGTCTAGTAACATGATTTCCAGAACTGGGTTGCCGTACCACTCTGGTGCGGAACGTACTCTGGTTGATCTACGACGTTCAGTAGAAACTTGATCCGAAGTTTCATGATCATTATCATTAACTTCCTCACTAATTGGTGTAGGAATCACTGGAACAATTTCCTGTGATGTACTACTTTCCAATATGGGAGAAGGTACAATTACCTCATCAAGTTCTACTTTCCTCCCACTCACTTCTTTCGAGAGAAACTCTTTTTCTAGAAAGGATCCGTTCTTAGCAACGAATATTTTGCCTTCGGATCTGTGATAGAAGGTGTACCCAACAGTCTCTTTTGGGTATCCTATGAAGACACATTTTTCCGACTTGGGATCGAGCTTATCAGGTTGAAGTGTTTTCACATAAGCATCGCAGCCCCAAATTTTAAGAAACGACAACTTTGGTTTCTTGCCAAACCATAGTTCATAAGGTGTCGTATCAACGGATTTAGATGGTGCCCTATTTAACGTGAATGCAGCTGTCTCTAAAGCATAACCCCAAAACGATAGTGGTAAATCGGAAAGAGACATCATAGATCGCACCATATCCAATAAAGTACGGTTACGACGTTCGGACACACCATTACGCTGTGGTGTTCCAGGTGGCGTGAGTTGTGAAACTATTCCACATTGTTTCAAATGAAGACCAAACTCGTAACTCAAATATTCTCCTCCACGATCAGATCGTAGGAACTTTATTTTCTTGTTACGATGATTCTCTACTTCACTCTGAAATTCTTTGAACTTTTCAAATGTTTCAGACTTGTGTTTCATTAAGTAGATATACCCATATCTGCTCAAATCATCAGTGAAGGTCAGAAAATAACGATATCCGCCGCGAGCTTCAACACTCATTGGTCCGCATACATCAGTATGTATGATTTCCAACAAATCTGTTGCTCGCTCCATGGTTCTGGAGAACGGAGTTTTAGTCATCTTGCCCATGAGGCATGGTTCGCAAGCACCAAGTGATTCATAATCAAGTGATTCCAAAAGTCCATCATTATGGAGTTTCTTCATGCGTTTTACACCAATATGACTTAAACGGCAGTGCCACAAATAAGTTGCACTATCATTATTAACCTTGCATCTTCTGGCTTCAATATTACGAATATGTGTATCACACGATCGAGATCCAACAAACTATTTTCATTGGGTGTATGACCATAGAAGGTTTTATTCATGTAAACAGAACAACAATTATTCTCTAACTTACATGAATAATCGTATTGCAATAAACATGATCAAATCATATTCATGCTCAACACAAACACCAAATAACACTTATTTAGGTTCAACACTAATCCCGAAAGTATAGGGAGTGTGCGATGATGATCATATCAATCTTGGAACTGCTTCCAATACACATCGTCACTTCATCCTTTAACTAGTTTCTGTTCATTATGCAACTCCCATTTCGAGTTACTACTTTTTAGCAACTGAACCAGTATCAAATACCGAGGGGTTGCTATGAACACTAGTAAAATACACATCAATAATCTGTATATCAAATATACCTTTGTTCACTTTTGCCATCCTTCTTATCCGCCAAGTATCTAGGGCAGTTCCACTTCCGTGACCATTTCCTTTGCAGTAGAAGCACTTAGTTTCAGGCTTGAATTTAGCTTTGTGTTTCTTCATGGGAGTGACAACTTGCTTGTCATTCTTCTTGAAGTTCCCCTTCTATTCCTTTGCCCTTTACTTGAAACAAGTGGTCTTGTTAACCATCAACACTTGATGCTTTTTCATGATTTCTACCTTCGCCTACTTCAGTATCGCGAAGAGCTGGGAATTCCTTTCGTCATCCCTTGCATATTATAGTTCATCACGAAGTTCTACTAACTTGGTGATAGTGACTAGAGAACTTTGTCAATTACTATCTTATCTGGAAGATTAACTCCCACTTGATTAAAGTAATTGTAGTACCCAGACAATCTGAGTACATGCTCACTGGTTGAGCTATTCTCCTCCATCTTGTAGGCAAAGTACTGTCAGAGGTCTTATACCTCTCGACACGGGCATGAGTATGAAATACTAATTTCAACTCTTGGAACATCTTATATGCTCCATGGCATTCAAAACGTTTTTGAAGTCCCGGTTCTAAGCCGTAAAGTATGGTGCACTTAAACTATCAAGTAGTCATCATATCGAGCTTTTGTCAAAAACTTTCATAACGTTTACATCTGCTCCTGCAATAGGTCTGTCACCTAGCGGTGCATCAAGGACATAATTCTTCTGTGCAGCAATGAGGATAATCCTCAAATCACGGAACAATTCCGCATCATTGCTACTAACATCTTTCAACTTGGTTTTCTCTAGGAACATATGAAAAAATAAACGGGGAGCAAACATCGCGAGCTATTGATCTACAACATAGATATGCTAATACTACCAGGACTAAGTTCATGATAAATTAAAGTTCAATTAATCATATTACTTAAGAACTCCCACTTAGATA
This sequence comes from Secale cereale, assembly GCA_902687465.1. NCBI lineage: Eukaryota > Viridiplantae > Streptophyta > Magnoliopsida > Poales > Poaceae > Secale > Secale cereale. The sequence continues at coordinate 793,769,541 of LR738710.1, read as the reverse complement.
GACATCCCTCCGGTCATCTAAATGATCACGTGATCTAAATCAACTAAACCATGTCCGATCATCACGTGAGATGGAGTAGTTTCAATGGTGAACATCTTATGTTGATCATATCTACTATATGATTCACGCTCGACCTTTCGGTCTCCAGTGTTCCGAGGCCATATCTGCATATGCTAGGCTCGTCAAGTTTAACCCGAGTATTCTGCGTGTGCAAAACTGGCTTACACCCATTGTATTTGAACGTAGAGCTTATCACACCCGATCATCACGTGGTGTCTCGGCACGACGAACTTTCGCAACGGTGCATACTCAGGGAGAACACTTATACCTTGAAATTTAGTAAGGGATCATCTTATAATGCTACCGTCGTTCTAAGCAAAATAAGAAGCATAATAAGATAAACATCACATGCAATCAAAATATGTGACATGATATGGCCATCATCATCTTGTGCTTTTGATCTCTATCTCCAAAGCACCGTCATGATCACCTTCGTCACCGGCTTGACACCTTGATCTTCATCGTAGCATCGTTGTCGTCTCGCCAACTATTGCTTCTACGACTATCGCTACCGCTTAGTGATAAAGTAAAGCAATTACATGGCGATTGCATTTCATACAATAAAGCGACAACCATATGGCTCCTGCGAGTTGCCGATAACTTTTACAAAACATGATCATCTCATACAAAACCGTATAACTCATCATGTCTTGACCATATCACATCACAACATGCCCTGCAAAAACAAGTTAGACGTCCTCTACTTTGTTTGTTGCAAGTTTTACGTGGCTGCTACGGGCTTTAGCAAGAACCGTTCTTACCTACGCATACAAAACCACAACGATGTTTCGTCAAGTATGTGCTGTTTTAACCTTCACAAGGACCGGGCGTAGCCACACTTGATTCAGCTAAAGTGAGAGAGACAGACACCCGCCAGTCACCTTTAAGCAACGAGTGCTCGTAACGGTGAAACCAGTCTCGCGTAAGCGTACGCGTAATGTCGGTCCGGGCCGCTTCATCTCACAATACCGCCGAAGCAAAGTATGACATGCTGGTAAGCAGTATGACTAGTATCGTCCACAATCTCATTGTGTTCTACTCGTGCATATCATCTACGCATAGACCTGGCTCATGATACCACTGTTGGGGAACGTAGTATTTAAAAATTTTCCTACGATCACGCAAGATCTATCTACCAGATGCATAGCAACGAGAGGGGAGAGTGTGTCTATGTACCCTCGTAGACCGGGAGCGGAAGCGTCAAGTGACGCGGTTGATGTTGTCGAACTTCTTCGCGATCCAACCGATCAAGCACCGAACGTACGGCACCTCCGCGTTCAGCACACGTTCAGCTTGATGACGTCCCACGAGCTCTTGATCCAGTTGAGCTTCACGGGAGAGTTTCGTCAGCACGACGGCGTGGTGACGGATATGATGTGTTCACCGGCGCAGGGCTTCGCCTAAGCTCCGCGACGGTATGACCGAGGTGTGATTCTGTGGAGGGGGGCACCGCACACGGCTAAAACAATTCAACTTGTGTGTCTTTGGGTGCCCCCCTGCCCCTGTATATAAAGGAGCAAGGGAGGAGGGCCGGCCAACCTCCTATGGTGCGGCTAGGGAAGGAATCCTACTAGGAATAGGATTGCAATCCTATTCCTAGTAGGAATCACCAAAGAAGGAAGAGATGGAGTAGGAAAAGGAAGAGGTGGTGCCTCCCACCAATCCTAGTCCAACTAGGAACTAGGTGGGGCGCCGGCCAGCCCTATGGGCTGCCTCTGTCCTTTCCACAAGGCCCACTATGGACCATCCCCCTTCGTAGGAGGTTCCGGTAACCCCTTCGGCAATCCCGATAAATCCGAAACTTTTCCGGTATACTTCCGGTGTCCGAATATAGCCGTCCAATATATCAATCTTTATGTCTCGGACATTCCGAGACTCCTCATCATGTCCGTGATCTCATCCGGGACTCCGAACTACCTTCGGTACATCAATACTCATAAACTCATAATACCGATCGTCATCAAACGTTAAGCGTGCGGACCCTACGGGTTCGAGAACTATGTAGACATGACCGAGACTCATCTCCGGTCAATAACCAATAGCGGAACCTGGATGTTCATATTGGCTCCTACATATTCTACGAAGATCTTTTATCGGTCAGAACCGCATAACAACATACGTTGTTCCTTTTGTCAAACGGTATGTTACTTGCCCGAGATTCGATCGTCAGTATCTCTATACCTAGTTCAATCTCGTTACCGGCAAGTCTCTTTACTCGTTCCGTAACACATCATCTCGTGACTAACTCATTAGTCTTTTGCTTGCAAGGCTTATTGTGATGTGTGTTACCGAGAGGGCCCAGAGATACCTCTCCGACACTCGGAGTGACAAATCCTAATCTTGATCTATGCCAACACCACGAATACTTTCGGAGACGCCTGTAGAGCATCTTTATGATCACCCAGTTACGTTGTGACGTTTGATAGCACACAAGGTGTTCCTACGGTATTCGGGAGTTGCATAATCTCATAGTCATAGGAACATGTATAAGTCATGAAGAAAGCAATAGCAGTAAAACTAAACGATCATAGTGCTATGCTAACGGATGGGTCTTGTCCATCACATCATTCTCCTAATGATGTGATCCCGTTGATCAAATGACAACTCATGTCTATGGCTAGGAAACATAACCATCTTTGATCAATGAGCTAGTCTAGTAGAGGCATACTAGGGACTTACTGTTTTGTCTATGTATCCACACATGTACTAAGTTTCCGGTTAATACAATTCTAGCATGAATAAAAGACATTTATCATGATATAAGGAAATACAAATAACAACGTTATTATTGCCTCTAGGGCATATTTCCTTCACGTGCTTGGTCGACGCTACATATATACTACACATACGTATATGGAGGACTAGAGTCACGCTAGCTAGCTAGCTAGCTGCTAGCTATACTAAGCAAACGAAGGAACAGAAGATCTCGTATATATAATCAACATATATATATATATATATGCATACAGAGAGATGTAATATCGACCACCTCTCCTTCTCCGAGAGATTGGTCGAACAACAAGTTCTCGTATATCGTCTATCCCGACACTACCGGGCACATATATACAATAATTATCTCTTACAAAAATAATCTCCTAACACATGGATGCATGGTCCACATAGTATTCTCCGTCTTCAGCGATCACGTGTTCAAGGAAGAATGCCGCCAATTCCTCTTGAATTGCTCGCAGACGATCTGGTGTTAGGAGTTCATCCCGCATCCGAAACATCTAATTTGAAGTAGGGGGTCAATACATGAAATGATGCTATAAATTTGTGAATATTATTGATTGCTTACGCACTTCAAATTGTTCATCAGTGTAGCCCCGCTCACAGGTCGTGTGGCGGATGGACTCGCAAATGTAGTATCCACAATAATCATTCCCGGGTTCCTGCCACAACCACTTTACAAGAAATAGAGCTCAATCAAACTGATAAGCAAGAATGCCAAATTGGTATTGATGAAACTAGCGCTTGAATCAAGATATAGGAGATGCGCGTGCGGAACATGCTACTATATAGTACTTACTTTCGGGTATCTTCAATTGTAGCTTCTTCGGCAGTCCCGGAGCTTTTTTGATGAATTTTTTCCAAGCCCTGCCAGACAAAGGAAACAATTGTTGGGGAACGTAGTATTTTAAAATTTTCCTACGATCACGCAAGATCTATCTACCAGATGCATAGCAACGAGAAGGGAGAGTGTGTCTACGTACCCTCGTAGACCGGGAGCGGAAGCGTCAAGTGACGCGGTTGATGTTGTCGAACTTCTTCGCGATTCAACCGATCAAGCACCGAACGTACGGCACCTCCGCGTTCAGCACACGTTCAGCTTGATGACGTCCCACGAGCTCTTGATCCAGTTGAGCTTCACGGGGGAGTTTCGTCAGCACGACGGCGTGGTGACGGATATGATGTGAACACCGGCGCAGGGCTTCTCCTAAGCTTCGCGACGGTACGACCGAGGTGTGATTCTGTGGAGGGGGGCACCGCACACGGCTAAAACAATTCAACTTGTGTGTCTTTGGGTGCCCCCCTGCCCCCGTATATCAAGGAGCAAGGGAGGAGGGGCCGGCCACCTCCTATGGTGCGGCTAGGGAGGGGACTCCTACTAGGAATAGGATTGCAATCCTATTCCTAGTAGGATTCACCGAAAGGAAGAAGGGGGAAAGGAATAGGAGAGGTGGCGCCCCCCCAATCCTAGTCCAACTAGGATTCCTAGGTGGGGGCGCCGGCCAGCCCTATGGGCTGCCTCTCTCTCACCCTTTAGGCCCACTATGGACCATCCCCTCTCGTAGGGGGTTCCGGTAACCCCCTCCGGCATTCCCGATAAATCCGAAACTTTTCCGGTATACTTCCGGTGTCCGAATATAGCCGTCCAATATATCAATCTTTATGTCTCGGACATTCCGAGACTCCTCGTCATGTCCGTGATCTCATCCGGGACTCCGAATTACCTTCGGTACATCAATACTCAAAAACTCATAATACCGATCGTCATCAAACGTTAAGCGTGCGGACCCTACGGGTTCGAGAACTATGTAGACATGACCGAGACTCATCTCTGGTCAATAACCAATAGCGGAACCTGGATGTTCATATTGGCTCCTACATATTCTACGAAGATCTTTTATCGGTCAGAACCGCATAACAACATACGTTGTTCCTTTTGTCAAACGGTATGTTACTTGCCCGAGATTCGATCGTCGGTATCTTTATACCTAGTTCAATCTCGTTTACCGGCAAGTCTCTTTAATCGTTCCGTAACACATCATCTCGTGACTAACTCATTAGTCTTTTGCTTGCAAGGCTTATTGTGATGTGTGTTACCGAGAGGGCCCAGAGATACCTCTCCGACACTCGGAGTGACAAATCCTAATCTTGATCTATGCCAACACCACGAATACTTTCGGAGACACCTGTAGAGCATCTTTATGATCACCCAGTTACGTTGTGACGTTTGATAGCACACAAGGTGTTCCTACGGTATTCGGGAGTTGCATAATCTCATAGTCATAGGAACATGTATAAGTCATGAAGAAAGCAATAGCAGTTAAACTAAACGATCATAGTGCTATGCTAACGGATGGGTCTTGTCCATCACATCATTCTCCTAATGATGTGATCCCGTTGATCAAATGACAACTCATGTCTATGGTTAGGAAACATAACCATTTTTGATCAATGAGCTAGTCTAGTAGAGGCATACTAGGGACATACTGTTTTGTCTATGTATTCACACATGTACTAAGTTTCCGGTTAATACAATTCTAGCATGAATAAAAGACATTTATCATGATATAAGGAAATACAAATAACATCTTTATTATTGCCTCTAGGGCATATTTCCTTCAACTTTATCCACTAAATTGGTCTACTTGAAGCTCATGGGGGCAGCCTAGTCTCAGTTGAGTTGTGGAGATGTGGAGCACATGTGTCCCACATAAGATCTGGATGTTTCTATGACAACTTTTTCGTGGTTGGCTCCTTCCGGACACGAAAGTAAGGAATCGGAACGGCTCGGATGACAGCTTTGTGTCCTTATGTCGAGTACATGAGAATGTGAGCCACATCTTGTTCTTGTGCATTGTGGTGCAATTTTTGTGGAGATGCATGCATGAGGCCATGGGGTATAGTTGAAACCTTACCGATGCGGGCGAGCCTATCGCTATACTTGAATCTCTTACTAGTGAATGAGACACCTCCTCTTGTCTAGCTTTCTAGCGCTTGCGTGGGACTTAGAGCATCTCCAACAGCGGCGCAAAAAGTCGCGCGCACTAAACTTCCGTTTTACCGCGCGCGGGGCAGAATGGCGCGCTCCAGCGGCGGCGGGAAAACCGCGCGCGCGGGAACCGCTTGCGCACGCGCGAAATGGCGGCCTCTCGCACGCCATTTTTGCGGCGCCGCCTCTCGCGCGCCTATAAAAAGCACCGCGCGCCGCTCCCTCGCCCCACCGCTCCGTGCGCGTTCTCTCTCTCCCTGCCTCTCGCGCCGCCGCCGCCCCCGACGCGCCACCATGCCGCCGCGCTGCTGTTCTGCGTCGGGCTACCGCGGCGTCCGCGAGCGCCCGAACGGCGGGTTCTACGCCGAAATACGCTCCGGCGATCTCCGGCTTAGTCTCGGAACCTACGACACGGCGCACGAGGCCGCCCGCGCGTTCGACGCGGCGGCGTGGCGCCTAGGCAGGCCGCGCCGCCAAATGAACTTCCAGGACGTCCACACGCTCCAGCAGGCGTTAGACGTCGCCCAGCCGCCTCGTCTAAACTCCGCACAAGACCGTGCGGAGCACACTGCGCTGCAGCGCCGCCTCCTCGTCGCCCAGGAGGACGAGCGGGTCATGGCGGAGTGGCGCCGACGCCACCCGGAGGACGTCGCCTACGAGCAGCAATATTGGGCAAGTCGCCGCGAGGAGGACGCGCGCCGGCGCCGCGAGGAGCGGTTGGACAGGAGTCGTCGGAAGGCATTGGCGTGTGCGCATGCCGATCTCGTCAATGCAGGCGGGAGGTCCTTCTTCACTGAAAAAGATGAGCGTTGGTTGGACTGCTGGCTGTCAACCTCTGACGACACCAACGACGATGATGATGGTGCAGATGACTGGAGCGACTGGGATTAGTTTTTTATGTTTTCGAACTATCTAGCGCCGAACTATCTATCTATGTTTTCGAACTACCTATCTAGTTGCAATATATATGTAAAATAACTTTGTATCCTTTTTATTTTAATGCAATCTATGTATTAAAAAATATTGTGCGCGCGTTGCATTTTTGGGCACTGCTGGAGCGGCGCGCGCGCGCTGCATTATAGCGCGGCTGTTGGAGCCAGCGTCTATCCCCGCGCTAAACCTGCTGAAGCGCGCGCGACAAACGATTTTTTTGGGCGCGGCGCGTAGCGCGGCTGTTGAAGATGCTTTATGGACGGCACAGAACACACTTGTGATTGTGCGCGAACCGTTGCGACATGCTACCAACACTCCATAGAGATCTCTTGCTTTCATTCAGCTGTGGTGGTTGCTCGTGAGCCATAAGGGCCAATAATCCTACGCGCACGGACGATTACAGAGCTTGGTCCCGTAAAAGTTTTCCCCGTGAACCTAGCATTGCTCCCATAAGGACCATGATGTACGTCATTTGCTCCATCATGGATCGGCTGTAGGCCGTGGCAGGGCGCTGACTCGGATGACCTAGCGTCGGCAGTCGTCTTGTACCCATTTTTATTGGGAAGGGGGTGGGGCCTTGTTTGGCTGTCCGCCCAAGCAAAACTTTGTACTCCATCAACCTCTAAACTCCGGTCCTGGTTCGTTTAGAAAGCAAGTTTCTACCGCCTCTAAGCGTGTTTCTGTAAGTCGTAATTCTGCGTTCCCGATGCGGCAATGCCCATTTGGAAATTAACTCGGCGTCGGTCGCGTTCGGTGGGCGTTGCTTGAACATGTTCGCAAGCCAGCCGTCTAAATCTGTCTGGAGCTCCATATACTACCAGTAAAAGTCAAACAGTCCCCCAGATCGACTATCCCGCGCTCACGGCTAAGTCCCAGATCGGCAGTGCCAGAGACTAATTAAACCATGAGCACTCACCTTAATTCCATTGACAAGTTGCGAATCTGAGTCGAGGTGCATGTGTAGTGTATGGCATGATTGAGGTCAGGTCAGCGTGCCTCTGATAAGATATCAGTTTACTGAGATCTAACCAGCCTAGCTAACCCATGGCTGCCATTGCAAATGCGTCCCACTATGCAAAGTACACTGTTCAGCTCTCCTTCTAGCAAAGAGACCTCTCGTGCATTGCATGTGACGGGACGGCCGGCCAGCACTTCCAAACCTAGCAAGCTTCATCAGCTTGTCTTCCCAAACCAGCAGCAGGTTCGCCCTCCCTTCGGCCTTGCGCAAGGCTGGCATTCGATCCCTCACGCATTTCCTCATCACTTTCGTCTCCAATTAATATATATATACACACACAGAAGCCTCTCTCTCTCTCTCTCTCTCTCTCTCTCTCTCTCTCTCTCTCTCTCTCTCCGCGTTGGAAGCAGCAAGAGAAAGGCTAGCTATAGCCCATAGTTCATCGGCACTGCAGAAAGTGGCCGGCAGGGATCGCTAGCTAGCCATGGCGCCAGCATTGCCTTGTAGGCCAAAGCTGCGGCTCCTGTGCGTAGCCTTGGCCTTCCTCCTGGCCGTCGATATGGGCAGGGCGGACATCTACGAGGACATCGAGATCATATGGAGCGCGGACCATACCTACTACTTCATGGACGGCGAGAGCGAGGCGCTCGCGCTCTCGCTGGACTATAACCGGGGCTCCGCCTTCAAGTCCAAGGACATGTACCATTTCGTCCGCATCGACATCGACATCAAGCTCATCGAAGGCAACTCCGCCGGCACCGTCTGCACCGTCTACGTAAGATGTACCTCTATATTTCGTTTTATTCCGTGAGAATTGCGTTAGTGCCAATGTGTATGTCTGAATTTAACTTCTGACGCGGGTGAATATAATTGTGGATGCACGCGTACGTACGTACGTACAGACCATCTCGGAAGGGCCGTGGGAGGTTCACGACGAGATCGACCTGGAGTTCCTGGGCAACTCCACCGGCGAGCCTTACACCCTCCACACCAACATCTTCGCCAACGGCGTCGGCGGCCGGGAGCAGCAGTTCAAGCTCTGGTTCGACCCCAGCTCCGACTATCACACCTACTCCATCGTCTGGAACCCCAAGCGCATCACGTAAGCAAGCTACTGTAGCAGAATTCTCTTTCTAGGTCTCTTTTCTTACGTATCACGGTACCAGTACGTAGATCATACCGATCTGAACGTATGTATGTGATCACCATTTGTATAGGATCGAGGTGGACGGCGTGACGGTCCGGACATTCGATAACAACGAGGACCAGGGCGTGCCGTTCCCGTCGTATCAGCGGCAGCGCGTGTACGGGAGCCTGTGGAGCGCGGAGGACTGGGCGACGCAGGGCGGGCGCGTCAAGACGGACTGGTCGCTGGCGCCCTTCGTCTCCTACTACCGCAACTACAACGTCACCTGGTGCCAGCCGTCGCCCGGCGTGTTGTGGTGCGGCACCGAGCCCGCCGAGTCCACGCACTTCAACCTCTCCCCCAAGGCGCGCGCCGACCTGCAGTGGGTCCGCGACAACCACTTCGTCATCTACGACTACTGCCTCGACAGGAGCAACCGGTACACCGACGCCACCAGGCCCAAGGAGTGCTCGCTCCCGCCCCGCCCGTGAGGCGCGGCTATATATCGCCTACAGCGACGCGTTCATGGCCATAGCCCAGCACAGCGACAGGAAGCGAGCGACGCCCGCTGGTCGTTTACTGTCCAGATTTTTCACAGAGTTTTTTTTTCGGCTACTTTTGTTTAAATATTTCAGAATATGTTCATACATTCAAATGTGTTTCCGAATATAATAAAAATATTCATTAATTCAAAAATGATCACGAATTCAAAAGTCTCTGGGGATTTTAAAGAAATGTTCGTGAATCAAAATAATGTTCATCAAATCGGAAATCGTAGTGAATCCAAAAACAGTTCGCAAATTATTTTTTTCTTGTTAAATCAAAAAATGGTCATGAATTCAAAAAATTCTATTGAAATCGAAAATTGCTCATGAATTTAAAAAAATATTCAAGAGTTTTAAAAATGTACACGAACTCCAAAAATGCCTGCAAATTAAAAGAATGTTCACACGAAATACAAAACATGTTCGCGAAGGCAAAAAAATCATGAAATTTAAAAAATCAGCAATACGAAAAGAAAACATATGTGAATGCAAAAAATGTTCAAGCAAATGCAAAACAAGTTGTTGGTTTAGAAAACATGGTATTCGAAAGCTATTCATGAATTCAGAAAGAAGTTCGCGGATTCAAGATATATTTCATGTGAATACAAAAACAATTCATGAATTATTGTTTTCCAAAAATCATTAACATTTTTTGAAAATGTGAACATTTCTTGAAACTGTGATTTTTTTAAACGTGAACATTGTTTGAAATTATACCCAAAAAATGAAATTCCGACCTAATTTTCAAAAAGCACAATTGAAGTTTGAAACTTGAACAAATTTTAAATCCTGATTTCTTTTGAATTTTAGGATTTATTGGAAAAAAAAGAAACAAAAAAACATAGAAGAAGGAAGGAAAAAAGGAAAATGGGAAAAGTGGAGAAAGAAAAAGAAACAGCGATAAAAACAGAAGTAAAATCATGAAACATAAACATCGCTTAAGGGGAGATGGCCGATTTGACGAGGGCCGTTCGTACAATGGATGTGATGTTCTGCCCATCCCAAGTGACGAATTTTCGGGCCTCCTTGTCCTCAAGATATTTGAAATCAACCTTCTTTAGCTGCCACACCGACAGTGGTAGCCTAAGTATTTCATGAGGAAGGAGGCCTTAGTTGCCGGCATACTTTGAAGGAGGCCTTAATTGACGTCAAGATGATTGCATCGAATTGGCACAACCGAGTTTTTTTGGAAGTTGGCGCATAGGACCGTCACCTCGCCAAAGCCTCTCAAGATAGAGGTGAGGTTGTCAATGTCCCTCTTGATAGGTGCCACAAGGAGTGCTCGCTCCCGCCCCGCCCGTGAGGCGCGGCTATATATCGCTTCAAGTGATCGCGCAAGCTCCCCGTCGCCTACACCAATAGGTTCATGGCCATAGCCCAGCGCAGTGAGCCAAATCAACGCAGCGACAGGAAGCGAGCGACGCCCGCTGCTGTCCAGATTTTTCATAGATTTTTTTTTCAATTTCGGTTGCACTGTTTAAATATTTCAAAACATGTTCATACATTTAAATATGTTCCCGAATAAAATAAAAATGTTCATGAATTAAAAAATCATGAATTCATAAATGTTTGAGAATTTGAAAAATGACCGTCAATCAAAATAATGTTCACCAATTCGAAAATCATGGTGAATTCAAAAACTGCTCAAAAAAAATTTCTGGTAAAATAAAAAAATGCACATGAATTCAAAATATGTCCTTGAATTCAAAATATATTCAAGAGTTTTAAAAATGCCCGCAAATTAAAAGAATGTTCACATGAAATACTGAAAATGTCCATGAAGGCAAAAAAAATCATAAAATTTAAAAACTCGGGAATACAAAAAAATAAATGTGAGTTCAAAAAATGTTCAAGCGGAAGCAGAACGAGTTTGTGTATTCAAACAAAATCATGATTTTAAAAAACTATTCATGAATTCAAAAAGAAATTGGATAAGTTTCATGTGAATGCAAAAAATGTTCATGAAAATCATTTTCCGAAAATAATGAACAATTGTTGAAAATGTGAACTTTTCTTGAAATTCTGAGCATTTAAAAAAACAAGAACATTGCTTGAAATTATACACGAAAAACTGGAATTCCAACGTAATTTGAAAAAGCACAATCGAAGTTGAAAACATCAACAATTTTTAAATCCTGTTTTTTTAAGTTTAGGATTTTTGCAAAAAAATAAACAAAAAAACATAGAAGAAGGGAGAAAAAACGAAAATAGGAAAAGTAGAGAAAGAAAAAGAAAAGGCAAATAGAAAAAGAAAAGTAAACCAAAAAAAGTAAACACCACTTGGGAGGAGATGGTTGATTTTTTAAATCCCAAGTGACGGATTTTCCGGCCTCCTTGTCCTCAAGGTATTTGAAATCAACCTTCTTTAGCTGCCACACCGACAGCGGTAGCCCTAAGTATTACATGGGGAAGGAGGCCCTAGTTGCCGACATACTTTGAAGGATTTGCTCAAGGTCAAGATGATTGCATTTAATTGGCACGACCGGGAATTTTTGAAAGTTGGCACGTAGGCCCATCACCTCGCCGAAGCCTCTCAAGATACAGGCGAGGTTGTGAATGTCCCTCTTGATAGGTGCCACAAAGACCGCTCCTTTTAGAAATAGCTGCTAAATTAAATTATCTTTTGGGCGAAGGAAGTATGGCCACTTTACCAATAGTTGGGACTCGGCAAACCCGTGTCAAATATATAGCAGATTTGGGCGTAGAGTCCAAATAAACCTAGTTAAAATCTTTGCTAAACTATGACCGACCATCGTATTAGGAAATAAACGTATTCCTAAGCTTAATGCACGAAAACAATAAGCGAATAGCTCAAGGAGTACTAAGAAAGGTGCTAAGCACAGCAAAAAAAAATCAAGAAAAAAAATTCTGCAACTTACGCTCTCATTGCAAGAAAGAAAAGACCAAAAAGATGGGTTTTTTAAATACATTTGACGAACCGAACCAAGCAGTCTGATCATCCTTGCCCAACCCCCTCTTCTGCCAACTGTTGAAAGAGCATAGGCCAGGAATGAAACAGCTTTCATTAATATTAAGAACTGGTGGATCAACAAGATAGCTAGAGCTCCTTAATGGAAAGCAAAATCCAATTCTATATTATATCAAACTAAAACGCAAAGATGAGGAAGTCGCGCCTTTACTCATGCGAATTAGAGGGAAAAAGGGGATATGTAACTAAGGCTTCAGCTTAAGTGGGTTCAACCACCCCAAATTTGACTCAATCCTGGGTTATATCATAAAGGGCTTCGCTTTTTTATCTTTTCATCAAAGAGTTGAACAATGAAGATACATGGCTGGTGCCTGGTCGATTTGATCAGGAAATTTCCCGAAAAGCTAACTATAGGTTCTTCTCTCCATCCGAACAATAGGGTACCACCTACGTAGCCTTTATGCCCAATCATTCCAAAGAACACCCCCCGTCTTACCGTGGCTGCTGGCACAGAGTTAGCCGGGCTTCTTCCTCGAGCCCTGTCATGATCGCACACTCCACAAAAGAGTCTATTTTGTACAAGAGCCCCTCCTATATGATAGAAAAGGGCCCCGTGATCCCGAGTCGGTCTTACTTTGGCTCACAAACCCCAAGTTTGTCTATGAAGAGCTAATCTAATTGTAATTGTTTTTCTTGAAAGGATTTGTTATGTGAAAAGAAAGAACTTGTTGGTTATAGAAAAAATAGGAGGACATCAAAGATAGGAAAATCTGGCCTATTGGGTGCTGATCCACTTGATCCTATCCTATGCATTTGTGACCAATAGAGGTAAGATCATGTAGAGATTCGTGTCAGAATGTACACATTACATTTTAAAGAAAGGGTACAAAAGCATATTTATTCTAAACCAGACAGCAAAATGCACTATAAGATGATTGGAGGGGTCCTAGATACACCATGCGTTCAATAAAGAAAGCAAGCCTCCATTTCACTTACGTTGATTTAATTTAGAACATAGGCATACCTAAGTCATGATCAATGTAGAGGGAGGTATGAACCATGGCCCCATCGCCAGGGATCTAATGAAGGAGACCTTTCTGAGTAACAAGCTCAAGAATTTGATCCGGCAGGCCGATCACAATGACGGAAAGGAGGGGGAGAGGGGGGTCCCCCTGCCGAAGCCCACAACCATGCTTGATAGGGGTTCGAGGCAAGCCGTTGAGGAGGATGCGTGATGATGCGGAGGAGAGTAGTGTTGCAATCCAATCATGGAATTTGACAGGGAACCCCAAGCGTTGAAGGAGATTAAGAAGGTACTCCCACCTGATGGAGTCGAAAGCCTTTTAATATCGAACTTGAAGAGAAGGACGTGGTTTTTGCACTTGTGGAGTCACCGAGCAAAATTCTGAACATACATGAAGTTGCCACAAATGCATCTCCTTTTGATGAAAGCACTTTAGGCGTTGGAGACAAGGCATCCATGTGGGGCACGAGCCGCAAATATAGCACATTGGCGATGATATTGGTGATGGCATGGTAAGGCTAATGGGCCTATAGTTGGGGATGCCTTATGCTCTCTCCTTCTTGGGCCAGAGGACCACATTGACAGAGTTGAGCCACTGAAGATTGTCGGTGCGAAGGGAATTGAAACAATGGATGGCCTTCATGACATCATGCTTAATGACACCCCGACATTTCTTGAAAAGATACCGGTGAACCGATCCGGACCAGGTTCTTTATCGCTAGGCATCTCCTTGATGGCCTCCCAAACCTCCCTCCTCGGTGATGGTTGCATCTATGTCATGCAAATCATGGGGATTAGTGTTGATATCATCCCAATGGAAGTCCATGTTGCTAGTTGCCCCTCTTCGCATGATCTCGGAGAAGTGGTCATGAATGGTCTCTTCTTTTTTATTGTGTCCGATTACCCAACCATGAGTGTGTTTGATATTGTGGATGAAGTTTTTCCTCCTTGGAGAATTGATGCGGCGGTGAAAGAATTTAATGTTTGCATCGCCATCCCTTAAGTTTGCACTCCTTGCACATTGGATCTTCTTGACCCTCTCAAGCACCGACAAACTAACCACCCTCCTCTTGAGCCTAGCACGGAGGTCACATTTCTCAAGAGAGAGCAGCCGCTCATCTTGAGCGATTTCAAGACGAAGGATCACCAGAAAGGTCAGGTGAAGTTGAAACTTTGCCTTGGAGAACATATTTTTGCTCCACTCCATGAGACAGAGCATGGTTTTCTTTAGCTTATAGGGCAATACACGACATGGATCCATGTGGCCCACATTCTCGTTCCATACCTTTTGGACGACCTCATGGAATCTGGGTAAAAATACCAAGATATTCTCACACTTGAGTGACAATGACCTCCTGGGCCCTTTATCATCCACCAACAGAAGAGGGCAATGATCAGGAAAGGAAGATGATACGACATGTTGAAGTGAGTGTTGAATAATGTATCCCAAATGCCATCCACCAACAAAAGGAGCCCGATGTGATGTCCTCAAAGGGGATCAGTTCCAAAGTCGAGCCTCCGATGTTTGGTAAACCCTCAACCCGACCCGGCGTCCAGCCTGATAGGACAAGCTCGCCGCGGGAGTTCGTGGTGTACTCCAGGCCTTCGAAGGTCACGATCTGACACGTGGCATAGTTCTCGACGGAGACCATATGGCATGTCGAGTTAGCGCAAAAGATCATGCTTCCGTAAACAAGATGTTGGTCGAGGACGTAAATGTCTCTATGGCCAGTGCCGCAGTTGATCTGCGGACGAGCCATCGATCTATCGGTGATCACACACCAGAACTCTCAATGAAAGCACCAGTATCGGCGTGAAATCCTGCAGACCTCTGCTACTTCTCGAGCTTGCGTTGTATTCCCTCGAAGAGGAAAGGGTGATGCAGCACAGTAGTGTAAGTATTTCCCTAAGTTTTTGAGAACCAAGGTATCAATCCAGTAGGAGACCACGGGCGAGTCCCTCGCACCTGCACAAACAAATAAGAACTTCGCAGCCAACGCGATAAGGGGTTGTCAATCCGTTTACGGTCACTTACGAAAGTGAGATCTGATAGATAGGATAGTTTGATATTTTTGTATTTTTGGATATAAGAACAGAAAGTAAAAGCAGCAAAGTAAAGTAGCTTGTAGATTGATATATTGAGAATAGACCCGGGGGCCATAGGTTTCTGATGCGGAGCATCCTACGGCTATCTCCATGTACACCGTCATAGCTCTTCAAGCCCCAAGTGAACCTACCGGACTTAAGGTGAACTCGCTCCTCTTCGAGAGTTACATGAATATCATTTGGACTTGGTCACTACCTCACCACGGAACATCGTGCATCTTTAGGTACAAGGACGACCACCTCCATGAAGCCGGGGAGCACCACCAAGTCCACATGGAGACGTACGAGAAGGAGGAAAGGAGCGACACAAGCGAAGAAGGGCATGCCCAGTCCGGAACGAGCGGTACTACCGCCTACAAGCGGTACTACCGCTCCCATGCGGCACTACCGCCTACAGGCGGTACTACCGCTCCCAAGCGGTACTACCGCCCGAGGTCCGGTACTACCGCCCTGCCTGTGCGCAGCCGCGGGCCTTTGGCCTTGTATCCCTCTCCACTTACCCCTTCGTGGCTTTGACTATAAATAGACCACCCCCACCTTCTTTCTAAGGTTTAGCAAAGTATTTTGATAGACATTGAGAGCTTTGCTCCTTGTATCCTCTCCTCTAGGAGATCAAGACCTCCCAAGGGAGAAGAATCCTTGTGGATTGCAAGACCTCACCTCCTCTAGGAGTGGGATGAACTAGTTACCTTGTATCTTTCCTTTTGTTGTTCTTGAATCATTGTGAACTCTTGCATGTTCTTGGATCTAGCATATGTGTGATTGGATCTAGTCAATTTGAGTGTTTTCCCTCTCTTGTGTTCATCTTGTTCTTGGGGATTCCCCTCCAATTCGTGAAAGATCTCCCCCTAGGGATCCACCCTACAACATCATGGTATCTAGAGCTATGGTTTCCACGAAATTGGAGCCCCCCTTCTTGTTTCCTAGCCTAATTTTGTTGTGTTCTTGCCCAATTTCGAAAATCCCCACCAAAAATAGTCCCAATTTTTTTTGTGATTTGTTGGTTTGATGAGGTTTTGTTGGATTTGATCCATGGATTTGCTTGGTTTCGAGTGGATCTAGCATCTCCCCAAGTTTCACCACTTTCCATCCACGAAATCCATCCAATTTCGCCCCCGAGATCATCCCTTTCCGCCCCAAATTCGCCCCAATCCCGATCTGCGAATTTTTCCCGACACCAGCGGTACTACCGCCCATCCAAGCGGTACTACCGCCCTCCAAGCGGTACTAATTTTTTACTTCCGCCCAACCAAAGCGGTACTACCGCCCCGCACATTTTCATCCTTCCGAGTTTCACCGTTTTGACCATAACTAATTGATCCGGAGTCCGATTTTGACGTTCTTTAGCTCGTTTTGAAGCTCTTGACATCCCCCATACCACAAAAATACTACCATCATCATTTTACTCCATCAAATTTTGTCAAATTTGGCATGTTTGCCTAGGCCCTCCACCATATCATCCGCATAGCCACCATACCTTTCCGTGACCTAACCATTTTGTTTACCTTAGCATTTGTGGTTGTTTGAGTTGTGACTTGAGTCTCCTAAGGTATTTCGGCTACTTAGGGACGGGTGCTTCTTCATCAACCACCACCACCACTTCCGCATTGTCATCTTCGACACCACCACCACCGCTTTCCGCTACCACCATTTGACTTTGGCCTTTGAGATTTTGAGTTGTGGTTTTTCCGTTTCCTAAGGTGTTTCGGCTAATTAGGAACGGGTCGCCATCGACAACACCGCCTCTCATCATCATCATCGGACGGTAACCTCGACGACACCATTGTATATTCCCCTTGCAATTGCATTGTTAACCCCTAGCCCATTTTGCATCACTTGCCCATCAAGACTAGCCATTTGAGTATTGCCGGCAACGTTACTTGTGCACATTAGTAATCATCGATCCGCCCTTCCATTGTATACATACCATATCATCTTGGTATCATCATATCATCCCTTGTGTCACAAGATTGTTCCCGCATATACACAATTGTTATCTTGGTTTGTGCATCGTGGCCATATACAAAAAAAAGAAAAGAAAAGAAGAATAAGCTTTTAAGCAAAAAGAGAAAGACAAAGAAGCTTGTAAGCAAGAGCCATAGCACCGCATCATATCATATCATACTTGATCATCTTGGATCATCTTGTGCTAAAAGCACCGGAACATCATACACATAGCATACTTGGGATAGAAAGTTCATACATTTTGCATCTTATAGGTTGTGCACAAGTGTCGTATCCGCCTATTGAGCAATCGTGCTAGCGTCTCTCTTGAGTTGTGCAACACGAGCGTTTCCGTGGACTCCACATTTTGTGCTCATTCCTTGGTTGCATGACCCCATTTATCTATCCGTGTGTGTGTTTCCATGTGCCACATTTTGCTATTGGTCTACTTGTTTCACTTGTGAATTTGTGAATCTCTTTCAACATTATTGACTCTTTCTAACATTTTGCATCAAATTTTTGTGCCACTATCCTCACCGAGCTCCACCATAAGCCTTACTTGTGTAGGTGTGAGAATTGACAAGATCCGGTACCAATTGTGCTATTTCCTTGATACATTATTGAGTGATCATTGATCCATCTTCAACATTGGAAAGGTACATTTGGTCTAGTTCTTTCCTTTCTCCGACTCACATTTGCTTGAGTCTTGTGATGGATAGGCAAGGCATTTCATCTCCGGCAAGATCACATTGGCATCGACACCATCAACGACAAGAACGTGAAGGTCACGAGCTCAACATCAACAACCGCTCAACGACTTCACCATCTACGTTGGCATCTTCGCCAAGTGACTTCAAGGCATCTTCGCCTTTGGACTTGCGGCATCTTCGCCGACCTGCACCTCAAGAAAAGCTTCCCAAGCTCAAGTCCGCGACTTCCAAGAGCTACTACAACCACGAGATTCCTTTCTATGGGACTCAAGACCCCGAGGAGTATCTCGAGTGGGAGCGCTTGATGGACGACTACCTCACGCTACTTCAAGTTCCTCCCGAAGATCAAGTGAAATGCGCCACAAGAAACTTCCACGACTGCGCGTCGACATGGTGGCTTCACACACCTTCGGAGAGCTACAACATGAATTGGCCCAAGACGAAGAGAGCTATGCGGCGAGAGTTCGTGCCTCCTACTTACACGGAACATCTTCTACGCCAATTGGAGAACACCATACAAGGATCCAAGTCCATCGACAAGTACTTCAACGAGATGAAGAATGCCTTGCGACGAGCCGGCGTGGACGACCCCATTTGGATGAAGTTTTACTTCATGATGGGATTGGACAACGACATCTCCAAGACTATCTTCCTCGAGAACTACCAGTCCCTCGACGACAACTACATTGGTGCTCTCAAGGCGGAACAAGAACTCATGATGGCCAAGACTTCTCCACCGCAAGCACACTTCTCGATGACCAAACCCCAAGATGGCGAGCATGAGGCTAGTACCACCGCGATGTCCAAGCCCAACGAGCTCCAAGATGACGCTCCCAACTTCGACTCCACCGCCATACCTCTTTTTGGCATTGATGATGCCGAGTCTACTTCGACTCTTTTTCAAGACGGTGCGGCGACGACTACGACTATGGAGCCATTCGAGGACCAAGCTTTGGAGGCGAGTGACAAGGTGGCGAGCGAAGATGATGCTTCCATCTTTGGAGGCGAGATTGATGATGTGCCATCTTCGGCCTTCATCCACAACGACGACTACGAGATGGTTGAGCATGGGATTTTCCCTTCGACCACGGCGACGTATGATAACTTGAGTGACTTTTGCCACCATATTGAGAGTGAGAGTGATTTCACCACTAGCCCCATATATGATGAGTTGCCACAATTCCCATGTGAGGAGAGCCACAACCCCCACCACTTGAGTGAGATGAGTGCCTCTACCATATGTGACATTGCGTGCACCTACCTTGAGGGAGTGAGTGAGCCACCACCACATAGAGAGAGTGAGGAAGTTGATAGGGCACGTGAGGCCATTCGCATTTCTAACAACTTGACCTCTACCTCTATTGTGTCTTCTCATTTCGTGCTAGGTCCCATATATGATGATGCGCCGGTTCACGACGACTTCGTCCTCCCTTTGGACAAGACGATGGCCATGGTGGAATATGATGCGCCCCCCACATGGTTCCATCAAGTTGATGATGATGACCACCATTTGGTCTTTCCCACCTCACCTACACCACATGAGTGGAATGAGAAAGGTAACAAAGGTGAAGGTGATGCTCTCGTCCCACTAGTGGACTATGTCGACATTGATTGCTTGCATGATGTTGATCCACCTATTACCATGCTTCGTGCTAGTATGATTTCCCCATGCGATGATTTACCCATTTATGATGAGCTTGATGATTGCCATGTGGAGTCTATTAGTTGTGATGCCATGTTGCATAGGATCTCTTGTGATCATTCTTTAGGTCACATCATGTTTGATAATCCGCTTGACTTGTCATATGCTATGCATGAGATCACTCGTATGTCATATTTGCAATCTCATCGTAGTAACTATGCACATGCCATTAAAATAAACCCAATTTGCACATATGGCATAGATGACAAGCCTATGGTTATTGGCATTTGTTTTTCTTATGATGATATTGACATGCTTTCTTTGCATCATATCCATCATATGCCATGCCATGACAACCTAGCTTTGGACATGCATTGTTTTGGATGTTGTTCCACTTCTCCATATGATGTTTCCACTATTGCTAATGAGGAGACCCCCATAGTTTCCTCATACATGTTCGGAGATTTTGTTTCATCCTATCCATTGCATGATCTCGCTACTTGTGTGCACCATATGCTCCCCATGAATGAAAATGACATTGATGTGCCATATACTTGCATTCTCAATTTGTGTCATCATCGTGTTATACACAATAACTATTCATTCATGATGGATGACATGTTCTTATACCATGCATCAAATTTCTTTGAGCGATGCTTATCTTGTGCTAACTCACACATACACATACACATCATGATGGATGATGTGTTCATTTACCACGCACACACTTTCTTTGGTTTGTGTCTCTTTTGTGTAGGTACCCACAAATACTTGTCAACCTCACAATCTCATGAGTTGACGAAACGAGCTCTAGAGAGCAACGACTACTTGGGATCCCGTGGACTATCCTTTCCACCGTTCTCTTCGCGCAGCCTCTACGCGCATCTCTTTTACTTAGCTCTCACACGACTATGGGCTATTTACCACTTGTCATCTTATGCCCATTCTATCGTGTTCACTTTGCATGTTATGCCTCTTGCTATGAATTTGCCATGCAATTGTGACCCTTGCTTGCCTTTACACATGATTCACCATTATGCTACTTCTATGTGTATTTGCATGCTTGGTGGAGATACTTGTTGCTATTGCCATGTTTACATTGTGCCCCATGCTATTGATGAGACTTTGCTCACATCTTGCTTTCATGATTGTGTTATGCCATGTACATTATTCATGCCCACTATTTGCACACATACCATGATTGCCATGATTACCTCTAGTAGATTGCATCTTCGCACTACTAGCTTACACTACTTGATTGCCATGATTGCTTGCTATGTTGCATCACCCATGTTCCACTCTTACTTGCTTTCTTGGGTTGATGACATCTATGTTCATGCTTTTCACATGATATATCTTGATCATTGTCACTTGTCTCCAATAGTTGCATCTATCATATTCACTTGTTGTGAGTGCAACCATGCTATACTTGTTGATCTCGGAGACTTGGACACCTTACTTGTGATGCATGCTTGCTTGTTTGAGCTTAATGCCTTTGGTTGTTATCGCATCATATGCTTCCATACATTGCCATGTCCCCTTGTCCTTTCTTATGATAAGAATGATGAACATACTTGTTGGGTGACTCACCACACGAATAGGTTTTGCATCTTCACTAACCTCATTTGTTTTTCCGAGTGTTTGTCATGTTCTTTCATTTTGAAGGATTCACGAGGTGGTACCATGATACATCCAAAACGTATCTATAATTTCTGCTTGCTCCATGCCCTTTTTGTGTGATATTGCTATGATATTTATGCACTTCCATACACTTTTGATCATATTTGGACTAACCTACTAATGGTTGCAAAAGTGCACAATATTCTTGTTTTACACTTTATTGTGTAGGAATTACTTGGAAATTGATAAAAACGCAAAAGGAGTCGTATTGGTGTAGGACTCTGACTTTCCTGAAATCTGTCTGAGAACGTTTTTTAAAGATGGTCACGTTCCGGTCCGAAGACGACGTCAAACGGAAAAAGTCTAGTTGCGCAAGTTGTGAGGAATTTCGAGGCGATGCTTCTGGATATAAAATTCGTCCAAATCGGAGTCCGGACGGCTGAGTAAAGCCCGTTTTACTGAGGCCCAAAATCTGATGACGGGAATCCGAGAGTCTATATAAAGAGAGGAAACCTAGGTCACCAAGGGCCACGAATTTTCCTCCTCCCGAGCCGCCGTCTTGGAGGGGAGGACCAGCACCATTGCAGTACCATCCACAAGGAAGAAGGGGGGCCAAGGAGCCGCTGCCCCCTAGGGCCGCCGCCGCCCCCTAGGGCCGCCGCCGCCGCCGCGCCCCCAAGGGCCGCCGCCGCCGCCTCCGTGGCTGCCGCCGGCCGTCTCCTCCTCGCGGGGCTGCACCTCTCCATCAACATCATCATCAACCTCCTCCTCACCATGTCCATGTGTGAGTAGTCTTCTCCGGGGCCGAGGGCTCGTACGTGTAGCTATGTGGTTATCTCTCTCTCCCATGATGTGATCTTCGTTGTGATCATAGGCTATGTTAATCTAGGGTGATCCCATGATGTTTCCCCTTCCTCTATGTATTGGATTGATGTACTCACTTGTCTTTATCTAGTATAATCCCCGAGACCAAGGTGACAGCGGTCTATTGGACATGGATTAGAAAAATAATTTCATGAGTGATTTCCTCTCTTGTGTGTTGATTGAAGATTGAGAGTTTCTTGGTGCTTGTTTTGACTATCCTTTAGATATGTTGTGGTGATTGTGGGACTCTCTTTGGATGGCCGCGGTGACATTGGGAAATCCTTAGATTGAGAACTACGAACTTTGAGGTGTGCTTTTATAGCCCTACATAATTCTCGTCCTCTCTTGACCACGAAGGAATGACCTCCGGGTGCGTCTCCATTGCATGTTTTATGGGAAATATCATGTGATTCGATTATGTTAATGTTGTTGGGAGTTGCCACTAGTGAAAGTATGATCCCTAGGCCTTGTTTCCACCATTGCAATACCATTTGTGCTCACGTTTACCACTTGTTTGCTTGCTGCACTTTTTATTCCAGATTTATATTACTTTGCTTTGCCACTCCTATCATCCATATTTTACCATCTCTTCGCCGAACTAGTGCACCTATACAACTCCTAGTTGTATTAGGTGTGTTGGGGACACAAGAGACTTCTTGTATCTTAGTTGCAGGGTTGCTTGAGAGAGACCATCTTCAACCTCTACTTCCCTGAGTTCGATAAACCTTAGGTCATCCACTTGAGGGAAATTGCTGCTGTCCTACAAACCTCTGCGCTTGGAGGCCCAACATAGTCTACAAGAGTAGAAGCGTGTATAGACATCAAGCCATCACGAGGCATCTTTGGCATGTGAAGGCATACATGTTGCGCGACGACGACACCGTTTTCGACATCCTCATCAAGGTGCATTCCTTCCTAGCGAGCCATCCTCACATACGCTTGGATTTCATGGATGCACCATCGGTCTACCACTATTGCCACGACTTTGAGCATGGGTATATCAACACTCCTTTGGCACATTGCACGCAAACCTTCATATTTGGTGATTATGCGCCCACATGCCATGCTCCATGGACATATCATACCCATAACAAATTTGCATCTTGCGCATGGATTGACTTCCATTATGATTGCCTTGTTGCATCTTGTATTCCCATGTCATCCATGATATATGAGCTTGTGCATTTTCTTAGCAAATTTGTTGTGATCTTTCTCGATGGACTCTTCATACATATTGATCACATCGCCAAGCATCAATTGCATGATCACATACTCACATTGAGCATCATTTACCATGTTTATGCTTTTGATACACAATCCCATTACGACATCATTTTGCACAATGGTAGCATTTGCAACTTCTTGCACAATGAGCTTGATCACATGAATGCATTGTATGCCATGCTCTTTCATTTTGCTACAATTCATGCTCATTGCCACTACCGATTTGTTTGGACGGACTCATGCTTAAATGATGGACACCTTGCGTCCGCTAACCATCGTATCTCCAAGTGTCCCTTGTGTTTGCTCTTTTTGCATGTCTACCATTCCGACGACATCTTGGATTCGTCCAACTCCAAGTTCATCCATGCCTACCGTGTACATGGCAATATGGTTCACGATACGAGGACGGATCTTTCCCAAGGGGGAGGAGATGATGCGGAGCATCCTACGGCTATCTCCATGTACACCGTCATAGCTCTTCAAGCCCCAAGTGAACCTACCGGACTTAAGGTGAACTCGCTCCTCTTCGAGAGTTACATGAATATCATTTGGACTTGGTCACTACCTCACCACGGAACATCGTGCATCTTTAGGTACAAGGACGACCACCTCCATGAAGCCGGGGAGCACCACCAAGTCCACATGGAGACGTACGAGAAGGAGGAAAGGAGCGACACAAGCGAAGAAGGGCATGCCCAGTCCAGAACGAGCGGTACTACCGCCTACAAGCGGTACTACCGCTCCCATGCGGCACTACCGCCTACAGGCGGTACTACCGCTCCCAAGCAGTACTACCGCCTGAGGTCCGGTACTACCGCACTGCCTGTGCGCAGCCGCGGGCCTTTGGCCTTGTATCCCTCTCCACTTACCCCTTCATGGCTTTGACTATAAATAGACCACCCCCACCTTCTTTCTAAGGTTTAGCAAAGTATTTTGATAGACATTGAGAGCTTTGCTCCTTGTATCCTCTCCTCTAGGAGATCAAGATCTCCCAAGGGAGAAGAATCCTTGTGGATTGCAAGACCTCCCAAGGGAGAAGAATCCTTGTGGATTGCAAGACCTCCCAAGGGAGAAGAATCCTTGTGGATTGCAAGACCTCACCTCCTCTAGGAGTGGGATGAACTAGTTACCTTGTATCTTTCCTTTTGTTGTTCTTGAATCATTGTGAACTCTTGCATGTTCTTGGATCTAGCATATGTGTGATTGGATCTAGTCAATTTGAGTGTTTTCCCTCTCTTGTGTTCATCTTGTTCTTGGGGATTCCCCTCCAATTCGTGAAAGATCTCCCAGTAGGGTTCCACCCTAAAACAGTTTCACTAGTGGCTTCTCTCATGATAGCAGATTTCTACGGTGGGTGAACGAATTATTGTTGAGCAATTAATAGAAAAACGAATAATTATGAGAATATCTAGGCATGATCATTATATATAGGCATCACGTCCGTGACAAGTAGGCAAAAACGATTCTGCATCTACTACTATTACTCCACACATCGACCGCTATCCAGCATGCATCTAGAGTATTAAGTTCATAAGAAAAGAGTAATGCTTTAAGCAAGATGACATGATGTAGAGGGATAAACTCAAACAATATGATATAAACCCCATCTTTTTATCCTCGATCGCAACAATACAATACATGCCTTGCTGCCCCTGCTGTCACTGGGAAAGGACACCGCAAGATTGAACCCAAAGCCAAGCACTTCTCCCATTGCAAGAACTATATATCTAGTAGGCCAAACCAAACCGATAATTCGAAGAGACTTGCAAGGATATTATAATCATACATAAAAGAATTCAGAAAAGAACCAAATATTTCTCATAGATAATATTGATCATAAACCCATAATTCATCGGATCTCAACAAACACACCACAAAAAATTGCATCGAATAGATCTCCTCGAAGACCGAGGAGAACTTGGTATTGAGATCCAAAAAGAGAGAAGAAGCCATCTAGGCACTAACTATGGACCTGAAGGTCTCTGGTAAACTACTCATAACTCATGGTGAGGCGATGGTGTTGATGTAGAAGCACTTCGTGGAAGATCCTCCCTCCGACGGAGCTCCGGAACATGCCCCAAGATGGGATCTCACGGGAACAGAAGGTTGCGGCGGTGGAATTAGGGTTTTCTCTATTGCTTCGATGTTTTCGGGGTACATGGGTATATATAGGAGGAAGGAGTATGTCGGTGGAGCAACGTGGGGCCCACGAGGCAAGGGGGTGCGCCCAGGGGGAGGGGACGCGCCCCCCACCCTCGTGGACACCCTGTATGTCCTATGCCTTGGTGCTCAAGTCTCTCGTGAAGATATCGTTCGAAAAATAACTCTCCCAAAGGTTTCATTCCGTTTGGACTCCGTTTGATATTCCTTTTCTACGAAACCCTGAAATACGCAAAAAACAGCAATCTGGATTGGGCCTTTGGGTTAATAGGTTAGTCCCAAAATAATATAAAAGTGTATAATAAATCTCAGTAAATATCTAAAACATCATATATAATAGCATGGAACAATAAAAAATTATAGATACATTGGAGACGTATCAAGCATCCCCAAGCTTAATTCTTGCTCGTCCTTGAGTAGGTTAATGATAAAAACATAATTTTTGAAGTGGAACGTTAACCAACATAATTTTTAATGTAATTCTCTTTATTGTGGCATGAATGTTTAGATCCGAAAGATTCAAGACAAAAGTCTATATTGACATAAGAAATAATAATACTTCAAGCATACTAACAAAGCAATCATGTCTTCTCAAAATAACATGGCCAAATAAAGTTATCCCTACAAAATCATATAGTCTGGCTATGCTCCCTCTTCATCACACAAAATATTCATATCATGCACAACCCCGATTTCAGCCAAGCAATTGTTTTCATACTCAATTTTTTCAAACCTTTCAACTTTCACGCAATACATGAGCGTGAGCCATGGATATAGCACTATGGGTGGAATAGAATGGTGGTTGTGGAGAAGAAAAAAAGGAGGAAGATAGTCTCACATCGACTAGGCGAATCAACGGGCTATGGAGATGCCCATCAATAGATATCAATGTGATTGAGTAGGGATTGCCATGCAACGGATGCACAAGAGCTAAAAATGTATGAAAGCTCAACAAAAAAAACTAAGTGGGTCTGCATCCAACTTTCTTGCTCATGAAGACCTAGGGCATTTGAGGAAGCCCATCGTTGGAATATACAAGCCAAGTTCTATAATGAAAATTCCCACTAGTATATGAAAGTGACTAAACAAGAGACTCTCTATCATGAAGAACATGGTGCTACTTTGAAGCACAATGTGGAAAAGGATAGTAGCATTGTCCCTTCTCTCTTTTCTCTCATTTTTTTGGAGGGACTTTCTCTTTTTTTATTTAGCCCCTCTCTATATAATTCTTTTTGGGCCATCTCTTTTTTTTTTGGCCTTTCCTCACATGGGACAATGCTCTAATAATGATGATCATCACACTTTTATTGATTTACAACTCGATATTACAACTCGATACTAGAACAAAGTATGACTCTATATGAATGCCTCTGGCGGTGTACCGGGATGTGCAATGAATCAAGAGTGACATGTATGAAAAATTATGCATGGTGGCTTTGCCACAAATACGATGTCAACTACATGATCATGCATGGCAATATGACAAAATGAAGCATGTCATATGAACGGAACGGTGGAAAGTTGCATGACAATATATCTCAGAATGGCTATGGAAATGCCATGATAGGTGGGTATGATGGCTGTTTTGAGGAAGGTATATGGTGGCTGTTTTGAGAAAGGTATATAGTGGGTGTATGGTACCGGCGAAAATTGTGTGGTACAAGAGAGGCTAGCAATGGTGGAAGGGTGAGAGTGCGTTTAATCCATTGACTCAACATTAGTCATAGAGAACTCATATACTTATTGCAAAAATTTATGAGTCATCAAAACAAAGCAATCAACGCATGCTCCTAGGGGGGAGGTTGGTAGGAGTTAACCATCGCGCGCCCCCGACCTCCACACAAAGGATGACACTCAACAAATACCTCATGCTCTAACTTCGTCACATAGCGGTTCACCATACGTGCATGCTACGAGAATCACAAACTTCAACACAAGTATTTCTCAAATTCAAAATAACTCCACTAGCATGAATCTAATATCACTATCCTCATATCTCAAAACAATCATCAAGTATCAAACTTCTCATCACATTCAATGCACTTTGTATGAAAGTTTTTACTACATTCATCTTGGATGCCTATCATATTAGGACTAGTTTTATAACCAAAGCACATTACCATGCTGTTCTAAAAGACTCTCAAAAGGATATAAGTGAAGTATGAGAGATCAACAATTTCTACAAAATAAAATCACCACCGTGCTCTAAAAGATATAAATGAAGCACTAGAGCAAAACTATTTAGCTCAAAAGATATAAGTGAAGCATATAGAGTGTTCTAACAAATTCTAGACCATATTTATCACTCTCAAAAAGGTGTGTCCAGCAAGGATGATTGTGGCAAACTAACAAGCAAAGACTCAAATCATACATGACGCTCCAAGCAAAACACATATCATGTGGTGAATAAAAATATAGTCCCGAGTATAGTTACCGATAGATGAAGACAAAAGAGGGGATGCCTTCCTGAGGCATCCCCAAGCTTAGGCTTTTGGTTGTCCTTGAATTTTACCTTGGGTGCCTTGGGCATCCCCAAGCTTAGTCTCTTGCCACTCTTTATTCCATAGTCCATCAAAGCCATACTCAAAACTTGCAAACTTCACAACACAAAACTTAGCCAAAAATCTCGTGAGCTCCGTTAGTATAAGAAAACAAACCACTACTCAAAGGTACTGTAATAAACTCATTCTTTGTTTAATTGGTGTTACACCTACTGTATTCCAATTTCTCTATGATTCATATCCTCCAATACTACTCATAGATTCATCAAAATAAGCCAACAACACACGAAAAATAGAATCTGTCAAAAACAGAACAGTCTGTAGTAATCTGTAACTTTCGCATACTTCTGTAACTCCAAAAAAAATTGAATAAATTGGTAAACGTGAGGAATTAGTCTATTAATCCTCTACAAAAAGAATCAACTAAATATCACTCTCCAGTAAAATCTGGTGACTATTCTCGTGAGCGCTAACGTTTCTGTTTTTTACAGCAAGATCATATAAACTTCACACAAGTCTTCCCAAAGGTTCTACTTGGCACAAACACTAACTAAACACAAAACCACATCTAAACATAATCTAGATGCAATATTTATTCCTAAACAGAAGCAAAAACAAAGAAAATAAAATTGGGTTGCCTCCCAACAAGCTCTTTCTTTATAGCCATTAAGATAGGCTTGAGAATTCAATTATGCTCACATGAAAGATAAGAATTGAAGAACAAAGAGAGCATCGTATAGCATGTGAAAATCACATCTAAGTCTAACATACTTCCTATGCATAGGCATTTTATAGGAAAACAAATTAGCAAGACAAGCAAGATCTAGCATATGCAAGGAAGAATAAAGAAACAATAGCAATCTCAACATAACGAGAGGTAATTTAATCACATGAAAATTTCTACAACCATATTTTCCTCTCTCATAATAATTGCATGTAGGATCATAAGCAAATTCAACAATATAGCTATCACATAACATATTCTCTTCATGATCCACATGCATGCAAAGTTGACACTCATTCAAAATAGTGGGATTAACATACAACAAAGTCATTGCTTCTCCAAGCCCACTTTTATAAAAAAAATCATAAGATTGATCAATATCGAAAGTAGTGGGATCAAAGGTTGACATTCTTCTAAACCCACTTTCAATATTATGGCAAACATTATTATCAATCTCATATTCATGATGGGGTTTAAATAAATTTTCAAGATCGTAAGAATCATCATCCCAATCATGATCATTGCAACAAGTGGTGGGCATAGGAAAATAAGCATCCCCAAGCTTAGGGTTTTGCATGTCATTAACACAATTGACATTAATAGAATTTACAATAGTATCATAGCAATCATGCTTTTTATTTAAAGAACTATCGTGAATCACCTTTTCTTTTAACAATTCCTCACAATTTTCAGATTCACAAATTTCAAGCAAAACCTCATAAAGATAATCTAGTGCACCCAACTGACTAGAAATAGGTTCAACATAATTGGATCTCTTAAAAAGATTAACAAGTGGATGAGGATCCAGAACTTAGCAAGCGAAGATGCAAGCTAATAGAGGGCACATAGCAACACAAGCAAACAGAAAGGCAAACGGAAAAAGGGCGAATAAAACGGCAAGGGTGAAGTGGGGGAGAGGAAAACGAGAGGCAAATAAATTTAATGCGAAGGATAAGGGTTTGTGATAGGTACTTGGTATATGAATTTTGCATAAGCCTCCCCGGCAACGGTGCCAGAAATTCTTCTTGCTACTTCTCGAGCTTGCGTTTTATTCCCTCGAAGAGGAAAGGGTGATGCAGCACAGTAGCGTAAGTATTTCCCTCAGTTTTTGAGAACCAAGGTATCAATCCAGTAGGAGACCACGCGTGAGTCCCTCGAACCTGCACAAACAAATAAGAACTTTGCAGCCAACGCGATAAGGGGTTGTCAATCCCTTTACGGTCACTTACGAAAGTGAGATCTGATAGATAGGATAGTTTGATATTTTTGGTATTTTTGGATATAAGAACAGAAAGTAAAAGCAACAAAGTAAAGTAGATTGTAGATTGATATGTTGAGAATAGACCCGGGGCCCATAGGTTTCACTAGTGGCTTTTCTCATGATAGCAGATTTCTACGGTGGGTGAACGAATTACTGTCGAGCAATTGATGGAAAAGCGAATAATTATGAGAATATCTAGGCATGATCATTATATATAGGCATCACGTCCATGACAAGTAGACCGAAACGATTCTGCATCTACTACTATTACTCCACACATCGACCGCTATCCAGCATGCATCTAGAGTATTAAGTTCATAAGAACAGAGTAATGCTTTAATCAAGATGACATGATTTAGAGGGATAAACTCAAATAATATGATATAAACCCCATCTTTTTATCCTCGATGGCAACAATACAATACGTGCCTTGCTGCCCCTGCTGTCACTAGGAAAGGACACCGCAAGATTGAACCCAAAGCCAAACACTTCTCCCATTGCAAGAGCTGTAGATCTAGTAGGCCAAAACAAACCGATAATTCGAAGAGACTTGCAAGGATATTATAATCATACATAAAAGAATTCAGAAAAGAATCAAATATTTCTCATAGATAATCTTGATCATAAACCCACAATTCATCGGATCTCGACAAACACACCGCAAAAAGATTACATCGAATAGATCTCCTCGAAGACCGAGGAGAACTTGGTATTGACATCCAAAAAGAGAGAAGAAGCCATCTAGGCACTAACTATAGACCTGAAGGTCTGTGGTAAACTACCCACAACTCATGGTGAGGCGATGGTGTTGATGTAGAAGCACTCCAAGGAAGATCCCCCCTCCGGCGGAGCTCCAGAACGGGCCCCAAGATGGGATCTCACGAGAACAGAAGGTTGCGGCGGTGGAATTAGGGTTTTCTCTTTTGCTTCGATGATTTTAGGGTACATGGGTATATATAGGAGGAAGGAGTACGTCGGTGGAGCAACATGGGGCCCACGAGGCAGGGGGCGCACCCCCCACCCTCGTGGACACCCCGTATGTCCTCTGCCTTGGTTCTCAAGTCTCTCGTGAAGATATCGTTCCAAAAATAACTCCCCCGTGTTGCATCTCCCTTTCCTCTTCGAGGGAATACAACGCAAGCTCGAGAAAGGAACCTGCTCCAACAATGGCGTCCTCTAGCCCCACCTCCTCCTCCTTCCTCCCCCTCCACCTGATTTCCACCAACAATGGCGTCCTCTACCCTCTAATCCTTCCATGGAAGGCCTGCTCCATTGGGATTTTGCACCAGGCCTGGCCTTGGCTGAACAGGTGAGAAGAAATTTTGGTTCGACCGTTCACTTCTCCCCCTCCCGCGACACCAAGGAGTTTTTCTTGGTGGTCTCTTTCTCCTCGTCCTCCTTCCCTCTTTTGGTGGAATCTGTGGGTATTGCTCTCCAATGTTGCATTGGTGGTCTTAGCTCTGGTTATAATGTGGTTCAAATCAATCCTCGCTCATTTCGTTTCTCTGTGGCAAACAACAAAGTGGGGCATTTCATCTACAAGCTCAAAGATCGTATTTGGCCAGATTTCATTTGCCATTTTCACCCTTTTAAAGGGAAATACATCAGAGTTCATCCCTCCATTGCTTGTTGGCATGCGGACGTGGTATTATCTGACATTTTGGCGCGCCGATGTATGGCTATCAAACCTAAATTGGATTTCTTACGTTCTGGCACCTCTGCCATGTCTAATGCTACTAAGAAGATCACCTCGTCTAATGTAGTTCCACTTTCTCATATGAAATTCTCCAACAAGAACGCTTACGAGGCTTCATCTTCTTCGCTTCTCGCTCCAATTCATCCATATGATCAGATGGTTTCTCATATTCAATTTGGGTCTTTTTCACCAATTATCAAAGAAAAGAATTCTCCGTTACTACGCGCAGTTTCCTCGGACAACATTGATCGCATCGCATTAATTGAGCTTTTCATGTTTGAGGCGGAATTGGAGGATAAGCAATCACCTAATTTTATTACGCTAGGGGCCTTTAATTGCCCCCTGAATACTCCGTATCCGCCCTTGCCGTGATGTTTTTTGCAATCTGCTCCCAAATATGCACCCGAGCACGAATCGTGGCCACCTACCCTTCAGGCCAAACACAAAGCAGATTTGGCCCAAGCCCATTATACGCTGCAGGATATTATCAATTTATCCACTAACTGGGCCTCTCTTTGCTCGCGTTGCCTACAATGGGGACACAGCAAGATTTCCTGCCATGCCAGGCTGATTTGCACTAAATGCTCCGCACCTGATCACAAGGCAATACAATGCCCCAGCATTGGTAAGTCCTCTTTATTTGATGAGCCTAATTTGGTGATTCAAAATCATATCGCCAAGGCTAGTTCCTATGCTCCCCCCTACCCATGGCCGGCATACGCAAGCGCAATAGAGACACCGTCCGATGCACTGCATGTGCATTCTATGGCCACGTGGCCCGATCCTGTCGCAAGCGCCTCCGCGCCCAAAGATGGAAATGGATTCCCAAATCAGTCGGGACTTCCATTCTTACCCCTCTCGCTCCACCTTCCTCCTCGATTTCCCAACCGACGCTCCCCTGCCCAGTCTCATCACCATTACCGCCCACTGGCCAAACCTCACCGCACTTAGAGACCTTGGCAATGGCGAACTACCCGTTGAATCCAGTTCCGTTCCTTCCTCCGGGGTTTGCCGTCGAGCCAGGGCCGGCGGATCGAGTGGTTCGCAGCGGGATGATAGTTGGTCCAATACCACCGCTCAACCATGACTTCTTGGCCATTGCCGAGGTGAGCGAATACGTCCCTCTTCATCGACGCACCTCTGTTCGCAATGCAATCGTAGGTGAGCTTCATGCCTCTCAACTCTTTACTACTGAAGTCAGTGACCACCCGTTTGGCATTGGGATTTTTGGATTTGTCGATTCTTTCATGCGCGACACGGCTGTGAACACCCCCATTGAGCTTGAGGATGAGGATCTTCTAATCATCTTTGTCCCACACAATGAAGCCATGAATCGCCGTACCACTTCTTTTGGTCCTGAGGTCTGGTTATTGTTCTTCGGATTTCCATATGACTACCAGACCGATTATTATATTACCAAAGCTCTTGGTGGATATGGATCTCTTGTGCACTGGTATAATCCAAGGCAGGACAGACGCTACATGATGATCAAAGCCTGGGTCCTTCGCCTGCGCCTGATCCCGAAGAGTTTCGTTGTTTGGCAGCTTGGGGGTGCCAGAGACTGCTGGACAATTCAAGTCACCATACTCCGAAGCAATGACTGGAATGGGCTGCTCCCTGAAGTTCCACCTGTAGGTGAAGATCCCCCGCCGCCTGAAGGAAACCCGCATCCCCAATTTGGCCCTGAACTCACCACCGAGCAACTTTATCAAGAACAGGTTCACAATTGGCTTGTTCAGAACACTGCTCCTGCTGGCCCCAACGGTGCTGCCAACAATGACAACAATGTTGGTGTCAATGCTGCCTGGGGTGCTTGGCCACAACCACCAGCTCCTCCTCTGCCCTCGCTCCCACCGCATTTGGTCAACTATCAAGCGTGGCTGGCGGCTCAAGGTCTGAAGTTCCAAGATGGCCTTGTCCCTGACAACAATCTTACTGACAGCCCAACACAGGCTTGGAATGACTCCTTCTCCAATTCTGATGATGGTAGCAGCTCTGGTAACTCAGCTTTGCTTATTATGCCACATCCAACTTTGCAATTTGTGGATCCCCCAATGCCAATTGACTAGTTCTCAGTTTCTGTTGTTCTGCATGATCATGGCATACAGTTTGGGCTCTCAGCTCAAGGGTCTGACCTTCTGTCTATGCTGATTGATAACCCAATTCCCAGGCAGCGGCTTAACACATTCATCTTTGATGCTCTCCGGCCAATGATTGCCACTATTGGACCCTGGTGTAACGCCTTTGGTATGAGGAATGCAGGAACTGAAGTTTCAGTTTTGGTTTCTTCTGATCAAACTGGAATTCGTTTTGAACACCTATCCCCCTCGACTGTGGTCATTCATGAACTGCCATCTGAAGATACTGCCCAAGATCTGCAACCTATAGCTACTGCCCCACCCAGTACCCTGTCTATTCTGCCGTCCGCTTCTGAAGATGTGACACGACCACCTGAAGATTCATATTCTGCAGTTGTTGATCTTCTGCCTATTACCCAACCGTCTCCAGACACAACCCCAGGACCACGCACACTGGATTTTGGTCCCTCAGTCCCACACCTGACCGATCCTCCGCATGATGATCTGGGCCTTGCCACTATCAGCACTGAGATACAGCCTGGGCCGACGGTGATCCGTGGCCATCGCTCCAAAGCTGCCGTGGCACCAATATCCACTGTTGAAGTTCGTAGCAGCACCAGGTCTACCAAGTACAAGGGTTTTAAAGTTAACATGCCCACTGATAGTCGTGCGGCCATTTCCAAGGTTAAGCCTAGAGTCATACCTGAGGTGGGTTCCTCTTCCTCTCTCAACACCAAGCAAGCTTCTGAAGGCATCCCTCCACCAACTCCAATTTCTACACTGCAAGACATCGGCATCAACAGGTGTGCCATTCCAGCTGAGGAATTAACTGAAGCAGCTCTCTTGGCGGTGCCGACTAGTGTGGCGTCAGGGGGCGATACTCATGCTCCAGAAGCTACAGATGCTGGAGGCTTTGGGACTCCCACCTCTGCTTAATCTACCGGCGAACCTATGTCGCTTTTGCTCTCTTGGAATGTCCTCTCGTGGAATATTCGAGGTCTTAATTCTGAACCTAAACAGTTAGCACTTCATAATGCTATCCTTACTAGTGGGTGCGCGATCGTTTGTTTACAAGAAACCAAAAAAACCTCGTTTTAACTTGCTTTCACCAAATCTTGTTGTCCTCGCCAATTTGATCGTTTTCCTTTTGTGCCCTCTCGAGGCGCCTCTGGAGGTCTCATTACGATCTGGAAGAGCTCGGTGTTTACGGGCTCAGTTTTATTCTCGGGGCATTTTGCGCTAGTCGTCAGTTTTACCAGTACGCAGTCTCAACAAACTTGGACGCTAGCTAATATTTACGGACCGTGTTCTGGAGATGATCGTGTCACATACACAAACTGGCTATATGAATTGGAAATACCACACACACATGATTGGCTTTTGCTTGGCGATTTCAACTATATTCGTGCACCTGATAATCATAATAAACCTACAGGTAGTACTCAGGACATGTTCACTTTCAACGATATTATCCGTACGCAAAACCTTCTAGAACTTACAGTAAAAGGCCGCGCTTATACTTGGAGTAATATGCAACTCGACCCGCTACTCGAGTAGTTGGATTGGTTCTTCACGTCCCTGCATTGGACTAATGTCTACCCCAACACACTGGTTAAGCCACTCGGTAAACCTGTCTCTGACCACATTCCTTGCGTTGTCTCAATTGAAACAAGCATTCCACGCAGTAAAATTTTCAGATTCGAATCGTATTGGTTATTGCACCCTGGATTCATGGATGTGATACGTGCCTCTTGGAACAAACCGGTCCACTCATCTAATACAACCTATGTCCTTTGCCAAAAAATTCAAAAGGCTCAGACATGCTCTCAAGATTTGGAGCAAGAACATCTCACGCTTGAAGATCGCCATTGATAACTGTAACCAATTCTTGGCCCATCTTGATGAACTGGAGAACAAAAGGCCTCTTACCATCCCTGAAACCAACTTCCATAACATCCTCAAAAAACACATTCTGAGGCTTTTGCATTATCAGAAACTTTACTGGAAGAAACACTGCATTATCAGTTGGATTAAATTCAGTGATGAAAACACGAAATTTTTCAGGTCGTGGCCACAGAGCGCTACCGCCATAACAACATTGCGTGTTTTTTGGATAATGAGGGTAACCAACTGGAAGACCACACCAGCAAAGAGGCCCTACTCTTTCAGACATACAAAAATCGCCTGGGTTCTACATCACCTGCTGAGATGAAATTTGACCTACCTACACTCATACAACGCTCCAACGATCTAGATCATCTCACAGAGCCATTCACACATGAAGAGATTGACACAGTTGTTAAAGAGATGCCTTCTGACCGAGCCCCTGGCCCGGACGGGTTCAATGGAGCATTTCTCAAAGCTTGTTGGCCTTTGATCAAGTTTGACTTTTATGCCCTTTGCTCCCAATTCCACGTTGGTGACCTTGATCTAACTAGCATCAATGATGGACTTATTACTCTGATCCCGAAGGTTCGATCGCCGGAGTCAGTCAATGATTACAGACCGATAACGTTACTCAACTGTTGCCTCAAGCTGATCACCAAACTTTTGGCCAATCGTCTGCAAAAGATAATCTTGCATCTGGTCCACCGCAACCAATATGGATTTCTCAAAGGCCGGACCATTCAGGACTGCCTGGCCTGGGCCTTCCAATATATCCATCAATGTCATGCTTCAAAAAGGAAAATCATCTTACTCAAATTGGACTTTGCAAAAGCCTTTGACACAATTGGCCATGAACCTATGATCAACATCATGCGTCACATGGGATTCAATGACAAATGGCTCAACTGGATTCATTGTATCTTTTCCACGGGACGATCTTCCGTCCTACTCAATGGTGTACCGGGCCGACAATTTCATTGCAAAAGTGGAGTGCGCCAGGGTGATCCTCTCTCCCCCCTGCTCTTCGTCCTCGCAACTGACCTCCTTCAGGCTGCCATCAACAATGCTTTTCGGCAGGGGAGGATCGAACTGCCTTTTCCCTGCCCTGGTCAATCGGAATATCCGGTCATCCAATACGATGATGACACAATCTTAGCCCTACCTGCATGTCCTCGGCAAGCTGAAACTATCAAGCAGATTCTCTCGGACTATGCATTGTCCATTGGTCTCAAGATTAACTTCAACAAGTCCACTCTTATCCCTATAAATCTTGACGATGCCTCAGCCACCAAGCTCGCTAACATCTTCGGCTGCTCAATCGGTACCATGCCTTTTACGTATCTTGGACTCCCCATGGGTACCTCGAAACCTACTGTACAAGATCTAATGCCACTGGTGTGCAGTGCCGAACGATGACTCACCGCCACGATCTCCATGATGTCGTATGGGGGGAGCTCTCATGGCTAAATGTGACCGTCACCTCCTTGCTTATTTATGCCATGTGCACACTGAAGATACACCCCCAAGTTATTGAGATGTTGAATAAGATCCGACGCCGCTGCCTTTGGAATAAGAAGACTCAGCAAGGAGAGAAATGCAACTCATTGGCCGCTTGGGACTTGGTTTGCAAACCAAAAAAATGGAGGCTTGGGAGTTCTTAATCTAAAAATTCAAAATGAAGCCCTGCTCATGAAATTCTTGCACAAATTCTACAACAAGAAAGATGTCCCATGGGTGCATCTTCTTTGGGACACCTACTATGCAGGCAAAATTCCTCATGCTTTGGATGCGGTGGGATCGTTCTGGTGGCGTGATATACTCAAACTCACACCCCAATACCGCGGAGTCTCTTGTGTCCAGGTGGTTGATGGGACAACTGCCCTCATATGGAAAGGTCTTTGGCTACACAACACTCTGGAGACATCGCACCCCCGGGCCTTTTCATTTGCCCTACATGAAGACGCATCCATCAAAGATTTCTTGGAGAGCACGTCGTTGCATGAACTTTTTCATCTGCCCCTCTCCCCTGAAGCCCTCTTGGAAGTTCGTGATTTGCAGTCCCTAACCACTCACCTAAGCCCCTCCACTTCCTCCACTGACATCTGGTACTATGCATGGGGGAAAACGGAATTCAAAGCTGTAGACTATTACAAATTCTGTTTTAGACATGCCCCAAAACACCCGACCTTTAAACTTCTGTGGCGATCCAAAAGCACCATGAAAATCAAAGTCTTCGGATGGTTGCTGCTGCTTGACCGACTGAACACAAGGAACACGCTGAAACGTCGCCACTACGACATTGGTGAGGTATTTGATTGCCTCATATGTGGGCAGAATGTTGAGGAAACGATTGACCACATGATTTTCACCTGCCCGTTCAGTAAAGCTTGTTGGGAAAAGATTGCTATAGCCTGGCCCAACTTCGATTCCAGACTTGATCTGATCACGCAAACCAATGAGGTTGGGCATGGGCCTCTCTTCATGGAAATCTTCCTCACGGCAGCATGGAGCTTGCGAAAAGAACGCAATAACAAACACTTCAGAGGGATCAACCCTAGTACCGCTTCTTGGTTGACACGCTTCAAGGAAGATTTTAGCCTCCTCCAATACCGGGTGAAAGAGGCTCAGAAGACCATTATAACTACTTTTGTAACTCTCTAGCCTAATTTCCCCCCTTGTTTGGTTCTTTTGAGTACTGGCTACTTGTATAGTGCTCCTCCATAACACCCTCCCCCCCCCCCTCTGGATGGCGGGTGATGGATGATCACCATCTTGTAACACACTTGTAACATGCTTGTAACTCTTTACATAGTATGTATATACACACGGTAGGAGCCTCTCCTACTGTCTTTCAATCAAAAAAAATCTCCCGAAGGTTTCATTCCGTTTGGACTCCGTTTAATATTCCTTTTCTGCGAAACCCTGAAATAGGCAAAAAACAGCAATCTGGACTGGGCCTTTGGGTTAATAGGTTAGTCCCAAAAATAATATAGAAGTGTATAATAAAGCCCATTAAACATCCAAAACATCATATATAATAGCATGGAACAATCAAAAATTATAGATACGTTGGAGACGTATCAACCTCGAGTAGGGGGTCCCGAGCTATCGATCTCGGTCGGTGGTAACAAGAACATGGGTGACAATGATTACCTAGATTCGGGTCCTCTTGATGGAGGTGAAACCCTATGTCCTTCTCTTGTTTACACTGATGGAGATGTATTAAGTACATAGTTGATCTACCTCAAGATCGTAAGTTGTGTTCTACCTCTAGGGTTAGGAGAATGTAATTGTGATTCGGTCCCCTCTATGAGCTAAACTCCTTGGCTTATATACACACCAGATAGGACATCTAGGGTTACAAAGTCGATGCATGGTGAGGCCACTGGAGAATCTTGGAGTATACGTCAAGTCGTCGGTCTTGATCTTATCTAGGCGTACAACTTCCATAGTCTTCCTTAATGAGAATGCAGGCCCACTAGCCCAGCCCAGGGACTACCTGCCGACTAGGTTGGTACCCCCTAGTCTAGGACACCGCCAATCAGACAAATCTCAAGCAAGTGAGAGGGATCTAGTGGGTGCCTGGATAGGGAGAGGGGGGGAGAGGGTGAGCTCGGGGTAGAATGAGGAAGGAAACTAGGGTGAATGGTTGGGTGGGCCCCACCCATTCAGCCCAACCCCTTATCCACTATAGAGCCATACCGCCAGTATCTTTCCCACGCCAGCGGCGCCAAGGGCCGTCAGCGGACTGCTATTACCCTACCGCCGAGCCTCCTGGCGGTAGACTGTGTTAGGCTACCACAGGACCATCTGGTGGTAGAAAAAGGGCCATATCCCAATTTTTTCGATACTAGGGTCATATATGGCTTAAGTTTCGCAAAAGGGTCAAAACACTACATTTGCCTTGCTCCAATTTGAATAGCCACTTGGATGTTCATTTTTCATGCGTTCGATGTTTATTTCTCTACTGAGTAGACCGAAGTGGGTCAGATTGCAGTAACAGAGGAGCGGCGGCGGCGCACGTAGTTTC
Source organism: Secale cereale (assembly GCA_902687465.1). Taxonomy (NCBI): domain Eukaryota; kingdom Viridiplantae; phylum Streptophyta; class Magnoliopsida; order Poales; family Poaceae; genus Secale; species Secale cereale. Next base: position 793,729,800 of record LR738710.1, on the reverse strand, counting down.
ATCAGGCAGCGAGACCGAGGAGAGGTCGGGGAGGAGAAGAGGAGCATAGTGTGGAGCTTTTTTAGGGGTTAAACCAAGTTTTATTGATCAAAATCCACGTGGGGTGGGATACATAAATGATTATGGGGAATGACATTCCATACGTGTCGCCCCTGATCAAGAGAATGAGCAAACTTGGCTAACCTATCGACGTATCCATCATACGCTCTACCTTCAAAAGCAAAAGTACAAATTAAATCTAAGGATCTAAGTCTAATCTCCTTAATGATAGCAACATATCTTCCGCCACTTTTTCTATCAATATCATTGATTACTTGTTTGGAGTCTAAAGCGAGAACAAAGTTTTGTATCATCAGCTCCTTTGCTAGGTACAAACCTCCCATGTAGGCTATTGTCTCCAATGTTGGTACATCAATTATGCCCAACACCACCAGCGCCTGAACTGCCAATAAAATTTCCTTCAGAGTCGCGCCAAACCGCAACAACCGCTCCTCTTGTCAAGTTCCTAGAAATCGCGGCATCCACATGGATCTTAGCAAACCCAGCGGGGGGAGACATGTGTCTAATTTCCGGTTGAGCGTAGCGTCGAGCTGAGATGCTCTCTTTCGCTGATTTTGACCCTGATCCTGAAATGGGCTTTGGCAGGACCAATCAACCAAAGTTGCCGGAGTTTTCTACGGGAGTAGCCTCCCTTTAGGACAGCGGCCCACTAAGGCATTAACGATGAGATTAGCAAGCGATCAAAGGCCGAAACATTCAGAACGCGACATCGGAGGGTCAGAAACGACCAAGGCGTGAGAGGGCTGGGATTAGACTCGGTTTTACTGTCCAAAATACCACTTTACTTGTGAACCAACCTGTGGTTGGGTGGTTAGAGAGATGTTGGTATCCCCAGCCCATCAGGGTTCAAGTCATGGTTTTCGCATTATTTCTGAATTTATTTCAAAATTTCCGACGATATGCTTTTAGTGGGAGGAGACATTCACGTAGACGGCGAGGCGCCTACGATGACTTCGTAAATCTCAAGATGATATGTCGGCTCAGTCTCTCGAAGGTGCTCATAGAAGCAGGATGAGCGTATGTGCGTTCGTACGGGCGAGTATAGGCATCTATTTTAGAACGGAGGGAGTATGTATAAGCGCTTACGTCTGTGTTCAAACAAAAATACCACTCCACTTTGTGGAGGGGCATCTTCAGAAACCATGTGGCACGACCAACTAGCCAACGGTACACTGGTGCTTCTCACTAAGCGAAGTGTCCTTACTCTGGTGTGATCTCCGTTCATTTAGGAGCAAGTTACTACCGCCTCAAAGCGCGTTTCTGGAAGTCGTAATGCGCGTTCCCCGATGCGAGTAGCGCCCAATTGGAAATTAACCTGGCGTCGATCGCGTGCGGTGGGCGTTGCTTGAATATCTTGGCAAGCCAGCCGTCCAAATCTGTCTCTCCCCGAGAGCTCTCCACACCAGTAATAAAAGTCAAAACAGTTCCAGATCGACCGTATCCCGCTCATGTCTTAGCATGGAGTGCCAGGCACTAAACTATGAGCACTCCACTTAATTCGTTTGCCAACTAGCGAATCTGAGTCGAGGTGCGGTGTGAGGATAGGTCAGCGTGCCTCTAATAAGATAGCAGTTTACTGAGATCTAGCCAGCCAAGCAAACCTACGGCTCCCATGCGTTGATGCTCAGCTCTCCATCTGGACTTCTGGAGTAGCTAGCAAAGAGACCTCTCGTGCATTGCATGTGCACGGCGTCTGCCGGGAGGGAGGGACGGCCGGGCCGGCCAGCGTTCCCCAAACGCTTATATACGAGCGCCTAGTCGCTTAGCAACCCAGCAAGATTGTCTTCCCAGGTCCCAACCCAGCAGCAGGTTCGCCCATTTCCTCACCACCTTCGTCTCCACTCCAGTATACACTCTCCGCGTTGGAAGCAGCAAGACAGAGGCTAGCTCGCCAGTGTCCCAGCACTGCACATAGCAGCAGCAGGGACAGGCGGATAGCTAGCTAGCCAGCCATGGCGCCGGCATTGCCTTGCAGGCCAAAGCTGCGGCTCCTGTGCGTAGGCGTAGCCCTGGCCTTCCTCCTGGCCGTGGACGTGGGCAGGGCGGACATCTACAAGGACATCCAGATCATATGGAGCGCGGACCACACCTACTACTTCATGGACGGCGAGAGCGAGGCTCTCGCGCTCTCGCTGGACTTCAACCGGGGCTCCGCCTTCAAGTCCAACGACATGTACCTCTTCGCCCGCATCGACCTCGACATCAAGCTCGTCGAAGGCAACTCCGCCGGCACCGTCTGCACCGTCTACGTAAGATCTCTATCTCTAGTTAGCTTCCATTAGTGCAGCGTGTCAGTGTGTGTGTGTGCGCGCGCGTCGGTCGAGTTGACTTTTGACATGGGTGAATATCTCGGTGCACGTGTACGCATACATTACAGACCATCTCGGAGGGGCCGTGGGACATCCACGACGAGATCGACCTGGAGTTCCTGGGCAACTCCACCGGCCAGCCCTACACCCTCCACACCAACGTATTCGCCTATGGCGTCGGCGGCCGGGAGCAGCAGTTCAAGCTCTGGTTCGACCCCAGCGCCGAGTACCACACCTACTCCATCGTCTGGAACCCCAGGCGCATCACGTAAATAACCTAGCACATTTATCGATCTCTTTTCTTGCTTGATTTTTACGTATATCATGTGCGTCGGTCGTACCGATCTTCTGAACACATATACGGATGTGAACTGAACCTGTGCAGGATCGAGGTGGACGGCGTGACGATCCGGTCGTTTGACAACAACGAGGACCAGGGCGTGCCGTTCCCGTCGTGGCAGCAGCAGCGGGTGTACGGGAGCCTGTGGAACGCGGACGACTGGGCGACGCAGGGCGGGCGCGTCAAGACGGACTGGTCGCTGGCGCCCTTCGTCTCCTACTACCGCAACTACAACATCACCTACTGCCGGCCGTCGCCGGGCGTGTCGTGGTGCGGCGCCGAGCCCGCCGGGTCTCCGGTCTTCAATCTCTCCCCCAAGGCGCGGGCCGACCTGCAGTGGGTGCGCGACATGGGCTACGTCATCTACGACTACTGCACCGACATGAGCAACCGGTACACCTCCACCAGCAGGCCCAAGGAGTGCTCGCTCCCGCCCCGCCCGTGAAGAGTTTGATCTCATTGGGCTTGGTTGAGTGAGAGGGTTGAGCGATCGATTCATTGTTTGGGTTCGATATATACAGTGTCGTACCCTGATTATTTTTGTACATCTGAAGAAACAGGTACGTGCGGTGCAGCGGGCTTGATTCTTTCATTGGATTTCTGATTCCGGCCTCCCCTTTCCTCCACTTGTATCAACATTTATATGAGACACACAGAGCAATTTTTTTGGCCAATTGCTCTTTTCGTCCAGGCTCAAGATGTTCGGAAATGAGTTAATCTTACCTATGATGGTGGTATTAACTGAGCATATGTATATGCGTGAATTACACAGCTATAGGTTACAGCAGGGGCAGGTTTCTGCGGGAATCATCCTATTATAATCGGCTAGCCAGAGAAACTCGATCCTAATTATCACCGGCCGCACCTATATACTACCATACGCTACGCCTACACGTCACATCTGAGTGAGACGACCTAGCAGGCTATGCTAGAAGCACGAACACAAACACCGTACGTCTGTCGGTCTGATAACACGACGACACGTGTACGGTAGCATGGCCGACGGAACCAAACAATCAAACGGCGGAGGTGAGGCGGTCCAGGTCGCACTCGGCGGGGCGGCCCAGGTTCCAGGGGTCGTCGCAGTAGTCCATCACCATGTAATTGTCGCGCGCCCACGCCAACGCGCGCTCGCCGTCGGGCGCCAGCCGCCGGGCCATCCACGAGGAGGCGTCGGCCGGGCAGCAGAAGGCCGACGGCGCTCCGTCCTGGTCATCGCCGTCGGCCGCCGAGACGCAGGCGCTGGAGGCGTAGGTCCCGTAGGAGGCGACGAAGGGGGCGTGCGCCCAGTCGATCTTGACCCGGCCGCCGCGCGTGGCCCAGGTGTCGCCGTCCCAGATGGTCGCGTGCACCTTCATCGCCTGCCCGGTCAGGTACGGCACGCCGTTGGCCTCCTGGTTCCGGAACACGCGCACCGGCACGCCGTCCACGGAGAAGCTGGAAGACAGAGCATCAAAGGAAACAAAAAAATTGTTAGACAGACAGATGCAGGAGATCCGATGCATTAATTCGATCGGCCACTCGGCGCAGCGCAGTGATGAGAAGATGCCTGGATGGGCCAACTGGCTTTGGGCATTGAATTCGCCGAGATTTTGATTCAGATCATCAGGCGTTGGAAAACAATTCGGTTTTGGCAGAATCTAGCATTTGACCCCGCCTAGTAGTGGCGCTAATCGCATCATTAGCTGGTTTGTTTAGAGGCTAGGTTGACGTGCATGTTACCTACGCAGGCGCCTCATGTGCCTCCTCGCGTTTTCTCGGTCCCTTCTTCGTTTAAAACAGCAACTGGCTGGGACAGGTGGTGTTCTCGTGCTTCCAAATATGCCGACGCGGCTACACTAGGCCCTCTTTCAGAGCAGCTTTAGAATGATTTGAATGCAGAGTATCGAGAAAAATTGCCTCCTGGATGGCCAGAGTAGCAAGTTGCTGTTCAAGTTTGCTACTCCAAACCGACAATGGAAGGTTCCTATAAAATGGTTGTTTAATTTGGACGAAACATCTTGAATCTTACTAGCTTTCTCGTCTTCTGACCGAAACGGAACATATTAGTCGCCTTCCATTTTTGTATACTTTTATTTGAGAAAAACCATCGTTTTTATGATCTGTTTGAGAGATGCTGGTTTGTTTTTTCCGAAAAAAAAAAGAGACAATGAGAGGACAGAAAAACATCGCTTGCTTGCTCTAGAGCGATGCGGAGAGGAAAAGGGAAGAACCGTGCGAGTTTTTTTTTAGAACTGGAAAAAACTTGCGATTAAATGGGCCTAGGACAAACCAGGAAAGAAAGCCCAACTATGAGGAGGAAAAGCTTGGTGCACGTAAGCCCATACGTATATGACATTTTGGGCCCCCAAGTTCTGTTAAACGGTCATATTTTTCATGCGTGAACATGCGTTGAAAGAGTCGTCTCCAGACACAAAAAATTTGTCCTCTCGTGTTTGGTCTTCATGTGATTATCGTCGGCTCACGCCATCTTAATTTTCTGCTACTAGCTTGGCTGAGACAACACAAAGGTTAGAAACAGCGCATATTTGCAAGATCCGAATGATTTAAGTATGCAAGATATGAATGAATGATTAGATGCTTGCATGGGGGACACGTCGATCAACACGTACATGATGTTCAGAGGGTTCCAGAGGATGGTGTAGTTGTGAAAGTCCTCTGTCGGGTCAAACCACAGGTAGGACCGCTGCTCCCTGCCCCCGACCCCCTGCGCGAACACGTTGGTCTGCATCAGGTACGGCTCCCCGCTGACGTTGCCCAGGAACTCGAAGTCGATCTCGTCGTGCCCGTCCCCCGCCGCCGTCGGGTCCTTGGAGGTCAGCTGCATCATGAACATCATACATGCACAATCAAAACACAAGCTCAATACATGCATACGTACGTACGTACGTACTTAACGTAGCACGTACTACGTACATCGATTTTTCGGAGGAATTTGCGCATGCACACGCGTGATCGATAGATATATTGGGAGAGAAGTATGCATGAAAAGTATTGGTGGTTAGGCGGCGAGACGGGCTTACGTAGAAGGTGGTGACCGTGCCGGCCGAGTCGCCGGGCACGAGCTTCATCTCCATGGTGAACTCGCCGAAGAGGAAGGCGTCCCGGGACTGGAAGCCGGCGCCGGAGACGTTGTTGAGGGTGAGCGTCACCAGGCGGCCGCCGTCGACGATCTCGACCCGCCGGTCAGGGTCTGGGTCGGTGCCCCACTTCACCTCGAAATTTTCGTAGAAGCCACCAGCGCTCGCGCCCGCACCGACCGGACACGCCGCTAAACAGCAGGCGACGGCGATCGCCGCCGCGGCGATTACAACAAACAGAGGCCTCGACATGTTTTCTGTAAGTTCAAGTTCTTGGGTATGTATGTTGGCACGAGCTGAAATTGTACGAGCATTGTGCCTGCTTTATACTAGTGTTCAGGCCGTCGAGTTGGGTACGCCACCGTGCATGTCGACTGACGAGTCACGCATGGTAACGTAGCATACGTGCACAGCTCTGGTTGGGTTGGCGCATCAGAACGCGCAACTGGCCGGCTCGAGCTCGACCTTGTCAAGCCTCGTGGAGTTCTTTTTTCCATTTGAGCCCATTTAGTCGCTACGTGGCTATCCATGGAACTTACGTGCATGTTGTGTAATCATTGGGTTAGGCTAACCAACGGATGCTTAATTAGAGCAGGCGTCGCTGTTAAGCCTTACACATGGAAGGATGGGGCGGGAAGACACTTTGAGAAGTTACTGACATCACGGCTAATGGCTATTAGCTACCTAGGCTGTACTTTTTAATTCTTGCGGGAGATTAGAGTGTATTTTACTACTCCATCTCGTTGGTAAGTAAATATATCTGTCACTTTTCTTGAACGTCTAACTTTGGCGGCTACTTTGTACGTAGAATATAGATATGTTAGTGCCAAGTGCCAACCGCAAGTTGATGATGAAAAATGTTTCGTGAGATGTGTAATAATGGTACTCCTAATCTTCCTAAGAGATCAGCTACTAATGTTTTTTACACTTGCTTCCTGCATACAAGTTACAGATCTGTATATGGACACGCATACTCTAGAGGAGAACTTCAACTATTGGCCAAATATGATTATCGACGAGGTTCTCCAAACTAGCGACTATTTTTCACCTCTGTGTTCATACCGTATCTCTCATAGTAACGCCTTGGGCAATTTATTAGTTTGACTTGTTTTGATCCAGTTCGATCTTGGGGTTGTACTTTTGCGCAACTCCATGTGACTGAGGCCCTGCTTGGATCAAGGGACTAAAATTAGTCTGACTAAAAATAGTCTCTTTAAGAGGCTAAAGTTGCAAGCACCCCTGATTAAAAGGGGCTAAAATTAGTCTTGAGACTAAAATCTTTTAGTCAGGGGTACCCCTACTAAAATGTGAATTAGTCCTCTCTCTCCTCATTTAACTCCTCTCCTCTAACACACGCAAGTACTGGATTGGAGGGTTTGGAGGATAATAAATGCTCATTAACTTGATTTTAGTCTCTTTAGTATTTGGATCCAAGCATGTATGAGGCTAGCAAGTTTTAGTCCCAATACTTTTAGTCATGAGACTAAAACGTATCCAAGCATCCTCTGACACATCAACTACACTCGCCTACGACGTCACATAAACGTAATAAATATAAATTGTAAAATTGTAAAAGTAATAAAGAGGCTGATCTCTTATATCTTCCGATATTTCGATCTAATATGCTAAAATAACGGGAGTACGTCGCAATCAGATGGGGCTATTACTTGTCATGGTTCACACGGAAGTATGCTCACGGTCACCAGATTCTTCTGGTTGTCAAGTTGAATCCTCAAACCGGCCAGTCGGCCGTGACCTTAGACTAGCATGGCATGGTAAGCACATATTGGGGGAAAACGGCGTTAAAACAATCAGAAGGCAGAAGGTAGGTACGTACGTGTTTGGCGTTAGGACGGTGCAAATTTGGACGTCTTTGAAGAAGCCCTTGGTAAATCAACCTCGGGTAGTCATTGAGAGTTAAGGACAACTATCATGCGCAATACCATCAACCTGTACTATACAAAACTGACGCCGATGTTTGAGCAATCCGAGCGAACGCCCTCACGCACGTCGGATCCTGTGCACATTCTTCAAGCGTTCACTCTCATGTAGCATGATAATCCCCTTTAGCCAGCATGACAAATTTTAACGTGGCAATTTTAACTTTGGAACAAGCAAAATATTCTACAACAACACGGCAATTTTATCTGTTTTCGCATGACAATCCTAGTTCCTTCGCTGCCAGTGTTTTTTTTTTTTGAGCGAACTAAAACGTTCGTTATTTCCTCCCTGTCTAGGGGAACAATTGTTCTCTCAAGTTACCCCTAGCTGACGTCAAATGTATATTGTCGTCCTAAACCGGCCAACTGGAACTGTATAGGACGCGTCAGGTTCGTTGTGTGCATGTCGATCCGATCGATATCTTTTTTATTAGGGCTAATGGCAGGTGCTCTGCCTTTTCATTATAGTTCAGGAATTTACAGGGTAAAAGTCTGAAGCCTTAAGGCAGACAAAAAAAGATAGAGATACAGCAGATTTACAAAGCTAAGGCCTCACATTGGCCATGTCCGATCGATATCTTATTTCGGCAAAATTTTCAAATATCTCAAAAGGGAGTCCCCGTTCTCACTTGCTCGTCACTTTTAATGTCGATATATGCTAAGTGGGCGTACGTTGCAATCGTAATGGGGCTGTTGCTTGGCATGATTCACCCGGAAGTACACGCTCACCGTGTCCGGATTCTTCCTCCCGGTTGTCAAGTTGAATTCTCAGATCGGCGGTTGGTCGGCCGCCAGCCAGAGGCTCCATGGCCTGCTTGGATAGCTGCATGCTATGTAGGAGTACGTGGCTGTACAGAGACGGCGACGACATCCACGGACATGCATGTGTTGGTAATGCTGGAACCACAGCATTTTCGGGTAGTATCCTGTCTGCATCGATGCGTCCCAACACTTTGTTATCACAGACACACCTACTTTACTCATCTGAGAAAATTAGCTATATTTAGAAGATTTGGCCCCACCTAACATTATATGGCATGTTTGGGCCCCTCTAAGTTGAGTCTCTTGCTCCGGCACTAGTGTCTACACCAGGGCTGTCTGATGCGTTGGAGGCCTGGTTTCGGAGGCTAGGACCAAAATCATACATAATTTGATAGAAAATGCAATCAAATAGGGAGAAATAAGTGTCCAAAGCTCGCAGAATCAACCTAGCTAGGAGCTGAAGTTGAGCTGACAGAGAAGAGCACCCTCTAACTCTCATCACATGTTCATCGTCTTCTGTTTTACGTAAGCTACGGATATCGTGGTGTACTAACTATCTCTTCTTAAATTTGCGAGAATTCTCTGCACGCTGCTCAATCTTTCTGCACCAGTACACCACCGGTAGAAGAAAACTTATTCCTTGGATGTGTCATGCATAAGGTGTATGTCTTTCTGAATACTCAATGGAGAAACTTCCTCAAGCAGGCTTCAAATGATATTTCTGCATACTCGGTGGAGTTCCACCAACAGTAATTTAACGGACTTCAGTCGACCAAATAGTGGGTAGTATAGTATTTAAGACTTTTAGTCGTGTTCTAGAGAGAACCGATGAGCAGACCAGACGTAGACAACTCCTGATTGTAGAGCAATTACTCCCTCCGTCTAGGTGAATTAGACATCTTAGAAGGTGCACTGCAACCTAGGCGCAAAGAGATTGGGCAAGGAAAAAACTTGAATCACGGATGAAGCCAATCGCATCATTTCTTTCTCAATTAAAAGCGCGCTATTAATTAGAAGACCTCTTCAAACACCAATAGCGCGCCCTAGAAATTACATGCATTGGTCCTCCAATTAATAGATGAGGTCTAATTAATATGCATGCAACTAGTACTACTCTTTCGCGCCTTAGTGTTTTGGGATTATTTTATTTTCGTAAGATAACTTACACACCTAGACGGAGGGAGTATAAATTAACAGACAAAAAAAATGCAGAGATATGGTTGGGGTGGCGCGTATGGAAGCGCAAGAGCTGTCGACTGAAACCACTGGTCCTGGTGCAACTGCTGTCGACCTCGCTGCAGTTCCTTAATTTGTACTGTAGCAGCTACGTATTTGTACGTGGCCCTCTCTGTAGCCCCTTGTGTGTGCTACTTGTCCACGTTCGGTGTCGGATTAGCGGACAGATATGTATGTAAGGGGTAAGGACAAGTCGGGAGAAGTTTCTGAGACCCTGCATCCATGGCCGGCTGATGCAGCTAGATATCTTTTTTTTTTTTTGCGTAGAATGCAGCTAGATATCTAGCAGTATTGTATTCCTAAAAAAAAAACAGTATTGTACTACGTAATACTTAGGCGATACGTAATAGATTTGCGCTGGATTGCACGCGTCGTGTCCGTCGCGTGCGTGTCCAACTTATCTTCGTGTCTTGGCAGGTCTCGCTTAGTCACTCTCAGATCCATTGTCTGCTAATTGGACGTACGTGACTGTGTCGCGATCAGAAGTTCCAGCCATGAGCCATACAAGAGTACGTAATTTCCATGCGAGTCTAATACGGAAGTACAGTATGTATCATCAAGTATATATACATATATACAATTATACATGCATGCTCCTGGTTGGTCGGGCCTGCAAACAGAGGCCTCGACATGTTTTATATACGTTCGAGTGTTTGGGTTTGTATGTTGGCACGAGTTGGAACTGTACGAGTAATTGTACCTGCTTTAATGCTAGTGTTCAGGGCTTCGAGTTGGGCCCGTGCATGTCGAGTGATGAGTCACGATGGTAATTTTTCTTTAGCATCGGTACATACGCAAGCGCTCATATACACGCGCATACATTCATCCCTATGAACGCACAAACGCACACACTATTCATATGAGCACCTTTAAAAGACTGAGAGCCGGCATATCATCTTGATCACGCATGGTAACTTACCATAGGTGTCGTTGTTACTTCCTTACACATGCAAGCAAGGGCCGGGCGACTTTGAGAGGTTTCTCACATCAGGCCTGATGGCTAGCTACGCCTACGTAGGCTATACTTTTTAATTCTTGCAGAAGTTAGAATGTACTTCCTTCGTTCCAAAATAAATGATCTAATTTTATACTCCCTCCGTCTCAAAATTCTTGTCTTAAATTCGTCTAGATACAGATGTATCTAATACTAAAACATGACTTGATACATCCGTATTTAGACAAATCTAAGACAAGAATTTTGGGACGGAGGGAGTACTAACTTTGTACTAAGGTTTACAATAAGTTGGGTCATCTATTTTAGAATGGAGAAAGTAGTCTTTTACTCCATCAGTTCGTAAGTAAGTAAATATATGAGTCAGTTTTGGAACATAGAAAGAGTCTTGAACGCCTTTTTTTTGGGTGAGTATTGAACGCCTAACTTTGACAGCTACTCCAAACTGTAACATGATCATGAAAACTGTTTCTTGAGATATGTGACGATACTAATTTTACTAAAAGAACATTAGCTAACGCTTTTATATTTATACCGTGCAAATTAGAGATGTATGGTATGGATGCACATATTCTAGTGAATATCTTCAAGTATTGGCCAAATATGATTTTCGACGAGGTACTCCAAACTAACGACTACTTTTCACCGGTGCATGTTCACACCGTATCTTTCATAGTAATGCCTAGGTCTGACTTGCTTTGATCCTGTTCGATCTTGCAATTGTACTTTTGTGGAGCTCTATGTGACTGACACATCAACTCCACTCGTCTACCACGGCACAAAAACGTAATAACTCGGACAAAAAAGGTGTAAGAATAAAGAGGCTCATATGCTATATCTTTCCGTATATATCGATGTATGCTAAATGGGGAGTGCGTCGCAATCTAGATGGGCCTACTAGTACTACTTGTCATGGTTCACACGGAAGTATGCTCACGGCCGGTCACCGGACCGGCCGGATTCTTCCTTCCTGGTTGTCAAGTTGAATTCTAAATAAATCCAGCCAGTCGGCCGTGACCACCTTGGAGGCTTCGAAGCTCCTCCCTGCTTCGGATAATTTCCCTACGTGGCTGTACTTACCTACGTGCGCTCGTTTTCGCATCCACGTGTACATATGTGCGTTTTGATATTAGGCTGAAACCATACCATAGGAATACCATCCTGTGTCGGTGGATCCTATGACATGTCGTTAAAAGTTCATCAAAAATACTCCCTCCATTCCTATTTACTGGTCATGGTTTAAGTTTAAATTAAAACTAAAACCACGACGAGCAAATCAGAACGGAGGAAGTAGAGGTTTACCGAAAATGTTCAACAAAATATCCCAACGAGGGGCGCAACATGCGTGGTCTCATGGCACATGCTGCATGATGTGGTACACTCTCGTGCTATGGTGACTCCCTATAAATTTTATTATTTAAACGAGTGTATAATTCATATATATTTTAAAAATAACTTGAATAAATTGTTGTTGGGACCAAAAAGGTAATACAGTAACATATTGGAGTGTAAGCGTGAAGCACACCATAGGAGTTTTATTTTAGTGATAGTAGGGCTGGTGCCTAGAACTCATCTAGATAAGATATAATTTGGTCTCATTCATCTAGAAAACAAAAACAGATACAAATGAGCATCAACCCACGTCAGCACATACGCATCTTATAGCATCATCCAATGACTATAAAAGTGAATGAGACATAATTAAAATTCAGCTAGATGAGTTCTAGCAAAACTGTTAAAAAAAGGCATGTGTGTTATTCCTTCTTCAAACCACTCTTTTGTCTTCTGTTCCCTCGCATAAAAAAACCGCTCTTTTGTTCTATATATGTGAGTAGGTTCATTTCATGTTGATTGGGAGGCTATTATTGGGATCCACGTCGACGAGGGAAACCACTGCATCATCGAAAATCAGCGTCAAAACAATCTGAGGGTAAAACCGTAAAAGCTACTGTATGTCATGTTTTGTAGTTGGACCGTGCAAATTTCGGCGATTTTGAAGAATCCGGTGGTAAATCAACAACGGGCGGTTTGAAACTCAGAACTTCGTCCATACATCGTCTGACAACTTCATGCATAACATCAATGAAGTAACCGATCGACTAGAACTGTATTGGACGTGTCAGGTACGCCGCGTGCATGCCGATCATATCGTATATTATTTTGACACATCTTTCAAATATCTGGGCGGTCCCGTTCTCACTTTTCAGGTTGATCTATGCTAAGGGGCGTTCGTTGCAATCGTAATGGGCCAATAGTTTGTCATGATTCACTCGGAAGTATATGCTCACGGTTAGTGGATTCTTCCTCCCGGTTGTCAAGTTGAATTCTCAGACAGAGCGGCCAGAAGCTCCTGGCACGCTTGCATAGTTGTCTGCTGCTACGTGGGTGCACAAGGGCGGTGAGCACGTAGTTTAGTGTTGTTTAGGTACGCTCTTTACATCCACGTATATTGTGTTGGTATATGTTGTAACCTCACCATCTTCTGGCAGTCTTCTGAATTGGTGCATCCCAAACACGGTGTTAATACTATGCTTAATATTTAAAGGCGAGAGAATCTATATCTCAACCCATAAATGGTACTCCCTCTATAAACTAATATAAAAGCGCTTAAATAATTAAAGTGATGATCAAAACACTCTTATATTAATTTACGTAGGGAGTACTATTATAAGAATATAAAAGACCAGAGCTGCAGCCTACAGGAGCCCTGGCCTAGGAGCTAGGACCAAAAACCTAGCTTGTTAGAAAATGCAATTAAATTGGGAGGAATAAGAGTCTAAAGCTCACATAATCCACTCTCTAGCCGTGACCAAACCTAGCTAAGTACGGAAGTTGAACGGACAGAAATTAACACCCTAACTCTCATCACATGTTCACCGTCTTCTGTTTTACGTAAGTTTATTCCACAAGAGAGCGTATGATATTGTGTATAGCCTTCATTCTAGAAGTTAACTACTCCCTCCGTTTTTTTTTATAAGACACTGTAGACATCTCAGACAGTGCCTAAGACGAAACGTCTTGTAAATATTAACGGAGGGAGTATCTCTTCTTAAATTCACGAGAGAATTATCTGCACGCCACTCTCAAGAGTCCAATCCTTCTATACCACCGGTAGATGACTCGTTATGTCACTCGATAAGTTGTCTTCCTTCTGTATACTCATGGAGCTCCACACTCCACAGTAACAGAAAATTAACGAACTTTAACCGATCAAATAGAGGCTACTCCCTCCATTCTAAAATACTTATCATGGGTTTAATTCAAATTTGTAATTAAGACTTTCACTTGTGTTCTACATAGAACCGAGCTCTTTAATTAGGAGTGCCGTAGATCCTCTCTCTGAAATGATGAGCAGACCTAGCTAGCTCCTCCAGACTCTAGAGAAATTATAAATATAAAACAAAAGCTGCACAGATATGGTTGGGGTTACGCGTATGGAAGCGCGACGTGTCGACTGAAACCCCTGGTTCTGGTGCAACTGCAGTCGACTTCGCTGCAGTTCCTTAATTCATACTGCAAGTAACGTATTTGTAGTTTTGTACGTGGCCCTGTGGAGCCCCTTGTGTGTGTTACTTGTCCACGTTCGGTGTCGGATTAGCGGACAGATATGTATTGCCTACACAGGACGTCGCTGTTAAATCTTACACACGTAAGGATAAGTGTTGGGAGAAGTTTGTGAGACCCTGCATCCATGGCGGCCGGGCTGATGCAGCTATAGATCACTAGCCGTATTGTAATTTTATAAGCCGGTACGTAATAGATTTGCACTGGATTGCACGCGTCGTGCACGTCGCCTGCGTGTCCATCTTATCTCCATGTCTTGGCGGGTCTCGCTTTGTCACTCTCGGCTCCATGTCTGCTAATTGGACGTAGGTGACTGCGTCGCGATCAGAAGTTCCAGTCATGAGCCATGCGAGAGTAGGAGTACAAAATTTCCTGGGAGTCTAATACGGAAGTATGTATCGTCAGGTATATACATAAGTACATGCATGCTCCTGGTTGGTCGCGATTGCTTTGTCAAATTGAGTTTTGAAAAACTGCCGCGACCGGCTGCTGGTGGCTGGGCTCTGGACGGCTGCCGACGTGGTTGTGTTACCATGGAGCATATATCTGTTATTTTTTTAAGGTTTTCCGGTTTCCTGTATAGGTCAACTTGTGGCGAACGTAAACCATTTTTATTGGTTGGCTAGCCCAAAAAATCTAGGTCTCTAGATGCTCTAGGCCACATCCTTTGATATTTTTGGATTGTTGAAGCTTTGCATTTTTCTTATGGAAAGAGCGAGAATATAGAGATGCATGTCACGGAGCTTTAAGATTAAATAACTCACTAGTCATCAACCCGTGCACCCCCACGGGCTAGCACTTTACATATTTGCTGCTTGAGAAAGTTCATATAAATTTTATGATAGAAAATAATAGGCATATATTGTTTAAATGTCTGTGATTAAATATGCATGTACAATCTTTTGCTTTGTTTTCCATAGTCAATTGTGTCACATGCTATATTGTATGTGTTTAGGTGGATCTTCCCATCGCTTCAGCGCCTCCCTCTCGACCGAACTAGGGTTAGGAGTGGGGAACTGTGGCGGCAGCGAACCTCGTACCTTGTGTTATGGTCCCCACCTCCTCTATATGGCACTGCACGACAGGGGCCCACTAGCCTTGCTTGGGCTGGACGCCCCCGATCAGGGCGTGAGTCAAGGGTCCAATGGGTCGTTGGACCCATTGGGAAAGAGACCAATTTGACACACCGTGCATGGATCCACTTTTTAAAAAACCTTTCATAATCAAACAAAATTGAATTGCTCTTCTTTGTTCCCTGTAGTGCACTTCTACATATGAATGTTGTAAATCAGCAGTAATTACCATTAAAATATTGTTCATTGTAACTGCAAATTATAAGATCGAATGAACTCAAGCAAACTCCAACATGTTGCCATGCCAAAATTGACAACATATGCTAGGAGAGATCATGTCATTTCGGCAGTTTATATAGAATTATGGTTTATGAGTAAATATGCATTTAAAGCTATTTTCCCATGGATACATTGCCTTTAAACCCTAATAAAGGTCACAAATTCATATTTTCAAATCCTTGATAAAACTGAGGATGTGCTATGGCACTACAATACAGTATACCATGTGACACAATTGACTATTTAGACAGAATGCACATATACAATCTAAACACATACTAGATGAAGGTATCTAACTCATACTCTAAACCATGGACAAGGTAAACCACCGCAAACCACCGTAAACTTTAAACCTACCCGATCTACAGTTTCAACAATGGTATCAGCCAGATTGGTTTAGGTTTGTCCGTAGGAAAAGGAAACGGGAGTTCTAATCCCGCAAAAGAATCCCCCTCCCCAAGAACCCTAAACGGGGCAAAGAAAGCCCCAAAGATCTTACCGGAGCAGGGCCTTGGGCCCGCCGGCAATGAGCGTCGCCGTCGTGGTCGCGTTGTTCCTCTCGATCCCGTCGGACATCGGCAAGCCGAGGCGGTCAGGAAGAAGAACTAACCCCCAGAGGGGCAAAGGTCGCCGCTCGCCGCACTGCTCGACGGCGGCGCGCTCACCACAAGGAGGGCGCGCCACCGGTGAAGGGGATGGCAATGGCCACCGTCGCCTGGTGCTCCGTGTTGGGGAACGTAGTATTTCAAAAAAATTCCTACGATCACGCAAGATCTATCTAGGAGAAGCATATCAACGAGTGGGGAGAGTGTGTTCACGTACCCTTGTAGACTGAAAGCGGAAGTGTTTAGTAACGCGGTTGATGTAGTCGAACGTCTTCGCGATCCAACTGATCAAGCACCGAACGCACGGCACCTCCACGATCTGCACACGTTCAGCTCGATGACGTCCCTCGAACCCTTGATCTAGTTGAGGCCGAGGGAGAGTTTTGTCAGCACGACGGCGTGGTGACGGTGTTGATGAAGTTACCGACGCAGGGCTTCGCCTAAACACTGTGACAATATGACCGAGGTGTGTAACAGTGTAGGGGGGCACCGCACACGGCTAAAACAATTGTCAACTTGTGTGCTACAGGGTGCCCCCTGCCCCCGTATATAAAGGAGCAAGGGGAGAGGCCGGCCGACCCTATAGGCGCGCCCCATGAGGGGGAGTCCTACTAGGAACAGGAATCCTATTCCTAGTTGGAGTCCACCAAGAGGGAGAGAGGGGAAAGGAAGGAGAGGGAGAGGGAGAAGGAAAGGAGGGCACCGCCCCCTTCCCTAGTACAATTCGGACCCAAGGGGGAGGGGGCACGCGGCCTGCCCTAGCCGCCCCTCTCTCTCTCTCCACTAAGGCCCATGTGACCCATTAGTTCCCCCGGAGGGTTCCAGTAACTCTCCGGCACTCCGGGTTTATGCGAAACTTCTCCGGAACACTTTCGGTGTCCGAATATAGTCGTCCAATATATCAATATTTATGTCTCGACTATTTCGAGACTCCTCGTCATGTCCGTGATCTCATCTAGGACTATGAACAACCTTCGTTACATCAAAACACATAAACTCATAATACCGATCGTCATCTAACGTTAAGCATGCGGACCCTACGGGTTCGAGAACCATGTAGACATGACCGAGACTCGTCTCTGGTCAATAACCAATAGCGGAACCTAGATGCTCATATTGGTTCCTACATATTCTACGAAGATCTTTATCGGTCAAACCGCACAACAACATATGTTGTTCCCTTTGTCATCGGTATGTTACTTGCTCGAGATTCGATCGTCGGTATCATTATACCTAGTTCAATGTCGTTACCGGCAACTCTCTTTACTTGTTCCGTAATACATCATCACGCGGCTAACTCATTAGTCATTTGCTTCCAAGGCTTATTATGATGTGTATTACCGAGAGGGCCAGAGATACCTCTCCGACGCTCGGAGTGACAAATCATATTCTCGATCTATGCCAACACTACAAACATCTTCGGAGACACCTGTAGAGCATCTTTATAATCACCCGGTAACGTTGTGACGTTTGATAGCACACAAGGTGTTCCTCCAGTATTCGGGAGTTGCATAATCTCATAGTCAGAGGAACATGTATAAGTCATGAAGAAAACAATAGCAATAAAACTAAACGATCATAATGCTAAGCTAACGGACGGGTCTTGTCCATCATATCATTCTCCTAATGATGTGATCCCGTTTATCAAATGAAAACACCTGTCTATGGTTAGGAAACATAACCATCTTTGATCAATAAGCTAGTCAAGTAGAGGCATAGTAGGGACACTCTGTTTTGCCTATGTATTCACACTTATACTAAGTTTCCGGTTAATACAATTCTAGCATGAATAATAAAAATTTATCATGATATAAGGAAATATAAATAACAACTTTATTATTGCCTCTAGGGCATATTTCCTTCGGTCTCCCACTTGCGCTAGAGTCAATAATCTAGTTCACATCGCCATGTGATTTAATACCGATAGTTCACATCATTATGTGAATAACACCCATAATTCACATCGCCATGTGATTTAATACCGATAGTTCACATCATTATGTGAATAACACCCATAGTTCACATCGCCATGTGACCAACACCCAAAGGGTTTACTAGAGTCAATAATCTAGTTCACATCGCCATGTGATTAACACCCAAAGAGTACTAAGGTGTGATCATGTTTTGCTTCGTGAGAGAAGTTTAGTCAGCGGGTCTGTTACATTCAGATCCGTATGTATTTCGCAAATTTCTATGTCTACAATGCTCTGCATGGAGCTAATCTAGCTAATTGCTCTCACTTTCAGTACGCATCCAGATTGATACTTAGAGTCATCTGGATCAGTGTCAAAGCTTGCATCGGCGTAACTCTTTACGACGAACTCTTTTCGCCCGCTCCAGCGGTGGCGAGAACTTACCGCGCGCGGGAGAAAGCGGCACGCGGCGCGGTAGATTTGGCGCGCCGAGTCGCGCGCACCTATAAAATCCCGCGCTCGCTTCGCTGCTTCGCCACCTCGTCCTTCCCTCGCTTCGCCACGCGCCCTCCCCTCGCTTCGCTGCTTCGCCACCTCGCCGCTCCGCCGCTTTCCGGGCCACCACCGCGCCACCATGCCGCCGCGCCACCGGGGTTCTTCGGGCTACCGCAGCGTCCGCGAGCGCCCCAACGGCTGGTACTCCGCCGAGATCCGGTCCGGCGACGTCCGGCTCGCCCTCGTGTCGTTCCGGAGCGCGCACGAGGCGGCCCGCGCGTACGACGCGACGGCGTGGCGCTTGGAAAGGCCCCGGTCGCAGCTGAACTTCCGAGACGTCTCCACGCGTGAGCAGGCGCAGCGCCTCGCCCCTTCGCCGCGTCTCATCACCGACATGGACCGTGCCGAGCACACTCGACGGCAGCGCCGCCTCCTCATCGCCGAGGAGGACGAGCGAGCCATGGCGGAGTGGCCCGTCACTACCCGGAGGACGTCACCGACGAGCGTGCCTACTGGGCGGAGAGGACGGCAAGGCGCCGCGCGGAGTGGGCGGACCGGCGTCGGTGGAAGGCATCGGCGAATGCGCAGTGCGATATCGTTGCAGCGGGTGGGAGGTCGATCTTCACGCCAGACGATGAACGTTGGGACGACATGTGGCTCGATACGTCGGACAACACCGACGAGGATGATGATGATGATGATGATGATGATAGCGACTTGGATTAGTTTCTATCTATGTATGCCGTAGTAGTTTCTATCTAGTTGCACCGTAGTTCTATCTATCTATGCTTTCGAACTATCTATCTAGTTGCACCGATGTAAAATACTTTTGTATCTTTTTTAAATATATATCTGTGCAATTAAAAAAATGTTGTAGATCACGCGCGCTACATTTTGACGCGCTGCTGGAGCTGCGCGTGCGCTGCATTTTAGCGCGGCAGCTGGAGCCAGCTCTGCGCGCCGCGCCAAACCGGATGATGCGCGCGCGGCATATCTGTTTTTTGCGCGCGACGCGACCGACGCCTGTTGAAGATGCTCTAATACTGTTTGAGTTAGGCACGCCACTCGCCAACCGTGCATGTCGAGTGACGAGTCACGCATGGTAACATACTAGCTGTCGGGGCGCGCCGCCTGAGAGATAGCCCGGGCGGTACCAGAGGGAAAAAGCCCCTTTCACTTTCCTATCATATATTTGGAAGAACTGCATGCAAGCGCTGATAGCCTATCAAACTTATTATAGTAAATCATAATTGCAATGTAGAGCACCTGTGTGTAGTGTAGGGCTGTAGGCAGCCCACCCTTTCGTTTTTTTTCTTCGTTGTTAGTAGCAAATGTACATGCAAGTGACGAGGGCCTTATAAATGTATTATATTAGTACTTTCGAAAACAATTTGAGATGCCATCACAGGCAATGCACATCAATGTATTGCTGAGACTTGCCACTGAAGAGCAGCTGCTCATCTGCACCATCATCAAGGCTCTCCAGGCCATACTAACTCTGCTCGCCATCATAGCAGTCCACACAGTCCACATCCCTCTAGCGGGCATTGCAGAAGTAGTGGTCGTCGTTGTAGACGCCAGGGGTGTCCGGGACGAATGGCGCAATGCAGAACCGGAACGCTGGCGTCTCGTCGATGGAGAATTCCCTGTTGCCATAGTCCAGCTGGTCGTTGCGCCTGCCGTCAAGGCCCACACAACACTGCCATATTGTCTTGAGCAAGCGGAGGTTGTGCACCGCGCTCCCCTTGCGCGACCAGAGCACCAGCAGCCGATCAGGACCGTCCTGACCGTTTTACATGTGATTTTGATCAACCTGGCCATCATAGAACCAAATATCTCCCAACAATCCAATATGCTACAATAACAAGGAACATCTTCGAAGTAAGCACTCTGGAAGAAGAAAGAAACTAATTAGGCGGGGAACGATGTCTTGCAGCTAGTGGATGCTAGCATCTTGGAGTTGCCATGCTCCACTCCCCTGACACCGCCCCCTGCTCCACGCCTTCCAGGCGCGGCTGCTACTCCTCGTTGGCAAGATGTTTGAGCATCCTAAAACAGAATTTGTACACACATGTTTTGTGAGAAGATAGGCCTAAGGATCATTTACATGCAGTTATAAGCAAATATGTACAATACATTTTCCACTAATACATACACAAATTATAAGGCTACAAATATATGAGTATCATATATTATTAACACCATTTTTGTTGCTTAGAAATCAGAACACAGAGAAAGAAAATGGGGGAGAAAATCACACCCACCAATTCCAAGGGAAGATAAAACATGAATGGACAAACACATCTGTTGGAAAGGATATAAATTAGAGTATAGAATCACCTTGTAAGCCAGTGATTCCCATCACGCTGTGATGGGAAGGAGGTCAGGAGAACGGCGCCGCATGATGAGCCCTATCCATGCCGACTGTAGCCCTCAAGCTGATGATATGCAGCCCGTCGTTGCACTGTGTTTTGTCTGCCACACAGACCATCCCTCCGGTGCTTACTATTCACATAGAAACAAAAAATAAAGCACATAAATGCATGATATTAACATCAAGAAGATCTGCATGTAAAACTTATATACTGTATATTCTCTTGGCATGTAGAAGTAATATTCCAAAAAGGATAAGATAAAAAGCAAAGAAAATTGGCAATAAAAGAAATAGCTAGTTAGCAAATAATTTCATTTTCATAACAAGCTAAATAGAGATGGATAATATTGTGTCCATCTATATTTCATTATGCCAACTTGGATTTGCATATATGTCACATAGTTACCAATATGACTTTTTCTTCAACAGATAAATCCGTTCATCTAACTGTGAGGATTGATAGTCCACCACAAGTATAAACATTACTATCTAGTAAGATATTTTCAGTCTTTTTGAAAGGAAACAAGCTGTTTTCAGTTGACAAATTATACAAATACATATGCAATTTTGTCCGGCAACTGTTTTTACTGCAATATTTCAAAACTGACGCTGATGCAACAAATGAATGATATCTCGGCCAAAAGAATTCGATACTTAGAATTTGTATGGATAAAATACAAAATATGCAATTCATATATGGAGATCATTACCACATGGCACATGTGGTAGGCAATTCAAACTTGATGAAAATAAATATGGAGATCGTTGTAACTTCACAAGCATTTAGGATCAAATTAGATACACTAAAGATATGAAATAATTATAATACCAGGTTTGACATCAGTAAAATTAACTCTTGAATAATGAAACTCTGAATCAGAGCCAAGATGAATATCTTTTGGAAGAAATGAAGGATCCCAGCGTTCCAATTCCTCCGCCCAAGTATAACGCAGAATAGCTGGACACACTATTAATAGAGGGCCCTCGTCCTTGAAGCAACAAGCTATTGCAATTACCTGCATTTAAATAAATGAGAACATACTGCCTCCCCATTCTGTTCAAGAAAATAATACTGCTTCAACATTGGAAAAATATTACGCTCAAAAGAAGATATGATGATTTCTTAATAAGGTCTAAAAAGCAAGTACTATATAATTAACTGTTCAGTAAAATAGACATAAAATTCCTATCCATTACTGCCCAAAATGTATTGATGCAAGCTCAATATCAGTGTGCTCAATATCCATATGCCAATTTACTGTATTTTGCAGTTGTAACACTGTGGAACAAACAATTTTCTGCATATAAACTATCTGCACGATAGTTATACACAAAATACAATATGCTAACCTGGAGTCTTGCCAAGCCCCATCTCATCTATAATAAGGCAGCTCCCTTGCCTCCGAAGCCCAAATTTCACACCTTCAAGTTGGAAGGGTAGAAGTGCATCTCATAATAGACGTGGGCTTCATGAGAAGCTCGTCAACTTCTTTATCAGAAGCGCAGTTTGTCCCAGCATTTTAAACATCACGGCTTGTTCTATAAGGTATATCTTGCACCACAACGCCAGTCAACTTCTTCAAGCATTGCAACACCAGCTCATAGTGCACAAGTTTAAAGACAAAAGAAACATGCCCGCTTTGACTTTGTGCTGCGGAGAATGGTACAGCCTACCAACAATAAGAGGGAAGAATGTCAGTTTAGATTCTAGACCAAAAGGCTTATCATCCCGAAAAGGGACTAAGAAGTAAGAACCATATGAAAATAATTATTACAGCAAAAGTTTATTTAATGCTTAAAAGCATCCAAAAATCATTCGATCCCCAAAAGGACTACTCTAAAATGTGATATAATCACCATTTACTCCCTTCAGTCCTATAAAAGCGGCCATTTCAGGCATCTTAGCGATCTTCAAAATACAAAAATGTATATTGTGAAAGTACTTTTCGAAACAGATTCATGCATACTCCCTCCGTTCTGATTTACTCGTCCTGCTTTTAGTTCAGTTCAAATTTGAACTAAAACCACGACAAGTAAATCAGAACGGAGGGAGTAGGATTTTCAAATATCTAACCTAAACATTTTGCAAAGATATTATCAATGAAAATCTCAATAGTTTGACTATATATCCTTGTCCAAAAGGTATGTTTTACAGATTAGCGGATACTGTGAAAATAATTTAGTTCCAAGGCTTGATTGTAGCATAAAATTACACCATGGAAAATTTTGAGAAAGATCAAGCTTCAGTTTCAGGCTTTAATCACTTGGTCACAAATTTCAAAAAAAAGAAAGACAGTGGCCAGTGGTCACCAAATGAACAAGGTTAGGAATCCTTTGCGCCTGCTAGTTCAGAAACACTAATACATCTAAATGGAGGAATGGTCAAGCACAAAGTACGACTATAAAGTCTGCTCTATGTGATCTAAGCACTTCAGGAATCAATCCACCTATAACTTATGCCTCTTCTCATTCTACCATTTAGAGAGAAAATCAGGAAGTAAAATCCTAGTACATGGAACTTACAAGGGAATAGCGGCTTCAGATTCGTCGCTCTAACCTCTCGTCACACAGTTGATAATACAATAGGAAAAGGTCTACACCAACAGAAAAGGCATAGTGATATGCCACAAAAATCTAACCTATCTTGTGAACAATCAATCAATCACAAAAAAGAGAGTATATGAGCCTCAAAGAAAGTCCAGACATAGGAGATAAAAAAGTAATGAAACAGAATATGAGTCTCCTAGAATCACTTGACCAGCTCAAAAAATAAAGAGCCACACGAAGCTATTCTCACCTGATAGCTTGGTTGCTCACATTCACATCCATCCAGCAAGTCCTGCAGTTCAGAGGGGCGAGAGGCCGCCGGCCCCTCTGGCCACCATCGAGGCCAGCAAGCCGTAGAGGAAGCCAGCGGCCAACGGAGCCAGCGACCTGCTGTCGCTCGAGTTGTTGGTGAACCCCTGCACACAACATGAATTTTTTCAGTATTTGCACACGCACGCACGCACGCACGCATGCACGCACGCTCAATTTCAGAGATGGCTGGAGAAGCAAAGTTTTAGACAAGCTGAAACTGAAATATAAACAATGCATTTAAGCATGAGGAGAAGCCATTATTAGTATGATGTGCTGATAACAATTGTGACAACAAACATAACTGAAACATAGAATAAAACATGAAGAATTTGTTTAACTCGCCACCCAAGCTTTATTTATTTAATTGACCACACAAATGCCGATAAAAAAATCCTCCATTATATACATGATGTTCACGACATGAACAAGCACAGAACTATCAATCACTACAGGAGCAAGCACCAAGCACGTACAAAGAGGAGCACCAAGCATTCTGAAGTCTGAACATCTAGATCCTAGAATAAAAACAACCTACAAAGCACCAAGCACGTACATAGGAATTGTCAATCACTACGGGGAGCTAGCACATAGCTAGTTCATAACAGGGGCAAGCATAAAGCACAGAACTGCAGAGGACAAAGAAACTACAGAGGATAGCACCAAGCGCCATCTCTGACGACGAGGATGAACTCACCGGTGCAGAGAAGGCACGGCCCAGTGCACCTCATGGCCATTGGGCGTGGGAGGACCGTCCATGAGGCGGAGCCACGCGGTGGGGCGGGGAAGGGGGCTGAGACGAGCCGTCGATGGCCGCCAGAGCCTCGCCGACGACGAAGCGGACGCTGCGCCCGAAAACCCTAGCCACGGCTGAATCACCTCATCAGCCCGCCGAATCGAAGGCAAACCAGCCACGGAACAGCGCCACGGCCACCGAGCTAGCCGTGCAGTGTTGCCTCCTCCTCCTTCGCTCGGGAACGGAAGCGATCCGACGGGGAGCACTCGCGCCGCCGTGACCGTGGATCCAGACCTGCTGCTCAATCTGGAGCGAGAGGGAGGAGAGGAGCTCGCCGGTGGTGGTGATAGGGTGAATGGAGAAGAGTGGGGCTGGGGTGCAGGCTATTGGGAGGGCGCCGGTGAGTGGTGGCGGCGGCCAAAGAGGGAGAGGGAGAGGAATCGGGGCGGTGGTGAACGGGAACGAGGGTGATCTGTTTCTCTTTTTTCCTCTTCTTCAGTTTTTTTTTTACCTCACACAGTAGAAAAGACACGTGGACATCACCAGGAGACGCCCTTTGCGCCACCGTTAAAGGGTTTAATCATGCGTGCACAGCTCTGGTTGGGTTACTAGCCGGCTCTCGAGCTCGACCTCGTCAAGCCCCGTGGAGTTCTTTTTCCGTTTGACCCCATTTAGTCGCTACGTGGCTATCCATAAAACTTGCGTGCGTGTAGTGTAATAATTGTGTTAGGTTTACATGTGGAGCTTAATTAGAGCAGGGGTCGCTGTAATTTCCTTACACATGCAAGCAAGGGCCGGGCGACTTTCAGAAGTTTCTCACATCACGCCTGATGGCTAGCTACGCCTACGTAGGCTGTACTTTTTAATTCTTGCAGAAGGTAGAATGTAGTCTTTAACTCCATCAGTTCGTAATTTAAGTAAATATATGAGTTATTTTTGGAACATAGAAAGAGTCTTCAACGCCTTTTTTTGGGCGAGTATTGAACGCCCAACTTTGACAGCTATTCCAAACTGTAATATGATCATGAAAAATGCTTCTTGAGATATGCCGATGATACTAATTTTACTAAAAACACATTAGCTGATGCTTTTATATTTACCGTGCAAATTAGAGATGTATGGATGCACATATTCTAGAGAAAATATTGTGCATGTTCACACCGTATCTCTCATAGTAATGCCTAGGTCTAACTTGTTTTGATCCTGTTCGATCTTGCAACTGTATTTTTGTGGACCTCCATGTGACTGACACATCAACTCCACTCGTCTACCACGTCACACAAACGTAATAACTCGAAAAAACGGTGTAAGAATAAAGAGGCTCATATGTTATATCTTTCCGTATATACCGTTGTATGCTAAATGGGGGTACGTCGCAATCCAGATGGGGCTACTACTTGTCATGGTACACACGGAAGTGGCCGGTCACCGGCCGGATTCTTCCTTCCTGGTGGTTGTCAAGTTGAATTCTAAATCCGGTCAGTCGGCCGTGACTTTAGACCTTGGAGGCTTGGAAGCTCCTCCCTGCTTCGAATAATTTTCCTACGTGGCTGTACTAGCATGGCATGGCGAGTACATATTAGTGTTCTTATCTACGTGCGCTCGATTTCACATCCACGTGTACATATGTGCGTTTTGATATTAGGCTGAAACCATACCATAAATGTCCTATATTTGTTTACAGAGGGAATAGCATCCTGCCTCGGTGGATCCTATGACATGTCGTTAAAAGTTCATCAAGAATAGAAGTTTACCGAAAATGTTCAACAAAATATCCCAACGAGGGGCACAACATGCGTGGTCTCATGGCACATGTTGCATGATATGATACACTCTCGTGCTATGGCGACTCACTATAAATTTTATTATTTAATCGATTATGTATAATTCATATATTTTTAAAATAACTTGAATAAATTGTTGTTGAGACCAAAAAGGTAATATAGTAACATTTTTGGAGTGTAAGAGTGAAGCACACCATAGGAGTTTTATTTTAGTGATAGTAGGATTAACAAAAAGGCATGTGTTTATTCCTTCTTCAAACCACTCTTTTGTCTTCTGTTCCCTCGCATAAAAAAGCCACTCTTTTTGTTCTACGTGAGTAGGTTCTTTTCATGTTGATCGGGAGGCGATTATTGGGATCCACATCGACGAGGGAAACCACTGCATCATCGAAAATCAGCGTCAAAACAATCTGAGGGTAAAAGCTACGTCATGTTTTGTAGTTGGACCGTGCAAATTTCGCCGATTTTGAAGAATCCGATGGTAAATCAACACCGGGCGGTTTGAAACTCAGAACTTCGTCCATACATCGTCTGACAACTTCATGCATAAAATCAATGGAGTAACCGACCGACTAGAACTGTACTGGACGTGTCAGGTACGCCGCTTGCATGCCGATCCTATCGTATATTATTTTGACACATCTTTCAAATATCTGGCCGGTCCCGTTCTCACTTTTCAGGTCGATCTATGCCAAGTGGGCGTACATTGCAATCGTAATGGGCTAATAGCTTGTCATGATTCAATCGGAAGTACTACCTCCGTTTCATAATGTAGTGCCTATAGATTTTTACAAAAGTCAAACTTTGCCAATCTTGATCAAGTGTATAGAGAAAACTGTCTACATCTACAATACCAAACATGTACATTCTGAAAATATAACTCACGATGTATCCAATGATGTGCATTTGGTATTCTAGATGTACATACTTTTCTCTATAAACATGATCAAAATTTGTAATGTTTGACTTTTGTAAAAATTTATAGGCACTACATTATGAAACGAAGGGAGTATATGCTCACGGTAAATGGATTCTTCCTCCCGGTTGTCAAGTTGAATTCTCAGACAGAGCGGCCAGAAGCTCCTGGCATGCCTGCATAGTTGTCTGCTGCTACGTGGGCGCACAAGGACGGCGAGCACGTAGTTTAGTGTTGTTTAGGTACGCTCTTTACATCCACGTACATGTGTGTTGGTATATGTTGCAACCTCACCATCTTCTGGCAGTCTTCTGCATCGGTGCATCCTAAAGACGATGTTAGTACTAAGTAAAATATTTAAAGGCGAGAGAATCAATATCTCAACCGATAAATGGTACTCCCTCTATAAATTAATATAAAAATATTTAGATAACTAAAGTAAATGATCAAAACATTCTTATATTAATTTACGGAGGAAGTACTATTATAAGAATATAAAAGACCAGAGCTGCAGCCTGCAGAAGCCCTGGCCTAGGAGCTAGGACCAAAAACCCACATAGCTTGATAGAAAATGCAATTAAATTGGGAGGAATAAGAGTCTAAAGCTCACATAATCCACTTTCTAGCCGTGACCAAACCTAGCTAAGTATGGAAATTGAACGGACAGAAAATAACACCCTGACTCTCATCACATGTTCACCGTCTTCTGTTTTACGTAAGTTTATTCCACAAGAGAGCGATGATATTGTGTATAGCCTTCATTCTAGAAGTTAACTACTTCCTCTATTCATTTTTATAGGACGCTGTAGACATCTCAGACAGTGCCTAAAACAATTCAATCTTAGCTATCTGAAACGTCTTGTAAATATAAACGGAGGGAGTATCTCTTCTTAAATTTACGAGAGAATTATCTGCACGCCACTCTCAAGAGTCCAATCCTTCTATACCACCGGTAGATGACTCGTTATGTCACTCGATAAGTTCTCTTCCTTCTGTATACTCATGGAGCTCCACACTCCACAGTAACAGAAAATTAACGAACTTTAACCGATCGAATAGAGGCTACTCCCTCCATTCTAAAATACTTATCATGGGTTTAATACAAATTTGTAATTAAGACTTTCACTTGTGTTCTACATAGAACCGAGCTCTTTAATTAG
This sequence comes from Secale cereale, assembly GCA_902687465.1. NCBI lineage: Eukaryota > Viridiplantae > Streptophyta > Magnoliopsida > Poales > Poaceae > Secale > Secale cereale. The sequence continues at coordinate 793,701,366 of LR738710.1, read as the reverse complement.
GAGTGCCGTAGATCCTCTCTCTGAAATGATGAGCAGACCTAGCTATCTCCTCCAGATTCTAGAGAAATTATATATATAAAACAAAAACTGCACAGATATGCTTGTGATAGACCCCATGGATCTTGTAGGCTAGATGCATTCCGGTGAACCTACCTTCTTGGTGGCCGGATGAACTCGATCCAGCTCCGGCCATGGCGTTGTAGGGGCCGGAGGTGAGGTCGAGATGGCGGCGGTAGTGGTGCTTCCCGTGAGCATCGCGCTAACCCTAGATCGGTAGGGTTTGTAGGTGGGGTTTGTGGCGACGTTCAACCTCGTGATCCGTGCTCCGCCCCCCACCTCTCTTTATATAGCGCGGGTCACAGGGGCCCAACAACCATAATGGGTTGTGCGCCCCCGATCAGGGCGCGGATCTAAGGGTCCTTGGGCCGTTGGGCCCAAAACAGAGGAGATCAATCCTAACATTCTCCCCCTTGATCTCATCTTTACTTTTAACCTTATACTTTCTAGTTTATTTGTTTCATCACATATTGGTACATAGAGCATGTTTCATCGTCACGGCTTAATTGCCGATAGAATCATACAGCTACACCATACATTCTGTTCAGAAGCAAATTCCGTTTCTTTTGGGCCTATCCAGGAGTCATAGGCTTTCCCTTAAACCCATGCCGGCTAAGTGTTCCTTGAACACATTGGGTGGTAAGCCTTTCGTTAGCGGATCCGCAAGCATATCTTTTGTCCTTATATGCTCGAGACTTATAGTGTGATCCTGGATTTTATCCTTCACAACATAATACTTTATCTCTATCGTTTTTGCAGCATTACTCGACTTGTTGTTGTGAGCGTAAAATACTGCGGGCTCGTTGTCACAGTACATCTTTAGTGGTTTATCAATACAATCTACCACTTTCAAGTCGGGTATAAATTTCTTTAGCCATATCGCCTGCCCTGTTGCTTCGAAGCATGCTATGAATTCTGCATACATCGTGGATGATGCAACTATTGACTGTTTGGAGCTTTTCCACGAAATAGCTCCCCCAGCGAGAGTGAATACGTATCCGGACGTGGATTTTCTATCATCCCCGTCCCCCGCAAAATCTGCGTCTGAATACCCCTTTATCTCTAGGGATTCACATCTCCTGAATGTTAGCATGCATTCCTTTGTGCCTTGCGCATAACGCAATGCTTTCTTTACCATCTTCCAGTGCTCTATGCCTGGATTGGATTGATATCTACCGAGTACACCGGTGATAAAAGCTAAGTCCGGGCGAGTGCACACTTGTGCATACTGTAAGCTTCCAACGGCCGAAGCATATGGTATTCCTTTCATTTGATCGATCTCATACTGATTCTTGGGACATTGGTATTTCCCAAAACTATCGCCCTTGACTATAGGAGCAGGTGTGGCTTTACTCGCATGCATATTATACTTTTTAAGAACCTTTTCTAAATATGCTTTATGCGACAGTCCTAAGACTCCATTTTTCCTATCTCGGTGAATTTCTATGCCCAAAACATATGATGCTTCACCAAGGTCTGTTATGTCAAAGTTTGAGGATAAAAACTTCTTTGTTTCTTGTAGTAGACTAACATCACTGCTAGCAAGCAGAATATCATCCACATACAAGATTAGGAAAATATATTTCCCATTTTTAAACCTTGCATAAATGCAATTATCCTCAACATTTTCTTTAAATCCAAAACTTTTAATTGTCTCATTAAACTTTAGATACCACTGTCTAGAGGCTTGCTTTAATCCATAAATGGATTTCTTTAGGCGGCATCCCATATCTTCTTTGCCTTCCATGATAAAACCCTTGGGTTGTTTCATGTAGACATTTTCTTTTAAATCTCCGTTGAGAAATGCCGTCTTTACATCCATTTGATGTAACTCTAAATCAAAATGAGCAACTAACGCCATTATGATTCTGAAGGAATCCTTACATGAGACCGGAGAAAAAGTCTCATTGTAATCTATCCCTTCTCTTTGTGTAAATCCTTTTGCCACGAGTCGAGCTTTATACTTTTCTATATTCCCTTTAGAGTCATACTTAATTTTGTAGACCCATTTACAGCCTACTGTTTTGGCTCCTTTAGGAATTTCCTTTAAGTCCCAAACATCTTTGGAACTCATCGATTTCATTTCATCTTCCATAGCCTTCATCCATTCCGATGAATGAGAGCTTCTCATGGCTTCTTCATATGAGGTGGGATCTTTTACCATTTGAACCATTTCTGTGTTATAAACTTTAAAGTCAGTAGAAATAGCTGACTTTCTTGGTCTGGTAGACCTTCTAAGGGCCTCAGTTTCTGGCACATTATGTGCCTCAACGTCTGGCACTTCTTCTAAAATTTGCTGTCGCACCTCCCTTTCATGCTCAACAACGGGTTCAGTCGGCTCCTAACGGACAGGTTCCGGGTCTTCTCCCAAAGTTGTCATGGGTGGAGTTGCAACTGGTAGTGAGAAAAATGGCTCCTGAATGATCGGATTAGGTGCATGCACCATCTTCTCCTCAAGATCAATTTTCCGAGCTACCAAGCTCCCCCTCATCATGTCGTCCTCTAAGAAGACTACATGTCTTGTTTCTACAAACTTTGTATATCTGTCTGGACAGTAGAAACGAAAACCTTTTGATCTGTCTGGGTAGCTAATGAAGTGGCAACTTACTGTTTTTGGATCTAACTTTGCAATGTTTGGATTAAACATTTTGGCCTCTGCGGGGCACCCCCACACCCTGAAGTGTTGAAGGGAGGGAACTTTTCCTGTCCACAGCTCGTACGGTGTTTTGGGCACCGACTTGCTTGGTACTCTATTGAGAATGTGAATGGCGGTTTTAAGTGCCTCCATCCATAATCCCAATGGCAAGGTGGAGTAACTCATCATGCTGCGCACCATATCCATAAGGGTACGGTTACGCCTTTCAGCTACTCCATTTTGCTGAGGCTCGCCCGGCATTGAATACTGGGCGACTATGCCAGTCTCCTGCAAGAACTTTGCAAAAGGTCCAGGGACTTGGCCATATGGAGTGTGCCGACCGTAGTACTCTCCCCCCCGGTCGGACCTTACTATCTTTATTCTTTTGTCATGCTGATTTTCAACTTCAGCTTTGAATATTTTAAATTTATCCAACGCTTCTGATCTTTCTTTGATTGGATAAATATAACCATAGCGAGAGTAATCATCTGTGAATGTTATGAACGAGTCATAGCCATCCACACTTTACACCGGAAAAGGTCCACAAATGTCAGTGTGGATGATTTCTAGTGTTGCTGTGCTACGGTTTGCACCCTTTTTGATTTGTTTTACATACTTTCCTTTAATGCAATCTATGCATTGTTCTAAGTCAGAGAACTCTAATGGAGGAAGAATTTCACTTTTAACGAGTATCTCTATTCTCCCCTTGGAAATATGGCCCAAATGACAGTGCCATAATTTTGATGAGTCGTGAGTTCTCTTTCTTTTCTTTTGTTCTTTATTCGACGCGGAAATACGCTCATTCACATTGCATATAGAATAGACTTTTTCACGAAGTGATAATAAATAAAGCTCATCATGGAGGAAAGCATCACCCACATAAGCATTATTAAACCATATGGCACATTTGCCATGTCCAAAATAACATTCATAATGATCTTTGTCCAAGCATGAAACACTAATCAAATTCCTATTACATGAAGGAACAAATAAAACATCTCTAAGTAGAAGCTTGAATCCACCAGCTAACTCCAAGGAGATGTCGCCGATAGCTTCAACTTCCGCTTTTATTCCATTTGCTACTTCAATTCCTCTTTCTCTTCTTTGCGTAATCCGGTTCGAATGGAATCCCTGTAAAGAATTAGCAACGTGAACAGTTGCTCCTGAATCAATCCACCAAGTGGATTTAGAAAACTGTGTATAAAGGGATTCATTAACTAAGGAAACAACATCGTTACCTTGCTTTGCCATAATATGCTTCAGCCATTCAGGACAGTCCTTCTTGTAGTGACCAGACTGGTGACAGTGGAGACATGTGTCTTTGTCCACTGGAAAGTGCTTTGGCTGATTCTGACGCTGATAGGGAGCTTTCCCATGAGGCTTTGAGGGAGAACCCTTACTGTTGTCATTGAAGTTCTTTTTCTTATCCTTCACATAGTTGATAGAACCACCATGTGAAGCTTTAAGCCGTTCTTCCTCTTGGACACACATGGCAATGGTCTTTTCAAGATCCCATGTTCCAGGTGACATGTTGTAGTTCACCACAAATGTCTCAAATTCCTTTGGCAAAGAAGCCATGACCAGGTGGACCAGGAGAGTTGGTTTTATCTCCAGATCCTCATCCATGGGATTGAGCTTCGCTGCCATATTGCTCATCCTTAGGATGTGCTCCCTTATGCCATGGCCACCCCCAGTGTAGTGCTGTGAAACCAGTTGCTTCAACAGCTGGGTGGCATATGTCTTTGAAGAACCAGTAAACTGGTTCTTTATCTTTGTCAGCAGCTCTCCAACAGCTGTGCACTCTGCAATTGAGCCCACGATTGCGTTCCCAATTGTGTTCTTTACAAAGGCCATGCACTTTTTATTCGCATTAACCCACTTTTGATTGTCTATTGAATATGACAATTCCAGAGGGGCATAATCCCTCTTCTTTCTTGCTCATGCAGCGTCATCATCAGTAGTTTCTCTTACTGGTTCTGTAGGTCTGATTGGTTGTGCTTGTTCCACAACCCAGTCAACATCGGCACCATGGCCGTCCAAGGGCATGTGCGGGCTGTGCGCCCGCACAGGGCCCCCAAATTCCAGGGGGGCCCCGGTTTTGGGCCAGTGTCCAGATTTTTTTCCGTTTTGGTGTTCTTTTTAACTAGCAAACGGAATTAGGCCTGGGCATGTTTATCAATCTTCCGAACTGAGCCTTTCGCAAGCCCGGATCGATACATCATGCCGATCGATTCGATGGATATCCTTTAGAAAAAGATTGATTGATGGATCTATTCTAATCGCACGGTGTCCTCGGAAAAGGAAGTACAGCGCCGCCGCACGACGACGGATGCTGGTAGCGTTGTCTCGTTTGATCGATTTGTTTTCTGGCCGGAGACACAGGCACACAGTGCGTAGCCCCGCTCGCATGGAGAATTGATGCCAATTCTGTTGGCCACTCGGCACTCAGCAGGAAGTAGATCGGAATGCACAAATAGAAGCAACCGATGACGGAGTCCAAGGTGAGGGGACCAGTGATCTGTCCACCAGGTGCGCTTAAACTGAATCCCTATTTAATTTAGACTATTTTAGTTATGCTGAATACTTATATTAGTGAGTATATACGTTGTCTGCATATGAATCAGTTCATCAATCAAATTATTTAGAGAAGGCATTTACTAGGCCAGTTTATCAAGTTGTCACACACCAAGATTTTCAACATAGTTGCTCCTTCAGAATTCAGGGTTTAGCCTTTTTTGGATTTATTATCTTCACAAGCCTACAATTTATGTTGTGTTTCATTATAAAAAACATACGCATTCTAGAAATTTTAGGGCCCCTTTTTTCACTTCGCACAGGGGCCCTGAATTTCTGGAGACGGCCCTGATCGGCACAGATAAATGCCATGTCCACTTTCTTCCTCCACTCAGTGTAGTTGTCACCCCTGAGTGTCGGAACATCTTTTAAGCAACTCATGAGGAGGTACCCTCCTGAAATCACAATGAAGTGATGTCAATATAACAATTACATGTATGAATCTAACGTTGGTTAAATTAAACACATAATTGTCTAAGCATTTAAAAAACTATATTACCGTTGGGCAAATATAAGAATTAAATGCATATTTAATTTTTCAATACTAAAATATGGTCATGCTATTTACAACGTTGGTTATATATAATAACATAATCATATTCTCAAAACATGCTCTTAAAGAAAATACAGTACTTTTATTTTCTGTGTAAAAAAGAGCACTGTTACTTTTTACGCAGCGGAAAACACGAATAAAATTCGTGAACTTTTTATAAAAATACTTTTCCTTTTTCTTTTTCTGTACTTTGAATAAAACTGTATAATAAGATACAACAGAAAAAGAATAAAAAATGAAAACAAAAACAGCAGCTCGCGCCGGCCCAGCGCCCGCGGCGGCTGGAGCCCAGCACGCGCGCCCGCGGCTGCAGACTCGGCCCAGCTCGCTCGCGGCGGCTGGCGCCCAGCGCACCCGCAGCGGCTGGCCCGCGGCCCAGCGCGCGCGGCGGCAGGCTCGGCCCAGCTCGCCTACAACGGCTGGCGCCTAGCTCGCGCGCCCGCGGCGGCGGCTCTGCCCAGCTGGCCTCGCAGCCTGGCTACTTTCGGCCCATATGGCCCGGGGCGGATTAGGGTTTTGATCTGGTCCGTCCGATTCAGATGAACGCCATCCAACGACCGCCCGTGACGATCGGTTGAACAAAACGCCTGGCCCGACCGCATCGATCGATCCTCTCTCATTCTTTTCCCCCGAGCCCGCCGCTCTCGTTCCCCTCTCTCCCGTCGGCTCGTTCCTCTAGATTTCTTCTGTACCGACGGCGAGAGGCAAAAAGGGATGGATCCCCCCGGCCGGCCGCCCCTGCCGCCGGCGGCGAGAGCCACCGCGGGTCCTCTCTCTTCCCCCTTTCCTCCCTCTCTACACTGTTCTTCCACTGATAGAGAGAGAGAAAAACTAGATCGAGGCGAGGCGCCCTCTGCGGCACCGTTGCCTCCCCTTCGCCGGTGGTGCATTTCCCTTAGCGGAAGCGCGCCGCCGTCGAACGGCGTGGCCGCGGTGCCCCCTTTCCCCCTTTTTTTTTGTCTGTGTGTTCTTTTCTTTTCCGAAGGCTTTGGGGCTTCCGGTGGTTCTTCGTCCCGAATCCTCGGCTTGCCGATGCGATTCTGGATCGAGAGGAACGGCGCGGCCGTACGGCGGCGCGACTTTTTCCTCGGATGGATTGGTTCTTTGCCCTGCTAGGGTTCGTTGGGGAAAACGGGATCCTTTTCTTTTCTGTTTCACTTTTGTACCGAAAACATCTAGACCTAGATGGCCTGATACCAATGATAGACCCCATGGATCTTGTAGGCTAGATGCATTCCGGTGAACCTACCTTCTTGGTGGCCGGATGAACTCGATCCAGCTCCGGCCATGGCGTTGTAGGGACCGGAGGTGAGGTCGAGATGGCGGCGGTGGTGGTGCTTCCCGTGAGCACCGCGCTAACCCTAGATCGGTAGGGTTTGTAGGTGGGGTTTGTGGCGACGTTCAACCTCGTGATCCGTGCTCCGACCCCCCACCTCTCTTTATATAGCGCGGGTCACAGGGGCCCAACAACCATAATGGGTTGTGCGCCCCCGATCAGGGCGCGGATCTAAGGGTCCTTGGGCCGTTGGGCCCAAAACAGAGGAGATCAATCCTAACAGCTTGCGGTCACGTGTATGGAAGCGCGACATGTCGACTGAAACCACTGGTCCTGGTGCAACTGCAGTCGACTTCGCCCCGGTTCCTTATTTCATACTGCAAGTAACGTATTTGTACGTGGCCGTGTGTAGCCGCTTGTGTGTGTTACTTATCCACGTTCGGTGTCGGATTAGCGGACAGATATGTATTGCCTACACAGGACGTCGCTGTTAAATCTTACACACGTAAGGATAAGTGTTGGCAGAAGCTTGTGAGACCCTGCATCCATGGCGGGCTGATGCAGCTATAGATCACTAGCCGTGTTGTAATACCCTAAGAGCATCTCTAGCCGCGCCCCCAACAGTCCTTCGGGTCACTTTTTCGGCGTTGGCGCCGAAAAAATGACCCAGTCGTGTCTCAGGTGCCCGTTTTTCGCCGGTTTGGACAGAAATTGACGCCGGCGCACCCAACTCGAACCCGACGCGCTCGGTTCGCCTGGGGGCGCCAGACGGGCCGTTTTTGGCGCGAACTGTGATGGACCCGCCCTGTCGGCGAGGCGCTGCTTCGTCGTCCTCATCGTCTCGGTTCCCGCGAGAATCAATGCCAAAGCTGTGGCGATGCCGCGTCGGTCAGCCTGCCCATTGATGCCCCGTCTGCCGCGATGCCGCGCCGGTCAGCCTGCCATTGATGCCGCGCAGTGAACCGTCGCATCGTCCAGCGCCACGCGTCGCCTGGCATGCGCCTCTCGCCGCCCGAGCTCCGGCTATAAAAACCGCCATCCTCGCCGGTGGACGCCACACCACAGCACACCTCGCCCCTCTTCCCTCGCTCGCACACTCCACCCCCGGCGACGAGCAATGGCAGCGCGGTACCCAGGCGATTCCGCGGCGAAGAACGGCTTCGGCCGCCGCCACCTCCACGAGTGGGAGGCGCGCCTCCTTTTCGAGGCCGACTACCCGGCTCCCCCGGACATGAGGGTGTCGGGCGCGTGGCATCTGAGCGCCGGAGGCGTGCCGGTGCCACCCGCTCCAACCGGGGCGGACCGGCGGGCAGAGATCGCCCGCATTAGGTCGTTGCTGGCGGAGGAGCAGCGGCGACGACCGTCGTACTCCCCCGACAACAACGTGTTCTTGACGGTCTACTTCGACCGCCGCCGCGACGGCCTGATCGCCTCCACCAACATCGTCGTGCCGTGCGGCCTCCACAATGCCGAAGGGCGGCGCGAGTGGTGGGGTGTTCCCGGCTGCACCCTCGAGAATGTCCTCGACTACATCGAGACCGACAACACGCCGCGTCTCGAGTACCCCGCCCCGGTCCCCCGTTCATCTCTCGCCGCCGTGGCAGTTCGTGGACGCCGCGGCGGATGTCGGACGCGACGACCTCCTCCTCCTCGGGCGGCTCACCCGCAGCCTTCGCCGTCAAGCCCGAGCCGCAGGACACGACGGCGGAGTCTCCGCTAGGGCGCCGCACCAGCAGCGGCGCCCTGACCATCCCCGAGGAGGGCCGCGGCGGTCGCCTGCGCCTCGTCTGGCCGAAAACCGAGCCGGAGCCAACCCTGCTCCCGATGAATCCGGAGCACCTCGAGATGGCCGCCGCCGACGAGACGGCCTGAGGTGGGCGAGGGAGGACTACGCGCGCGAGCAGGTGGCTCGCCAGCGTCGCGCCCTCGAGGAGCTCAAGGCGCGCCAACGCCGCACCGTCCGCGAGGAGGACGGCGTCATCTTCCTCGACAGCGACGAGGAGGAGGCCGGACCATCCCGCGTCGGCGACCCTGGCCAGGGTTGCAGCAGAGACGACGGCGGGTGGCAGAGCGACGAGGACGAGGACGAGGACGACGATGATGGCGGGGACTACACCGAGTTCTACAAGCGCCTAGGCATGTAGAAATCGGACGGCGGCGAGGACGGCGTAGGCTAGGCCGTGTTTTTTTTTCTTTTTTTGGAACAAATTTGAATGAATGTCGACGAGTTTGTGCCAGTTTGAATGAATGTCGACGAGTTTGTGTCAAAAATCGCCGAATTCGGTTTGTCCTGGGGGCCGACCTGGGGCGGCGGCTGGGAACGTGCACGCCCCCACGCCGAAAAAAACGTCGGCTCACCCCCAGGACGCGTTTTTTCGGCATCCTGGGGTGCAAACGGCCGGAGATGCTCTAAGCCGGTACGTATAATAGATTTGCACTGAATTGCACGCTCCATATTTGGGCTCTATATGGGAGGTGCAGGTCAGCTCGAGCGTTTGAGGGCCGTTTGACGGGCCCATCTGGAAAATTTTTTATGACCGGACCGTGACCGGGCGGCCTGCCCGGGCGTATGAGGTGGGTTTGAGAGGTCCGGTTGTAGATACTCTAACTTGATAGAAAATGCAATTTAATTGGGAGGAATAAGAGTCTAGAGCTACATAATCCACTCTCTAGCCGTGGTCAAACCTAGCTAAGTATGGAAGTTGAACGGACAGAAATTAACACCCTAACTCTCATCACATGTTCACCGTCTTCTGTTTTACGTAAGTTTATTCCACACAAGAGAGCGTATGATATTGTGTATAGCCTTCATTTTAAAACTTAACTATCTCTTCTTAAATTTACGGGAGAATTATCTGCACGCCCCTCTCTAGAGTCCAATCCTTCTATACCACCGGTAGATGACTCGTTCTGTCACTGGATAAGCTGTCTTCCTTCTGTATACTCATGGAGCTCCACACTAACAGAAAATTAACGAACTTCAACCGAACAAATAGAGGCTACTCCCTCCATTCTAAAATACTTATCATGGGTTTAATTCAAATTTGTAATTAAGACTTTCACTTGTGTTCTACATAGAACCGAGCTCTTTAATTAGGAGTGCCGTAGATCCTCTCTCTGAAATGATGAGCAGACCTAGCTAGCTCCTCCAGATTCTAGAGAAATTATAAATATAAAACAAAAACTGCACAGATATGCTTGGGGTTATGCGTATGGAAGCGCGACATGTCGACTGAAACCCCTGGTCCTGGTGCAACTGCAGTCGACTTCGCTGCAGTTCCTTAATTCATACTGCAAGTAACGTATTTGTAGTTTTGTACGTGGCCCTGTGGAGCCCCTTGTGTGTGTTACTTGTCCACGTTCGGTGTCGGATTAGCGGACAGATATGTATTGCCTACACATGACGTCGCTGTTAAATCTTACACACGTAAGGATAAGTGTTGGGAGAAGCTTGTGAGACCCTGCATCCATGGCGGCCAGGCTGATGCAGCTATAGATCACTAGCCGTATCGTAATTTTATAAGCCGGTACGTAATAGATTTGCACTGGATTGCACGCGTCGTGCACGTCGCCTGCGTGTCCATCTTATCTCCATGTCTTGGCGGGTCTCGCTTAGTCACTCTCAGCTCCATGTCTGCCAATTGGACGTAGGTGACTGCGTCGCGATCAGAAGTTCCAGTCATGAGCCATGCGAGAGTAGGAGTACAAAATTTCCTTGGAGTCTAAGGGCATCCACAGTGGTTGGAGGCAGCATTGCCTCTAAACTGGGATCCACATTGCTGCCTCTAAGGTTAGTCAAATACTCCCTCCGTCCGGAAATACTTGTCATCAAAATGAATAAAAGGGGGTGTATCTAGATGTATTCTGGTTCTAGATACATCCTTTTTTGTCCATTTTGATGACAAGTATTTTGGGACGGAGGGAGTATGTTGTAATGTATGGCATTTGAGTGCAGCCTCTATAGCGGTCCCACAAAAACAATAGCCAAGTTGATATCTGATTCACTTTTCAGTTGGGAGACTCAACAAAATGGATGCCATGTAGGGACAGATGATTATTTTAATTGAAACAAAAGCTTGGAGGCAGCCTCTTAGCTTAGAGGCGATGCTAAGGATTTTTTGTTAGAGGCAACTTCATGCAATATATAGAGGCAATCTCTAAAGGCTTAGAGGCAGCTATAAAGAGCAAAAGTGCACATTGTGGACGGTATGTATCGTCAGGTATACATGAGTACATGCATGCTCCTGGTTGGTCGCGATTGCTTTGTCAAATTGAGTTTTGAAAACTGCCGCGACCGGTTGCTGGTGGCTGGGCTCTGGACGGCTGCCGACGTGGTTGTGTTACCATGGAGCATATATCTGTTCTCTTTTAAGGTTTTCCGGTTTCCTGTATACTTGTGGCGAACGGAAACCATTTTTATTGGCTGGCTAGCCCAAGAAATCTAGGGACAAGGCTCCAGGGCTCTACGCCACATGCTTTGATATTTTTGGATGTTTGAAGCTTTGCATTTTTCCTATGGAAAGAGAGAGAATATAGAGATGCAAATCAAAGAATTCATCATACAGTCAACTTGTGGCGAACGCAAACCATTTTTATTGGCTGGCTAGCCCAAAAAATCTAGGTCTCTAGGGCTCTAGACCACATCCTTTGATATTTTTGTATTGTTGAAGCTTTGCATTTTTCTTATGGAAAGAGCGAGAATATAGAGATGCAAGTCACAGAGTTTTAAGCTTAAATAATTCACTAGTAATCAACCCGTGCACCCGCACGGGCTAGCACTTTACATATTTACTACTTGAGAAAGTTCATATAAATAGTAGGCATATATTGTTTAAATGTTTGTGATTAAATATGCATGTACAATGTTTTGCTTTGTTTTCCATAAATGATATGAGTAAGATACCTTCATCTAGTATGTGTTTAGATTGTATGCATTCTGTCTAAATAGTCAATTGTGTCACATGGTATACTATATTGTAGTGCCATAGCACATCCTCAGTTCTACCAAGGATTTGAAAATATGAGTCTGTGACCTTTATTCGGGTTTAAAGGCAATGCATCCATGGGAAAATAGCTTTAAATGCATATTTACTTATAAACCATAATTCTATATAAACTGCCGACATGACATGATCTCTTCTAAAATATGTTGTCAATTTTGGCATGGCCACATGTTGGAGTTTGCTTGAGTTCATTCGATCTTATAATTTGCAGTTACAATGAACATAATTTTAATAGTAATTACTACTGATTTACAACATTCATATGCAGAAGTGCACTACAGGGAACAAAGAAGAGCAAATTTAATTTTGTTTGATTATGAAAGGCTTTTAAAAAAGTGGATCCATGCACGGTGTTCTATCATGCCATGCTATAGGTAAAATTGATTCTAAGTTCTTTTCTTAATCATGGAAATTCTAGGTTCATGCTGTCAAGGTTAATGTATATATATTTTACATTTTCTATAAGGGTGTTACTTTGGACTCCACCCTTGCAGACAATTAGGAGAGCAGAAGAGATCATACCGCACAGAACAAAATTGCATGCTGAAAAATAAAAGAACCTTGTCTAGGAGGTGCATGAACCAAACATACATGATTATTACTTTGCATCTTGGACGTGGTATGTAGCTGTTGCCTGTAGGCATATTGGAGGAGGTGCTCGTGAGCTACTCACCGGCACCTTTGGTCTCAAACTTCAGCAATTGGAATTGTTTCACTTGAGCCAAGGGGTCGTAACGTTTCGTAAGTATATATGATGGATTACTTTTCCTTTCTCACGAGGATTAATGTGAGACCTCAAAAGGTGCCTCCAATTACTAAATATATATAAGATAAGATACACATCCTATTACAACTGAGGGATTCATGAGTATTGATACAGAAAGTAAGGATAAATAAATAGTTGCAACACCAAGATGGGAGAACCAAAGTATATGAGTTTTACTCATGTATGCATTTTTTAATTAATCTGAATTTCAATTTTCATTGTACATATTGATAAGGAATTATTTAGTGAAAGATTGTACAAACTATGGCTATATGTAAAAATAATTGGGAAAATATTACTTATCCAAAATAAATGCATTAAATGGTTGAAGTAGAAACCAAAAACCTCATTGTTTATGTACATATGAATCCTCTTTTGTGTGTATAGCCTCCAAGTAGCGATCATTAATGACACCAATCTCTCAAAAGAAGAGACTATACTAACCTGAAAGTGCCGTATACATCAGTGTTTTAAATGAATAATGTATACGTAGGATGCACAGAACCTACGTATCCATTTGTAATAACACATAAACATGTTGCTCCGATTTCTTCATATATTTTTGTATGTACCTGTGTATTTCCAATATATAGAGTCGACATTCCTTTGTAAATGCAAAAATGAAAAGCAAAAGCCCTTATGTCTCATATTGTATGGATCACATTGGACAAATAACTGACCTTATTTATGTTTCTTAGAGCCAATACCCACAAAAATATGTTTTATAGAGCCAACGAATGGGAGAAAATTCATTTAATAAGATCAGCCCATTGATCTATTTAACCCTAAAGTATGAAGGTCTATCAATGAAGAACAAATCGGCCTCCAGTTAACAATAAAGTTTGGCGTCTCAGAAATACATACTTGCTAACATTAACGGTGCTAGGTAAATGAGAGCAAGAAATATGACACACCTCCAGTATCCCAACTGTACTGCTGTAATGATAATGATGAATGAAACATGTAGCTAGGATGCTTAGATGGTGCAATGCTTTCATGATTTGCTCAACAGTTGAATATGGCCATGGATAAAAACGTACACATCAAGAATCCTATCAGTCATGTATACCCTCGAGGCTTCTTTCCTATGGAACACTCACACGTCAGCTTCGGGAAGAAACAATTAAAAAACCAATATATAACACATTGGGAAACCTAAGTATTCGTCGCTGATTGTAAGCAACACCAAAAGTTCACTCATCACTCAACACCAAGGTAGGAGTTATGAATGAGAGATTGCACCATGTGATACAAATTAGCATTAGAAAATAAGAAATTCCTTTGCCAAGCAAATTGATTACCCCTAAAAAACATGCATGGCATGTGATATTAATCAGCTATAGCCATAGAAGTAATATGAACAGCTCAACCAGATGTCCGAACTGATTAAACCTTAACATGAAAACACAAACTTGCACACTTCCCATATGATATGAATGATGAGATTTAGAAGTTAACTAATTAATTAAAATATACTTTTACTTGGATAAAACTCGTTGTTGTGGAGCTACCAATCCAACTTATGTTAATACTTCCAAAACATAGATATTTTTCAAAGGAAATATCATTTGCAACATTCAGAAAGGAGGAGCATATTGTCATATATTAATGTCTCACATGAAAAATATTAAATTTAGATGGTTTTGTGAACTAAGATGACATCTCATTATTATCTTATAATTAAGTACATTTTTTGTAGAATGAGAAAAAGAGCTTGGGGTAGAGGAGAAAGTTTAGAAATTCCGACTTGTGTAACAAGTAGGCCAATTATAGGAGATAACATAACATGGACTAAAGAAATAAGTAGAATACAAAAATGAACTTTATAAGGAAACTTCAGTGTAACACATACTATGTTTTATCTATCTGGCTATTTAAATAAGAGTAGACCTTATATTTATTTTTGTACTCCTACAAATAATCTTTGTACATGAAAATTAATATAATCAATTTGTTGCATGTATATGAACACAAATTAGGACTACAACAAGAATATAGCCAACACACAGCAAGGAAGCAACATCACCCAGAAAGCAAGCCGTCCAATTGGAGGGGCGCGTGTGGCTGGCTCCGGTATCCTGCACGTCCAGATTAGACCTGGCATGTGAAGGAAATATGTCCTAGAGACAATAATAAAGTTGTTATTTATATTTCCTTATATCATGATAAATGTTCATTATTCATGCTAGAATTATATTAATCGGGAACTTAGTACATGTCTGAATACATAGACCAAAACAGAGTGTCCCTAGTATGCCTCTACTAGACTAGCTCGTTAATCAAAGATGGTTATGTTTCCTAACCATAGACATGAGTTGTCATTTGATCAACGTGATCACATCATTAGGAGAATGATGTGATGGACAAGACCCATCCGTTAGCTTAGCAACTTGATCGTTTAGTTTTACTGCTATTGCTTTCTTCATGACTGATACATGTTCCCATGACTATGAGATTATGCAACTCCCGAATACCGGAGGAACACCTTGTGTGCTATCAAACATCACAATGTAACTGGGTGATTATAAAGATGCTCTACAGGTGTCTCCGAAGGTGTTTGTGGTGTTGGCATAGATCGAGAATAGGATTTGTCACTCCGAGTGTCGGAGAGGTATCTCTGGGCCCTCTTGGTAATACACATCGTAATAAGCCTTGCAAGCAAATGATTAATGAGTTAGTCACGAGATGATGTATTATGGAACGAGTAAAGAGACTTGCGGGTAACGAGATTGAACTAGGTATAATCATACCGACGATCAAATCTCGGGCAAGTAACATACCGATGACAAAGGGAACAACGTATGTTGTTGTGCGGTTTGACCGATAAAGATCTTCGTAGAATATGTAGGAACCAATATGAGAATCCAGGTTCCGCTATTTGTTATTGACCAGAGAAGTGTCTCAGTCATGTCTACATAGTTCTCGAACACGTAGGGTCCGCACGCTTAACGTTCGATGACGATTTGTATTATGAGTTATGTGATTTGATGACCGATGTTTGTTCGAAGTCGCGGATGAGATCACGGACATGACGAACAGTCTCGAAATGGTTGAGACGTAAAGATCAATATATTGGAAGGCTATATTCGGACATCGGAAAGGTTCCGAGTGATTCGGGTATTTTTCGGATTACGAGAGAGTTACGGGAATTCGTATTGGGCCATAATGGGCCATACGGGAAAGGAGAGAAAGGCCTCAAGGGTGGTCGCGCCCGTTCCCCATGGACTGGTCCGAACTGGACTAGGGAAAGGGGGCGCCCCCTTCCTTCCTTCTCCTTCTCCCTTCCCCTTTTCCTATTCCATATGGGAGGAGGAATCCTACTAGGACTAGGGAGTCCTAGTAGGACTCCACACTTTGTCGCGCCCTATGAGGGAAAGCCTACTCCTCCCTCCATCCTTTATATGCGTGGCCAGGGGGAACCCCATGGATACACGAGTTGATTTTAGCCGTGTGCGCTGCCCCTCTCCACAGTTACACACCTCGGTCATATCGTTGCAGTGCTTAGGGGAAGATGTGCGCCGGTAGCTTCATCATCACCTTCACCACGCCGTCGTGCTAACGAAACTCTCCCGTGATGCTTAACTGGATCAAGAGCTCGTGGGACGTCATCGAGCTGAACGTGTGCTGAACGCGGATGTGCTGTACGTTCGGTGCTTGAATCGGTTGGATCGCGAAGACGTTCGACTAAATCAACCGCGTCACTAGACGCTTGAGCTTTCGGTCTACAAGGGTACGTAGACACACTCTCCCCTCTCGTTGCTATGCTTCTCATAGATAAATCTTGCGTGATCGTAAGAAAATTTTGAAATACTATGTTCCCCAACAGTGGTATCAGAGCCAGGTCAATGCGTAGATGATATGCATGAGTAGAACACAATGAGTTGTGGGCGATAATGGTCATACTGCTTACCAACACGTCGTACTTTAATTCGGCGGTATTGTGAGATGAAGCGGCCCGGAACGACATTACGCGTACGCTTACGCGAGACTGGTTTCACCGTTCCGAGCACTTGTTGCTTAAAGGT
Organism: Secale cereale; assembly: GCA_902687465.1. Lineage (NCBI taxonomy): Eukaryota > Viridiplantae > Streptophyta > Magnoliopsida > Poales > Poaceae > Secale > Secale cereale. Next base: position 793,684,477 of record LR738710.1, on the reverse strand, counting down.
GACTGGCGGGTGTCTGTCTCTCTCACTTTAGTTGAATCGAGTGTGGCTACGCCCGGTCCTTGTGAAGGTTAAAACATCACACTTGACGAAAAATCGTTGAGGTCTTGTTTGCATAGGTAAGAACGGTTCTTGCTAAGCCCCGTAGCAGCCACGTAAAACTTGCAACAACAAAGTAGAGGACGTCTAACTTGTTTTTGCACGGCATGTTGTGATGTGATATGTTCAAGACGTGATGAGTTATATGTTATTGTATGAGATGATCATGTTTTGTAAAATTATCAGCAACCGACAGGAGCCTTATAGTTGTCTCTTTATTGTATGAATTGCGAAGGCCATGTAATTTCTTTACTTCATCACTATGAGTTAGCGATAGTAGTAGTAGCAATAGTTGGCGAGACGACCACGACGCTACTATGAAGATCATGGTGTCTAGTGATACGTCTCCAACGTATCTATAATTTTTTATTGTTCCATGCTATTATTTATGATGTCTTGGATGTTTAATGGGCTTTGTCATACACTTTTATATCATTTTTGGGACTAACCTACTAACCCAAAGGCCAAGTCCAGATTGCTGTTTTTTGCCCGTTTCAGGGTTTTGCAGAAAAGGAATATCAAACGGAGTCCAAACGGAATGAAACCTCCGGGAGAGATATTTTTGAAGAAAATCACGCACGGGAGACTTGAGAACCACATCAGGGGAGCCACGAGGTGCCCACGACGGTGGGGGCGCGCCCCCTGCCTCGTGGCCCCCTTGTGAGTACCCCGGTGTCCTCCTTCCTCCTATATAAGCCTACGTACCCCGAAACCATCAGCAACAGAGAGAAAACCCTAATTCAACCGCCATAACCTTCCGTTCCCGTGAGATCCCATCTTGGAGCCTGTTCCGGAGCTCCGCCGGAGGGGGGATCCATCACGGAGTGCTTCTACATCATCATCATCGCCCTCACCATGAGTTGTGAGTAGTTTACCACAGACCTTCAGGTCCATAGCTAGTATCTAGATGGCTTCTTCTCTCTCTCTAGATCTCAATACAAAGTTCTCCTCAGTCTTTGAGGAGATCTATTCGATGTAATCTCTTTTTGCGGTGTGTTTGTCGAGATCTGATGAATTGTGAGTTTATGATCAAGACTATCTATGAGAAATATTTGGTTATTTTCTGAACTCTTTATGTGTGCTCATAATATCCTTGCAAGTCTCTTCGAATTATTGGTTTGGTTTGGCCTACTAGATCTATAGTTCTTGCAATGGGAGAAGTGCTTGGTTTTGGGTTCAATCTTGTGGTGTCCTTTCCCAGTGATAGTAGGGGCAGCAAGGCACGTATTGTATTGTTGCCATCGAGGATAAAAAGATGGGGTTTATATAATATTGCTTGAGTTTATCCCTTTACATCATGTCATCTTGCTTAAGGCGTTACTCTGTTCTTATGAACTCAATACACTAGATGCATGCTGGATAGCGGTCTATGTGTGGAGTAATAGTAGTAGATGCAGGCAGGAGTCGGTCTACTTGTCTCGGACGTGATGCCTATATACAATGATCATGCCTAGATAGTCTCATAATTATTCTCTTTTCTATCAATTGCTCGACAGTAATTTGTTTACCTGCCATAGAATATCGCTATCATGAGAGAAGCCAATAGAGAACACTATGGCCCCCGGGTCTATTCTCAACATATCAATCTACATCTACTTTACTTTTTTCACTTTTACTTTCTGTTCTTATAAACAAAAGTACCAAAACTATAAACTATCATCTATATCAGATCTCACTTTCGTAAGTGACCGTTAAGGGATTGACAACCCCTTATCGCATTGGCTGCGAAGTTCTTATTTGTTTGTGCAGGTGCGAGGGACTCGCGCGTGGTCTCCTACTGGATTGATACCTTGGTTCTCAAAAACTGACGGAAATACTTACGCTACTGTGCTGCCAGGGGCGGAGCCAGGATGAAAAACGAGAGGGGGCAAAGATGTATATGATTTTTTTTCCAGAGACATGTCCAGAAACTAATGGCTAGATCATTTTAAAAACCAATCACACAAGCATACATATAGTGTGTAAAAGCAAATTAATATATTTCCTTATAAGATAATGTCATCACACCCATACTTATGACAAGTTGGTTGTAAAATAACTAAACACTTGAGGCACAATAACTTGAGTAATATCAAGATGCATTGTTTTTTAGATGGATCCTGGGTAACCTTGTTCAGATGGACTATTACAGCAGGCATACTGTCAAACATGGACTTTCTAATCTCCATTAGCATTCCTGCCAATGTCAAGTACTTGAACGTTGAATAAATCAAAATACACTAAGGTGATATATCACTATATGTTTTATTACTCTCCCGTGAGTTCAAACTTATTCGTATGAAATTATTAGGCGTAGCTAGATTCAATCAACCTAATGACCAATTTCTACATTGTAATTTATAGACATAGATATTTGATACAATTCACTACCCTTTTCACATGAAAATTAGAATAAAATAAAAATCTGGAAATTAGAAGAAAATAAATAAGAGAACTGAATCTAGGGCTTATCTCGCACAACTACAATTTCTTTTCTGGGGACGGCAAGACGGACGGCCGCAGCCACCGTGCACCGTGCAGATCGAGGCAATCGAGATTGGCCGTCGGAGGAACGTCGTGTAGGTGCTTCAGTAGAGCTGCAACCGCCGGCGGCTTCGGATCGGGCAGGCGGTGAAATCGTCAGCAGCCTGCACAGCGTCTAGGAGTTCTCCTTTTTTTCTTGAGAATTGCAGCGTCTAGGAGTTTGAGATGCGAAGCAGCCCGCTCGTTCGTATTCTCTACAGATGGGTTTCTGGGATAATCTATTTTCTCTACCTGGGCTTGAAATATGTAACAACAAAATAAGAAGAGTGGGGGCAAATACTTTGGGCTGAGCGGGGGCAAAGTTGTACAGTATGGGCCTAGTATAAAAGGGCCAAAAAAATGAGTGGGGGCATTCGCCCCCATAGCCCTATATGTAGATTCGCCCCTGTGTGCTGCATCTCACTTTCCTCTTCGAGGGAATACAACGCAAGCTCGAGAAGTAGAATCTAGCCGGTGACGATGGAGATCATGACGATGCTTTGGAGATGGAGATCAAAAGCATCACATATTTTGATTGCATGTGATGTTTATCTTATTATGCTTCTTATTTTGCTTAGTACGGCGGTAGCATTATAAGATGATCCCTTACAAAATTTCAAGGTACAAGTGTTCTCGCTGAGTATGCACCGTTGCGAAAGTTCTTCGTGCTGAGACACCACATGATGATCGGGTGTTATAGGTTCTACGTTCACTGTCGGCGTACTGGGAACCGGGGTACCCAGACTTGCCTGTCTACGGGCCGCGACACGCTCCTACAAGCGGCCTGGTACGGCCCAGCTGATCGACCAGCTGCCCAAGACCCTCGCGAGGGGCCGGGCCTCACGAGGAGGATAACGCCAAGACCCCCTCAGGAGCAGCCTCGATAAGGTGCTCCGGAGGGGCGGAGAACCCAAGGCCGGGCCTGCCTCAGGAGGAGGCAGTGATGTTAGCAGTGACGCACCACGCCAGCGAGTGCCAGCGCCCGCCAGCGGCACAGTTACCATTTCGGTGCAAGGGGGACAGCGCAACCGCAAGTTCCCGAGGAGCGGGGCAAAGGTTTCCTCATTGGTGCAACGAGACCGAAGACCGCAAGGACGACAGGAAGGATAGCATCGTCGAGCCCACCACCGCGTCATCGCCTGATCCTTTTGTAGGCGAAGACTGCTTTTGTCAGGGTAGGAGCGTCCTTGTGTTCCCGCTCAAATATGGCCGTTGTGGAATCCCTTCCCGCCCAAACATTTCGGGGGAAGAGGACCGTGGCCGCCTATATAAGTAGCAAGGATTCCCACCGAGAAAGGGGATCGGCTCATACACTTGGCCACCGCACAAGGAGCAAGAACACTAGCCTCCTGACCCTCCTGAGCCCGCCTCCTGAGCTCAGGAACTCTTGTACCAGTTCATACTATATAGCTCACCCGGAGCCAATCCACCAAAGCAGGAAGTAGGGTATTACACCTCGCGGTGGCCCGAACCTGGATAAACTCTTGTGTGTTTATTTGTTGTTTGCTTGAATCCTTCCACCAAGACGAGAGCGAGGCGCTAGGTAGACATGAGTGGGAGAGATCTTCGTTCACGCCCGTGTGTTCGAACTTAACGGGTTTTGCGGAGCCCTGAATCCGACATTTGGCGCGCCAGGTAGGGGGCGTGTTGAGATCTCGCCTCTCCAACGACCTTGCCCGGACTCGTCCACCAACCCTGTGCCTCCCAGCTCCGGCAAACTTCGACCACGATGGCGGAGGCGCACCAGACGTGCGCGGAAGCCCGTGGCGTCCGCGCCGCTCAGGCATCGCCCTTCGGCCGCGGGACCCTCCATCACCCGTCTTTGATCCAGGCCGACGGCACGATGAGCACCACCAACTTGCCACCAGAGGACCGGCAGCATCCTCCACCTAGTCGACGCCAAGGCCGTGCGGCAACACGGGCAGCCGAACACGCGGCGGCAAGCTCGCGGGACCGGCGCGAGATGGTGAACATGAGGGTTGCTATACTGGTGGCCAGGGAGCTGCTAAGGTGTCGGCTGCTCGACAGCGGCCACGATGCACTGCTTCTCAGGGTGGCCGAGCTCCTCGACGCCGCCAGCACCGGAGCCGAGCCGTTCTGTGTCCACACGACAACGTCGGGGACCGGGTGCCGCCTCAGCCACACTCGGTCGCCCGTATGGTCAAGACCCGCGGCCAGTGGCGGCGCTAGCCTCAAATATCTATGGGGTCAATGGATTTTTTTCTGATTTTTTCTTCATGGTGAACAGTAGATGAACAGTGATTGTAGGCTGTTTTCCAGAAAAGCTGTGGGGTCGGCTGACCCCACAGCTTACACATGGATTCGCCGTTGCCCGCGGCAACCTACGAAGGTAACATGGGGATGATCCACTAAACCTAGCATATGACGCCGCCCCTCTGCCTTGAAGCCCTTTGTATTCAGAAATCGCCCCCGTCAAGGAGCCACCGGAGAGCGACCTCATGGCTACACCGAACGCCACATGCAACCAGGCGTCCGCACAAGGGGGCTCAGGAGCGGGAAGTCAGGGGGCGGATCCCCTGCTCATGACCCTCGATCCACCACCATCATCGCCCATGGCCATGGAACGCGGGTGAGACACGCGCCGGTGCCTGCGCAGGCTGGCCCCGCAGCACCGGCTGTTGGCCTCGGGCCAACAATGTCTCTGGCCCAGGCCTCGGCAGGCCAGGGGGCTATTCTGGATGCCACATCAAGACAGAAAGGAGAGGGAAGGCCCGGGTCAGGCCCTCGTCCCCCCGCGCGTGACCCGTTGCGCATGGCCCGCCCTGGATTTCAATAGGGGCTCACTGGCGGCGGGTACGATGCGCGCGGGGAGGGGCCTTCTCCCCCCTTCGTTCAACCTCAAGACACCGCGCCTCCTGGCGCACCATCCCCCGGGCTACGGAGGGTGCGTCTGGAGGCGGTACGGTAGCCCTACGTATGCGCATTAGGAGGGCCCAAGACCGCGGCTTCGTCCCCCTGCTCACGAAATCCTGTACCCGCTGAGCTTGGCCCTGATCAGGAAGGGCTCAGGGGCCATTAGGAGCGTGAGTAGGGCGGGGTCCCCCTCGCACCTCAGGACACCGTGTCTCTGAGCGACGTTAGCCCTCAGGGGCGAAACGCGTTTGGAGATCGCGTAAGCGGCGTGCCTGGTGCTCGGAGGGGGGCCTATGGCCAAGGTCCCATCCCCCATCATGGGTAGTGTCCCACTTCATGGATGCCGCCTTCGGGTGAGTTCATGAGGGAGCGGACTAGCGTGGGGCGGGGCCCTCAAAGCGAAGGGGCGGGCACATCAGAAGATCTCCGCTCGTGACACTCTCACATAATAATGAGTGGGGCTGTACACGCCCCAGTGACTCCGGAGCGTTGCCCTAGGACCTCGGGGGCTGCCTCCCACGCCAAGTAGAAGCACCATGCTCCGCGCTGGCCGTCGACACTGCCCCCCAATGGGTATGCCCACATCCAAAAGTGGTAGCCCTATGCTCCGCGCTGGTGAGAAGACTGAAGACCCGCTAAGGGGCCGAACGCGGCCCCTCCTTTTGCTGTTTGCATTTGCTCCTTCTGTATCTGCCTTCTCAGGCCGATCTCGCCGCCGTGCGACTCGTTTCTTGAATAAAGGGAGAGTTTTGTCTGTGTTTCATGATTCCCGCCGTGTTTTCTTTTCGCCAGTTCGTCTTTTCGTCTCGCTTAGCCAAGCCAGGCTACGTCTGCAACCCCGCCCCGTCACTCCTCGCGAACAGGGGCCCGGGCGTGGGCACGCGTTCTGTCTGTCCGCTACCGGACCGCCAACCCCCTTGCGCTCACAGCAGGTACTCGCGAGGCGCGCCCCGACGAGGCCGGCGGACGCTCCGTCCCGACGCGCGACAAGGACTTGAGGCCACGACCTCAGGAGCAAACAAGGGAGTACTTAAAAGCCCATTCATACAGTGTTCAGTTACATCATCAAAAGTATAAACCTTGTGATACCCGCCTCACCCGGCTTTGGAGCCACAACCAAAAAGCAAATTTATGGCAGGAACTAGATTAAGCATCAACGTCTTCGCCGGAACTGACGGTATCGCCCCCCAAGCACCGGCGCGTCCTCGATAGCTGGAACGAGCTCCGTCACCAACGCGTCCACGTGATCACTCACCCAATTCTCCGAGGGGCCGGCGACCGCCTCAGGTGCAGGCTCCAGCAGGGCCTCGAAGTCCGCACGGGAGTCAAGACGGTGCAAGTTGCCGAAGATGCGGGAAACCGCGCTCCTCAGGACATCGCGGCTCTGCTCCTCAACGCGCTGCCGAGCCTTCCCGACCCAACCTTCAAGACACTCCACCACCCTGATACGTCTCAAACGTATCTACTTTTCCAAACACTTTTGCTATTGTTTTGCCCTCATTCTTGCATGATTTGAACTAAACTAACCCGGACTGACGCTGTTTTCAGCAGAGCTGCCTGTATGGTTTTATTGTGTGCAGGAAAATGGATTTTTAGGTGTCTCAGAAAATTCCAAGAAAAATCACAGAAAATCCACGCACCCGAAGGGCCATTGTGCCAGAAGTGGGGCCAGAAGGCAGCCAGGGGGGCCCCAGGCGCCCTGCTGGCGCGGCCCCACCCCTGGCCGCGCCGGGAGGCCGCCTGGGAGGGTCCTCCCCCCTCTGGTGCCCTACTTTGGCTCCTATTAACTCCCGTGGCGAGAAAACCCAGAACAAAAGTCGTTTTTCCAGTTTCCGTCACGAAGCCGCCGCCACCCTCTGTTCTTCTTCGGGAGGGCTAATCTGGAGGCTGATTTGGCCTCCGGAGAGGGGAGATCGTCGCCATCGTCATCATCATCACCACTCCATCCTCCCTCCATGACTTCTCCTTCCATGTGTGAGTAATTCCCTGTTGTAGGCAAAGGGGATGGTAGGGATTGGATGAGTTAGATCATGTAATAGTTTATCAGATTGTTGGGGGCATGTTGCCTATCATCTACTTTGGTGTTTATCATCTTTGCTTCAACTTGCTGCTCTTAATGCTTGTCACTTTGGGCCCGAGTGCCATGTTTTCAGATCTGAACCCTATGTGTTTGCATGAATATATTTGTGTTCTTGATCCTATCTATGAGTTGTTTGCACCTATTATGGTCCGGAACCGGCGATCCCAAAGGTGACAGCTTGGGACACCAAAGGGGATGGTCCATAATTTGAGGATTCCATGTATCCATTGAGTTTATTGCTTTGTTCTGGTGCTCTTTGACAGGAGTACCTTAATCTCCATAAGTTCCTTTTGGCCCCGTTCATAGCGGGATGGTAGGACAAAAGATGTTGTGCAAGTTCTTATTGCAAGCACGTACAACTACCTGTGGGATACATGCCTAATGTTTGATATTTGCCTAGATGATCATTACTTTTCTGTGTGCCTTGCCCCAAGTTAGATTCATGATGTATCTCATCCATGCAGCGCCCAACCATCCATCTCCCTAGCCTACAGTGTTTCAATCCTGCTGGTTATTAGTTGTTACTTTTGCTGTCACCACCATCACTATCATATCACCGTTACCACTTATATTTTGTTGCAAGTAAGTATATTTCAGGTGCGGTTGGATTGACAACTCAACTGTCAAAGCTTATAAATACTCTTTGGCTCCCCGTGTGTCGAATCTATAAATTGGGTTATTCTTACCCGCGAAGACTATCTCGATCCCTTACGGTTGAGGGTTATCAAGTACCGTTTTTTGGCGCCGTTGCCGGGGAGCATAGCAATATTTACAAGTCTACTTGAAGTATCCTACCTGCTGCACTTCATCCGCTATGGGTAAGAAAGGAGACCCCAAGGTTCCAATCTTACTTTCCACTACAAGAAGAGGTACTGTTCTGAACACTAGTGCTACACTTGATTCACCTTCTGTTATGAGTAAGTTTGCCTCACCACCACCACATGATGCTTCTACTGAATCTGTTACTATGTCCGATACTTTTGATGATGCTTCTACTACTCTTGATGATATTGGTTCACTTGGTTATGCTCTTGAGAAACAGATCGCTGCTGCTGCAAAAAAATCTGGAATTGAAATCCCTGTTACTCGCTACCCTATTGGTGGAACTTATGATTATCCTGATTTGAGTAAACTCAAGGAGAGACTCCTTGATGATGATTACATTATGCTTGATGATGATTTATGCAGGGAACTGATGGAGTTTGCTGACTCTGACCCTGAAGCTATTAAGAAGCTGCTTGAAAAACACTCCTTGAAGAACAAGACTGTTCCTGATCCTGAATTTGCTACATCTCCTATATGCATCAATGATCCTGATTATGATTTCTCTGTTGATCTTTCACTTATATCTATGGTTGAAGCTGACCCCTTTTATGGCAGAGAAAATGATGATGCTATTGCACACCTGACCAAACTCACCGAGTTGGGTGGCTTGTTTACCACGAATGAAAAGATACACAACTTTTATGTGACTAAGCTTCTTCCTTTCTCTTTGAAGGAAGGTGCTAAAACATGGTATGGTGCACTACCATGTGGTTCCATTAAGAGTCCTCAAGACTTAGCTCACTCTTTTGTTGATAAGTACTTTCCTGCTCATATGCAACATGCTGCTTTAAAAAGAATTTATAACTTTAAACAGTTGCAGGATGAGCACCTCCCTAAAGCTTGGGGGAGGTACTGTAGTCTGATCCAGGCTAGACCAGGACATGGAGTCCCTAAGAATGAATTAATCGATATATTTTATGCTGGTCTAACTGATGAATCCAGGTCCTATTTGGATAGTTGTGCTGGTTGTGTTTTCAGAAAAAGAACACCGGACGATGCAGAAGAATTGATGGGCAGGATTGCCAAAAACCATGAAGATTGGTCCGTCCCTGAACCACCTCCACCACTAAAGAAGAGGGGCATGCTTGTTCTAAGCCCCGAAGATATGCAAGAAGCAAGGAAGTCTATTAAAGAGAAGGGTATTAAAACTGAAGACGTGAAGAATCTACCCCCTATTGAGAAGTTGTGTGAGCCTACCACTCACCCTCCTATGGTAGAGGTACACTCTCTTTTAGATTTCAACGCAAGTGACATCCCTCATGGTAAGCCTCCTGATCAATGTTTAGATGAGCTTGATAATTTTATTATGAAGCAAAGTCATTTTAATGAGAGGATACAAAGTCAATTGCATGATAATTCCCTTGCTATCAAAAGTTTGCTTGATGTTATAGGTAGAACAGTTAATGATGTTAAATGTCTTGTGAAGCATTTTCATATGGTTCAAACTCAGCTTGAACAAATTTCTAATGTGCAAAAAGATTTGCTTGCTAACAATACCAAACAAGATGATTTACAGGCCTTCGGGATTAAGACCCGAGGAGGAACTAGCACTCAAGATCCTCTCTATCCAGAGGGGCATCCGAGGAGAATCGAGCAAGATTCTCAAATGCAGGAAGAAGAAATTGTTGGCTCTCCAAAGAAGAAGAAGAAGAAACACAAGGAGGCTGACAATTCCAATGATCCTATTACAAGTGAAGAGCCAGCTATTGATCCCAACAGTATATCTACCTCCGATGCTGAGACTGAAGACGGTGCCGAACCTGAAGATAAGGATAAGGAGAAGAATGATCCGCCTGAAGTTCGAGAAGAAGAAGCACCTGACAAACGCAAGAATTACACTAGAGAAGACTTCGTCGCAAGAAGACATGGGAAGGAAAGAGAACCATGGATACAGAAACCCATGCCCTTTCCAGGTAAGTCTCTCAAATCTAAAGAAGAAGAGCATTAAAATAAGTTTTGTGAGTGGATGAAACCTCTTTTTCTTCAAATCCCTTTGACTGATGCTATTAAGTTAACTCCCTATTCAAAATATATGAAATATATTGTTACTAATAAAAGAAAAGTTCCTAATGAAGCAATATCTACTATGCTTGCTAACTACTCTTTCAGTGGCAAGATCCCTGAGAAGCTTGGTGATCCAGGTATACCCACCATTCCTTGCTCCATAAAGAATAATTATGTCAAAACTGCTTTATGTGATCTTGGAGCAGGAGTGAGTGTTATGCCTTTCTCTCTTTACAAGAGGCTTTATTTAGAGAAACTAATTCCCACAGATATCTCTCTTCAGATGGCTGACAAGTCAACCGCCGTCCCGATAGGTATTTGTGAGGATGTTCCCGTAGAAGTTGCTAATTGTTTGATCCTTACTGATTTTGTTGTGCTTGACATGCCAGAGGATGGGAGCATGTCCATTATTCTTGGTAGATCTTTTCTTAACACCGCAGGTGCTATTATTGATTGCAATAAAGGAAAGGTTACCTTAAATGTGAATGATAAAGAACACACAGTGTATTTTCCAAAGAAGACCGACAAGAGGCATGGCCTCAACTCTATAGAAAATATCGAGACCGTGAAGATTGGAGAATGGGACTGTCCACTACATGTGCACCACAAATACAAAACTATTATGGTGGGGACAATGTCCATTAAAGTAAAGGTGCAATGATCACTTCGTAAGAGGTGGGACTTTTTGCTCTATATATCGCCGGTTTGTTGGTAAGACTTGATCAACCTTACTAGTGAGCATGTTTTATATCGGTAAAAAGTTGAGCTTGTTATGTTTTCATTTGTTTTAGCTTTTGTTCTCCTTGCTGTACCAAGTGTTTGTGTTTTTGAAGCTTCACAATACTAATCACTGCTTTAAGTTTTCAGAAAGTTCTGCAGCTTTTTGAACTTCGAAAAAATTTCAACAGTGAAGTTTTCAGAAAAATTCCAGAAAAATTAAAATTAAAATTTCCATGCCGGGAGTGACCCAGAGGCACCTGGGGCTGACCAGGGGGGCCACCAGTGGCCCAGGCGGCCAGCTGGCGCGGCCTGCCCCCTGGCCGCGCCCATAGGGCGCCTGGGCCCACAGGTCCCGCCTCCAGGTGAGTCTTCTTCCTCTCTCTCTCTCTTTCTCTCCGAAAACACGAGTTCTGCACCTGTTCTTGCGTTCTTGCTGTTCTTGGAGGCAATTTTCGATCTCTCTCTATAGCCTATCATTCGAGCTGAGATTTTGAACAAATACTCCCTGGTATGTAACTCCTCCACCCCTCCAATTAGATTTTTGGTTGGTGGCTTCATTTGTGAGTATTTAGTAGTTCTTGGTGCTGTGTAGATGAGCTTGCATGCATGTGTAGAAATTTCTTTTCCAAGTTTCGATGCAAGTTTATGCCTTAGGTAAGTGAGTTGAGTAGTTTGCCTTAACCCACTTTGTTTAAATCCTTGTTTTTGTAATTTGCCAAAAATTTCAGAAATGAGTTTGTTAGGAAGGGCAAAGGGGTGTGATACGTCCAAAACGTATCTATAATTTCTGCTTGTTTCATGCCTCTTTTGTGTGATATTGCTATGATATTTATGCACTTCCATACACTTTTGATCATATTTGGACTAACCTATTAACTCAGTGCACCCCAGTGCCAGTTTCTGTTTTCTGCTGTTTTTGTATTTCAGGTTTTCCCATTACGTAAACTGCTAGAAAATTTCCGGGAAAAATATATAAAAAATCATCGTTCCGGAAGCTTCCATGCGGCCAAAGTAGGGCCGGAGGGGGGCCACCAGGGCTCCAGGCGGCCAGAGGGCGCGCCCCCCTCCTGGCCGCGCCGCCAGGGCGCCTGGGCCCCCCAGGCCTCCTCTGACGCCCCCTTTGGCATATATTTACACCGCGTCCCGAAACCCTCGAGGACGAAACCCTTTTTCGCGATCTCATCTCCGTTCTGCCGCCGCCGCGCTTCCAAGATTGGGAGCACCAGGAGAACTCTTCCCGACACCCTGCCGGAGGGGAGGATCACCACCGGGAGCCTCTCCACCACCATGGACGCCTCCCGGATGAGTTGTGAGTAGTCTCCCTTGGACCATGGGTCCATGACCAATAGCTATGTGATGTTCTCCTCCCCTCTTTGTCCTTCACCGATTAGACCTCGTGAGCTGCCCTACATGATCGAGGCACATATGTAATCCTTATGTTGTTGCTATGATGAGTTTTGCTGGGATCCGATGGATTATGAGATTATGTTCAGATTGTGTGTGAGTAATATATTTGATTTACCTCTTTTATATTTATGTTCTTGAGTAATTCTTGCATGTTCTCCATTGCTGTTTATTGCTTTGGCCAAGTAGTAGGTAGTAACTCCAAGAGGGAACGTTATGCTTGATTGTGGGTTCATGCCCCTCGATGACTAGCTTGAGTGACAGAAACATGAGTCTAGGGGATGTGCTGTTGCCACAAGGGGGAAAACAACGGTGCTTGTACTCGCGGGTGCAAGGATTGTTTACTTTACGCAAAGTTCTTTTAATGCAGTTGTCTGTTGCTTTGAGTTTACACTATGGGTGGGACTCGCAACTTAATACCAACGAGATGTTCTGGATAGATATCTCAAGGTGGATGATTAGTAGTAGATGCAGATGGATTTCGGTCTACTTACCTTGGCGTACCGCCCATGCTTTTGAGCCTCTACCTTTCTTGCAGCATAGTTAGCGTTGGTTTGCGCACATAATCCTGTCAATTGCCCAGCTGTAATTTGTTTACCTCGCTTAGCTGTTCTATCGTCTTTTGGGAGAGAGACATCACTAGTGAACATCATGGGGCCCCGGTCCATATTACCATCACTGATCACATCCGCTATTTACTTTCTGTTTTTACTTACTAGTTGCAGTAATACCTATCACTATTATCTCTTGCGTTTGATCCTTTGTAAACGACAAGGCCGGAGGGATTGACAACCTCTCTGTACTCGTTGGGAGCAAAGTTATTTGTATCTGTGTGCAGGTCCGGTCGATCGCTAGTTGCGCTGCTAGCAGTTGACACCTTCTTGTTGAACCTTGGAGTCTCAGGGGAATTCGATCCTTGGTATCTTTGCCAAGGGAAAACTACCGCTACACTGCATCTCAAACCTTCCACTTGGGGTAACCAACGAGGGGCGAGAAGCCATCAGGGTGGCTTGAGAAGAAGAAGCCCGCGCGCTCCGATCGAGTTACTAGAGCCGCAGCTTCACCCTCGACTGCTAGGGTGAGCTACAATGAAGATCATGTGCCCCTAGAGTTGTTGGAAGACACAAATCCAGCACGTGCGATGATGTTCCCGTGTGATGAATTCCTTGAAGCTGCAGGAATTAAGGATGAGTTTTATAACCTTTGTGCTAATGCAGGTCTGACACGGCTCGTCACGTGCCGTGTTGCTTAGTATCAAAAACTCACCTCCGGTTTCATTAACAGTTTTAGATATAACCTTGATACTGGTTCTATTGAGTTTAAAATTTACAATAATCTTTTGACCATGCCCTTGGAAAAGTTTTGTGAAATAATAGGTGTGCCAAACGTTGGGCGGACGGCGAAGATGACCTCTCAGCCCTCCGAGCTGAGAACCGTCTTCAACTCTCTCTGCAGCATGGATACGAGGGATATTCATCGGTCAAAAATCTCCAACATCTTATTCCCTCACCTCAGGTATTTTGCGTATTATGTTGCTAGAGGGGTGTTAGCTCGTGACAACACGAGCAACATTTCTGCGCCGGATATTGCTATCCTGGCAACCGCCCTCTCAGGGAGGTTTGATTATAATGTGGGTGCCTTAATTGCTCGATGCCTTGCTATGAACGGTAACAAGGGAGATTTATTTGGTGGCGTTTATGCCACACTTATCTTAGAGTATCTTAAAGGCACCCCACACCCTGATGATAAGCCTTTTACTTATTTAAGTTTTGATCTTGCTGCTATGAAAAGGCATAAGTTTGTTACGATGACTTCTGAGTTTGGTAACCTTGTTTATATCTTGCGTTTCGGAACTACCGCGGAATGCAAGATCCGTCTACCTGCACCTCTTTTGTTTGTTTTTTCTCGCAGGAACGGATGGTCCTTTGATGTTATCCAGTTCGATGAGTTCATGGTCCAACATCAGTTTCATAACCCCATGGAGGGGGTTGTGCCCGACGAGGAGGAGCACGGTGAGTTACCACCTTTTCAGGGGGAGACCGTCACCCAGTTTGGTGAAGGGTCTTCCTCTGCTTGGAGTGCGGACCCTTCTTCGTGGCAGGATCCGAGGACTTCGGTGTACCCGCCGGAATCCTTATACGACCCTTGGACTCACCAGTACACCCTGGAGCAGGAGGCTCCTGGGGGCAGTAGCTACTACCAACTTAGGCCAAAAGCCTAAGCTTGGGGGAGTACGTGCCCTTCTCACTTTTCCATTGTATTATCCGTTTTATTTTTGTTCGCTTTGATCTTTTTCGAAGTTTTTGCCCATTCTTCTTTGTTTCCTTCTTTGCAAAAACAACAAAAAGATTTCCCTTTTTCTTTTGCTTTTGTTTAACCTTTGAAAAAAAACCCAAAAAGATTTCCTTTCTCTCTTTAGTTTGCTTTGTTTTCAGAGTTCAGCTCGAGTCCGTGATGACATTTAATTATATTTCCTACGTTCGTTCGTGCAGGCGACAAGGCAGGAATGACGAAGATCGACGGAAGGGAAGCAACAAGGAAAACCGGTATGAACTCTTCTTGTTTCTACTTTTGTACATATGCCTGTACTTATGATCTAGAGACCAGCTTGTAGCGACATAGTGCTATGTTTACAATGCTTTCCCAGTGGTTCATGCTTTCCTTGTGGCTAATCTCAAATAGCTAGAGTATATAATGTGTTATTGAAATGATTTACATGCATTGCATTGTTCATGGTTTGGCGTACTAAGGTGGTATTTCCCTTTGGAGAATTCTTGGATTGACTTGGCACATGTTTACACATGTTTAAGACTAAAAAGTCTGCTTTGCCTTGATGATCTTTGAGTTTCAGAATAGTTATATCACTTTCATGCCCAATTCAATGTTGCTTTGTCGCTCTGCATGATTATGACCATTATTGCTCTCTAGTTGGTCGCTTCCCAGTCTCTTGCTAGCCTTCGCTCGCACTAAGCGGAATTCTGCTAATGCATCCAAATCCTTTCAAACCAGTTATTCCATATGAGTCCACCATACCTTCCTATGTGGTATTTACCGGCCATCCTAACGAAGACTTTCTTGTACCATCTCGAAATTATTCAAATTTACTCCTGTTTTGTGCCTTTGTTTTAGCTCATGAGGAAGTAGTAGGTAATTCATGATCTTCTTGTGTTGGACATGTTTTATCCCGGGATTGCATGTCTAATCTACAAACCCCTAATACGAGGAGGGACTGGCATGAGTGCGCCCAGCTCACAAAAGATAATCACAACCAACAAACCCTCCTTCACGCTTTGTTTATGAGAAATCAGAAAACTTTGGTAGTGATAAACAAAGGAGATTAAGGGGATGTGATTGTCCCCATCTTGGGAGCCATTCCTTGAAACATGTCTAGCGTAAGAAGTGATTGGGTTGTCTACTAACATTCGTTGACGAAATATGCACCTCCCAAAATCATTTTTTACCTCTCTTTTCAAAACCAAGAGCTCTGGTACATGTTTAGTCTTTGCTTCCAACCAACGGTTTTCAACCTCGCCATCAAATTCCACGGTTCGAGAGTCTCCACCTTCTTTCTTCAAAGCACCAACTAGGAGAGCATAATTGTCATTCTGAGTGTAATGTGCATTGTCCCAAAGTATTACATTGTCTTCTGCATGCTTGTGGTATTATTTATTCTGAAATTCTTAGTTCTAGTCTCCTTTAAAACTCTAGAGGAGTTTCTGCATTTATGTTTTGCTTCACTCATGGAGGCTAGCGAGATACCACTCTAGTATGTTCAAGCTATGTGCAATGTAATATTGTCTTGATTTTCAGTAGCATATTATTTACTTTTAGTTATTTGTGATTGGTCACTTGAAAGAAGGATTGCTCCGTGCATTGTCCTCATAGCATTGTTTCAATACTTGCTAGACTCTTTTCGTAGTACATGCTTATATACATCTAATGAAGCAAAAGAGTTTGTCAAAGTTTTCTTTGTCGCGTCCAGTTCGTTGAACTGAATTGCTTGAGGACAAGCAATATGCTAAGCTTGGGGGAGTTGATACGTCTCAAATGTATCTACTTTTCCAAACACTTTTGCTATTGTTTTGCCCTCATTCTTGCATGATTTGAACTAAACTAACCCGGACTGACGCTGTTTTCAGCAGAGCTGCCTGTATGGTTTTATTGTGTGCAGGAAAATGGATTTTTAGGTGTCTTAGAAAATTCCAAGAAAAATCACAGAAAATCCACGCACCTGAAGGGCCATTGTGCCAGAAGTGGGGCCAGAGGGCAGCCAGGGGGGCCCCAGGCACCCTGCTGGCGCGGCCCCACCCCTGCCGCGCCGGGAGGCCGCCTGGGAGGGTCCTCCCCCCTCTGGTGCCCTACTTTGGCTCCTATTTATTCCCGTGGCGAGAAAACCCCAGAACAGAAGTCGTTTTTCCAGTTTCCGTCGCGGAGCCGCCGCCACCCTCTGTTCTTCTTCGGGAGGGCTTATCTGGAGGCTGATTTGGCCTCCGGAGAGGGGAGATCGTCGCCATCGTCATCATCATCACCACTCCATCCTCCCTCCATGACTTCTCCTTCCATGTGTGAGTAATTCCCTGCTGTAGGCAAAGGGGATGGTAGGGATTGGATGAGTTAGATCATGTAATAGTTTATCAGATTGTTGGGGGCATGTTGCCTATCATCTACTTTGGTGTTTATCATCTTTGCTTCAACTTGTTGCTCTTAATGCTTGTCACTTTGGGCCCGAGTGCCATGTTTTCATATCTGAACCCTATGTGTTTGCATGAATATATTTGTGTTCTTGATCCTATCTATGAGTTGTTTGCACCTATTATGGTCCGGAATCGGCGACCCAAAGGTGACAGCTTGGGACACCAAAAAGGGGATGGTCCATAATTTGAGGATTCCATGTATCCATTGAGTTTATTGCTTTGTTCCGGTGCTCTTTGACAGGAGTACCTTAATCTCCATAAGTTCCTTTTGGCCCCGTTCATAGCGGGATGGTAGGACAAAAGATGTTGTGCAAGTTCTTATTGCAAGCACGTACAACTACCTGTGGGATACATGCCTAATGTTTGATATTTGCCTAGATGATCATTACTTTTCTGTGTGCCTTGCCCCAAGTTAGATTCATGATGTATCTCATCCATGCAGAACTCAACCATCCATCTCCCTGGCCTACAGTGTTTCAATCCTGCTGGTTATTAGTTGTTACTTTTGCTGTCACCACCATCACTATCATATCACCGTTACCACTTATCTTTTGTTGCAAGTAAGTATATTTCAGGTGCGGTTGAATTGACAACTCAACTATCAAAGCTTATAAATACTCTTTGGCTCCCCGTGTGTCGAATCTATAAATTGGGTTATTCTTACCCGCGAAGACTATCTCGATCCCTTACGGTTGAGGGTTATCACACCCTGGTAAAGAACCTGAGGTACCCGGCGTCATCATTAACCAGGGGGCTAGCGACCCCCGAGCCAAGAAATTCGTCTAGGGCTCGGCCGGCCCGGTGCCGCAGGGCCTCAAACATCTCCGAGCGGGCGTGCAGCATTCCACGGACTGGTGCAGCTTCCTCGGAGGTTCGAGCCGCGAGGGTGGAAACGTCCTCCACTTGCTAGTAGAGGCAGGACAATTCCGCCCTGGCGGCGGCGCGAGCCTTCTCCGATGCTCGCTCGCGGCGCTCCGCCTCAGCACAAGCCTTCTTCGACGACCGTTCGTGACGCTCGGCTGCAATGCGAGCCTTTTCCGACACCTGCAGGCGATGCTCGGCATCCACCATGCTACTCTTAAGTACCGTGATCTCCTTCTGGAGCTCCTTGCGCTTGTCAGCAAAGCGAGTCTCGTGAAGCCCCATCTTCTGGTGGTAATCCTTCCGGAGGCGCTCCGCCTCCCCAGCAGCATTCTTCTCCGCGACCTCACGGTCATCAAGATTGCCCTCGGCCTCGGCTAGTTGGTGCTCCATCGTCTCTAGGCGCTCGCGCTCCATGCTCAGCTCCATCGCCTCAAGTGCCAGTGCCTCCTCCCGCGCCGAGAGGCCAGCAGGACTATCATCGTCAGCTAGAGGTGCAGCAAGTGCAACCCTTCGGGCACGAACCTGGCGCTCAAGCGCGGCATTTGAAGCTTCGAGCTCACGCTCACGCTCCTCCGTGGTTGCGCAGCTGTGCTCGGCATCTCGGGCCTCCTTCAGGGCGCGGTCGCAAGCCTCCTAAGCCGCGGCGACCGACACCTCCGCCTTCCTCAGGGCAGTGTCATGCTGCATCTGGCTTAGGTTGACGGTGGCCCTCAGCTGGCGCCAGCCCCTCGCCAGGTGCAGACCCTCGGCCTCGACGCGCTCATCAACCTCAGCAACCTCAACCTCGAGATGCTTCAGGGCCTCCGACGCCTCCCGCACAAGGCCATGGCGGACCACACTCCGGCGCACCACAAGTTCCAGAAGACGACCGGGCTCGTCCCCGGCACCCGTGTCACCCAAAGGGGGCTCCCCCTCTTCCGCGGGTTCAGAGTGTACCTCGGAGATAGTTCCGGAGGCGCGCGGCACCTTCGGCGCCGGGAGCAGGTATGGCCTTGACGGATGGACAGCTGCTTGAGCCGCCTCAAGGGCTGGCTGACGCATGGTGGAGACAAAATCCAGAGCACAGAGCGGGCTCCCAATGTACCAAGAGCTGCCTAGCCCCAAGGACGCTTGGGGGCTAGGGACGCGACCTGCGCGATAAGGCCCGGGCGCGACTTCGAGGGCCCGCGCATGGCCTCCTGAAGGCCCGGCTTGGTCCGGAGAAGGAATGCAGGCAGATGCTCCTGCGGGCCTCGCCGGGTGACTCGTGGATGAAGCAGAAGAGACCCTGCAGATCAAGAGGTCAGCGGAACCACGCTAAGAGAGACAGGGAGAACCAAAGCACACACACCTGCTTGGTACAGTCAGCTTCATCCTCTTCAAGGTCCTCGGAGCAGGACCAAAGACACTCCTCAGCCTCCGCCTCTTGCCTAGCGTCGCGAAGGATAACGGGAGGCTGCCCGGGGCAGATTTGCGTAGTCCCGGAGCAAGGCCGGAGCAGGCACCCGTAGCTGGCGCCTCGTTCCCTGAGGTGGCGCTTCCCGGACTCGCCTCGGCCAGAGGCCACTGGACCTCCGCCCCGGCTGTTTCAGGAGCCAGCGGCGCCTCAGCGCTCCCCGCCACCTCCACCAACACTGGCGCCGGGGCTTCGTCCACTCGCTCCATGGATGGGGCCGAACCCAGGCCAGGGGCTCCGCGAGATGCGTCTGCCCCAGAAAGGAAAGACGGGCTTGTAGGCCCGGATACCACCAAGGAATCGTCGCGAGGATTGGGGGTGCCTCCTGGGACCAGCCCCCATGCATCGAAGCAGGGCATCCTGTCAACAAGGGCCCTTCCGGCTCTTGGAGCCAAGTACAAGGGGACCACGTAACCAGGGCGAGCCTCAGGCACTTCACCAACAAGCAGCCGCATCAGCCCCTTGATCGTTTCAGGAGGGAGCTGCTCCCGCTGAAGACGCGCGCGATCATCAAGAACGCACATCGGGTTGGAATGGCGCTGGAGAGGGGCGACACAGAGGACAAGGAAGTCCCTCACAACCATCGCCAGGGTCAACCCGCTCTTTCTTCAAGTTGGCCAGGCGACGCATCACAGGCTCTGCCCGAGGATCCGAGAGGGCTTCGTGCCTCCAACTAGAGTGCGGCACCGCTGGTGCATCGAGAAGATGAAATTGGGAGCTGTACTCGACGGTGTCGACAAACACCCATTGCCGGCGGAACCCGTCGGTGGCAGGACAAAGCGAGAAATCAATCCCGGAGGCAGCTGATGGCTTCTCGCCCCTCGTTGGTTACCCCAAGTGGAAGGTTGAGATGTAGCGTAGCGGCAAATTTCCCTTGGCAAAGATACCAAGGATCGAATCCCGTGAGACTCCGAGGGTCGACAAGTAGGTGTCAACGGCGCCAGAAACTTAGCGGTTGACGGGACCTGCACACAGATATAGATAACTTTGCTCCCAACGAGTACAGAGAGGTTGTCAATCCCTCCGGCCTTGTTGTTTACAAAGGATCAAACACAAGAGATAATAATGATAGCTATGACTGCAACTAGGAAATACAAACAGGAAGTAAATAGAAGGTGTGATCAGCGGTGGTAATATGGACCGGGGTCCCATGATGTTCACTAGTGATGTCTCTCTCCCAAAAGACGATAAAACAGCAAAGCGAGGTAAACAAATTACAGCTGGGTAATTGATAGGATTATGTGCGCAAACCAATGCTAACTATGCTGCAAAGAAAGGTAGAGGCTCAAAAGCATGAGCGGTACGCCAAGGCAAGTAGACCAAAATCCATCTGCATCTACTACTAATCATCCACCTTGAGATATCTATCCAGAACATCTCGCTGGTATTAAGTTGCGAATCCCACCCAAAGTGTAAACTCAAAGCAACAGACAACTGCATTAAAAGAACTTTGCGTAAAGTAAACAATCCTTGCACCCGCAAGTACAAGCCCCGTTGTTTTCTCCCTTGTGGCAACAACACATCCCCTAGACTCATGTTTCTGTCACTCAAGCTAGTCATCAGGGGGCATGAACCCACAATCAAGCATAACACTCCCTCTTGGAGTTACTACCTACTACTTGGCCAAAGCAATAAACAACAACGGAGAACATGCAAGAATTACTCAAGAACAAAGATATAAAAGAGGTGAATCAAATATATTACTCAAACACAATCTGAACATAGTCTCATAATCCATCAGATCCCAGCAAACTCAACAAAGCAACAGCAGAAAGATTACATATGTGCCTCGATCATGTAGGGCAGCTCACGAGGTCTAAACCATGAAGAGCAAAGAGGGGAGGAGAACATCACATAGCTACTGATCATGGACCCATGGTCCAAGGTGGACTAATCACGACTCATCCGGGAAGCGTCCATGGTGGTGGAGAAGCTCCCGGTGGTGGTTCTCCCCTCCGACAGGGTGCCGGGAAGAGTTCTCCTAATGCTCCCGATCTTGGAAGCGCTGCGGCGGCGGAACAGAGGCGAGATCGCGAAAAAGGGTTCTGTCCTCGAGGGTTTCAGGACGAGAGGGATATATATGCGAAGGGGGCAGCCAGAGGCGGAGCAAGGCCCCCAGGCGCCCCCTGGCGCGGCCAGGGGTGGGGCCGCGCCAGGTGGCCGCCTGGGCCTCCCCTGGCTCCCCTCTGGCCCATCTTTGGTTCTTCGCGAAGCTTCCTGTATGCTGATTTTTCCTATATTTTTCCTGGAATTTTTGGAGCACTTTTAATATGGGGGAAACCTGAAATAGAAAAACAACAGAAAACAGGAACTGGCACTATGGTGCACTGAGTTAATAGGTTAGTCCAAATATGATCAAAAGTGCATGGAAGTGCATCAATATCATAGCAATATCACACAAAAGAAGCATGGAGCAAGCAGAAATTATAGATACGTTTTGGACGTATCAACATCCCCAAGCTTAATTCCTGCTCGTCCTCGAGTAGGTAAATGATAACAAGCATAATTTCTGTGGTGACATGCTATCAACCATATAAGAACTTTTAAGTAAAGCAATCAAGGCATGTAATTCAATTCAAGTCATAACTAGCAAGAGTCTATATTAGCATTGTAACAAGCAACATAAGAACATAAAGGTGCAAGAGCTCTCGCTGTCCGTGACTCGAATGTCTCCAAATGGTGTTTGCGTGGAAGAAAGGGGATAGGGATATACGAGAGAGTAAAACATAGTTTTTGTATTGTTGAGAACTTAATCTACTAAAGTTTCACACTTGGTCTTCTTTGGAATCTTATCTTGACTCATCCCAGACCACTAGCCAGGTACAAGTCAAAATGATCCACTCCCTTTCGATATTTTGAGCACTCATGCAATGGATGAGTGTAAGCAAGAAAGTTGACACTTAGGATGGCAAAGAGAGAAAAATGATGAAGGGGGAAGACAAAAAAGGTGTGAAAGGCTCACATCAATGAGGACAATCATAGGCGAGAGAAAGCCAAATGATAGATATGATGTGAGGAGTAGGGATTGCCATGCAACGGACGCACATATGAGCTAAGGTAAGCTCTCCAGTGGAACTAGTGGGGGTGCATCCAACTTGCTCGCTCAAGAAGACCTAGAGCTCTTTTGAGGAGGCTCATCATTGGAATATACAAGCCAAGTTCTATAGTGTGAAGGTCCCCACATAGCTATATGCATGAATGATAATCTCTATGGAGTACAAGGTATAAGATGGAGTACGAGTGTGGATCTCTCAAAAGGAATAGTAGTGTGCCCCCTTCTCTCTTTTTATTTCTTTTTCTCTTTTTTCTATATTTTTTTATTTTTTGTGGCCTCAATGGCTCTTTCTATTTAACTCTCATTTGTCCTCTTTGGGATCTTTTGATTTTGTCCTCTTTGGGATGTTTTCCTCACTTTAGGGGCAACACTCTATATATTACAAGAAGTATAGAAGATCTTTCACACTTTACAAAAGTACTCAACATAAAGAAGATGAAACTATCATGATGTATGCAAATGTATGCCTCTGCCAGTGTAGCAGGATACGCAATGATACTAGCGCGTCATGTAGCAATGATTAGGGCAAGGCCCAACTAGCATGCGGCTCATCGATCAAGCAAAAAGCATGTATGACATGAAGATCAAGTCATGAGAAGATGGATGTTGCATGGCAATGTATCTCGGAAAGGCTATGGAAATGCCTTGATAGGTAGGTATGGTGGCTGTTTTGAGGAAGGATATAATGAGGCTTATGATGACAGAGCGTATCGTGCCAAGGATTTGGATGCACCGGCGAAGTATGCGCCAACTCTCGAGGTGAGAAAGGGCAATGCACGGTACCGAAGAGGCTAGAATAATATGGCTAGGTGGAAGTGTCAACTTTCGAATACTCACATTAGTCCGAAGAACTCATGCACTTATTATCGGTAACTCTCAATCTAATTAGGAGGTTCACAAAGAGACAAGTACCCCGAGGAGGAGTGTATGGGGGTTTGGTTATCCTTGCGCATCCTCGACTCATGGTACGTGAGTGTACTCTAATATTCGATCCCTCCAAAGATTAGTGATCCATCTAGTAGCTAAAGTTCTCAACTATTTTGTAGGTTTTCGAAAATAAACACGGATTGCCCAAAATACGACATCTATCACTAATAGGCTAAAGCTCTTGACACCAAAAGTTCAGACATTACTCATGGCAATACCTCAAAACTATTGCAAGTTACTACTAAAATTAAATAACAACCTCAATTACCTACTTTAAGTTAAGACACACAACTCAGTGCAATAGGAAAACTCTCTTAACAAGATAAACATGAAAACTCAAGAGAGTTCAGCAACCAACTAAACAAAAGCTCTTTAAAAAGAAAAGCATGAAAACTAAGAGCTAAACATGACAGCAGCTATGGAAAGACAAAGAACACACACAGCAAAGATAAGCATGAAAATCCTATGTTGTGTTCTAGGTTGAAGTGGAGCGTGTTTCTCTCCCACACAAAGAAAGCTGGGTTCTAACTTGTTATGAACAGCAAGCAAAGCTAAAGAAAACTAAAAAAAGAAACTAAGAGCAAGACGCTCCAAGCATAGCACATAACGCATGAAGTGATAAAATTATAGTGGAACGAAAGACGAACTGATAATTGTTGATGGAGAAGGGGATGCATGGGGGCATCCCCAACCTTAGACGCTTGAGTATTCTTGAATATTTCTTGGGGGTGCACGGGGCATCCCCAAGCTTGAGCGTTTGACCCTCCTGAATCTTCTTTTATCATCTTCCCTCGCACACTTGAAAACTCCCTTCATACATATCTCATCATAATCTGATTAGCGAGGTTAGTACCCACAATAAAATAATTTTTCCCTACTGAAAATAAAGATAATCTTGAAGAGCTACTATTTCTCAAGATTGCCAAAAGGTTTTTGCAAAGAAAAAGCAAGCTCAAGGTTTGCAAAACGAAGGAAAGGCAAAACAGGGCAGAATCTGTGAAAAACAGACCACCAGGTAGTAAATAATTTTTTTCGGGGCACTTCTGCAACTCAAATCAAAAAACTCAGAACAGACGCTCGAAAGCCAATTGTATAGAGCACGCTGTCAAAAAAATTCAGATCAAAAAGATGATCTGGTGATTTTATTCGAATTTTTCTGTCCAAGGACAGAATCTGTTTTCTAGACAACACGTCACAACTTTTGAACTTTCTTGCAATCGGAGGCTAAACTTGGCACAAAGCTGAAAAGAAAAGATACAATGATGATGCTACTATAGTAACAAACATCAATACACAACAAAAGCAAAATAAAACCTAATTCGTTGTGGGCTGCCTCCCAAAAGCGCTTTCTTTTATGCCTTTAAGCTAGGCATGATGCAAAAAGAGAAGATCAAGTTTTATCAAGAGTAAGAGAATAGCTAGCCCGTGTAACGGACTCAAAAGGCAACTTAATCTTATTTCTAGGGAAGTGTTCCATCCCTTTCTTGAGAGGGAATTGGAATTTTATATTCCCCTCTTTCATGTCAATGATAGCACCAACGGTGCGAAGAAAAGGACGTCCCAAAATAATTGGACATGAAGGTTCACATTCAATATCCATAATAGTAAAATCAACGGGAACATAATTGTCATTGACAATGATAAGAACATCGTCGATCTTTCCCAAAGGTTTCTTTACGGAAGAATCAACAAGACGAACACCAAAAGAACAAGGATCAAAAGGTTTCAATTCAAACATACATACATTCTTTTGGGCATACGGAGGTACTAGCTCCAACATCACATAAAGCATAGGAAGAGAAGTTATTCAACTTAATTTTAATCATAGGATCCCAACTATCTTCTAGCTTTCTAGGTATGGAGGCTTCTACCCTAAGCTTCTCCTCCCTAGCTTTGATAAGAGCATTAGTGATATGCTCTGTGAAGGCAAGGTTAAGTGTGCTAGTGTGGGGGTCTTTAGCCATTCTTTGTAAAAAGGTGACAACTTCTGAGAGACTACAATTATCAAAATCAATTTTATCATTATTGAGCAGAATTGTAGTGTCATCTTCTTTGTTTGAATTGCTCTCTATTATAAGAGTTTGGACGTCTTCCCAAGTTTGGGGAAGTGTGGGAGCAACTTTAAACAGGGGCTCATACTTTTTTCCTGGAAGACCATGCCATGGGCATAACTCTCCATTAAAACTAGCATAATCACAAGGTTTATTACTTTTGTAGATCCCGACAGTGGTGATTGGCGTGATGGAAGAAGGGGTGTACTCCTCCCACTTAGTGTTTTTGGTGGAACCCATAGCAGCAGCAAGCAAGATAACTATTTTTGTGATTTTTGGTAAGGGACACTAAAGAAAAACTGAAAGGTAAACTAACAAGACTAAAAAGCAAAGATAAAAGATAGCGTGCAACTCCCCTATCTTGAAGAGTGGAGTCCCCGGCAACGGCGCCAGAAACTTGCTTGATGGCTTCTCGCCCCTCGTTGGTTACCCCAAGTGGAAGGTTGAGATGTAGCATAGCGGCAAATTTCCCTTGGCAAAGATACCAAGGATCGAATCCCGTGAGACTCCGAGGGTCGACAAGTAGGTGTCAATGGCGCCAGAAACTTAGCGGTTGACGGGACCTGCACACAGATACAGATAACTTTGCTCCCAACGAGTACAGAGAGGTTGTCAATCCCTCCGGCCTTGTTGTTTACAAAGGATCAAACACAAGAGATAATAATGATAGCTATGACTGCAACTAGGAAATAAAAACATGAAGTAAATAGAAGGTGTGGTCAGCGGTGGTAATATGGACCGGGGTCCCATGATGTTCACTAGTGATGTCTCTCTCCCAAAAGACGATAAAACAGCAAAGCGAGGTAAACAAATTACAGCTGGGCAATTAACAGGATTATGTGCGCAAACCAATGCTAACTATGCTGCAAAGAAAGGTAGAGGCTCAAAAGCATGGGCGGTACGACAAGGCAAGTAGACCGAAATCCATCTGCATCTACTACTAATCATCCACCTTGAGATATCTATCCAGAACATCTCGCTGGTATTAAGTTGCGAATCCCACCCAAAGTGTAAACTCAAAGCAACAGACAACTGCATTAAAAGAACTTTGCGTAAAGTAAACAATCCTTGCACCCGCAAGTACAAGCATCGTTGTTTTCTCCCTTGTGGCAACAGCACATGCCCTAGACTCATGTTTCTGTCACTCAAGCTAGTCATCAGGGGGCATGAACCCACAATCAAGCATAACGCTCCCTCTTGGAGTTACTACCTACTACTTGGCCAAAGCAAAAAACAGCAACGGAGAACATGCAAGAATTACTCAAGAACAAAGATATAAAAGAGGTGAATCAAATATATTACTCAAACACAATCTGAACATAGTCTCATAATCCATCAGATCCCAGCAAACTTAGCAAAGCAACAGCAGAAAGATTACATATGTGCCTCGATCATGTAGGGCAGCTCACGAGGTCTAAACCATGAAGAGCAAAGAGGGGAGGAGAACATCACATAGCTACTGATCATGGACCCATGGTCCAAGGTGGACTACTCACGACTCATCCGGGAAGCGTCCATGGTGGTGGAGAAACTCCCGGTGGTGGTTCTCCCCTCTGGCAGGGTGCCGGGAAGAGTTCTCCTGATGCTCCCGATCTTGGAAGCACTGCGGCGGCTGAACAGAGGCGAGATCGTGAAAAAGGGTTCTGTCCTCGAGGGTTTCGGGACGAGAGGGATATATATGCGAAGGGGGGCAGCCAGAGGCGGAGCAGGGGCCCCAGGCGCCCCCCTGGCGCGGCCAGGGGTGGGGCCGCGCCAGGTGGCCGCCTGGGCCTCCCTTGGCTCCCCTCTGGCCCATCTTTGGTTCTTCGCGAAGCTTCCTGTACACTGATTTTTCCTATATTTTTCCTGGAATTTTTGGAGCACTTTTAATATGGGGGAAACCTGAAATAGAAAAACAGCAGAAAACAGGAACTGGCACTGTGGTGCACTGAGTTAATAGGTTAGTCCAAATATGATCAAAAGTGCATGGAAGTGCATCAATATCATAGCAATATCACACAAAAGAAGCATGGAGCAAGCAGAAATTATAGATACGTTTTGGACGTATCAGCAGCAGACGCCTCCACCGCGCGCAACGACACGCACCCCGAGCGTTGCCTCCCGTCAACCAAGGAGAGGGCGAAGAAGTGACGGAGCAAGGCCATGGAAGGGGAAACGCCAACGAAAGCCTCACACGGGAACACGACGCCGGAAAGAAGGACGATGGACCCAGGGTCCAGGTGTAACGCCCGAATCTGGTAATGCGTGAGCACTGCGTAGAAGAAGGCGGAGAAAGGGGGGACGAGACCCCCGAAGATAGCATAAAGATGAAGCTGTATGTCGTTGGCGCCAAGCTCCCTCACGGGCCGGGTGGCGAGCTAGATGCGGGTCGGTCCCCACTCGTTAGTTGCGTCGTCCAAGGCACGACACACCTTGTCCAGACCCTCCTGGTACACTATGGCGGAGCAACCGAGAGCCGGTTCAAGCACCGGTGGCAATGCGGCAGCCTCGCCATCTCCTCTCTTCTTTGCCCCACGCGGCATGGCGGCAAGCAGGGGAGGGCAGAGAAGGCAAGCAGAGAAGGGGGGCGATTGGGAAGAAGGAAGCAGGAGCATCAGTGAGAAACCCTACCAGTCATGCGACTAGCAAAGCACACAACTACCAAGACTGCGTGGGAGGCGGGGCCGCCCACGTCCCATCCAACCGTCGCACGCCAGCCTGGCCCGCAACCTGTTTGTGGGGCCCACGGTGCTTCGCCCTCGACTAAGGCTCGCCCCGAAGCCAACTCCGCGCGCGTCGTGGGCCCAGGGGCTACTGTCGGCATACTGGGAACCGGGGTACCCAGACTTGCCTGTCTGCGGGCCGCGACACGCTCCCACAAGCGGCCTGGTACAGCCCAGCTGATCGACCAGCTGCCCAAGACCCTCGCGAGGGGCCGGGCTCGCGAGGAGGACAACGCCAAGACCCCCTCAGGAGCAGCCTCGATAAGGTGCTCCGGAGGGGCGGAGAACCCATGGCCAGGCCTGCCTCAGGAGGAGGCAGTGATGTCAGCAGTGACGCACCACGCCAGCGAGTGCCAGCGCCCGCCAGCGGCGTAGTTACCATTTCGGTTCAAGGGGGACAGCGCAGCCACAAGTTCCCGAGGAGCAGGGCAAAGGTTTCCTCATTGGTGCAACGAGACCGAAGACCGCAAGGACGACAGGAAGGATGTCATCGTCGAGCCCACCACCGCGTCATCACCTGATCCTTTTGCAGGCAAAGACTGCTTTTGTCAGGGTAGGAACGTCCTTGTGTTCCCACTCAAATATGGCCATTGTGGAATCCCTTCCCGCCCAAACATTTCGGGGGAAGAGGACCGTGGCCGACTATATAAGTAGCTAGGATTCCCATCGAGAAAGGGGATCGTCTCATACACTTGGCCACCGCACAAGGAGCAAGAACACTAGCCTCCTGACCCTCCTGAGCCCGCCTCCTGAGCTCAGGAACCCTTGTACCAGTTCATACTATAGCTCACCCGGAGCCAATCCACCAAAGCAGGAAGTAGGGTATTACATGTCGCTGTGGCCCGAACCTGGATACATTCTTGTGTGTTTGTTCGTTGTTTGCTTGAATCCTTCCACCAAGACGAGAGCGAGGCGCTAGGTAGACATGAGTGGGAGAGATCTTCGTTCACGCCCCTGTGTTCGAACTTAACGAGTTTTGTGGAGCCCTGAATCCGACATTCACATACAACGGGTGCAAGACAGTTTTGCACATGCGGAATACTCGGGTTAAAGTTGACGAGCCTAGCATGTACAGACATGGCCTCGGAACACTGGAGGCCGAAAGGTCGAGCTTGAATCATATAGTAGATATGATCAACATAAGATGTTCACCATTGAAAACTACTCCATCTCACATGATGATCGGACATGGTTTAGTTGATTTGGATCACGTGATCATTTAGATGACTAGAGGGATGTCTACCTAAGTGGGAGTTCTTTAGTAATATGACTAATCGAACTTTAATTTATTATGAACTTAGTCCTGGTAGTATTAGCATATCTATGGTGTAGATCAATAGCTCGCGATGTAGCTCCCCGTTCATTTTTATATGTTCCTAGAGAAATATAAGTTGAAAGATGTTAGTAGCAATAATGCGGACTAGGTCCGTTATCTGAGGATTATCATCATTGCTGCACAAAAGTATTATGTCCTTAATGCACCGCTAGGTGACAGATCTATTGCAGGAGCAGATGCAAACGTTATGAACGTTTGGCAAAGCTCAATATGATGTCTACTTAATAGTTTAGTGCACCATGCTTTACAACTTAGAACCGGGACTTCAAAAACGTTTTGAACGCCACGGAGCATATAATATGTTCCAAGAGTAGAAATTAGTATTTCATACTCATGCCCGTGTTGAGAGGTATGAGACCTCTTACAGTACTTTGCCTACAAGATGGAGGAGAATATCTCAACGAGTGAGCATGTGCTCAAATTGTCTTGGTACTACAATTGCTTGAATCAAGTGGGAGTTAATTTTCCAAATAAGATAGTAATTGACAAAGTTCTCTAGTCACTATCACCAAGTTAGTAGAACTTCGTGATGAACTATAATATGCAAGGGATGACAAAAGTAATTCCCGAGCTCTTCGTGATGCTGAAATCGACGAAGGTAGAAATCAAGAAAGATCATCAAGTGTTGATGGTTAACAAGACTACTTGTTTCAAGTAAAGGGAAAAGGGATAGAAGGAGAACTTCAAGAAGAATGACAAGCAAGTTGTCACTACCGTGAAGAAACCCAAAGCTAAACTCAAGCCTGAAACTAAGTGCTTCTACTGCAAAGGAAATGGTCACTGGAAGAGGAAATGCCCTAGATACTTGGCGGATAAGAAGGATGGCAAAGTGAACAAAGGTATATTTGATATACAGATTATTGATGTGTACTTTACTAGTGTTCATAGCAACCCCTGGGTATTTGATACCGGTTCAGTTGGTAAAATTAGTAACTCGAAACGAGATATGCAGAATGAACAGAGACTAGTTAAAGATGAAGTGACGATGTGTGTTGGAAGTTGTTCCAAGATTGATATGATCATCATCGCAAACTCCCTATACTTTCGGGATTAGTGTAGAACCTAAATAAATGTTATTTGGCATTTGCGTTGAGCATGAATATGATTTGATCATGTTTGTTGCAATAAGGTTATTCATTTAAATTCATAGAATAATTGTTATTCTATTTACATGAATAAAACCTTCGATGGTCATACACCCAATGAAAATAGTTTGTTGGATCTCGATCATAGTAATACACATATTCATAATATTGAAGCCAAAAGATGCAAATTTGATAATGATAGTGCAACTTATTTGTGGCACTACTGTTTAGGTCATATTGGTGTAAAGCGCATGAAGAAACTCCATGCTGATGGGCTTTTGGAATCACTTGATTATGAATCACTTGGTGCTTGCGAACATGCCTCATGTGCAAGATGACTAAAACTCCATTCTCCGGAACAATGGAGCGAGCAACTGATTTGTTGGAAATCATACATACTGATGTATGTGGACCAATGAGTGTTGAGGCTCGCGGTGGGTATCGTTATTTTCTCACCTTCACCGATGATTTGAGCAGATATGGGTATATCTACTTGATGAAGCACAAGTCTGAAACATTTGGAAAGTTCAAAGAATTTCAGAGTGAAGTAGAGAATCATCGTAACAAGAAAATTAAGTTTCTATGATCTGATCACAGAGGCAAATATTTGAGTTACGAGTTCGGTCTTCATTTAAAACAATGTGGAATAGTTTCACAGCTCACGCCACCCGGAACACCACAGCGTAGTGGTGTGTCCGAACGTCGTAACCGTACTTTATTAGATATGGTGTGATCTATGATGTCTCTTACCGATTTACCATTATCGTTTTGGGTTATGCATTAGAGACAACTGCATTCACGTTAAATAAGGGCACCATCTAAATCCGTTGATACGATGCCTTATGAACTATGGTTTGGTAAGAAACCAAAGTTGTTGTTTCTTAAAGTTTGGGGCTGCGATGCTTATGTGAAAAAACTTCAACCTAATAAGCTCGAACCTAAGTCGGAGAAATGTGTCTTCATAGGATACCCAAAGGAAACTGTTGGGTACACCTTCTATCACAGATCAGAAGGCAAGATATTCGTTGCTTAGAATGGATCCTTTCTAGAGAAGGAGTTTCTCTCGAAAGAAGTGAGTGGGAGGAAAGAGGAACTTGATGAGGTAATTGTACCTTCTCCCGAATTGGAAAGTAGTACATCACAGAAACTAGTTCCAGTGATTCCTACACCAATCAGCGAGGAAGCTAATGATGATGATCATGAAACTTCAGATCAAGTTACTACTGAACCTCGTAGGTCAACCAAAGTGTGTTTCGTGCCAGAGTGGTGTGGTAACCCGGTTTTGGAAGTCATGTTACTAGACCATGATGAACCTACGAACTATGAGGAAGCGATGACGAGCCTAGATTCCACAAAATGGCTTGAGGCCACGAAATCTGAGATGTGATCCTTGTATGAGAACAAAATATGGACTTTGGTTGACTTGCCCGATGATCGGCAAGCCATTGAAAATAAATAGATCTTTAAGAGGAAGATTGACGCCGATGGTAATGTTACTATCTACAAATCTCGACTTGTTGCGAAAGGTTTTCGACAAGTTCAAGGTGTTGACTACGATGAGATTTTCTCACTCGTAGCGATGCTTAAGTCTGTCCGAATCATGTTAGCAATTGCCGCATTTTATGAAATCTGGCAAACGGATAACAAAACTGCATTCTTTAATGGATTTATTAAAGAAGATTTGTGTATGATGCAACCAGAAGGTTTTGTCAATCCTAAAGGTACTAACAAAATGTGCAAGCTCCAGCGATCCATCTATGGACTGGTGCAAGCATCTCGGAGTTGGAATATACGCTTTGATAAGTTGATCAAAGCATATAGTTTTATACAGACTTGCGGTGAAGCCTGTATTTACAAGAAAGTGAGTGGGAGCACTACAGCCTTTCTGATAAGTATATGTGAATGACATATTGTCGATCGGAAATGATGTAGAATTTTCTGGAAAGCATAAAGGAGTGTTTGAAAGGAGTTTTTCAATGAAAGACCTTGGTGAAGCTCCTTACATATTGAGCATCAAGATCTATAGAGATATATCAAGACACTTGATAAGTTTTTTCAATGAGTACATACCTTGACAAGTTTTTGAAGTAGTTCAAAATGGAACAGTCAAAGAAAGAGTTCTTGCCTGTCCTGCAAGGTGTGAAGTTGAGTAAGACTCAAAGCCCGACCACAGCAAAAGATAGAGAGAGAATGAAAGTCATTCCCTATGCCTCAGCCAGAGGTTCTATAAAGTATGCCATGCTGTATACCAGACCTATTGTATTGTGACGCCCCGAGTCCGATGCGCCAGGTGTCAGCCAGTTATTCGTCATTGTTGCCATGTCATATGCTTGCATGTTGCACTTTTCCATGTCATCATGTGCATTTCATTTGCATCGTTTTCAAGACTTGCATCCGTCCGAGTCCGTCCGTCTTTTCCGTTGTCCTTTCTGAGCCCAGACACACTCGCACGCGCCCGCGACACCTCCGAATATTTATTTTCTAAGTAGCCAGAAAGTGTTCTCGGAATAGGTTGAAACTTGCCGTGTGGTCTTGATATAGTGTAGGTAGACCACCTGTCAAATTTTGTGGCATTGGGAGTCCGTTTGATAGCCCAACCGTTAAACTTAGCGGCACCGTTGCCGGTTAAAGCATAGGACATTTTGGTCTCCGAAAACCCCGCGTGCCTCTCTCCCTCTTCTCTCCCCACAGCCCACGGACTTCTACACAGCCTCTAAACCAGCCCACTAGGCCTACCTAGACACTCCCTTCCTTCGAATCGTCTGATCGGGATCTAACGGTCCGAAAACCACCCAAATCCCCTAACCCTAGCCCTCTTTCCTATTTAAACACCCCTTCCATTTTGGGTAGCCTAAGCCTACCCCTAACCTCCAGCCGCAACCAACCCCTCCTTCCTCTCATT
This sequence comes from Secale cereale, assembly GCA_902687465.1. Classification (NCBI taxonomy): domain Eukaryota; kingdom Viridiplantae; phylum Streptophyta; class Magnoliopsida; order Poales; family Poaceae; genus Secale; species Secale cereale. Next base: position 793,650,921 of record LR738710.1, on the reverse strand, counting down.
CCGCGCTGCTCCAACCCTGCCCTGCCACTTGGCGCCGCAGCCACCGCGCCCCGGCCAACCAGGCGGTGCCACGTCAGCCCTAGCCGTCGTCCCAGCCAATGGGCGCAAGCCACATGGCTCCCCACCGCGCCAGCCACCGCCGTGGCCCGCCCGAGCCACCGCGGGCTAGAAGCCGACCCCGAGCGCTCTGTGCCCACTCGCTCCGCTCGATCGGATCAGGGAAATCCCAATCTGGCCGCGCCCGCCGCCGGACTCCATCGGCCCCGCCGCCTCACCTCGTCGGAGGGTCGCCGGACCCCGTCTCCACGTCACCCTGTGCATCCTCGCCAGTGTCCGCCGCGAACCTCGTCGGAGGTCGCATTCGCCGCCTCGCCAGCCTCCCCTTCGACGACCTCGCCGCCCCTCCGCCATTGAACCTCGCCGCCGCCCGGATCCGGTGCGGGTCGGCCAGATCCGCCCGTCCCCGCCTCCCTCGTTCCATCCCTGTCGATCACCGGACCCTGCACCGCCATCTCGCCGTCGCATCGCCAGGGGTCAACACCGGCACGACCTCCCTCGGCTGTGCGCGTGGGCGAGCGCACGAGGTCGTTGCCTCCGCGTGGGTCCGCAGCCACACCAAGGCCCACCTCCGTCGGCCACGTGCCTCCACCACCGGCTCACCTCTGCCTCCTCTCCTTTGTTCTGGGCCAGGCCCATGGGTGAGCAGTCCTATACCCGCCCGGTGCACCGTATAGCTAGCACACACTCACTTTTGTTGCCTACGAATTTGGCTAAGTCCTAGAAAAGTCATATCATGTTGCCATGTTGCGGTGCTTGTAACTTTGTGCACGTAGATCCAAATTGTGCGTATGATATGTGAAAATGTTCATCTCTAAATGCTCTACATGTTAGTTGCATTTGCATGCATGTTACCGTTCATCTTGATGCCTTAATCTTCGTTGCAAAACTCCTATGTGATGTACTGCTCAGTCTTGGTTGTCTGTCAACAATATGTTAGCATGTTTGAGAGGTCACATCTTTGTGCATGTTGGTCCAAATGGAGGGTATGATATGTCAAATTTTTTATCTAGTGATGCTATACATGATGGTTGTTTTTTCATACATGTTAGAGTGCTTTATGCCATGCTAATCTCTGATGCAAAATTGCATGTTGCTCTTAAGTGCTGAAAATTGTTATAAGTTGCTGATTTGTCTTTTTCATATCTTTATGTGTGATTTTTGTTTGAGCAACATGTCAAAATGTTTTAGAAGCACATTCATGTCATCTTTGCTATGGTGGAATCCACTTTTCATGATATGCCTTGTGGTGAGTGCAACAAGCTTGCTAAGTGGCCTACTCGTTGTTTGCTGATTTCTTACACTTGTTGAAAACTGCTAAGTCTGAAACTGTTATATTGTGATGCCATGTTTGCTTGATGCCCCACTCATATCCATGCATGTTTTAGTATGTCCAATGATCATGTCTTGATGTCCATGTTATGACCTATCCATCCATGCCCTTGTTGGCATTTATGACCTGCTGTAGCTTGTTATTTTCATGCTCTCAAATTGCTATAAAATGTTTCTGTCATCCTGTTATCAGTAAGTTCAGTTTTTCCATGTGAATAGCTAGTGTTCTATGCATCCTATGACCATGTTCTTGCCATGAGTAGATGCACAAACATGTCTTCTTGCTGTTGGTTATATTCACATGCCATGATATGCTTTGAGATGAGTTGCACAAGCTTGCAAACATGCCTAGTTGTCGTTGTTGCTGCCATGTTCAGTTTATTTCACTAAGTCTGTGAAAGTGTTTTTTTTCAATCTTGCCATGATGTTTTGAGCATGTTCTAGTGGTGTTTGGCAGTAGCTCAATGATCATGCTTGTAGTGCTTGATATGTACATGCTTGCCATGCCCTTTGATGCCATGAGATGTTCCTGTAGCATGTTGTTTTGATGATTGCAAAGTGCCTAGTTGCTGTTTTGGGGCAGATTGTTGTTATATCTTGTTTCATGTGTATGTGTTGAACCGTTGCTCCGTTTTGAGCGTGTCCTATATGAGACTTGCGTGTTTTTGCATGTAGATGCATAATATCATGTTGTATACATGTTTGGAGTGTGTTTACTTGTTGTTTAAAATGCATCTTGCATCTTTGACATGCTTAACTTGTTTTGCTCATATCTTCTAGGCCGTAGCTCTGAATTAAATGAACTATGTATGTAACTTGACTAGAATTTCGAGTAGATCATCATGGTGTAGGTTAACTTGCTGTTAAACAACTTGAACTTAAGGTTTGTTCAGATCTGGAACAATTTTGAAATTTGTATATGAGGACTTACCGGAATTGTTATATGTTGTTTCCGCCCTCATTTAAACTTGCTTGGTTGTGTTGTTCTTGTATGCATCATCTCTTGCCATGTTTTGCATCTTGTAGTCTTGTCATGCATCATACTTGGTTGAGCATCATGTCTTGTTATGTGTTGGGTGTTTACCGTGTTGCTTGCTTCTTCTTGTTAGTGCTTGTTTCGTTGCGATCATGAGGATTCGTTCGACTACGCTTGGTTCGACTACGTGTCTTCTTCTTCGTCTTCTTCGTGGACTCACTCTTCTTCCTATCGGGATCTCAGGCAAGATGACCATCACCTTGGATACCTTTACTATCATTGCTATGCTAGTTGTCTCGATGCTATCGCTATATGTCATGCTACCTATCTATTTGTCAGCCTCTCATTGTTGCCATGAAACCTCTAACCTTTGACACCATCCTAGCAAACCGTTGTTTGGCTATGTTACCGCTCGCTCAACCCCTCTTATAGCGTTGTTAGTTGTAGGTGAAGATGAAGATTGCTCTATGTCGGAACTTGGATACTTTGGGAATATCATAATATATTTACTATAATTAATGCACCTATATAGTTGGCAATGGGTGGAAGGCTTGGCCTTTTGCTCGGTGTTTTGTTCCACTCATGCCGCCTTAAGAACCGATAAACCGGTGTTATGTTCCTTGATTTTGTGTTCCTAACGCGGTTGGGTATATGGGGACCCCTTGACATTTCGCTTTGAATAAAACTCCTCCAGCAAGGCCCAACATTGGTTTTAATTTGCAACATAATAAAACTATTAATTAATTAATTAAAATTGCATAGGGGGTCGCGTCCTTAGGGATTCTTTTCTACATACAAGCGGTGATACATCTCCAACGTATCTATAATTTTTTATTGTTCCATTCTATTATATATGATGTTTTGGATGTTTAATGGGCTTTATTATACACTTTTATATTATTTTTGGGACTAACCTATTAACCCAAAGGCCGAGTCCAGATTGCTGTTTTTTTGCCTATTTCAGGGTTTTGCAGAAAAGGAATATCAAACGGAGTCCAAACGGAATGAAACCATTGGAGAGAGATATTTTTGGAACGATATCTTCACGAGAGACTTGAGAACCACGGTAGAGGGGACACATGGTGTCCACGAGGGTGGGGGGCGCGCCCCCTCCCCTTGGGCGCGCCCCCTGCATCACGGGCCCCACGTTGCTCCCCCGATGCCCTCCTTCCTCCTATATATACCCATGTACCCTAAAAACATCGAAGCAATATAGAAAACCCTAATTCCACCGCCACAACCTTTTGTTCCCGTGAGATCCCATCTTGGGGCCTGTTCCGGAGCTCCATCGGAGGGGGATCTTCCACGGAGTGCTTCTACATCAACAGCATCGCCTCACCATGAGTTGTGAGTAGTTTACCACAGACCTTCGGGTCCATAGTTAGTACCTAGATGGCTTCTTCTCTCTTTTTGGATCTCAATACCAAGTTCTCCTCGGTCTTCGAGGAGATCTATTCGATGTAATCTTTTTTGCGGTGTGTTTGTCGAGATCCGATGAATTATGGGTTTATGATCAAGATTATCTATGAGAAATATTTGGTTCTTTTCTGAATTCTTTTATGTATGATTATAATATTCTTGCAAGTCTCTTCGAATTATCGGTTTGGTTTGGCCTACTAGATCTATAGTTCTTGCAACGGGAGAAGTGCTTGGCTTTGGGTTCAATCTTGCGGTGTCCTTTCCCAGTGACAGCAGGGGCAGCAAGGCACGTATAGTATTGTTGCCATCGAGGATAAAAATATGGGGTTTATATCATATTGCTTGAGTTTATCCCTCTACATCATGTCATCTCTCTTAAAGCATTACTCTATTCTTATGAACTTAATACTCTAGATGCATGCTGGATAGCGGTCGATGTGTGGAGTAATAGTAGTAGATGCAGAATCGTTTCGGTCTGCTTGTCACAGACGTGATGCCTATATATAATGATCATGCCTAGAGATTCACATAATTATTTGCTTTTCTATCAATTGCTTGACAGTAATTTGTTCACCCATCGTAGAAATCTGCTATCATGAGAGAAGCCACTAGTTAAACCTATGGCCCCCGGGTCTATTCTCAACATATCAATCTACAATATACTTTACTTTGTTGTTTTTAATTTCTGTTCTTATATCCATAAATATAAAAAATATCAAACTATCCTATCTATTAGATCTCACTTTCGTAAGTGACTGTAAAGGGATTGGCAACCCCTTATCGCGTTGGTTGTGAAGTTCTTATTTGTTTGTGCAGGTGCGAGGGACTCGCACGTGGTGTCGTGGTTCTAAGTCTGGCAGTAAGGGTAGGGGGTACAAATGGAGAGGCAAGATTCTAGCTATGGCGAGGTTGTACACAGGGTGTTAGCGAGTTCAGGCCCTTCTTGGAGGAAGTAATAGCCCTACGTCTCGGTGCTCGGAGGCTTGGTCGACTGATGTGTGTATGTGTGTGTTACAGAGGTGTGAACCCTTGTTCTGGAGGAGGGGGGGTGGCTTATATAGTGTGCCAGGACCCCGGCCATGCTGCACGTTACCAAGGGCTTAAAGGTACATTAAGGCAGGCATTACTGATAACGCCTGCAGTAAAGGATAATTAAGATATTTACTACAGAGAGTAAATATAGGACCGTTGCCGTTCCAAGAGGCACTTGGTCTTCGGAGGTCGAGTGCTCGGTCCGGTCGAGTGGAATTGAGTCGTCCTGCGTACATGGGTCGGTCGAGTAAAGTGTCTCTTTGGACCGTCTCAGTCGACTGTCTCCACTGCCATGGGTCTTGTCTTTTGATCTTCTAGGGTAGTGACCTTGGGTGGGGTACTTTGGTCAGGCTTATGACCATACCCTAGGTCTGTAACCTTGTCAGTAGCTGATGGCTTCTCGCCCCTCGTTGGTTACCCCAAGTGGAAGGTTTGAGATGTAGTGTAGCGGTAGTTTTCCCTTGGCAAAGATACCAAGGATCGAATCCCCTGAGACTCCGAGGTTCAACAAGAAGGTGTCAACTGCTAGCGGCGCAACTAGCGATTGACCGGACATGCACACAAATACAAATAACTTTGCTCCCAACGAGTACAGAGAGGTTGTCAATCCCTCCGGCCTTGTCGTTTACAAAGGATCAAACGCAAGAGATAATAGTCATAGGTATGACGGCAACTAGTAAGTAAGAACTGAAAGTAAATAACGGATGTGATCAGTGATGGTAATATGGACCGGGGTCCCATGATGTTCACTAGTGATGTCTCTCTCCCAAAAGACGATAAAACAGCTAAGCGAGGTAAACGAATTACAGCTGGGCAATTGACAGGATTATGTGCGCAAACCAATGCTTACTATGCTGCAAGAAAGGTAGAGGCTCAAAAGCATGGGCGGTACGCCAAGGCAAGTAGACCGAAATCCATCTGCATCTACTACTAATCATCCACCTTGAGATATCTATCCAGAACATCTCGCTGGTATTAAGTTGCGAGTCCCACCCATAGTGTAAACTCAAAGCAACAGACAACTGCATTAAAAGAACTTTGCGTAAAGTAAACAATCCTTGCACCCGCAAGTACAAGCACCGTTGTTTTCCCCCTTGTGGCAACAGCACATCCCCTAGACTCATGTTTCTGTCAGTCAAGCTAGTCATCGAGGGGCATGAACCCACAATCAAGCATAACGTTCCCTCTTGGAGTTACTACCTACTACTTGGCCAAAGCAATAAACAACAACGGAGAACATGCAAGAATTACTCAAGAACATAAATATAAAAGAGGTAAATCAAATATATTACTCACACACAATCTGAACATAATCTCATAATCCATAAGATCCCAGCAAACTCATCATAGCAACATCATAAGGATTACATATGTGCCTCGATCATGTAGGGCAGCTCACGGAGTCTAATCGGTGAAGAACAAAGAGGGGAGGAGAACATCACATAGCTACTGGTCATGGACCCATGGTCCAAGGGGGACTACTCACAACTCATTCGGGAGGCGTCCATGGTGGTGGAGAGGCTCCCGGTGGTGATCCTCCCCTCCGGCAGGGTGCCGGGAAGAGTTGTCCTGGTGCTCCCGATCTTGGAAGCGCGGCGGCGGCGGAACAGAGATGAGATCGCGAAAAAGGGTTCCGTCCTCGAGGGTTTCGGGACGCGATGTAAATATATCCCAAAGGGGGGTGTCAGAGGAGGCCAGGGGGGCCCAGGCGCCCTGGCGGCGCGGCCAGGAGGGGGGGCGCGCCCTCTGGCCGCTTGAAGCCCTGGTGGCCCCCCTCCGGCCCTACTTTGGCCGCATGGAAGCTTCCGGAATGCTGATTTTTTATATATTTTTCCCGGAATTTTTCTGGCAGTTTACGTAATGGGAAAACCTGAAATACAAAAACAGCAGAAAACAGAAACTGGCACTGGGGTGCACTGAGTTAATAGGTTAGTCCAAATATGATCAAAAGTGTATGGAAGTGCATAAATAACATAGCAATATCACACAAAAGAGGCATGGAGCAAGCAGAAATTATAGATACGTTTTGGACGTATCAACATCCCCAAGCTTAATTCCTGCTCGTCCTCGAGTAGGTAAATGATAACAAGCATAATTTCTGTTGTGACATGCTATTAACCATATAATAACATAGCAATTTCACAGTCACATGACAAATGCTTACTGAGACAATGAATCTGTAGTAATTAAGTTGCCTCATGAGAATATCACAAAGAACTGAAAGTTTTACAATATGATACTGAAACACTCAATAGATTTGTAGTGAGCATGGTGTGCAAACATGACAAAGTGGTACCTCGCTTGCCTCCTTTAGTGAAGCAAAACATAAGTGCAGGGGCACCTCCAAAGTTTAAGTGACGACTAGATACAATGATTTCAGAATAAACGATATCATAGTCATGCAGAAGACAATGGTACTTTGGGACAATGCACATTACACTTAGAATGACAATCATGCTCTCAATAGTTGGTGCTTTTAAGAAAGAAGGTGGAGACTCTCGAACTGTGGCTTTTGATGGCAAGGTTGAAAATCCGTGGTCGGAAACAAAAACTAAACATGTACCAGAGCTCTTGGTTTTTAAAAACAGAGGTAATAATTATTTTTTAGAATATGCATATTTCGTCAATGAATGCTAGTAGATAACTCAATTACTTCTCGAGCTGGACAAGTTTCGAGGAACGGCTCCCGCACGAGGACGATCACATCCTCTTAATCTCCTTTGTTTATCACTGCCAAAGTTTTCTGATTTCTCATGAACAAAGCGTGAAGGAGGGTTTGTTTGTTGTATATTTTTTTAATGAGCTGGGCGCACTCTATGCCAGTTCCTTCTCGTATTAGGGGTTTGCACATTAGACATGCAATCCCGGGGTGAAGCTTGTCCAACTTAAAAAGATCATGAATTAACTACTACTTCCTCATGAGCTAAAACAGAGGCACAAAAGAGAAATGCTTTTTTTTGAATAATTTCAAGATGGTACATGAAAGTCTTCGTTAGGAATGGCAGGTAAATACCATGTATAGGATGGTATGGTGGACTCATATGGCATAACTGGTTTAAAGGATTTTGGATGCACAAGCAGTCAGTCCGCTTAGTACAGGCGAAGGTTAGCAAACGACTGGGAGCGACCAACTTAAAGAGCAATGACGGTCATAATCATGCAGAGCGACAAAGCAACATTGAATCGGGCATGGAAGTTATATCGCTACTCAGAAATTAAAGATCATCAAGGCTTGATAGACTTTCTTTATAGTCTTAAATATGCGTGAGCATATGCCAAGTCAATCAAAATAAATTCTTGGAGGAAGATATCACTAAACCATACCACATCATAGTCAAACAAATCATGTTGGTACTTCAATAACACATTAAGAACCCCCAGCTATTTGAGACTAACCATAAGAAAACATGAACTACTAAGCACCATTATGCACATAGCATTTTTATCATAGACATATCAACCAGTGCAACAAAAGCCAACTCTCTTAACAAGATAAGCATGATAACTAAAGAGAGTTCCAGCAACCAACTAAACAAAAGCTCTTTAAAAAGTAAAGCATGAAAACTAAGAGCTGAACATGACAGTAGCTATTGAAAGACAAAGAACACACACAGCAAAGATAGACATGAAAATTCTATGTTGTGTTCTAGGTTGAAGTGGAGCGTGTTTCTCTCCCACACAAAGAAAGATGGGTTCCAACTCGTTATGAACAGCAAGCAAAGCTAAAGAAAACTAAAAAGGAAACTAAAAGCAAGACGCTCCAAGCATAGCACATAACACATGAAGTGATAAAAATATAGTGGAACGAAAGACGAACTGATAATTGTTGATGGAGAAGGGGATGCACGGGGGCATCCCCAAGCTTAGACGCTTGAGTCTTCTTGAATATTTCTTGGGGGTGCACGGGGGCATCCCCAAGCTTGAGCGTTTGACACTCCTGAATCTTTTTATCATCTTCCCTCGCACACTTGAAAACTCCCCTCATACATAACTCATCATAATCTGATTAGCGAGGTTAGTACCCTTAATAAAATAATTTTTCCTTGCTGGAAATAAGGATATTCTTGAAGGTCTACTGTTTCTCAAGATTGCCAAAAGGTTTTTGCAAAGAAAAAGCAAGCTCAAGGTTTGCAAAACGAAGGAAAGGCAAAACAGAACAGAATCTGTGAAAAACAGACCAGCAGGTAGTAAATAATTTTTTCGGGGCACTTCTGCAACTCAAATCGGAAAACTCAGAACAGACGCCCGAAAGCCAATTGTATAGAGCACGCTGTCGAAAAAATTCAGACCAAAAAGATGATCTGGTGATTTTATACGAATTTTTCTGTCCAAGGATAGAATCTGTTTCCTGGACAGCACGTCACAACTTTTGAACTTTCTTGCAATCAGAGGCTACACTTGGCACAGAGCTGAAAAGTAAAGATACAATGATGATGCTACTATAGTAACAACTTCAAGACACAACAAAAGCAAAATAAAATTTTATTCATTCTGGGCTGCCTCCCAAAAGCGCTTTCTTTTATGCCTTTAAGCTAGGCATAATGCAAAGAGATCAAGTCTTATCAAGAGTAAAATAATAGCTAGCCCGTATAACGGACTCAAAAGGTAACTTAATCTTATTTCTAGGGAAGTGTTCCATCCCTTTCTTGAGAGGAAATTGGAATCTTATATTCCCCTCTTTCATGTCAATGATGGCACCAACGGTGCGAAGAAAAGGACGTCCCAAAATAATTGGACAAGAAGGTTCACATTCAATATCCATAATAGTAAAATCAACGGGAACATAATTGTCATTGACAATGATAAGAACATCGTTGATCCTCCCCAAGGGTTTCTTTATGGAAGAATCAACAAGACGAACACCAAAAGAACAAGAATCAAAAGGTTTCAATTTAAGCATATCATATATTCTTTTGGGCATAACGGAGGTACTAGCTCCAACATCACATAAAGCATAGCAAGAGAAGTTATTCAACTTAATTTTAATCATAGGATCCCAACCATCTTCTAGCTTCCTAGGTATGGAGGCTTCTACCCTAAGTTTCTCCTCCCTAGCTTTGATGAGAGCATTAGTGATATGCTCTGTGAAGGCAAGGTTAAGTGTGTTAGTGCGGGGATCTCTAGACATCTTGTGAAGGAAATCAATAACTTTGGTAAGGGTGCAATTATCAAAATCAAGGTCACTACTATCAAGTAGAGTGGTAGTGGTGTCCTTTAGGCTCACTTGTTTGGTAGTTTCTATGGTCATAGCATCACCATTAATAGGTCCAATGGCACCAGGAGTGCATTGGGTGCTAAGAGTTTGGATATCCTCAACAACTTGGATAGTAGCAACAGTGTGGTGGGTAGGAAGGTTCTTAATTCTATCTTCTTCCTCCTTTTCTCTAGCCCATCTCTCTTTAAGTTTAGCCAACATCCTAATGTTTTCATTAATTTGCACTTGAATAGCATTCATAGGAGTGGCCTTCCTCTCCTCAAGAGGGGAAGTTCTAATTTTAAGCAACTCTACCACAAGGGCTAAATTGTCTACCTTCGAAGAGAGATCATCTAGTTTGGCTAGTTTTTCGTCTACATTCTTATTGAAGGCTTTTTGGGTAGTGATGAAATCTTTAAGCATAATCTCTAGTTGAGAAGTGGAGTTCTTGGTGCTAGGATAAGCATTGTTGTTCCCATAGGAATTAGAGGGGAACAGTCTAGGATTGCTACCAAAATTACTCCTATAAGCATGATTATTAAAATTGTTTTTAGAGATAAAGTTCACATCTACTTGTTCTTGAGCAATCAAAGAATTTAAAGGAGCATCACGAGGATCTATAGAAGATTGCTTGGAAAGTAGAGACATGATCAAGTCAACTTTTTCATTTAGGGAGGAAATCTCCTCGACAGAGTTTACCTTCCTACCTGTTGGAGCGCGTTCGGTGTGCCATTGGGAATAATTGGTCGTCATCTCATCGAGAAGCTTCGTGGCAGCACCAAGTGTAGTTGACATAAAGGTTCCTCCCACGGCCGAATCTAACAAGTTCCGCGAGGTAAAGTTCAAGCCTGCATAAAAAGATTGGATAACCATCCAAGTAGTCAAACCATGAGTAGGGCAGTTCTTGACAAGAGATTTCATGCGTTCCCAAGCTTGGGCAACGTGTTCATTATCCAATTGTTTAAAATTCATTATGTTACTCCTTAGTTGGATAATTTTAGCAGGTGGATAGTACTTTCCAATGAAGGCATCCTTGCACTTGTCCCAAGAATCTATGCTATTTCTAGGCAAAGATTGAAACCAAATTTTAACTCCTCCTCTCAAGGAGAAAGGAAAAAGATTGAGCTTAACAATATTACCATCTATTTCTTGGTACTTTTGCATATCACAGAGTTCAACAAAATTGTTTAAGTGTAAAGCATCATCATCTCCAGCACTGGAGAATTGATCTTTCATAACTAGGTTCAGTAAAGCAGGTTTAATTTCATAAGAAGGTGCTGAAGTGGCAGGTGTAGTGATAGGCGTGCAGATAAAGTCATCGTTGTTATGACTAGTGAAGTCACACAACTTGGTGTTCTCGGTGGAACCCATAGCAGCAAGCAAGCAAGATAACTATTTTTGTGATTTTTGATAAAAGACACTAAAGCAAAAACTGAAAGGTAAACTAACAAGACTAAAAAGCAAAGGTAAAAGATAGCGTGCAACTCCCCTATCTTGAAGAGTGGAGTCCCCGGCAACGGCGCCAGAAAACTTTGCTTGATGGCTTCTCGCCCCTCGTTGGTTACCCCAAGTGGAAGGTTTGAGATGCAGTGTAGCGGTAGTTTTCCCTTGGCAAAGATACCAAGGATCGAATCCCCTGAGACTCCGAGGTTCAACAAGAAGGTGTCAACTTCTAGTGGTGCAACTAGCGATTGACCGGACCTGCACACAAATACAAATAACTTGGATCCCAACGAGTACAGAGAGGTTGTCAATCCCTCCGGCCTTATCGTTTACAAAGGATCAAACGCAAGAGATAATAGTGATAGGTATGACTGCAACTAGTAAGTAAGAACTGAAAGTAAATAACGTATGTGATCAGTGATGGTAATATGGACCGGGGTCCCATGATGTTCACTAGTGATGTCTCTCTCCCAAAAGATGATAAAACAGCTAAGCGAGGTAAACGAATTACAGCTGGGCAATTGACAGGATTACGTGCGCAAACCAATGCTAACTATGCTGCAAGAAAGGTAGAGGCTCAAAAGCATGGGCGGTACGCCAAGGCAAGTAGACCGAAATCCATCTGCATCTACTACTAATCATCCACCTTGAGATATCTATCCAGAACATCTCGCTGGTATTAAGTTGCGAGTCCCACCCATAGTGTAAACTCAAAGCAACAGACAACTGCATTAAAAGAACTTTGCGTAAAGTAAACAATCCTTGCACCCGCAAGTACAAGCACCGTTGTTTTCCCCCTTGTGGCAACAACACATCCCCTAGACTCATGTTTCTGTCACTCAAGCTAGTCATCGAGGGGCATGAAACCACAATCAAGCATAACGTTCCCTCTTGGAGTTACTACCTACTACTTGGCCAAAGCAATAAACAACAACGGAGAACATGCAAGAATTACTCAAGAACATAAATATAAAAGAGGTAAATCAAATATATTACTCACACACAATCTGAACATAATCTCATAATCCATCGGATCCCAGCAAACTCATCATAGCAACAACATAAGGATTACATATGTGCCTCGATCATGTAGGGCAGCTCACGAGGTCTAATCGGTGAAGAACAAAGAGGGGAGGAGAACATCACTTAGCTATTGGTCATGGACCCATGGTCCAAGGGGGACTACTCACAACTCATCCGGGAGGCGTCCATGGTGGTGGAGAGGCTCCCGGTGGTGATCCTCCCCTCCGGCAGGGTGCCGGGAAGAGTTCTCCTGGTGCTCCCGATCTTGGAAGCGCGGCGGCGGCGGAACAGAGATGAGATCGCGAAAAAGGGTTCCGTCCTCGAGGGTTTCGGGACGCGGTGTCAATATATGCCAAAGGGGGCGTCGGAGGAGGCCAGGGGGGCCCAAGCGCCCTGGCGGCGCGGCCAGGAGGGGGGCGCGCCCTCTGACCGCCTGGAGCCCTGGTGGCCCCCCTCCGGCCCTACTTTGGCCGCATGGAAGCTTCCGGAACGCTGATTTTTTATATATTTTTCCCGGAATTTTTCTGGCAGTTTACGTAATGGGAAAACCTGAAATACAAAAACAGCAGAAAACAGAAACTGGCACTGGGGTGCACTGAGTTAATAGGTTAGTCCAAATATGATCAAAAGTGTATGGAAGTGCATAAATAACATAGAAATATCACACAAAAGAGGCATGGAGCAAGCAGAAATTATAGATACGTTTTGGACGTATAAATAGCCCCCGAATGGATTGGGGCTTGAACAAGGGGATTCTGAGGGAAGCTCTGGTCTTGGCCCGACGTCCTTGGGGCATATTGTTTCGGAGCTCGTGACTTGGGCAGGCTCCCTCAGTTGTGTCTTGGTCGCCTCGATCGATTCTGAAGCCATCAATGAATTAGTTGCTTCTCGCGTCGATTGGATGTCTTGCGTCGATTGAGCTTCTTGTGTCGACTGGGTTTTGCGCTAGGCGCCGGGCGCCGTGAGCGCGTGCCGTTTTCGACGGGATCGGTTGCCCTCTGGCCGCCGGATTCGGCGGGGCTTTCAAAATTTGGGGAAGCGCGCGGGATGGGACGTGCCGCATCAATTGGAGGGGTGCGGTTCGAACGCCTCGATTCCAGTGCCTTCTTTTTTGCCACGTATCGCGTCAACGTCTGTTACGGGATCAGATAGGATTGCTCGGGGCCATCGGTCAGCCACTCGACCGAGCCATTATAAAGGCGTGCCGAGTCTGCTGCGGGGGGCACTGTGTGCCTAGTCTTCTCCCGTTCGCCTTGGCTTCTCTGCAGCATTCTTGTTTCTCCGCCGCGCCCCCGCTCCTTCCTGCTTCTCTCCGCAGCGATCGCTGTCTCGCGAGCCATGGGCAAAGACAAGACTGCGGCCATGGAGCGCTCCAAGAAGGCGGCGTCGGGGAAGGGGAGGCGAGCTGGCCGGATCGGTTCGTTGTCGAGGTCCAGACTCCCCGCTGGATGGATCCAGGGGGATTGGATCCGGTCCACCGTCGTAGTGGAGGATCTGGAGGAGCTGGAGGAGGAGGGGCTGATCGCCGGCGGCTCCTGGCGGGCGCCGGGAGGAGAGCTCGAGCCCCGACCGTAGGAGGGCGAGTGTGTACTCCACGCCAACCACGTCGACCGAGGTTTCTCTACGCCCCCGCACCCTTTCTTCCGCGCGTTTCTGATCTTCTTTGGTGCCCAGTTGCATTACTTTACGCCCAACTCCATCGCCTTCCTCTCCGCTTTCGTTTCTATGTGCGAGAACTTCCTCGGTTGCCGACCGCACTGGGGCTTGTTCAAGCACATCTTCACCTGCCGCTCACAGACCATCAAGAGGGTGAACCCGAGTGACGGCAAGACGCGCGTCCTCCAAGCGTGCGGCGGGCTCGGGATTCAGCTTAGTAATAGGAGCGCCTTCCCTCCCATGAACCTTCCAGAGTCGATTCGGGGCTGGCAGTCGACCTGGTTTTATTACAAGGATAGTGCGACTCCGGGCCAGTCGACTGGCCTTCCTCCATTTACTCTAGGTAGAGCCAGCCCACCTCCTTCGATGGTTGTGAGTAAGGCCGAGAGGGCCGAGGTAGACATGTTGATGGAGAGGGTCATCCAGCTAGTCCGCGAGGGGGTCACGGGGATGGACCTGTTCGAGGTGTACCTCACGCGGAGGATCCAGCCGCTTCAAGCCCGGGACAACCCGATGTGGCTATACTCCAGCACTGACGACTCGTCGTGAGTCCACCCGGAGGCGGCCCACCCGGAGTACGTAGTGCAGTGTTTGAAGAGCATCACCGGGAACAAGGACAACCCGAGGGGGTCTGGGAGGATCATCCCATTCGACGCTGACCACCTGCCAGACAAGGTTAGCCTTCTGCTTCCGAGTGACGTATCCGCCGACTGGTTTGTGGTCTTTATTGATGGTTCTGACTAGTATTTGGTCGAACTTCTTTTCTTTGAAAATCTATACAGAGATGTACTCGCTGCCCAACGGGGACTTGGGCCAGGAGGGCGAGGAGGGCACGGGCGATGCCGCCGAATGGAAGTCGGAGGAGGAGACCGAGGAGAGCGAGGATTACAACAGCGGCGAGGAGGTCGAGTCACCTCCCCGTGTCGAGCGCCGATCCAAGGAGAAGAACGACCCAGGGGCCGCACGACCCCAAGTGGGTCCCTCGGGGTCCCGGACGTCCAAACGCACTCGAACGACCACCCCCGAGCCGGCCGAGAAGACGCCCAAGCAGCCCAAGGTCGCCAGCACCAAGCCCCGGAAGGCCCTTCCAAATATTAAGGTGGACGTGCCCATCGCCTCCACGTAAGTGCCACTTGGACTTGTTTCTTTCTGTTTCTTGGAGGTTAACTGCAGTTTCAGTTGACTCATCTCTTGACTGAATCTTCCAGAGCTGCCGCTTCAACGACCTCGATGGACATCGACCGCGGTCGAGACGACGAGGAGATCGCGGATGCCGCGACATCTCGTGCAGGTATGGGCTCTATGAGACTTGTCTTATCCTTCTTCTCTTTCGCGGGTGATGGTCGACTGACTTGGTTCCCTGCTTGATCTGAAGCGCCACGCCTCGTCATAGATCTGTCGGACGACGACGAAGACGAGGAGCAGTTGGGAGGGGACCGCCGGCGCACAAGGTTGAAGGGCCGGAAGGCGCCTTCTGGCTCGGAGGCCCAGCGACAGGTGGATGCGGCCCGAGCCGTGGTCTCTTTCACTGTCCCTGTGTTGACCGTGCACGCTGCCGACCCATCGTCTGCGCCGAACGTCGACCCAGCGCCCGCCCCGGTTGTCGACCCAGCATCAACTCCAGCCGTCGACTCAGCACCGGTTCGTGCCGTCGATCCAGCGCCTGCGCCCGCGGCCAGCTCGACGCCCGCCGCTTCATCTGTCCTCTTCTCTACCTACCGCCTCCCGGAGGACCCTGTGGGGGTGGCTCAAGAAGCCGTTCGCCAGGCGGAGGTGATGATGGGGAGGACGAAGGCGGCGTATGAGGCCAGCATGGCGGCTTACGATGCCAGCTCTACTCTTCGGGCCAACGTCCAGGTACGTTGTCTTTATTGGAGTAGTCTTTGACTTCGAGAGAATCTGCTTGTTTTGTTTCGTGAGGTACCTTTTGTTTCGTCAGGTACCACACCCACTGGGTGTTCTTCTTTCCCTGTCTTCTTTGAGCTCGCGCCGGGCTGTCCTCGGCCGAGTGAAACCTGTGGGGGCACGCTCAGTGCACCCACTGGGTGTAGTCCCCGAGACCGTGGTCGATTGCTGGCGGTCGGCCATGGTCTTACTATAGAACTTCCATGCTCTTGGTTGTTTTTTTTTTGTTCGCGCCGGACTGACCTTGGCCGAGTGAAACCAGTGGGGGCACACTCAGTGCACCCACTGGGTGTAGTCCTCGAGGCTGCGGTTGAGTGTTCTGACTCGACTGTAGTCTTATAATCTTGCTTTGTTGTGTTGATGCAGAAATCTTGCGAGTTCGGGGCCAAGTTTGCAGATCTTGAGCAGAAGCAAATCCAGCTTAATCTTGACTTGCAGTTGGCTCGGGACCATCTGAACAAGACGCAGGATGATGCGGCTGGTAACTTACTCCTGTCTTTTGTCGACTGATTTTTCGCTAGATGTGCCTTGCGTTCCTTCATGTTCATCCATCCAGTGGCGGCTTTGGTAGGTCAACTGAGGGCGGCTTTGGAGCAAAAGGATCTTGACCTGGCGGCGGCGCAGCAGGCGGCTCAGGAGAAGTCAGAACTGGTGGCGAAGAAGCTGGCTTCCGTGGGTGCGCTTGAGGCGGAGATCATCCGACTGAGAGGTTCACTCGACGCGGCCAACCAAGAGGTGACTCAGCTGAAGAAGTCCAAGGCCGTCCTGAACGACAAGTACGAGGTTCTCTGTTGGAAATATGCCCTAGAGGCAATAATAAAAGAGTTATTATTATATTTCCTTGTTCATGATAATCGTTTATTATCCATGCTATAACTGTATTGATTGGAAACTCAAATACATGTGTGGATAAATAGACAAACTTTGTGTCCCTAGTAAGCCTCTTCAGGACTAGCTCGTTGATCAAAGATGACCGTGGTTTCCAGGTCATAGACATGAGTTGTCATTTGATAACGGGATCACATCATTAGGAGAATGATGTGATGGACGAGACCCAAACGTTAAACATAGCTTTTGATCGTATCAGTTATCGCTATAGTTTTCTGCATGTCAAGTATAAGTTCCTATGACCATGAGATCGTGTAACTCACTGACACCGTAAGAGTGCTTTGTGTGTGCCAAACATCGCAACGTAACTGGGTGACTATAAAGGTACTCTACAGGTATCTCCGAAGGTATCTGTTGAGTTGACATGGATCGAGACTGGGATTTGTCACTCCATGTGACGGAGAGGTATCTCCGGGCCCACTCGGTAATACGTCATCTCAATGAGCTCAAAGTGACTAAGTAGTTAGTCACGGGATTATGTGTTACGGAACGAGTAAAGAGACTTGCCGGTAACGAGATTGAACTAGGTATAGAGATACCGACGATCGAATCTCGGGCAAGTAACATACCGACGAGACAAAGGGAACTGTATACGGGATTGCCAGAATCCTTGACATCGTGGTTCATCCGATGAGATCATCGAGGAACGTGTGGGAACCAATATGGGTATCCAGATCCCGCTATTGGTTATTGACCTAGGAGTGTCTCGGTCATGTCTGCATAGTTTCCGAACCCGCAGGGTCTACACACTTAAGGTTCGGTGACGCTAGGGTTGTTAGTGAGAACAATGCATGGTTACCGAAGGTTGTTCGGAGTCCCGGATGAGATCCCGGACGTGACGAGGGTCTCCGGAATGGTCCGGGGACGAAGATTGATATATAGGATGAGAGTGATCGGAGTCCGGAAGTGTTCCGGGGAGTATCGGGGAGTCGTCGGATGACCGAAAGGGGTTTCGGGGGTCCCGGCAAGTGTTGCGGGCCTCATGGGCCACAAGTGGGAGACGCAACAGCCCTCTTAGGGCTGTGCGCCCCCCATAGGGCCCTCTCCACCTGCGCCAAGGGGCTGGGCCCCTCCTAGGGCTGCCGCACCCCCTAGCTTGGGGGGCAAGGCGCCTGGGGGGGGGGGAACCCTAACCCTGGCCGCAGCCCTGGCCGCCGCCCCCCCATCTCCACTTGGCCGCCGCCCCTAGGGGTAAACCCTAGGGCGCCCCCTCCCCTCTACTCCCCCTATATAAAGAGAGGCAGAGGGAGGGCAGCCACACACGTTCGTGCCTCGGCGCTGCCCTCCCTCCACCGTAGAGATCTTCATCCTTCCCGCAGTGCTTGGCGAAGCCCTGCTGGAATCCTCCACCACCATCTCCACCACGCTGTCGTGCTGCCGGTGTCTCCATCAACCTCTCCTTCCCCCTTGCTGGATCAAGAAGGAGGAGACGTCCCCGAGCTGTACGTGTGAAGAACGCGGAGGCACCGTTGCTTCGGTGCTAGGATCTTCGGCGATCTGAATCGCGGCGAGTACGACTCCATCAACCGCGTTCTTGAACGCTTCCGCTTAGCGATCTACAAGGGTATGTGGATCCAACTCTCCCCTCGTAGATGCATCTCCTAGATTGATCTTGGTGAGCGTAGGAAAATTTTTTGTTTCCCATGCAACGTTTGCCAACAGTGGCATCATGAGCTAGGATCTTGCATAGATGCTTTCACGAGTAGAACACAAAAGGGTTTGTGGACGTTGATGTTTAGATTGCTTCCCTCCTTAGTCTTTCTTGATTCAGCGGTATTATGGGATGAAGCGGGCCGGACCAACTTTACATGTCCACGTACATGAGACCGGTTCCATCGACAGACATGTGACTTTTGTTGCATAAGATGGCTGGCGGGTGTCTGTCTCTCCTATCTTAGTTGAATCGGAATAGAAAAAGGCGGTCCTTGTAGAAGGTTAAATAGCAACTTAAATATCACCGTTGTGGCTTTGCGTAGGTAAGAAGCGTTCTTGCTAGATACCCATAGCAGCCACGTAAAACATGCAACAACAAATTAGAGGACGTCTAACTTGTTTTTGCAGGGTATGTATGTGATATGATATGGCCAATGACATGATGAGATATATTTGATGTATGAGATGATCATGTTGTAATAGTTAATATCGACTTGCATGTCAATGTATACGGCAACCGGCAGGAGCCATAGGGTTGTCTTTAATTTTTTGTGTGACCTGCGTGTCAATCATTAAGCGCTTTGTAATGCTTTACTTTATCGCTAAACGGTAGCAATAGTAGTAAGAGCATGGTGGGCGCGCGACAACCCCGATGGCGACACGATGATGGAGATCATGATGATGGGGATCATGGTGTGGCGCCGGTGACGATGGAGATCATGCCGGTGCTTTGGTGATGGAGATCAAAAGCACGAGTTGATGGCCATATCATGTCACATATGATTTGCATGTGATGTTAATCCCTTTATGCATCTTATTTTGCTTAGGACGACGGTAGCATTATAAGATGATCCCTCACTAAAATTTCAAGATAAAATTGTGTTCCCCCCGAGTGTGCGCCGTTGCGAAGGTTCGTCGTTTCGAAGCACCACGTGATGATCGGGTGTGATAGACTCTACGTTCGCATACAACGGGTGCAAGCCAGTTTTGCACATGCAGAACACTCGGGTTAGACTTGACGAGCCTAGCATGTACAGACATGGCCTCGGAACACGGAAGACCGAAAGGTCGAGCATGAGTCATATAGTAGATATGATCAACATGTAGATGTTCACCATTGACACCACCTCATCTCACGTGATGATCGGACTTGGGTTGGTGGATCTGGATCATGTCACGCTCGAATGACCAGAGGGATGTCAATTTGAGTGGGATTTATAAGTAATTTGATTAGTTAAAAACTCACTTATCATGAACAATAGTCTAAAATGTCTTTGCAAATCTTTTGTTGTAGATGGCTCGCGCAGTAGCTCCCCTGAATTTTAATGCGTTCCTAGAGAAAGCTAAACTGAAAGATGACGGGAGCAACTTTGTGGACTGGCTCCGCAATCTGAGGATCATCCTCACAGCTGCCCAAAAGGTTTATGTCCTAAGTGCACCGCTAGGTGAACCCCCCGCTCCGGCCTCTGTGGACGTTATGAACGCCTGGCAGACGCGTTCGGATGACTACTCAGTAGTGCAGTGTGCCATGTTGTATAGCTTGGAAGGAGGACTTCAAAGGCGTTTTGAACGTCATGGAGCATATGAGATGTTCTAGGAGTTGAAGTTCATCTTTGAAAAGAATGCTAAGATCGAGAGGTATGAGACCACCGATAAATTCTTTGCTTGCAAGATGGAGGAGAATTCGTCTGTCAGTGAACACTTGCTGAAGATGTCTGGGTACTATACCCGCATAGCTGATCTGGGACTTGTGTTCCCGGAGGAGGTTATCATTGACAGAATTCTCCAGTCACTCCCACCTAGCTACAAGAGCTTCGTGCAGCAGTATAACATGCAAGGGATGAACAAGTCCATCGCCGAGCTGTTTTCAATGCTGAAAGTCGCTGAGGCAGACATCCAGAAGGAGTATCAAGTGTTGATGGTCAATAAAACTACCAGTTTCAAGAAAAATGGCAAGGGCAAGAAGGGTAACTCTAAGAAGGGTGGCAAGGCAGTTGCTCATCGAGTGAAGAAACCCAAGGCTGGGCCCAAGCCAGAGACTGAGTGTTTCTATTGCAAGGGGAACGGCCACTGGAAGCGAAACTGCCCCAAGTATCTGGCAGACAAGAAGGGGGCCAACAACAACAAGCAAGGTATATGTGATATACATGTTATTGATGTGTACCTTACCAACTCTCGTTGTAGTGCCTGGGTATTTGATACCGGTTCGGTTGCTCACATTTGCAACTCTAAACAGGAACTACGGAATAAACGGAGGCTGGCGAAGGACGAAGTGACGATGCGCGTGGGGAATGGTTCCAAGATTGATGTGATCGCCGTCGGCACGCTCGCTCTTCGATTACCATCGGGATTAGTTATGAACCTGAATAATTGTTATTTAGTGCCTGCGTTGAGCATGAACATTATATCTGGATCTTGTTTATTGCGAGATGGTTACTCATTTAAATCAGAGAATAAAGGTTGTTCTATTTATATGGGTAATATCTTTTATGGCCATGCACCCGAAGTAGGGGGTTTATTCTTATTGAATCTCGATAGTGATGATACACATGTTCATAACATTGATGCCAAAAGATGTAGAGTTGATAACAATAATACCACTTTCTTGTGGCACTGCCGTCTGGGTCATATCGGCGTGAAACGCATGAGGAAGCTCCATGCTGATGGACTTTTGGAGTCTCTTGATTTTGAATCACTTGACACATGCGAGCCGTGCCTCATGGGCAAGATGACAAGGACCCCGTTTTCAGGGACAATGGAACGGGCAAGTGACTTATTGGAAATCATACATACTGATGTGTGTGGTCCGATGAGTGTCACGGCGCGCGGTGGATATCGTTATTTTCTCACCTTCACTGACGACTTAAGTAGATATGGGTATATTTACTTGATGAAGCATAAGTCTGAAACTTTTGAAAAGTTCAAGCAATTTCAGAGTGAAGTTGAGAATCATCGTAACAAGAAGATCAAGTTCCTACGATCTGATCGAGGGGGAGAATATCTGAGTTATGAGTTTGGCAATCACTTAAGAAAATGTGGAATTGTTTAACAGTTGACGCCACCTGGAACACCACAGCGTAATGGTGTGTCCGAACGTCGTAATCGAACCCTATTAGATATGGTGCGTTCTATGATGTCTCTTGCCGATTTGCCACTATCGTTCTGGGGATATGCGTTAGAGACAGCTGCATTCACTTTAAATAGGGCTCCATCTAAGTCCGTTGAGACAACACCGTATGAACTATGGTTTGGTAAGAAACCTAAGTTGTCTTTTCTCAAAGTTTGGGGTTGCGATGCTTATGTCAAAAGGCTTCAGCCAGAAAAGCTCGAACCCAAAGCGGACAAATGTGTCTTCATAGGATACCCAAAAGAAACGGTTGGGTACACCTTCTATCTCAGATCCGAGGGCAAAGTGTTTGTCGCTAAGAACGGGTCCTTTCTCGAGAAAGAGTTTCTCTCGAAAGAATTGAGTGGGAGGAAGGTAGAACTTGATGAGGTTATTGAACCTCTGCTTCAACCAGAGAGTAGCGCGGCACAGAAATATGTTTTTGTGGAGCATGCAGAGGTTGAAGAGGAAGCCAATGATGATGATCAAGAAGCTTCTGATCAAGTTACTACCGAACCTCGTAGGTCGACAAGGGTACGCACTGCACCTGAATGGTATGGTAATCCTGTCTTGGAGGTCATGTTGTTGGACAACAGTGAACCTACGAGCTATGGAGAAGCGATGGTGGGCCCGGATTCCGACAAATGGTTAGAGGCCATGAAATCCGAGATGGGATCCATGTATGAAAACAAAGTATGGACTTTGGAAGTATTACCTGAAGGGCGGAAGGCCATTCAGAATAAATGGATTTTTAAGAGGAAGACGGACGCTGACGGTAATGTCACCGTGTATAAAGCTCGACTTGTGGCAAAGGGTTTTTCACAAGTTCAAGGAATTGACTACGATGAGACTTTCTCACCCGTAGCGATGCTTAAATCCGTCTGAATCATGTTAGCAATAGCTGCGTATTTCGATTATGAAATTTGGCAGATGGATGTCAAAACGGCATTCCTTAACGGTTTTCTTAAGGAAGAGTTGTATATGATACAACCGGAAGGTTTTGTCGATCCAGAGAATGCTGACAAAGTTTGCAAACTCCAGCGTTCCATTTATGGGCTGGTGCAAGCGTCTCGGAGTTGGAATCTTCGCTTTGATGAGGTGATGAAAGTGTTTGGGTTTGTACAAGTTTACGGAGAAGCTTGTATTTACAAGAAAGTGAGTGGGAGCTCTATAGCGTTTCTAATATTATATGTGGATGACATATTGTTAATTGGAAACAATATAGAATTTTTGGATAGCGTAAAGGGGTATTTGAACAAGAGTTTTTCGATGAAGGACCTCGGTGAAGCTGCTTTCATATTGGGCATCAAGATCTATAGAGATAGATCGAGACGCTTGATAGGACTTTCACAAAGTACATACCTTGATAAAGTTTTGAAGAAGTTCAAAATGGATCAATCCAAGAAGGGGTTCTTGCCGGTATTGCAAGGTACAAAGTTGAGTAAGACTCAATGCCCAGTGACTGCGGAAGATAGAGAAAAGATGAGTGTCGTCCCCTATGCTTCAGCCATAGGCTCTATCATGTATGCAATGCTGTGCACAAGACCAGATGTCAGCCTTGCCATAAGTATGGCCGGAAGGTTTCAAAGTAATCCTGGTATGGATCACTGGACTGCGGTCAAGAATATCCTAAAGTACCTGAAAAGGACTAAGGAGATGTTTCTCGTTTATGGAGGTGATCAAGAGCTCGTCGTAAAGGGTTACGTCGATGCAAGCTTTGACACTGATCCGGATGACTCTAAGTCTCAAACCGGATACGTATATATTCTCAACGGGGGGGCGGTAAGCTGGTGCAGTTCCAAGCAAAGCGTGGTAGCCGATTCTACATGCGAAGCAGAGTACATAGCTGCCTCAGAGGCGGCAAAGGAAGGTGTCTGGATGAAGGAGTTCATGACAGATCTTGGAGTTGTGCCTAGTGCATTGAACCCAATGACTCTGTTTTGTGACAACACTGGTGCCATTGCTCTAGCCAAGGAACCAAGGTTTCACAAGAGGACCAGACACATAAAGCGACGCTTCAATTCCATCCGCGATTCAGTCAAGGAGGAGGACATAAGCATTTGCAAAGTACACACGGATTTGAATGTTGCAGATCCGTTGACTAAGCCTCTTCCACGGGCTAAGCATGATCAACACCAAGACTCTATGGGTGTTAGATTCATTACCTTGTAATGCTAGATTATTGACTCTAGTGCAAGTGGGAGACTGTTGGAAATATGCCCTAGAGGCAATAATAAAAGAGTTATTATTATATTTCCTTGTTCATGATAATCGTTTATTATCCATGCTATAACTGTATTGATTGGATACTCAAATACATGTGTGGATAAATAGACAAACATTGTGTCCCTAGTAAGCCTCTTCAGGACTAGCTCGTTGATCAAAGATGACCGTGGTTTCCAGGTCATAGACATGAGTTGTCATTTGATAACGGGATCACATCATTAGGAGAATGATGTGATGGACGAGACCCAAACGTTAAACATAGCTTTTGATCGTATCAGTTATCGCTATAGTTTTCTGCATGTCAAGTATAAGTTCCTATGACCATGAGATCATGTAACTCACTGACACCGTAAGAGTGCTTTGTGTGTGCCAAACGTCGCAACGTAACTGGGTGACTATAAAGGTACTCTACAGGTATCTCCGAAGGTATCTGTTGAGTTGACATGGATCGAGACTGGGATTTGTCACTCCGTGTGACGGAGAGGTATCTCCGGGCCCACTCGGTAATACGTCATCTCAATGAGCTCAAAGTGACTAAGTAGTTAGTCACGGGATTATGTGTTACGGAACGAGTAAAGAGACTTGCCGGTAACGAGATTGAACTAGGTATAGAGATACCGACGATCGAATCTCGGGCAAGTAACATACCAACGAGACAAAGGGAACTGTATACGGGATTGCCAGAATCCTTGACATCGTGGTTCATCCGATGAGATCATCGAGGAACGTGTGGGAACCAATATGGGTATCCAGATCCCGCTATTGGTTATTGACCTAGGAGTGTCTCGGTCATGTCTGCATAGTTTCCGAACCCGCAGGGTCTACACACTTAAGGTTCGGTGACGTTAGGGTTGTTAGTGAGAACAGTGCATGGTTACCGAAGGTTGTTCGGAGTCCCGGATGAGATCCCGGACGTGACGAGGGTCTCCGGAATGGTCCGGGGACGAAGATTGATATATAGGATGAGAGTGATCGGAGTCCGGAAGTGTTCCGGGGAGTATCGGGGAGTCGTCGGATGACCGAAAGGGGTTTCGGGGGTCCCGGCAAGTGTTGCGGGCCTCATGGGCCACAAGTGGGAGACGCAACAGCCCTCTTAGGGCTGTGCGCCCCCCCTAGGGCCCTCTCCACCTGCGCCAAGGGGCTGGGCCCCTCCTAGGGCTGCCGCACCCCCTAGCTTGGGGGGCAAGGCGCCTGGGGGGGGGGGGAACCCTAACCCTGGCCGCAGCCCTGGCCGCCGCCCCCCCATCTCCACTTGGCCGCCGCCCCTAGGGGTAAACCCTAGGGCGCCCCCTCCCCTCTACTCCCCCTATATAAAGAGAGGCAGAGGGAGGGCAGCCACACATGTTCGTGTCTCGGCGCTGCCCTCCCTCCACCGTAGAGATCTTCATCCTTCCCGCAGTGCTTGGCGAAGCCCTGCTGGAATCCTCCACCACCATCTCCACCACGCCGTCGTGCTGCCGGTGTCTCCATCAACCTCTCCTTCCCCCTTGCTGGATCAAGAAGGAGGAGACGTGCCCGAGCTGTACGTGTGAAGAACGCGGAGGCACCGTTGCTTCGGTGCTAGGATCTTCGGCGATCTGAATCGCGGCGAGTACGACTCCATCAACCGCGTTCTTGAACGCTTCCGCTTAGCGATCTACAAGGGTATGTGGATCCAACTCTCCCCTCGTAGATGCATCTCCTAGATTGATCTTGGTGAGCGTAGGAAAATTTTTTGTTTCCCATGCAACGTTTGCCAACATTCTCTTCCGGAAGAGGCTGGATCTCGAGACGTATCTGGGCGACATCACCAAAAAATGGTACCTCGTGCTCGAAGGTATGCCTCCTTTGGCTTGGTTAAAATTGGATCGGTCGACCCGTGTCTTATCCGTTGACTCGACTCGCTGTTCTTGGTGCAGAGTTCTGTCGCAACTTCACAGAGGAGACTGGACGGGTCGAGCCTGGCTTGGACCCAACCAACTCCATTGTGAAGGACGAGGTGTCCATGAATATACTGAGGCTGGAGTCATGCCTCACTGCGGCTACAGATTACCTAGGACGACTGAAGGCAGTGATGGCTCGAATCGACGCTGCGCTCTGGAGGGGGATCATGCGGGAGAACGACCTCGAGTCCTTGATGACTCGACTCAATGAGATCCCCGACCGAGTGCAGGAATGGAAGAAGTCGGCGGCCCAGGGAGGAGCTGACGTGGCGCTGTCTCCGTGTGCACTGCAGGGAGGTGAAGGAGAGGAAGCTTGCTGCGCTGAAGGTCGCAAACACGAAGGAGCTCCAATTCCAGTCGTTTATGGAGACTTTCTTGGAAGCCGCCACTCGCATCGCCAATGGGATTGATCTGGACGAATTCGTTGCGCCTGCAAGCCCGCCTCCTCTCGAGCCATGACTTTGATACATTAATCTTATTTGCCGCGGAATGCCGCGTGGATTTGTACTCGTTAAACTCTGGTGGGTCTGTGGCCCAAGTACTCTTGCCCGATCTTTGCGGGACTTTTATTTGATTTTTATCCTTTGGTTCGTCGCTCTTCTTTTGATCATCTGAATCTTTGAGTCGACGTCTTCAGCTAAGTTCCCGAGTGAGTGGGTTGCTCTTCACTCGGAGTAACTGGTTGTTACCTTAGGCGATTCCAGCCCATGCTGTACTTGTGGCGGAGTTCGTAGGTGTAGCGACCAGACCTCAAACAGTCTGATCTCCATGCATCAGTGTCATCCCTGGATCAGTAATGCTGACACGCATGGTACTCGAAGGATTTATAACAGAGTAGCAATCACACACTTATTACATCGATAGTCCAAAGATGAATTTATTACACAAATCATGGCTGAAGGCCATCTAACACGATAACAGCGGAAGGCTTGGAAGATAAGTGAGTCCATCAACTCCAGCGGCATAACTGAGTATAGAACCACGACCTAAAAAGGGCATCTTACTCGTCGTCTGAAAAGTCTGCAACATGAAACGTTGCAGCCCGAAAACGGGTCGGCACATGGAATATGCTGGCAAGGTAACACAAGAGATGCAATGAAAGTAAAGCTACACTATATGCAATATGGCTGGTGGAAAGCTCTATGTTAAGTTTTTGCGTAAAGCCAATTTTTTCCTACTTCAAAGGAATGTATTTTAATTAACTATCATGGTAGTTGAAACATCGTTGAGAAGATAGACATCCTCTCAACCCCAATTAAAAGTAATCATTAAACCCAACAAAATTAAATTAGAGGAACATGTTGAGATGCACATGATAATCCAAATACCAGATACTCAAGATGTCCATAATCGGGGACACGGCTAATCATGATCAGTTTGTACACTCTGCAGAGGTTTGTGCACTTTCCCCACAAGACTCGATCGCCTCCGTTTGGTTTCTCGCACTGCACGGTGTTTGAGAAACGGATGACCGAGACACAGTCTTTCCGAAGAGGTCACCTTAACCAGATAGATAGGCCGGTACACCTGCAAAACCCAACTACATCTGCTAGCCCATCATGGAAAGGTTTCCCACAACTTACTCAACTATGCCAGAGCCCATAATGGCATGTGGCTGCACACGGAAGTTTCTAGCATGAATAATCTCATGATCCCTTTGAGCCTGGGTGGCAGTCCAAAAGAAAAACAAGCAATCCTGGAATACCCAAGTGCCTCAATCCACCCAGATGTGTATTAAAGTTGCCACCTTAAGTTGAACCATTACTTAACAACTCACATCTGTCATGGATTTCACTCAAACCCAAACCACGTCTACGAGCATAGCATGTCCTAACAGCAAACGTAGAAGTAACTCCCAGGGTTTGAATGTAATGCAGGTAATAGGTACTACCTCAAACTACTTCCCAATCCCACAAGTTAATTGATCCTACTCATGCAATGTGTGAGGGGTTTTGACTAATGCAATGAAAACTGGATAATTGGAAAGCATGATCAAAGTGTTACTTGCCTTGCTGATGATCCGCAAAACCTAGAGACTCAAAGTAGCAAGCGGCGCACTCCGGGTACTCTATCGCAATCAAACAACAAGCATACAATAAGTACTTAACTAATGCAGGGGTAAAACTCAAATAAGAGATCTAACCAGAAAGTTCAACTTAAGAACTCCGGTTTGCAAAAAGAATCAACTCGAAAGAAGCAACGAAACTCAAACTGCAAAAGAAACGAGCTCCGAATTACTAGTTGGCCTAAAGTCAAATTTTATAGTAGCCAAAACTTTGTTCAAGTTGGTTTAACGTAAAGAGGGCTTCGAGACGAAGATCTGGGATTTTGAATCACCTGATTCCGACTCTCGAGCGAAAAGAAAAACGAAAAACAAGATCAGGGCAGAAATCGCGATCGGAAAAATCGCGGATAAAATACCCCGAAAAAGAAAAACGACGAACAGGCTAACGAACGAACGTTCGTTGTCTGCGATTAACTAACGAAAACCGTTCGTTAAAACGAACGTACGGGCGAACGTCCTCTATTTAACTAAACCGGCGAAAAACCGATCTAAACCAAAAAAAAAAAACAAATCTAGGTTTTTTTTATAAAACCGATCTGATCTTTTCAAAGAAAGAAGAAAAGGAAAAAAAATCTACCGCGGCGTCTACTTCAACTCCGGCGAGGGCGGCGGCTCCAGCGAGGTGAGCGGCGGGGCGGCGGCGTCCGGCGGCGGGGCGCGGCGGCGGCGGCGAGGCGGCGGCGTCCGGCGGCGGGGGGGCGGCGGCGACGACGGGGCGCGGCAGCGGCGGCGGCGGTGGCGGCGGCTTAGGGTTAGGGTTAGGCGCGGGTGGGCTGGCTGGCGAAATCGGGCCGGCCTGGCGCTATATAAAGCCCGGAGTCCCGGGCTAAAACGATTCCTAGTCGGTTCCTTTTTTTTAAATAGATTCCCGGCGCAATAAAACTAACGAAATAAATATCAAACAGACTCCAAAATTCCCGAAATAAATTTTCACCGTCCTCTAATAATATTTAGGACAAGGTGAACATTTTTCCCGGACCTAAGTGCAATTTTGAAAAACGCGTATTTTTCCTATGCAAATAAATCCGAAAATAAATCCAGAAAAATACCAAAAGTGATTTTAATATTTTTCCTCCAATATTTCTATTATTTTGGAGAAGTCATATTATCTCCGCTCATTTATTTTATTTAGAAATATTTTTAGGAGAGAAAATAATTAGAATCACACTGTCCTCGTACCGGTATTTGAGCGAACTCAAATACGAAAACGGTAAAATCCCCAACTCTCTCCGTAGGTCCTTGAGTTGCTTAGAATTTTCGAGGAATGTCACGAACAAAATGCAAAAATATGCAAATGCAATTATGATCTATGTATAATATTCCAAATTGAAAATTTGGGATGTTACAAACCTACCCCCTTAGAATGAATCTCGCCCTCGAGATTCGGCTTGGCTAGAGAACAGGTGTGGGTGGTCCTTGCGTAGATCATCTTCTCGCTCCCAGGTGGCTTCTTCCTCGGTGTGGTGACTCCAGTGAACTTTGCAAAACTTGATAACCTTTCTAGGGGTAACTCTACTCGAAAATTCGAGAATCTTAACGGGCTTCTCTTCATAAGTCAGGTCACTGTCCAACTGAATTGCTTCCAGGGGTACTGTGTCTCTAAGTGGTATATCGGCCATCTCCGCGTGGCACTTCTTCAGTTGCGAAACGTGAAACACGTCGTGCACTCCTGACAATTCTTCGGGCAACTCCAACTTATAGGCAACCTCTCCCATGCGTTCCAAAACACGGTACGGTCCAACAAATCTCGGGGCTAACTTCCCTTTAACTCCGAAACGTTTAACTCCTCGCAGAGGCGATACCCTCAAGTACGCTCTGTCTCCGATCTCATAGTCTATCTCCTTGCGCTTCGAGTCGGCGTAACTCTTCTGCCTGGACTGAGCTACCTTCTGTCTATCTCGGATCAACTTCACCTTCTCCTCAGACTCTTTGATTAAGTCTGGTCCAAACAACTGTCGGTCTCCAACTTCGTCCCACGACAATGGTGTTCGGCATCTCCTTCCATACAATGCCTCGAACGGTGCCATCTTCAAACTGGCCTGGTAACTGTTGTTGTATGAGAACTCTGCGTAAGGCAAGTTGTCATTCCAACTAGATCCATAATCTAATGCACAGGCTCTAAGCATATCTTCCAATATCTGATTGACTCTCTCCGTCTGTCCATCAGTCTGGGGGTGAAATGCTGTGCTAAACTCTAGCCTGGTTCCCAAAGTTTCATGTAACTGATTCCAGAACTTCGAGGTAAACTGAGTTCCTCTATCAGATACAATACTCCTCGGTACTCCATGCAGACATACAATTCTAGTCATGTATATCTTAGCCAACTTTGCACTGGTATAGGTGGTTTTCACCGGGATAAAGTGGGCTACCTTCGTCAATCGGTCTACTACTACCCAGATTGAATCATACCCTGCTTTGGTCCTGGGCAATCCGGTGATAAAATCCATACCAAGCTTTTCCCACTTCCATTCGGGTATTGGCATTGGTTGTAACAATCCTGCTGGCTTCTGATGTTCTGCCTTTACTTTCTGACACACATCACAAACTGCTACATACTCCGCAATATCCTTCTTCATACCGGTCCACCAAAAAGTATCCTTCAAATCCAAATACATCTTAGTATTTCCTGGGTGAATCGAGTATGGTGAATCATGGGCCTCTTGTAAAATCAACTTCCTAGTCTCCGGGTCATTGGGCACATAGATTCGATCCTCAAACAATAAGGTGTCGTGCTCATCCTCACGAAAACCTTTAGCTTTTCCTTCGCTCATCTTCTCCTTTATAGCGACAATCTCCTTGTCAGCTTTCTGAGCTTTTCTGATTTTATCCATCAGTGTAGACTGGATTTCTAGTGTTGCTACATAACCTCTCGGAACTATCTCCAAACGTAGTTCTCGTAGGTCCTCGGCTAGCTCCTTTGGAAACTCTTCCATCATTAGGGTATTGACATGGCTCTTACGGCTTAGCGCATCCGCTACTACGTTAGCCTTTCCGGGATGGTAATGCAATCTCATGTCATAGTCCTTAATGAGTTCCGGCCATCTCCTTTGCCTAAGGTTCAACTCCTTCTGAGTGAATATATACTTCAGACTCTTATGATCCGTATATACTTCACAGTGGTTTCCTATGAGAAAATGTCTCCACGTCTTCAGTGCATGCACTACGACTGCTAATTCCAAATCGTGGGTGGCATAGTTCATCTCATGAGGTTTTAGTTGTCGTGAAGCATACGAAACAACTCTTCCTTCCTGCATAAGAACTGCTCCAAGTCCTCGACGTGAAGCGTCGCAGTACACCTCATAATCCTTATGTTGATATGGCAGGATCAACACAGGGGATGATACCAACCTTTTCTTCAACTCCTGGAAACTAGTCTCACATTCTTCGGTCCGACTGAACTTGGTTTCCTTCTTCAACAACTCCGTCATTGGCTTTGCAATCTTCGAGAAATTCTCGATAAATCTCTGGTAGTATCCTGCGAGTCCAAGAAAACTCCGGATCTCTCCAACGGTCGTCGGTGCTTCCCAATTGGTCATAGTCTCCACCTTGGCGGGATCTACTGCTATTCCTTCTCCGGATATAACATGTCCGAGGAATCCGACTTCCTTCAACCAAAACTCACATTTGCTAAACTTGGCATACAACTGGTGCTCTCTGAGCTTCTCCAATGCCAAACGCAAATGCTCTTCATGCTCCTCTTCATCCTTCGAGAAGATCAAAATATCATCTATGAACACTACGACGAACTTATCCAAATACTCCATAAACACTTTGTTCATCAGGTTCATAAAGTAAGCCGGTGCGTTTGTCAGACCAAACGACATAACGGTATACTCATACAACCCATACCTAGTGGTAAAGGCCGTCTTAGGGATATCTTGCTCTCGAATCTTCAATTGATGGTACCCTGATCGCAGATCAATCTTAGAAAAGACCTTAGCTCCTTGCAATCTATCGAACAGATCATTGATCATTGGCAACGGGTACTTATTCTTGATCGTTACTTCATTCAATCCTCGGTAATCAACAACCATTCTTAACGATCCATCCTTCTTCTCCACTAGAAGTACTGGCGAACCCCAAGGCGAAGAACTTGGGCGTATAAATACTTTATCCAGTAACTCCTTAATCTGCTTCTTAATCTCCTCCAAATCCTTTGCGGGCATCCTATATGGTCTCTTAGAAATTGGCCCGGTGCCTGGCAAAAGTTCAATCAAAAACTCTATGTCTCTATCTGGTGGCATGCCAGGTAACTCTTCTGGAAACACATCTGGAAAATCCTTCACTACTGGCACTTCCTCCTAAACAACTCCCGTGAGAGAATGTACTTGAGTCCTTGTAGGCGAATGCCTAGATACATACTTAATCCTTTTTCCCTCGGGGGTGGTTAGCAAAATAGACTTACTGGCACAATCAATGTTACCTCCATACTGTGATAACCAATCCATACCTAATATCACATCCAATCCTTGTGATTCCAGAACTATTAGGTCAGAGGGGAAAGTGTAGCGTCCTATGGTCAATGGCGTCTGAAAACATCCTTGGTGTGCCATATAATCTGCTCCAGGTGAACTTACTAACATGGGGGTCTTAAGAACTCGGGTGGACATCCTATGTTTATTTACGAATCCCCTTGAAATGTATGAATGCGATGCACCAGTATCGAAAAGAACTATTGCGGTAAATGTCTTAACCAAAAACTTACCGACAACAACATCTGGTTGCTCTTCTTCCTCCTCCACGGTCACGTGGTTCACTTGTCCTTTGTTGAACGGGTTGGGCTTCTTCACGGCGCTTCCATTGTCGTTCCCATTCTTAACTTCAGGGCATTCATTGGCATAATGTCCAGTCTTCCCGCAGTTGTAACAAGTGACATGGCTAAAATCCCTCTTGGTGGGTGTGGATGGTGTAGGGCGGTTCTGGTTTCCATTGGCTCCATTCCCATTCCCATTACCATTGCCATTCTTGGTGCCATTGTGGTTGTGTGAGCTACTTCCTCCATGGGTATGCTGAAACTGTCCTACTGCTTTAGGGGTAAAGCGAGGCTTCTGCTGAGCTCCAGAATTATACTTCCCTTGCCCATACTTCCTCTTGCGACTCTCAATCTGTTGATGCTTCCTTTCAATCATCAGGGCTCGGTCAACCAACTCCTGATAGTTATTGAAAGTTGCCACCATCAACTGTACACTCATCTCATCATTCAGCCCTTCCATAAATCTCTCCTGCTTCTTGGCATCTATAGCCACATCATCTGGGGCATAACGAGATAGGGTACTAAACTCATCCACGTACTGGGCTACTGTACGATTTCCTTGGCGCAAGTTGCGAAATTCTTGCTTCTTCATACTCATGGCTCCAGTCGAGACATGGGCAGTACGAAAAGCTTGCTGAAACTGATCACAAGTGACATTGGCTACGGGGTAAGTGGCTGTGTAATTCTCCCACCATGCCGCGGCTGGTCCAGACAACTGGTGTGCGGCAAATCGCACCTTCTCAGCATCCGAGCAATTGGCGGTGGTCAAATCCCTTCCAATCTTGCGTAGCCAGTCATCGGCCACAATTGGTTCGATGCTGCTAGCAAACACAGGTGGTTGCAACCTTAAGAAACGTGTCAGGTTGTCCACAGGTGGTGGTGGTGGAGGGTTGTTGTTGTTGTTCTGGTTGTTCTGGGTGTTCTGGACAAGAAGTTGCATCAGGGTGTTCTGCTGCTGGATCAACTGAGTGAGCTCAGGGGGAAACTCGAATTCAAGTCTTGGAGGCATCTGATGGGTGTAGAGGGAAGAGATTAGAATAGAATAGAGGTCTAAGGGAAAATCACTACCCATATGCACATGAGTCAAACACACAATCATATCACACCAATCAATTTCAAACAAGGTCTTACAAATCTAACGATCATTTACAAAAGTGATCTAAATCTATTACTTGGTGGTAAACTACTAGTCATAGGGTGGTCATCTAAAAATATTGGTCGGCAAAGGATTCCATAATATCTGCCCCTGCTTCATCTTCATAGTCTTCATCTTTGCTATCCTCAGCTTCTGAATCCGTATCATCTATGATGATATAGTCTTCTGGTGGAATCTCCTTGGGTTCTTCTTCCTCGTCTTCTTCTCCCATGAGTATCCCTAACTTCCAGGTCAAATCATCATTCTTCTCCACAAGTATCTTCATCTCCTCCTCATATCCGTCACGTGTAGACTTGAGTTCTTCCTCTAGCTCCAAATTACTATTTAGGGCCTTCTTCAAATCTATCATCCAAGCACACATCTGGTGCTCCTGGCGACGAATGTGGTGGTTCAACTCCTGGATGAATGCTGCTATGGATATACCCTTCCTAGTGCTGATCATATCCCAGTTCTCATCTCGGCGTCCACAAATCTGGTAGATGGTGTCCTTTAACTCTTGTTTGTAGACTTCTCCAATCCTTCCCATAGTAATGTGGGCTGCCATACTTCTTCCTAGGCTCCATGTAGGTGCATTAAAGGAAAATGCTATGAGTGGGGTGACGGGTGCATACGTCCTTCCTGGAACTTGAGCTTGAATCAACCAACGCTCCTCCTCAGGTAGAGTGGCATTGTAGGTTCCAGTGAAACTTGGTAATCCAATGTGTAGATATCTGGTGACCTCCTTCAGGTGTCGTCCAAAAGGTGTATCATCATCCGGTTGCATGAACTTGTGCTTTGCTTCCACCATCCTAAAGAATAGAAAAGATGAGGAGTCAGAAGAGAGAAGAGTGGAATGTGTTCTAGGTTTGTCTTAGTGGTCGTGTCCTACAGTCAGCATGTGCTCTGATACCATCTTTGTAGCGACCAGACCTCAAACAGTCTGATCTCCATGCATCAGTGTCATCCCTGGATCAGTAATGCTGACACACATGGTACTCGAAGGATTTATAACAGAGTAGCAATCACACACTTATTACATTGATAGTCCAACGATGAATTTATTACACAAATCATGGCTGAAGGCCATCTAACACGATAACAGCGGAAGGCTTGGAAGATAAGTGAGTCCATCAACTCCAGCGGCATCACTGAGTATAGAACCACGACCAAAAAAGGGCATCTTACTCGTCGCCTGAAAAGTCTGCAACATGAAACGTTGCAGCCCGAAAACAGGTCAGCACATGGAATATGCTGGCAAGGTAACACAAGAGATGCAATGAAAGTAAAGCTGCACTATATGCAATATGGCTGGTGGAAGGCTCTATGGTTAAGTTTTTGCGTAAAGCCAATTTTTTCCTACTTCAAAGGAATGTATTTTAATTAACTATCATGGTAGTTGAAACATCGTTGAGAAGATAGACATCCTCTCAACCCCAATTAAAAGTAATCATTAAACCCAACAAAATTAAATTAGAGTAACATGTTGAGATGCACATGATAATCCAAATACCAGATACTCAAGATGTCCATAACCGGGGACACGGCTAATCATGATCAGTTTGTACACTCTGCAGAGGTTTGTGCACTTTCCCCACTAGACTCGATCGCCTCCGTTTGGTTTCTCGCACTGCACGGTGTTTGAGAAACGGATGACCGAGACACAGTCTTTCCGAAGAGGTCACCTTAACCAGATAGATAGGCCGGTACACCTACAAAACCCAACTACATCTGCTAGCCCATCATGGAAAGGTTTCCCACAACTTACTCAACTATGCCAGAGCCCATAATGGCATGTGGCTGCACACGGAAGTTTCTAGCATGAAAAATCTCATGATCCCTTTGAGCCTGGGTGGCGGTCCAAAAGAAAAACAAGCAATCCTGGAATACCCAAGTGCCTCAATCCACCCAGATGTGTATTAAAGTTGCCACCTTAAGTTGAACCATTACTTAACAACTCACATCTGTCATGGATTTCACTCAAACACAAACCACGTCTACGAGCATAGCATGTCCTAACAGAAAACGTAGAAGTAACTCCCAGGGTTTGAATGTAATGCAGGTAATAGGTACTACCTCAAACTACTTCCCAATCCCACAAGTTAATTGATCCTACTCATGCAATGTGTGAGGGGTTTTGACTAATGCAATGAAAACTGGGTAATTGGAAAGCATGATCAATGTGTTACTTGCCTTGCTGATGATCCGCAAAACCTAGAGACTCAAAGTAGCAAGCGGCGCACTCCGGGTACTCTATCGCAATCAAACAACAAGCATACAGTAAGTACTTAACTAATGCACGGGTAAAACTCAAATAAGAGATCTAACCAGAAAGTTCAACTTAAGAACTCCGGTTTGCAAAAAGAATCAACTCGAAAGAAGCAACGAAACTCAAACTGCAAAAGAAACGAGCTCCGAATTACTAGTTGGCCTAAAGTCAAATTTTACAGTAGCCAAAACTTTTTTCAAGTTGGTTTAACGTAAAGAGGGCTTCAAGACGAAGATCTGGGATTTTGAATCACCTGATTCTGACTCTCGAGCGAAAAGAAAAACGAAAAACAAGATCAGGGCAGAAATCGCGATCGAAAAAATCGCGGATAAAATACCCCGAAAAAGAAAAACGACGAACAGGCTAACGAACGAACGTTCACTGTCTGCGATTCACTAACGAAAACCATTCGTTAAAACGAACGTACGGGCGAATGTCCTCTATTTAACTAAACCGGCGAAAAACCGATCTAAACAAAAAAAAACAAATCTAGGGTTTTTTTTATAAAACCGATCTGATCTTTTCAAAGAAAGAAGAAAAGAAAAAAAAACTACCGCGGCGTCTACATCAACTCCGGCTCCGGCGGCGGCTCCGGCGAGGTGAGCGGCGGGGCGGCGGCGTCCGGCGGCGGGGTGGCGGCGACGGCGGCGGGGCGCGGCAGCGGCGGCGGCGGCGGCGGCTTAGGGTTAGGGTTAGGCGCGGGTCGGCTGGCTGGCGAATTCGGGCCGGCCTGGCGCTATATAAAGCCCGGAGTCCCGGGCTAAAACGACTCCTAGTCGGTTCCTTCTTTTTTTTTAAATAGATTCCCGATGCAATAAAACTAACGAAATAAATATCAAACGGACTCCAAAATTCCCGAAATAAATTTTCACCGTCCTCTAATAATATTTAGGACAAGGTGAACATTTTTCCCGGACCTAAATGCAATTTTGAAAAACGCGTATTTTCCTATGCAAATAAATCCGAAAATAAATCCAGAAAAATACCAAAAGTGATTTTAATATTTTTCCTCCAATATTTCTATTATTTTGGAGAAGTCATATTATCTCCGCTCATTTATTATATTTAGGAATATTTTTAGGAGAGAAAAGAATTAGAATCACACTGTCCTCGTACCGGTATTCGAGCGAACTCAAATACAAAAACGGTAAAATCCCCAACTCTCTCCGTAGGTCCTTGAGTTGCTTAGAATTTTCGAGGAACGTCACGAACAAAATGCAAAAATATGCAAATGCAATTATGATCTATGTATAACATTCCAAATTGAAAAATTGGGATGTTACAGTAGGACAGAGCCACTTTGTACTTGTAGCGTAGCTTGGAGGACCGCAGCTAAGCCCTCGAGTGAGAGGGTTGCTCTTCACTCAGAGTAAATGGTCTGTAACTTAGGCGAGTCACGGGGTCGCAGCTAAGCCTCCGAGCGAGGGGGTCGCTCTTCACTCGGAGTGGAATGTTTGTAACTTAGGCGATTCCCATCTACGTTGTACTTGTGGCGGGGTTCGGTGGACCGAGCCGCTTTGTACTTGTAGCGTAACTTGGAGGACC
>LR738710.1:793592416-793612717 GCA_902687465.1 Secale cereale | reverse complement strand
GGGGTCGCAGCTAAGCCCCCGAGTGAGAGGGTCGCTCTTTACTCGGAGTGGAATGTTTGTAACTTAGGCGATTCCAAGCTACGTTGTACTTGTGGCGGAGTTCGGAAGACCGGGCCGCTTTGTACTTGTAGCGTAGCTTGGAGGACCGCAGCTATGCCCCCGAGTGATAGGGTTTCTCCTCACTCGAAGTAGAATGTTTGTAACTTAGGCGATTCCAAGCTATGTTGTACTTGTGGCGGAGTTCGGAGGACCAAGCCACTTTGTACTTGTAGCGTAGCTCGGAGGATCGCAGCTAAGCACCCACTAGGGGGCTCAGTGCACCCACTGGGTGTAGTCCCCGAGACCGTGGTCGACTGCTGGCGGTCGGCCATGGTCTTACTATAGAACTTCCATGCTGTTGGTTTTTTTTTTGCTCGCGTCGGACTGACCTTGGCCGAGTGAAACCAGTGGGGGCACGCTCAGTGCACCCACTTGGTGTAGTCCCCGAGGCTGCGGTTGATTGTTCTGACTCGACTGTAGTCTTATAATCTTGCTTTGTGTGTATGGGACACGGCTGGTCGAGCATATCATCTCCAGCCTGGCCGTTTCCTTTCTTGGGGGCCCAGGAGCCTTTCGGCTTCCCTTTGCCCTTCCCTTGATTAACCACCGCAGCCTCTACCTGAGCAGCTGGGTCGGCCTTGCGCTTATTCTTTCGATTGTGATTCTGGTCGTCCTGCCCGACTGGTTTCTTACCGCTACGGAGCCGATCGGCCTCTTCGCCGTTGGCATACCGACTGGCAATCTCCATCATCCGGGACAGGGACATGTCGCCTGTTCGGCCGAACTTCAGATTCAACTCTCGGTTGCTCACGCCTTCCTTGAAAGCACACACCGCCTGGTGCTCGGAAACGTTTTCCACCGTGTGATGCAAAGTGGTCCACCGCTGAATGTAGTCCCTCAAAGTTTCACTCGGCTTCTGCGTGCAGTGCTGAAGCTCCGCGAGCCCAGCAGGTCGCTTGCAGGTGCCTTCGAAGGTCCGAACGAAAACTCGAGCGAGCTCTTCCCAACTGTATATGCTCCTGGGAGCTAACTGGTTGATCCACGCCCGAGCGGAGCCTCCCAGCATCAAGGGGAGGTGCTTCATTGCCACATCGTCGTTGCCTCCTCCGATCTGCACGGCCTCTCAGTAGTCTTCCAGCCAAGTGTCCAGCTTCGAATCACCAGTGAACTTGCTTACTCCTGCTGCCAGCCTGAAGTTCGGGGGGATCTCCGCGGCCCTGATTGCATTGCAGAAACATTCAGGCCCTGAGGCTGGCGCTCGGCTGCCGCTGGGTTGGTCTCCGCCTCGCTCGTCCCTGGATGCCCGGTTACGGTCGACTCGACCCTGTACAAGGATGGACCTTGCATCGAAACCTAGCCACCGGGGATCCGGGGGTATCCTGCGCTCGTCATCTCGCAGGCGCCTGCCCATGTGCCGCTGGGGCGAGTGTGACCCACTTCCCGGAGGAGGGGTAGGCGCTCGACGGCGGTCGTAGCGTCCGTGTCGGCGGTCGAGTGGATCGTCGTTCCGACCCAGGTGCCGATCTTGCTGCGGGCCACGCTCCTCACGCCTCGGGGCGATCTTGGGCTGTGGGCCGACCATACGGTGTCTGCAGCCACCGATCTGCTGTGAATTCTGTTGCGCGACTGAGAAACAACCGCGTTTTGCTCTTCAGCCGTTCGGAGCAAAGCTCGGATCTGCTGAAGGCCTCTCCCAGCTTCCGACTGGGAGGGTTGAATCGACTCCGCGATACGAGCCGCGGCTTCGAGGTTTTGGAATGGTGTGCGGAACACCTGAGTCTCGCGCTGACGTGATTGCCGCGACCGTCGACTGGACTCGGGGGCCAGTCGGCGGGCCTGTTCGTTGAGTGAATGTTGGATGTTTTCCAGGCACGCGCGCTCGGCCAAGGTGGCCACGCGCGTGGCTTCGAGTGCCAAAGCTTCCGGGGAATCCCCCACGATGGGGGTGAAGAGTGCATCTACGTTGCGGCGACAAAGCTCAGCTCTTTGCTCGGAGGTGAGGGGCTGAGGGATGTAACTGTCGTTGTCGTGCGTCTGATCGCCACCGCTGCCGCCGTTCTCACCACAGGGAAAGCCTGGCGGGCTGCTGCGCGAATCGACCATGAGAATTTCCGCCGTGGGATCGCTGCTCCCGCACTCGGAAACGGAATCTTTGAGCCCGGTCGACTGATCGGCCGGCCCGTAAAGGTAACCGTCGGGCTCAATGGCCGCGA
Organism: Secale cereale; assembly: GCA_902687465.1. Lineage (NCBI taxonomy): Eukaryota > Viridiplantae > Streptophyta > Magnoliopsida > Poales > Poaceae > Secale > Secale cereale. The sequence goes on along the minus strand of LR738710.1, from coordinate 793,610,465 downwards.
CTTGTGGGGCGGCCGTTTGACGGGCCACCGCATGTTTCACCCACCGCTGGAGCCGCGAACAACCGGATCGCTTACGGCGGCGACCAGCGGGGATGGGGGACGATGAGTACCGGGTCGACGGCTGCAGCAGGAGGACGCCGCCGGCTCCGGCGCGAAAGTGCGTTGTTCCGCGGGCGGGAAGCGCCCCGATGTCGAGAGGGGCTTCCTGGAGCCACGCGGAGTCGTCGGCGATGAAGACCAATGCGCCGAGCCGGATCTCGTGGCTTGACGCCAAAACGCCGCTTGACCCCATGATGAAAGTGGTCGGGGGAGAGATCGCAACTTCACCAAATGTCGCTAAGACGCCTTGCCCCACGGTGGGCGCCAACTGTCGTGGTTCTAAGTCTGACAGTAAGGGTAGGTGGTACGAATGGAGAGGCAAGGTTCTAGCTATGGCGAGGTTGTACACAGGGTGTTAGCGAGTTCAGGCCCTTCTCGGAGGAAGTAATAGCCCTACGTCTCAGTGCCCGGAGGCTTGGTCGACTGATGTGTGTATGTGTGTGTTACAGAGGTGCGAACCCTTGTTCTAGAGGAGGGGGGTGGCTTATATAGTGTGCCAGGACCCCAGCCATGCTCCACGTTACCAAGGGCTTAAAGGTACATTAAGGCAGGCGTTACTGATAACGCCTGCAATAAAGGATAATTAAGATATTTACTACAGAGAGTAAATATAGGACCGTTGCCGTTCCAAGAGGCACTTGGTCTTCGGAGGTCGAGTGCTCGGTCCGGTCGAGTGGAATTGAGTCGTCCTGCGTACGTGGGTCAGTCGAGTGAAGTGTCTCTTTGGACCGTCTCAGTCGACTGTCTCCACTGCCATGGTTTTGTCTTTTGATCTTCTAGGATAGTGACCTTGGGTGGGGTACTTTGGTCAGGCTTATGACCATACCCTAGGTCTGTAACCTCGTCACGTGGTCTCCTACTAGATTGATACCTTGGTTCTCAAAAACTGAGGGAAATACTTATGCTACTGTGCTGCATCACCCTTTCCTCTTCGAAGGAATACAACGCAAGCTCGAGAAGTAGCAATAATAATTTCTCGCGCTGTTGCTGGGGAGGCTTACGCAAAAGTCATCTACCAAGTACCTATCACAAATCCTTATCCTTCGCATTACATTTATTTTCCTCTCGTTTTCCTCTCCCCCACTTCACCCTTGTCGTTTTGTTTGCCCTTCTTTTTGCCGTGTGTTTACCGTTCGCTTGCTTCTTGTTTGCTTGTGTGTTGGATTGCTTGCTTGTCACTATGGCTCAGAACAATACCTAATTGTGTGACTTCTCCAATACCAACAATAATGATTTTATTAGCACTCCAATTGCTCCAATTACCGATGCCGAATCTTGTGAGATCAATGCTGCTCTGTTGAATCTTGTCATGAAAGAACAATTTTCCGGCCTTCCTAGTGAAGATGCCACTACCCATCTAAACAACTTTGTTGATTTGTGTGATATGCAAAAGAAAAGGGATACGGATAATGATATTGTTAAATTGAAGTTATTTCCATTTTCACTTAGAGATCGTGCTAAAACTTGGTTTTCCTCTTTGCCTAGAAATAGTATTGATTCATGGAATAAGTGCAAAGATGCTTTTATCTCTAATTATTTTCCTCCTGCTAAGATTATCTCTCTTAGAAATGATATTATGAATTTTAAGAAATTAGATCATGAGCATGTTGCACAAGCTTGGGAGAGAATGAAATTAATGATACGTAATTGTCCCACACATGGTTTGAACTTATGGATGATTATACAAAACTTTTATGCTGGTTTGAATTTTGCTTCTAGAAATCTTTTAGATTCGGCCGTAGGAGGCACCTTCATGGAAACTACCTAAGGAGAAGCTACCAAACTCCTAGATAATATTATGGTTAATTATTCTTAATGGCACACCGAAAGATCTACTAGTAAAAAAGTGCATGCTATTGAAGATATTAGTGTTTTGAGTGGAGAGATGGATGAACTTATGAAATTATTTGCTGCTAAGAGTGCTTCTTCTGATCCTAATGATATGCCTTTATCCTCGTTGATTGAAAATAAAAATGAATCTTTGGATGTGAATTTTGTTGGTAGGAATAATTTTGGTAACAATGCTTATAGAGGAAACTTCAATCCTAGGCCTTTTCCTAGTAATTCCTCTAATAATTATGGTAATTCCTACAATAACTCTTATGGAAAGATGCCTTCTGAATTTGAAACTAGTGTTAAGGAGTTTATGAATTCGCAAAAGAATTTCAATGCCTTGCTTGGAGAAAAATTACTTAAGATCGATGAATTGGCTAGAAGCGTGGATAGAATTACTCTTGATGTTGATTCTTTGAAACTTAGATCTATTCCACCTAAGCATGATATCAATGAGTCTCTCAAAGCCATGAGAATTTCCATTGATGAATGCAAAGGAAGAACCGCTAGGATGCGTGCTAAAAAAGAGAGTTTTATAAAATCGTGTTCTTCTAGTTATCATGAAAATAAAGATGAAGATCTGAAAGTTATTGATGTGTCTCCTATTAGATCCTTGTTTTATCGTATGAATCTTGATAAAGATGGGACTAGAGATGAGTCTACTTTAATTAAAAGGCGTCCCAATGATTCAGAGTTTTTAGATCTTGATGCTAAAATTGTTTAAAGTGGGATTGAAGAGATTAAAACTTTGCATAGTGATGAACCCACTACTTTGGATTCCAAGGGATTTAATTATGATAATTGCTCTTTGATTGATTGTATTTCCTTGTTACAATCCGTACTAAATTCTCTGCATGCTTATAGTCAAAATAAAGCTTTTACCAAACATATAGTTGATGCTTTGATGCAATATTATGAAGAAAAACTTGAATTATGAGTTTCTATCCCTAGAAAGCTTTATGATGAATGGGAACATGCTATTAAAATTAAAATTAAATATCATGAACTCTTTGTTTTGTGTGATTTGGGTGCAAGTGTTTCTACTATCCCAAAAACTTTGTGTGATTCGTTAGGTTTCCATGAGCTTGATGATTGTGCTTTAAATTTGCATCTTGCGGATTCTACTATTGAGAAACCTATGGGAAGGATTAATGATGTTCTTATTGTTGCCAATAGGAATTATGTGACCGTAGATTTCATTATTCTTGATATAGATTGCAATCCTTCATGTCATATTATTCTCGGTAGACCTTTCCTTAGAACGATTGGTGCAATTATTGATATGAAGGAAGGAAATATTAGATTCCAATTTCCATTAAGGAAAGGCATGGAACACTTTCCTATAAAGAAAATTAAATTACCTTATGAATATATTATGAGAGCCACTTATGGATTGCCTTCCAAAGATGGCAATACCTAGATCTATCCTTGTATTGTGCCTAGCTAGGGGCGTTAAATGATAGCGCTTGTTGGGAGGCAACCCAATTTTATTTTCTTTGTTTTTTGCTTCTGTTTAGGAATAAATATTGCATCTAGCTTCTTTTTAGATGTGGTTTTGTGTTTTAATTAGTGTTTGTGCCAAGTAGAACCTTTGGGAAGACTTGTGTGAAGTTTATATGATCTTGTTGTAAAAAACAGAAACGTTAGCGCTCACGAGAATAGTCACCAGATTTTACTGGAGAGTTATATTTAGTTGATTCTTTTTGTAGATGATTAATAGACAAATTCCTCACGTTTACCAATTTATTTCAATTTTTTTGGAGTTACAGAAGTATGCAGAAGTTACAGATTGCTACAGGCTGTTCTGTTTTTGACAGATTCTGTTTTTTCGTGTGTTGTTTGCTTATTTTGATGAATCTATGAGTAGTATTGGAGGATATGAATCATAGAGAAGTTGTAATGCAGTAGGTTTAACACCAATATAAACAAAGAATGAATTCATTATAGTACCTTTGAGTAGTGGTTTGTTTCTTATACTAACGGAGCTCACGAGATTTTTGGCTAAGTTTTGTGTTGTGAAGTTTGCAAGTTTTGAGTATGGCTTTGATGAACTATGGAACAAAGAGTGGCAAGATCCTAAGCTTGGGGATGCCCAAGGCACCCCAGGGTAAAATTCAAGGACAACCAAAAGCCTAAGCTTGGGGATGCCCCGAGAAGGCATCCCCTCTTTCGTCTTCATCTATCGGTAACTATACTCGGGACTATATTTTTATTCACCATGTCACAACCTGATTTTTTGCCCTTTCTTTTTCCTTTGTTTTTCTGAGATTTTTGCCTGAGTTTTCTTTTTCCGTGGCTAAGTGGTCTGGAAACTGAAGAAGATGACCTCTTCTTTCTTTCCAGAGTGGCTTGTCATCCTCATGACTATCCCTAGACCTTGCCATTTCCATCTTGGACCAACCTCAATATTCTTTTTCTAGGGAATAATCCTTTTTCTATTAAAGGAATAACCCTGTCTGCCCTAGGTTGTGAAGCAACCTATATTTCCATCACTCCAAAATTCTCAAATAAATTCTCATAAATTGTTTGGGTCATATCTTCATCAAATATGGCAAAACGTTTCATTGCCATGTTCAAAAATATTTCACAAATATTCCTTTTTCTATTCTGCCGTAAATGGCACTTTGTGAAGCAAGTGCTATTTATCTTTCCCCAACTGACCTCAAAATCCTTGGACACCTTTTCCTGTCCATATTATTGTCACATGCCAAAATGAAACCTCATTTGCCTAGTAATCATTTAATTATGATTTTCCAAAGTTTCTATCCAGAAAGAAGCTTTGTGAAGGAGCTGCAAGCTAGGAATATCCAAATGAGTTTCCATTTTGCATGATCCCTCATATCATCATATAATAGCTCTCCACCAAAGTAGAGCTCATTTAATTCCTCCATGTGAGCTCATCTTCAATTCTTTGATTCCGTCCAAAATTTCCGTTTGTGAAGAAAGTATATTTTATCTTGCTCCATTATGGCTGCCAATTTTTGTAGGCCTTCTATTATCCATATAACTCACCTCCACCCATTTTTGGCATGAGTCATCAAGCCATTATTCCCCTAGAATTTTTGCAAGTTTCTGGTCAATGGGGATGTTTGTGAAGGAAGTACCATTTTGGCAAGTCCAAAATGGCATGTAATTTTTACAGCATCTCTATATGTCCAATTAGCCAAGCCTTGAAAAAATTCAGCTCAAGTGGCCTCACCAAGTGAGTGCAACATCCAAATCTTGTTTTTGGAACAAATATGCAATTGTGAAGCAACTATATTTGTTTTTGGTCCAAATCTCTTACCAGGACTGTAGTCCTTCCTAACCTAAGCTCCCCAGACAAACTCTTTTCTTCTAAACTCCTTCCTGTTGATCACCAGCTCATGGTCAAGTTTACTGCAGTAAACTTCAGACTATGATTACCATTTAACCGGAGCCGTTTTCACAAAACTACCACCGCAGTTAACATCTACCATGGATGAAGTTACCACTAGACATATTTTTTACTGCCTTGGCATCTTCTCCTCTCCAGCTCACGTGGTGACCACCGCTTTGGCGTGCAATGGCCGCGCCCAGAACGTTGTTTGCTTCGAGCCCCTCCTCTGCTCAGTGTCGGAGCAAGCACGAGCGTGTCTGGCGTCTCCCCCTCGCCGTCGTCTTCTCCCCGGATCCATCTCCCCCTCTAGAAGCCTCCTCGTCGGTGCTCGTCGCCGCGCGCCCACGGGAGCGTTGTGGCCGACCGAGCCTCAGAGGCGCTCAGCTCCTTCTCCCTGCGCTCTCTTGGCCGCCTCTTCCCCGTGAGCCCTCCCTCCTGTTCCCTCTCGTCGCCTACCCTCGAGCTCGAGCGCGCGCACACGCGTCCGCGGCGCCAAACACGCGTCCGCGGTGGTGCCAGCTCTACTCCCTCTCGCCTCGGCTATTTAAGGCCACCCGAGCCCCTCCTTTCCTCACCAGCAGCTCTCCCTCACCCCGAGACCCCGCCTAGCCACTAGCCCGAGCCGGAGAAGCTTTCCTCGCCCGCCATGGCCGCCGCCTCGGTCCTCCTAAATTGGAGCGACCCCAGCCACCCCTCCACTCCCTGACCTCCTACACGTCTTCCCCATACTCCGGCGATGCTCCCCACCTCCTCAACTCATCGTCGGAAGCACCTGAGCCCTAGCCCCCAAGATCAACCGCCACCCTCCCGCTCTCTATCTCTGTGCGGTGCTGCAGCTCTGCTCTTCTCCAGTGCCTTCTTCTCGTATGGATGGGCGTGGCACTCCGCCCCGAACCGGCCGGTGCTCTCGCTTGAGCCTGGGAAGGCCGGAGCGGCCCGCCCCATCGCCGGCCGAGCCAGCCCCGCCTTCTCCTCTGTCCTCCGTCGCCCGAGCCGCAGCAGGCCTCCCTCGCGCCTCTTCTTGCCGGGGACGGGTGCGGCGAGCCCCTCCGTGGCCGCCCGCGCCCTCGTCGCGGCCAGGGACGGACGGAGCTGCCCTCCCCATCGCCGGCCACGCCTGTGACGCCCCCGATTTGACCGTACACTAATCATGCATGCAAATGTGTACGACCAAGATCAAGGACTCACTGGAAGATATCACAACACAACTCTAGACACAAATTAAAATAATACAAGCTTTATATTACAAGCCAGGGGCCTCGAGGGCTCGAATACAAAAGCTCAAATACACAAGAGTCAACGGAAGCAATAATATCTGGGTACAGACATAAGTTAAACAAGTTTGCCTTAAGAAGGCTAGCACAAAAGTAACAACGATCGAAAAGGCAAGGCCTCCTGCCTGGGACCTCCTAACTACTCCTCGAAGCCGAACTCCATGTAGAAATATCATCGGGATCCTCTGGCTCCTGGACTCCACCATCTGGTTGTGTCATCCGAGAAGAAGGGACAAAGGGGGAAAATGGGGAGAAAAATGCAACCGTGAGTACTCATCCAAAGTACTCGCAAGCAAGGATCTACACTACATATGCAATGGTATCTGTGTAAAAGGGGGGGGGGGTAATATATGTGGGTTAAACTGCAGAATGCCAGAATAAGAGGGGGATAGCTGATCCAATCGAGGACTACGCTTCTGGCCACCTCCATCTTGCAGCAGTAGAAGAGAGTAGATGGAATAGTAACAAGTGTCAAGCTTCTGGCAGCCTCCGTCTTGAGTAGCTGAAGAGTTCACCAAGTAACATCGTATAGCATAATCCTACCCGGCAATCCTCCCCTCATCGCCCTGTGGGAAAGCGATCACCGGGTTGTATCTGGAACTTGTCTGGGTGTGTTTTATTAAATATCCAGTTCTAGTTGTCATGAGGTCAGAGTACAACTCTGGGTCGTCCTTTTACCGAGGGACACGGCTATTCGAATAGATTAACTTCCCTGCAGGGGTGCACCACATAACCCAGCACGCTTGATCCCATTTGGCCGGACACACTTTCCAGGGTCATGCCCGGCCTCGGAAGATCAACACGTCGCAGCCCTACCTAAGCACAACAGAGAGGTCAGCACGCCGGTCTAAACCCTAAGCGCACGGGGGTCTGGGCCCATCGCCCAATGCACACCTGCACGTTGCGAGGGCGGCCGGTAAGCAGACCTAGCCTCTCCTAATACCAGAGTAGGCGTTTCGGTCCAATCCGGCGCGCGCCGCTAAGTCGCTGACGTCAAGAAGGCTTCGGCTGATACCACGACGTCGAGTGCCCATAACTGTTCCCACGCAGCTGGTTAGTGCGTATAGACCAAATGGCCAGACTCAGATCAAATACCAAGATCCCGTTAAATGTGTTATTATGGAATAACCGCGGACAACGACCAGGGCCAGGCCCACCTGTCTCCTAGGTGGTCGCAACCTGCCCTGTCGCTCCGCCACAAAGTAACCATCAGGGGACTGTCGGGAACCCAGGCCCACCACTACCTGGGTGGAACCACCTGCCCCTTCAGCCCCCATCTCCGAATCATCATCATGTGTATATAAAGTATGTATATAGTATATACCCGTGATCACCACCCGAGTGATCACGGCCCGATAGAATAGCATGGCAGACGAACAAGAATGTAGGGCCAATGATGAAATACTAGCATCCTATACTAAGCATTAGGATGGCAGGTACATGTATCAACAGTTGTAGCAGCAATGACAGGCTATGCAACAGAATAGGATCATTCGATAGTAGTAACATGCTACACTACTCTAATGCAAGCAGTAGAGAGAAGAATAGGAGATATCTGGTGATCAAGGGGGGGGCTTGCCTGGAAGCTATGCAGATGAAAGGAATCTTCGGAATCGTAGCCGTAGTCGAACACCGAAGCATCAATGGTCTCGGGGGCTATCACAGTATCGGAGTCTACCGAAATAAGCAACGAAGGGGAAACAAATAAATAACAGAGCAAATAATAGCATCACAAAGCATAACATGGCTAAAGGCGGTGCTACGTGTGACCTAACGCGGTGCTCGGTGACACAGGCGAAGAGGAATAACATCCGGGAAAGTATTCCCGGTGTTAGGCATTTTCGGGCAGATGAAACGGAGGGGAAAGTTGCACTTTCGGAATGATAGAGATGTGTGGCGGACGAACATACCGCGATCTTGGATTCGTCACGTTGTTCTGAGCAACTTTCATGTACAAATTATTTTCATCCGAGTTACGGTTTAAAAGATATGATTTTCTAAAGTTTTTATTAATTTCTGTAATTTATTATTAATTTAACTAATTCGAAAAAGGGTTTATGACATCAGCACGACATCATGCTGATGTCAGCATGGTTGACTGGTCAACCTGACCAGTGGGTCCCACTGGTCAGTGACACAGCATAATTAGTTCTATATTTAATTAACTAAACCTGATTAGTTTAACTAATTTAAAGTTAATTAGATTAATCACAATTAAGTAATTTAATCTTAACATTATTCAATTTAGTTAAATGTCGATTAGGTTAATTAAAGACAGAATTAATTAGATTAATTATCTAGTTAATTAATTAATTAATTAATATTATTAATTATTTATTTTTATATTTCTTTTTCTTCTTTTTTTTCGTTCTGGGGCCGGGCCCCTTTGTCATAGGGCCATAGGGGTCCTTTAGCTGGGCGGGTGCTTAGCGGGTGCTGGGCATGCGGGCGCAGCCGCAACGAGCGCAGCCCAGCACCGCGCTGCGGGGCGCCGGCGGCCCTGGTGCCGGCAGGCGAGCGGCCAGGGGCTGTGCGGGGCCGGCGAGGCATGCCGCAGAGGGGCAGCGGCGAGCCCAGCGGGGACGGCCCGACGGGCACTAGGTTCGGGCATCTGCGGCAGTGGCCGTAGCCGCGGCGGCAGTTGGGGGCGGGAGAGCGCCGGCGGCGGGGCGAGGCTGTGGCGGCGGAGCGGTGGAAGAATGGCCACGGGCGTGCGGGGGGGAAGGCAGACGCGCCGGGGGCAGGGGCGTGTTGGGGAACGTAGCATGGGAAACAAAAATTTTCCTACGCTCACCAAGATCAATCTAGGAGATGCATCTACGAGGGAAGAGTCGGATCTACATACCCTTGTAGATCGCGATGCGGAAGCGTTGCAAGAACGCAGATGAAGGAGTCGTACTCGCTGCGATTCAGATCGCGGTTGATTCCGATCTAAGCGCCGAACAACGGCGCCTCCGCGTTCAACACACGTGCAGCCCGGTGACGTCTCCCACGCCTTGATCCAGCAAGGAGAGAGGGAGAGGTTGGGGAAGACTCCATCCAACAGCAGCACGACGGCGTGGTGGTGGTGGAGGAGCGCGGGACTCCAGCAGGGCTTCGCCAAGCGCTGCAAGAGACGAGGAGGGAGAGGGGTAGGGCTGCGCCAAGAGGGAGATGTTCTCGTCTGTCTAGCAGCCCCAAAACCTCACATATATATAGGGGGAAGGGAGGGCTGCGCCCCCTTTAGGGTTTCCCACCCCTAGGGGTGCGGCCAGCCCTAGAAACCCATCTAGGGTGCGGCCAAAAGGGGGGGGGAGAGAGGGGGCGCCCTAGGGTGGGCCTTAAGGCCCATCTGGACCTAGGGTTTGCCCCCCTCCACTCTCCATGCGCCTAGGGACTTGGTGGGGGGGCGCACGAGCCCCCTTGGGGCTGGTCCCCTCCCACACTTAGCCCACGCAACCTTCTGGGGCTGGTGGCCCCACCTGGTGGACCCCCGGGACCCTCCCGGTGGTCCCGGTACATAACCGATATCGCCCGAAACTTTTACGGTGACCAAAACAGGACTTCCCATATATGAATCTTTACCTCCGGACCATTCCGGAACTCCTCGTGACGTCCGGGATCTCATCCGGGACTCCGAACAACATTCGGTAACCGCGTACATACTTTCCCTATAACCCTAGCGTCATCGAACCTTAAGTGTGTAGACCCTACGGGCTCGGGAACCATGTAGTCATGACCGAGACAACTCTCCGGCCAATAACCAACAGCGGGATCTGGATACCCATGTTGGCTCCCACATGTTCCACGATGATCTCATCGGATGAACCACGATGTCAAGGATTCAATCAATCCCGTATACGTTTCCCTTTGTCTATCGGTATAGCACTTGCCCGAGATTTGATCGTCGGTATACCGATACCTTGCTCAATCTCGTTACCGGCAAGTCTCTTTACTCGTTCCGTAACACATCATCCCGTGATCAACTCCTTGATCACATATTGTGCACATTATGATGATGTCCTACCGAGTGGGCCCAGAGATACCTCTCCGTCATACGGAGTGACAAATCCCAGTCTCGATTCGTGCCAACCCAACAGACACTTTCGGAGATACCTGTAGTGCACCTTTATAGTCACCCAGTTACGTTGTGACGTTTGGTACACCAAAGCATTCCTACGGTATCCGGGAGTTGCACAATCTCATGGTCTAAGGAAAATATACTTGACATATTAACAAGCTTTAGCATATGAACTACACGATCTGTGCTAGGCTTAAGATTGGGTCTTGTCCATCACATCATTCTCCTAACGATGTGATCCCGTTATCAACGACATCCAATGTCCATGGTTAGGAAACCGTAACCATCTATTGATCAACGAGCTAGTCGTCTAGAGGCTCACTAGGGACATGTTGTTTGTCTATGTATCCACTCATGTATCTGAGTTTCCTATCAATACAATTCTAGCATGGATAATAAACAATTATCATGAACAAGGAAATATAATAATAACCAATTTATTATTGCCTCTAGGGCATATTTCCAACAGTCTCCCACTTGCACTAGAGTCAATAATCTAGTTCACATCGCCATGTGATTAACACTCACAGGTCACATCGCTATGTGACCAACATCCAAAGAGTTTACTAGAGTCAGTAATCTAGTTCACATCAATATGTGATTAACACTCAATGAGTTCTGGGTTTGATCATGTTATGCTTGTGAGAGAGGTTGTAGTCAACGGGTCTGCAACATTCAGATCCCTATGTACTTCGCAAAACTTTATGTCATATCGTAGATGCTGCTACCACGTTCCACTTGGAGCTATTCCAAACTGTTGCTCCATCATACGTATCCGGTATCTCCACTTAGAGTTATCCGGATAGGTGTTAAGCTTGTATCGACGAAACTCTTTACGTCGAACTCTTTATCACCTCCATAACCGAGAAACATTTCCTTATTCCTCTAAGGATAATTTTGACCATTATCTAGTGATCCACTCCTGGATCACCTTTGTACCCTCTTGCCAGACATGTGGCAAGGCACACATCAGGTGCGGTACTTTGCATGGCATACCGTATAGAGCCTATGACAAAAGCATAGGGGACGACCTTCGTCCTTCCTCTTTCTTCTGCCGTGGTCAAGCTTTGAGTCTTACTCAACTTCACACCTTACAACTCAGGCAAGAACTCCTTCGTTGACTGAACTATTTTGAACTCCTTCAAAATCATGCCAAGGTGTGTGTTCTTTTGAAAGTATCATCAGGCGTCTTGATCTATCTCTATAGATCTTGATGCCCAATAATGTAAGCAACTTTATCCAGGTCTTCCTTTGAAAAATACCTTTCAAACAACCCTTTACTCTTTCCAGAAATTCAACATCATTTCAGATCAACCATATGTCATTCACATATACTTATCAGAAATGTTGTAGTGCTCCCACTCACTTTATTGCAAATACAAGTTTCTAACAAACTTTGTATACCCGAAAACTTTGATCACTCCATCAAAGTATATATTCCGACTCCGAGATGCTTGCTCTAGTCCATAGAAGGATCGCTGGAGCTAGCATATCTTTTAGCATCCTTGGAATCGACAAAACCTTTCTGATTGTATCATATACAACCTTTCCTTACAAAACTGATAAGGAAACTTGTTTTGTCATCCATCTGCCAGATTTCATAAATGCAGCTAATGCTAACATGATTCCGACGGACTTAAGCATCGCTACGGGTGAGAAAATCTCATCGTAGTCAACTCCTTGAACTTGTGAAAAACTCTTTGCCACAAGTCGAGCTTCATAGACGGTGACAATACCGTCCACGTCCGTCTTCTTCTTAAAGATCCATTTATCTCAATGGCTTGCCAGTCATCGGGCAAGTCCACCAAAGTCCATACTTTGTTTCGATACATGGATCCTATCTCGGATTTCTCGGCTTCTAACCATTTGTCGGAATATGGGCCCACCATCGCTTCTCCATAGTTCGTAGGTTCATCGTTGTCCAACAATATGACCTCTAAGACAGGATCACCGTACCACTCAGGAGTAGTACATATCCTTGTTGACCTACGAGGTTCGATAGCAACTTGATATGGAGCTTCATGATCACTATCATTAGTTTCCTCTTCAACTGTCGTAGGTTCCACAGAAACATCTTTCTGTGTTGCATTACTCTACGGTTGAAGTGAGGGTTCGACAACCTCACCAAGTTCTATCTTCCTCCCACTCAATTCTTTCGAGAGAAACTCCTTCTCAAGAAAGGACCCGTTCTTAGGGACAAACATTTTTGCCCTTGGATCTGAGATAGGAGGTATACCCAGCTGTTACCTTTGGGTATCCTATGAAGATGTATTTGTCCGCTTTGGGTTCGAGCTTTTCCCGGCTGAAACCATAAGCCTTGCAGCCCCAAACATTGAGAAACGACAACTACGGTTTCTTGCCAAACCATACGACGTCGTCTCAACGGACTTAGATGGTGCCCTATCTAAAGTGAATGCAGCTGTCTCTAATGCATAACCTCAAAATAACAGCGGTAGATCGGTAAGATACACCATAGATCGCACCATATCTCATAAGGTTCGATTACGATGTCCGGACACACCATTACGCTGTGGTGTTCCAGGGGGCTTCAACTGCGAAACAATTCCACAATGTCTTAAGTGATTGCCAAACTCATAATTCAGATAATATCCCCTTGATCAGATCGTAGGAACATGATCTTCTTGTTATGATGATTCTAAATCTGCACTCTGAAATTTTTGAACCTTTCAAACGTTTCAGACTTTTGCTTCATTAAGTAAATATACCATATCTACTCAAATCGTCAGTGAAGATGAGAAAATAATGATATCCACCACACGCCTTAACTCTCATTGGATCACATACATCAGCATGTATGATTTCCAACAAGTCACTTGCCCGTTTCATTGTACCTAAAAACGGGATCTCAGTCATCCTGTCCATGAGGCATGGCTCGCATGTGTCAAGCGATTCAAAATCAAGTGACTCAAAACATCCATCAGTATGGAGTTTCTTCATGCATTTTATGCCAAAATGACCTAAGCGGCAGTGCCACAAGAAAGTGGTACTATCATTATTAACTCTACATCTTTTGGCATTAATATTATCATCATGTGTATTACTATGATCGAGATTCAACAAACCATTGGGTGCATGACCACAAAGGTATTATTCATGTAAACAGAATAACCATTATTCTCTGACTTAAATGAATAACCGTATTGCAATGAATATGATCTAATCATATTCATGCTCAACGTAGACACCCGATAACATTTATCTAAGTTCAACACTAATCTAGAAAATAGAGGGAGTGTGCGATGGTGATCTTATCAACCTTGGAAACACTTCCAACACACATCGTCACCTCGCCCTTAGCTAGTCTCCGTTCAGTCCGTAGCTTTTGCTTCAAGTCACTAATAATAGCAACTGAACCGGTATCCAATACCCAGGTGCTACAAGGAGTACTACTAAGGTACACATCAATAACACGTATATCAAATATACTTTGTTGAAGTTGCCAGCTATCATATCTACCATGTATTTGGGGTGGTTCCGCTACCATGTGACCGTTCCCCTTACATTAGAAGCACTTAGTCTCGAGGTTTGGGTTTAACCATGGGTTCCTTCATCAGAGCGACAACAGGTTTGCCATTCATGAAGTTTCCCTTCTAGCCCTTACCCCTTTTGAAACCAGTGGTCTTGTTAAACCATCAACACTTGATGCTCTTTCTTGATTTCTACTTTTTCGGTACTAAGAACCGCTAACAGCACCGGGATCATCACCATCCTTTGCATGTCATAGTTCATCACGAAGTTCTAGTAGCTTGGTGATAGTGTCTAGAGAATTCCGTCAACCACTATCTCACCTGGAAGATTAACTCCCACTTGGTTCAAGTGATTTTTAGCACCCAGACATTCTGAGCACACACTCACTAGTTGAGCTATTCTCCTCCATCTTTTTTGCAAAAGAACTTGTCAGAGGTCTCATACCTCTCAACACGGGCATGAGCCTGAAATCCCAATTTCAGCTCTTAGAACATCTCATATGTTCTATGGCGTTCGAAACGTCATTGGAATCCCGATTCTAAGCCGTAAAGTATGGTGCACTAAACTATCAAGTAGTCATCAGGACGTGTCTCTCAGGTGTTCACAACATCCACAGACAACGTTGTAGGGGTTTGTACATCAAGCGGTGCATCAAAGATGTAAGCTTTCTGTGCAGCAGTGAGGGCACTCCTCGGACTATGGACCCAGTCCGCATCATTGCTCACATTATCTTTCAACTTAGTCTTTCTCTAGGATCGTATTAAACAGGGAGCTACAACGCAGTTATTGGTCTACTACATAATTTGCGAAGACAACTTAGACTATTGTTCATGATAAGTGAGTTTAACTAATCAAATTACTTATAACTCCCACTCAAATTGACATCCCTCTGGTCATCCGAGCGTGACATGATCCAAATCCACCAACCCAAGTCCGATCATCACGTGAGATGAGGTGGTGTCAATGGTGAACATCTTCATGTTGATCATATCTACTATATGACTCATGCTCGACCTTTCGGTCTTCCGTGTTCCGAGGCCATGTCTGTACATGCTAGGCTCGTCAAGTCTAACCCGAGTGTTCTGCATGTGCAAAACTGGCTTGCACCCGTTGTATGCGAACGTAGAGTCTATCACACCCGATCATCACGTGGTGCTTCGAAACGACGAACCTTCGCAATGGCGCACACTTAGGGGGAACACAATTTTATCTTGAAATTTTAGTGAGGGATCATCTTATAATGCTACCGTCGTCCTAAGCAAAATAAGATGCATAAAAGGATTAACATCACATGCAAATCATAAGTGACATGATATGGCCATCAACTCGTGCTTTTGATCTCCATCTCCAAAGCACCGGCATGATCTCCATCGTCACCGGCGTAACACCATGATCCCCATCATCATGATCTCCATCATCGTGTCGCCATCGGGGTTGTCGCGCGCCCACCATGCTCTTACTACTATTGCTACCGTTTAGCGATAAAGTAAAGCATTACATAGCGCTTAATGATTGACACGCAGGTCATACAAAAATTAAAGACAACCCTATGGCTCCTGCCGGTTGCCGTATACATCGACATGCAAGTCGATATTAACTATTACAACATGATCATCTCATACATCAAATATATCTCATCATGTCTTTGGCCATATCATATCGCATACATACCCTGCAAAAACAAGTTAGACGTCCTCTAATTTGTTGTTGCATGTTTTACGTGGCTGCTATGGGTATCTAGCAAGAACGCTTCTTACCTACGCAAAGCCACAACGCTGATATTTAAGTTGCTATTTAACCTTCTACAAGGACCGCCTTCGTCGAATCCGATTCAACTAAGATAGGAGAGACAGACACCCGCCAGCCATCTTATGCAACAAAAGTCGCATGTCTGTCGATGGAACCGGTCTCATGTACGTGGACATGTAAAGTTGGTCCGGGCCGCTTCATCCCATAATACCGCTGAATCAAGAAAGACCAAAGAGGGAAGCAATCTAAACATCAACGCCCACAAACCCCTTTGTGTTCTACTCGTGAAAGCATCTACGCAAGAACCTAGCTCATGATGCCACTGTTGGGGAACGTAGCATGGGAAACAAAAATTTTCCTACGCTCACCAAGATCAATCTAGGAGATGCATCTACGAGGGAAGAGTCGGATCTACATACCCTTGTAGATCGCGATGCGGAAGCGTTGCAAGAACGCGGATGAAGGAGTCGTACTCGCTGCGATTCAGATCGCGGTTGATTCCGATCTAAGCGCCGAACAACGGCGCCTCCGCGTTCAACACACGTGCAGCCCGGTGACGTCTCCCACGCCTTGATCCAGCAAGGAGAGAGGGAGAGGTTGGGGAAGACTCCATCCAACAGCAGCACGACGGCGTGGTGGTGGTGGAGGAGCGCGGGACTCCAGCAGGGCTTCGCCAAGTGCTGCAAGAGACGAGGAGGGAGAGGGGTAGGGCTGCGCCAAGAGGAAGATGTTCTCGTCTGTCTAGCAGCCCCAAAACCTCACATATATATAGGGGGAAGGGAGGGCTGCGCCCCCTTTAGGGTTTCCCACCCCTAGGGGTGCGGCCAACCCTAGAAACCCATCTAGGGTGCGGCCAAAAGGGGGGGGGGAGAGAGGGGGCGCCCTAGGGTGGGCCTTAAGGCCCATCTGGACCTAGGGTTTGCCCCCCTCCACTCTCCATGCGCCTAGGGACTTGGTGGGGGGTGCACGAGCCCCCTTGGGGCTGGTCCCCTCCCACACTTAGCCCACGCAGCCTTCTGGGGCTGGTGGCCCCACCTGGTGGACCCCCGGGACCCTCCCGGTGGTCCCGGTACATTACCGATATCGCCCGAAACTTTTCCGGTGACCAAAACAGGACTTCCCATATATGAATCTTTACCTCCGGACCATTCCGGAACTCCTCGTGACGTCCGGGATCTCATCCGGGACTCCGAACAACATTCGGTAACCGCGTACATACTTTCCCTATAACCCTAGCGTCATCGAACCTTAAGTGTGTAGACCCTACGGGCTCGGGAACCATGTAGTCATGACCGAGACAACTCTCCGGCCAATAACCAACAGCGGGATCTGGATACCCATGTTGGCTCCCACATGTTCCACGATGATCTCATCGGATGAACCACGATGTCAAGGATTCAATCAATCCCGTATACGTTTCCCTTTGTCTATCGGTATAGCACTTGCCCGAGATTCGATCGTCGGTATACCGATACCTTGCTCAATCTCGTTACCGGCAAGTCTCTTTACTCGTTCCGTAACACATCATCCCGTGATCAACTCCTTGATCACATATTGTGCACATTATGATGATGTCCTACCGAGTGGGCCCAGAGATACCTCTCCGTCATACGGAGTGACAAATCCCAGTCTCGATTCGTGCCAACCCAACAGACACTTTTGGAGATACCTGTAGTGCACCTTTATAGTCACCCAGTTACGTTGTGACGTTTGGTACACCCAAAGCATTCCTACGGTATCCGGGAATTGCACAATCTCATGGTCTAAGGAAAATATACTTGACATATTGAAAAGCTTTAGCATACGAACTACACGATCTGTGCTAGGCTTAAGATTGGGTCTTGTCCATCACATCATTCTCCTAAAGATGTGATCCCGTTATCAACGACATCCAATGTCCATGGTTAGGAAACCGTAACCATCTATTGATCAACGAGCTAGTCGTCTAGAGGCTCACTAGGGACATGTTGTTTGTCTATGTATCCACTCATGTATCTGAGTTTCCTATCAATACAATTCTAGCATGGATAATAAACAATTATCATGAACAAGGAAATATAATAATAACCAATTTATTATTGCCTCTAGGGCATATTTCCAACAGGGCGGACGCGGTCGGCGCGGCCAGCTGGGTGAGCGCCGCGGCCGGGGCGTGCCCGGGTGCGCGCGGGCGCGGCGATGCAGGAG